>JARGCU010000030.1:13123846-13737115 GCA_029227775.1 Morpho helenor
GCGCCCTTTTTGATTAAAACAGTGGCAGCACTGTGCCGTTGTTGTTACCGGTTTAGTCTTCTTATTGATAAAACGTTTGTTACATTCAGTCTTTGTTCGTCATTTAAGAGAAGTGCATCTCGGAACGGGAGTTGTGGTATTCCTATTATATCGTGTTATTGTATATAGTGTGCGCTAACACTCTTATTTTTATCTTGTAAATGTCTAAGAGATACACTCGACCAATCATGGGTCCATCAGTTGAAAATAAAGTATTCAATGCATTTTATATTATTAATAGTCCTTCCTGCATACGGGTTAAATTTAAATGCTCTTAATTTACTAACTTCAAAGAGAAATTTACTTGAACCTGAAGGAAATAAAAGCTTGAAATTTTAAATTGTAACGAATATTGTCACTGGTGAAAACCAATTACCCGAAAGGAAGACTTTATTATTGAAAAGCGCTTAGAGTGCTGAATACTCCTTACTTCATTGACAGACATAATAAAATTTACTAAGGTCTTATGACAGAGTGGATCGGAAAACTTTAATAATTTTTTAATTTTGTATAATAGATCTTTACTCACACTTTTATAAGCTGACACAAATACTTACTTAGTCTAATAATTTTAGACGCTCTAAAGCCAATAATTTTCTCCCGTAAATGTTTTTATAATTTGTAATTTAAATATATCTGTAAGAAATATTAATATATGTATAATAGAATAGACTATAAAGCTTTTTATTACACTACATACACTACTTAATACTTAAGTAGTGTATATACTTTCTACTCACACAATTTGGAACCCCCATTTAACCACCACGCAATTGCTGCATGAAAACTTTCCATGAAAAATATAGTGTAGCAACATTCTGTTTTGAAGTATATTCAATCATTGAGCGTATTATTAAACCGTAATTTCCTTAGAACAATTAATTCATTTAGGAATTCCTAACCTTGCTACACAACGACTGAACTTATACTTTTGCAGTGGAAAGCGGCGATAAAGTAAATAGTTTTCAAGCAGTCTACGTTCAAAAGCATTTCCTTTTGAACTAAATTTCCTTTGGGTGAGCATAAAATTAACGCAAGCATGAACCTGCCTTTGACGAACTCTAAAACGTTTAAGTTCATAAAATTCGAATCCGACATTTGGACATAAATTGAAACTATTTTTGATTGTATATTATGAAATGTTATATTTATATATATGAAAATAAAAATTTAAGTTCTTAAAATGCACCACACTTGTTTGTAAATTCCATGATGGTGTCATTAAATCAGCATTCGGTGATTTTTACTTCTGGTGCAAGTTTTAGATAAGTATCTTGGTTTTTATTGTATTAAAAATATATCTAGTGCTTGAAGATTATGTGGTTAGTAACCTACATAAATAATTGGTATAATATAAGAGTGCTATAAGTACCGACGATTCTTTAAGGCAAATTTTCCTAAAGTAATTATAGGCTGCCTTAAGGTAGGCGTCCACTTTTTTGCATCATAAGTACTGGATCAAACGGATTATTTTTTTCCAATGCGCCCGCAGTGTCAGCAGCGATCGGATTTGCCGACGCAACTATCATTCGGAGTTCTGTAATGAGAAGTAATGTAGTGTTTGGTGGAATCTGCTAGATGATCGAGACGAAAGGAATGAACAAGAAAACGAAGAAGAAAGTGCGAGCGCGCCTGCGAAGTCCATCCACTGATCGTGATTCCAGATGGCGTGATCAGCACGCATCGCAAAAGTTGGCTCTCGCAGAAATAGCATCGGCACGGATGGGTAAATTCGTGTGATCCATACGATGAGGCTCAGAGAACGGACTTGTATGTCTTCCTGTATAAAGAATACCACGATCTGTTTGATGAGAAACGTATACTTATGATGCGACAATGTGGACGCCTACCTTTAAGTGACGCTTTTTCCGAAAAAATGTTCAAACGTCAACTTTTTAAATGTACCAAGTTTAGAACACTTTTGGGTTATCCGTAGTCACGAGGCGGGGTTCGGTCACGAGGCAATTCGTTCTTGCAATAAGTAACCGGAGGTAAAAGTTAAAATATGAAAAAATGACGAAATATTTCTAATTTAATACAATCGAAAAGACTGCTAAAAATCTTGTTACGGAAAGATAGAAATGGCCAAAAAGGCCGATAAATATATTGTGAATACATGCTACATTTCAACATTTCTTATGCAACAAATATGACATCCAATATATGAAGGATTGAGAGAATAGAGAATATCACATTTTTTAGTTGTAAATAAAATACAATCATTCAATGTTGCGTGGAAGAGATCGCTTTTAGATCGCTAAGAAGATAAGCCCATTTATATACTAAAATGTAAGCGAGCTGCATTTATGACATCAAAATTTCTGGTATTGAAACGTTCAAACAATTTTGTGTTACTCCTACTAATACTAGTATAAAGGCATTTTATCTGGTGGATTGTCTGAGACTTAGCGTCACGATCAGACTAGACTAGACTAGACTAGACAGCCATAATGGTGAGGTGGTCGGTACATGGACACCTGTGTCGAAAAATCGATACCGCGGCCACCGCGGTCTCTATTGTTCGAAAAGAGCTGGTTGTCACTCTCTTCACAGCAGTTTAAATGAGAGGATATGGAAATCTCTTACTACCGCTCTATAAATTTTTCTATTAATTCGTAGAATATCCGTACAGAATTAGCAACAAAGGAATGTTATTCTCAATCGTAAATGCCAATGGCTTTGTGTAATTCAAGGAATGAGATATTCTGGATTCTACTCTATATTATTGTTATCGATGGAACAGATACATATTAGCTCTAGAGAAATGGATTTTGATTGCTTTAGGTATCAAAGGATAAGTTACTAATTCTAGTACGCGCTCTTTAGGAAAACAATGCTTTGAATCAGTTTCTGTAGTTTGTTCTGTAATTCAATTAATATCGCCAAAGCGAGTATTTAACCATAAAGGAAAAGCAATCTTAGGTATTCGTAGACTAATAAAGCAATGACATTTGAATCTATCTGTACGAATTCACTTTGAATATATTCTTAAATAATATAATAGTTTATTCCACAAGCAAAGTCTTCAGTACAACAAAAAGGAAAAACGTCTATTGCTAGCATATTATGATTAAAAAATCTTTTTGTTGCTTTGTTAATAGATAGACATATTTTTATATAGATAGATTAATTGGCTTTATTTTGTTTATTAAAAATAATTAAAAGTTATGATAGAATTTTTTGCTATAATCCGTGTTGTTGTTTAGTAATAAGAGTAGAAAGCAAAAACCGTTCCCTTACCTTATACATGCAGGACAAGTAACCGCACGTATCACAAAACACCGCCATCAATAACACACTACACAAACACTACACACACATTCACTACGACAATCTCAACGATTGTATCGCCCCGTGATCGAATCATCATCAGGAGATAGGCTCCATGACAAAATCATGTTGCATAACCCAAACAACCAATATTATATACAAAAAGTTCAAACCACCATTGGTTTTGACTCCAAACACGTGCAACATTATAAATATTATTATCAGACAGTTCGCTACAAAAAAATACTATAAGGACCAAATTCTTTCTCCTGTTTGATTACATGTGAACACTTTATGAGAAAAAAGTAGAGTCGTCCGGTAAGTATTTGAATTCAAAATCATGGCGCAGACGAAGTCTATTGAGATTTAACTCACGATTTGTTACTCTGAAATGATTTTTAATATGATATTTGTATTTATACTGACAGTTCCTCTTTTTAATCACTTAACGAAATAACATGAAAAATCATTCAATAAGTTAATTCGTCACTGGAACTCTTATATTTTTGTACATATAATAGTTTACATAAATATCATTGTTCTTTGCCCTGCCCTTATTCCCACTCTAACTGAGGTCGGCACAATATGTTTTGAAGATGTGATGCGATTTGGCTAGGTATTTTACGTCCGGGCGCCTGCCTGAGGCCAACTTACCTCAGTCACCTTTTACGACACCTTGGTAAAAAATGATGGTGGTCTATTCTACTCAGCCAGATACTACATTGTGAGTCAACTTACCTTAGTCGTCTTATGCGACACCTCGGTAAGGATTGATGATGGTCTGATCTATTCAACCGGATACCACACGCCAGACTTTATACAAATATTTAACATAAAAAATCAGTTATATTTAAACTTTGAACACGTTTACGCTAATTTTACGCTTCTCAACATATTCTATTAACTATTATATTTTTTTTAGAAATAGGCAAACTATATCATATAGAAAATCTTTAATACCATCTATACATACACAAGCTGCGGTGACCTCACAGTTGTGAAGTGTGATAGGTCGAAATTCTATTAACCTCTCTCGAATTAGATAGGAGGCTAAAGCCTATTGTGTTTTGATGTTGACGTTTGGTTTGAAATGAAATTCATTTGGTTGGTAACCACGCAGACACCAGTAACAATTTATAATTTTATCAGCATAAATATAAATATAAATATATGGGACATTTATAATTTTATCAATATATGGGGCTAATATATGGAGCACTTACACACACGGTCGTCCATCTCCGAAGTAAGTAACTTAATACTTGTGTTATGGTAGACAGAGAACTGGTGAATATATAGGATCCGGAAGTCGAGTCCTTGGATCCAATCCGCCGTAGGCGACTCGCCGAAGTCCGTCGCATGCCGCCCTAACGGGGACCTCCGAGCGATCCGAACGGGGCTTTATCGGACGCTCGCTGGAGTTAGGTCCCCGAGGCGTTCGATGCATCTGGTGCTCCCGATGCATCGCCCAGCGGAGGGAGGGGCCACTTTCAGAGAGGCCCCGACCCAGAGGTGGCGCACTCTGGGGTACAGAGTTGCTGCTGGCGGGGATGGGGGTAATGTCTTTATAGGTACCCTATCCCCGCCACCAGAGCGTAGTGGAGCACACAGGTTATTTTAGTCGGTGCGAGTCCGACATAACCGTGGCCTGTCCCCGTCGGGCGACGGTACCCATAAGGTGTTTTTTCCTGTCTAAAAAAAAAGACAGACAACTGGTGAATATAATACTACTACTGGTTAATACTTATATATGTTTTTAAATACAAACTTAATTACAAATACACACCCAACATCAATAGTTTTCGATTGCGTAAAATAGAATAAAATTTGTCGTATATTATCATTAATTATTAAACAATAGAATATTAACATATAGTTACTCCAATTTTCCAAGGAGCAAGTTTAAAGTTCCTTTGAGATAGGAATTAAGAAGACTTCCGAAGTCTGTCAGACACTGAGACAGCGAGACAAAAGTTTATCTAAGTTTGGTAACATTTGTACCAAAACCTGTGGTACGACATGTTGCTCATTATATTGATGATTACTGTACGAGTATTATATCTGATTCCTATGTGCTTACGAATCAAATTTCGAAACATTGTTTTGTCTGTGCGCATTCTAGTTATCAAATGTTCATACAAATATTTATAACACATCCAGTTTACTATTTTTAATTAAATAATCTTTAAAATTTCAATATTCTTATTTCTAACTATAAATTAATTATTTTGTTATAAAATTCCTTAATATACATGCTCCGTTACGAGTTAGCTTTTTTTACAATATATAAAAAATAAAATATATATGATTTTAAAAATTCATTGTCATTCCAAAATTACAAGACATATTTCGAGTTTGTTAGCATTATATTGCAAAATATCATGTCCGAAAACATGAGACATGTGTTATGCTAGCTGCTGTAGAATGCTAGCTGTGGTAGCCCAGCGGTAATACCGTGCGCCTCTTTCGAGGAGGTCTAGGGTTCAAACCCCGGGCAGGCAATGAGTTTTCTAGTAAAACTTATGTGTCTAATTGATAATTGCAATTTATCACACGCTTTTCGGTGAAGGAAAATATTGTGAGGAAACCTGCATATCTCTATAGAATTCTGGAGATATGTGTAATCTACCAATCCGCATTGGAGCAGCGTGGTAGGTCTTAGCTCCAATCCTTCTCTCCAAAAAAAAAACGCACAGAAGACGCCTATGCCCAGCAGTGGGATAGTAACAGGCCGTTACATATATATATATATATATATATATGGTCCGCTCCGGCTTCGCACGGGTATAAAATATATAGCCTATATATATAATACATGCACAAGTCCTCTATAATTCTAATTAACGACAGATAGCAATATCGATAGTACTTTAAATATAAACGAACGCTTTGAATTGTCGCAAAATTGTTCCATCTATAATGAATGATAATGATGATGCTGACTCTATATTTTTTTGGGCTATAAATCTCGATTTGTAAAATTAATAACAAATAATCATGAATACTTGTATCATGTACTAACGCTAGGTACAAACATCTTAAACATTAATTTGTTATTCTTATAAGAGTACCAAAGTATCAAATAAAAATATATCATATAAGAGACACGGTCTATAATGTTTACGTAAATATTCCATTAAAACTGTAAAAATATTATCGACGTAGAAAGCAAACAGACATTTTGAAGAATAGCCTATTATATCGTGATATTTAAGCTCTACTCTGAATACAGTCAACCACATTATTCTATTAATCCCTTTAGTTAAATTTCTGTGCATTTTTTATGTAATAATGTATACCCCAGATATGCCATAAACGTTTTTGTTTTGCATAAAATTCAAATAAAAGTATTTAAAATTGAAAATCGCTTATATTTATTGAGCATAAGAGCTGTGATAGCCCAGCGGTAACACCGTGCAATTCTTTCGAGGAGGTCACTGGATTAAACCCGGGCGGACACCAATGAGTTTTTCTGTTAAAACTTATGTGTCTAATTGATAATTGCAATTTATCAAACGCTTTTCGGCGAAGGAAAAAATCGTGAGGAAACCTGCATATCTCTAGAGATATTTGGAGACATGTGCGACCTACCAATCCGCATTGGAGCAGCGTAGGTCTTAGCTCCAATCCTTCTCTCCAATAACGGAAAGAAGAGGTCCATATTTATTGATTATACCTTAAACGGCATTGATTATACCTTAAGCGTTGCGATATTATGAATTAGTTAATAATTAAGTTAGTAATTCTTATATGTAGTTGGGTTAATCACTACATATTATAAAACAAAGTCGCATTCTTTGTTTGTCCATATATCCCTATGTATGCATAAAACTTTTAAACTACGCAACAGATTTTGATGCGGTTTTTTTAATAGATAGAGTGATTCTAGAGGAAGGTTTGTACGTATAATAATATTCAATACGGAGATGAGAAATATTGTAATTTTTGAGGTTTCTGTAAATAATTACATTTTTTTCCGCTTATATTGCAAACGCAGGCTAAACCATACGAGATTTATCAAAATAATGTACTACGTATTTGTACACCTTACTACAAAGTCATTTACTTTTTACGAAAAATAATGCCATATTTTTGAAGCAATTTTTATACAATACAGCATTAATCCTTATCCAATTAAGTACCTTAAATAAATAGTTGATTTAATATAGATCAATATGGCCGTTTACAGCATGTAATTTAAGTGAAAATTTTCGGAGATATTACAGATTTAAAATGCCGTGAGGACGCCGCGCTTCGCCCTATAACACTTCGACTTTAGCAGCTATGTGGCTCTTTCAAGAGTTTGTTTAAAGACATTCTGTAATTAATTACAAAAATAAAATACATAGGGAAAATGTAAAGGTAAATAAGTAAAAATGTACTATATGAATTTAGATATTCCAAAGATAGCAGGAAATCTTCTTAGTATAGGGAAAGGAAATTGTTTTTCTCCAAATTTAACGCTTGCGGGCCACGGGCAGTAATAAATAAATCAAAACTATGTAACACAAATCATTGATTGAGATAAATAGCGTCTTAATACAATGCAAAACTTATATAAAGTCAACCAAAAATAAAGGACAATATATATAAGAATATTGAAATAACAGCCAATAATTTTTTATTACGTACATTTGCAGCTGCCTGTACAATGTAAGATGAGACTTTTGATACAAACAAGGCGAAGCTTTTCAAGATAGTACAATACTTGTAGTTAAGCTTCTTGCTTTAGAAATCTAAGATACTTGACTTACTATTGAAGAACTCAATTACTAGCAAACTTAAAAATAATTATTTGTTATAAAATTATTCAATTTAAAAAAAACTGGTTAAAAAATCTAAAATATGATGATGTACAAAATATAACGACACACTGTAATATAACCATATGTAAACAGAAAGATGATTTTGTATACACTCAAAAATACCCATGCACACACACGTACTTACAAATCTACACTAATTTTACACATATACACACATACACAACCCACATACTTTTTGGTTTTGGATAATGATGGTTCTATAAAAAAATTCTTATAAAAATTTAAAATTGTTATTTTTTTTAGTAATCATAAGTAGGGGAAGGAACTGACTATTGACACACGGTTAATACTTAGTTCATAAGGAAGAACGGTTCAGAAAGCAAAGCTACATTTTAAATGTATCATTTAAATGGTTATAAGTACAATAAATATTTACTTAAGTATTTATTTATTAATTGATTTATGTGTGTAACAAAAGATTTAGCTTGTTCCAAAAGTGTCTCGCGATGTAATGAATTCTAGGTCATGAGACATTTAGACGTTTTTTGACGATTGGGCTGAATTAAATCTTTTCTTAGGTGTCGTTTTGACTAAGTCGGACATGAATGGCGCCGGAATGGATGGCGGAAGTATGCAGAACTAAAACATACTGAACCATTTGGTTACAGATGTCAAAAAATACGATTAAATGATTTGTGTATGTATTGTTTATACCCAAATACTCAACTGGATTAGAAATACCCCTGATTGAGATATCAAGATTGACAAAAATTTCTAGAAGCAGGTTTGCAAAGATTGTTACTCTTATATCAAATTCTTTATTGCACTATCAAGGTCTGTAAAAAAAAATAAAGCTTTGCCAAATAATCGAATAATCAAAGTAACTCTTTTCAAATGATAAGGTTTATAGGATGCTCGTAGAGAAAACTTATTACACCGCCGCCAGCAGTATAGTACTTATATTGCATATATGTATAGTATATTGAATAAGATGGCGATGACATTGTGTTTTGTACATTTTTTTTATCCGTATAGAGACTATGGGTCAAATACTAGATCGAACAATTGTAAATTTTAGTTCCGTCCGTGCACGCCATCTTTCTTTCTTTTCCAAAGGTAAGAAGGATTTTGGACTTAAACACTTTATTCTAAATACAAACGCACAAAAAATATTTTTATTCGTTCATTTAAATACTTATTAATATAATAGATAAATAAAACGTCTTCAAATGTAACTTGGACCGCCATCTGTCTTAACGAAACAAATTTAAGTACACAACGGAAAGGAACTTTTCCATCCTACTTAAGCTTTGCAGCATAGTTACAAATGTTTTACACAGGTGGCGTTGCAAAGTAAAAAAACAATTTAACAATTAGTTTAAAAAAAAATTATACTTTTTTAATACATAACACGTCATAATTGTGGTTTACAATTTAATATGTCATCCTCCTGCCTTTAGCCTACTCTAAGTGGGTTCGGCACAACATGTTATAAATATGTGGTCACATGATCCATCTGAATATAAAAGCACCACCCTCATTTCTTACCGAAGTGTCGTAAAAGGCGACTAAAGTAAGTAGACCCACCGTGTGGTATTTGGTTAAGTAGAATAGACTACCCTCTTCCTTGCCGAGTTATCTTAAAATACAATTAAGGTAAGTTGATATCAGGCAGACGGCCGGTCGTAAAGTACGAAGCCAAATCATGTGACAAAATGTTTATAACATGTTGTGACGACCCCACTTACAGTGGGATAACGGTAGGAAAATGAAGATGATGATGTTTCAACCAGTACGTAAATAAACAACAATGACGGATTACCGACTCGCGATCACACGGCACACAAATGAAACTCAAACTTCCAAAAATCGGTCTTCCGATTGGCAATTAGACTAGCATAACGTAGCTTTAAAATTAAAAGTGAATTAACGGCCTTTAACTACATCACGAACGAGTAAGGGCCTCTCTTACAGCAGTGAAACCTTCGTCCTAACATGGGGAAATGGGTGGAATAGTCCAGAATAGGAGCTGACCACCCTTCTCTGTCTCTTTTTTGATCGTTGCTTACATTTTTCACGTTACTCGAATGTAGATTGGCAAGTAACTCTTGAACTCAAAAAGTTTCTAGATAAATCAAAGTCTCTTTACGATATTTTCATTCTTCTTTCGTAAAGCGCATGATAATTCTAAATTTATCATATATATTTATTAATCAGTCACCAAGTTATTAATGAATTCTGAGGTAATGAAGATAATACAATCAAATATCACATCTAATATATAAAAATGAATGTTTGTCTATATATCCTTTTTAGACTCCGAAACGGCCGGCCCGATTTTTATGAAATTTTCTTATGCTAATTTTTGAAGTAACGTACAACGAAAGGTTTGGGCAAATATTATAAAACTTACCGATCTTCTAATGGCGCTGGATCCACTTTTTCAATTGTGGGATATGCCAGGCTATTCCTTTACAGTGAAAAGTGCCAGTACAAAGTCTTCTATCAAAGCCATGTAAAAATAAATTCATTTCTCAGTTTCCGGTGTCCCAAAAATTGAAATATAAATAATAGGAAATACACAAACAACTTTATTGAAAATTTATTCCTTGTCCGATTATTAGGACAGTTCAGTACAAGTTCGAATCTTCAGTTTTAAACAAGACTTTGCTTTTCTTGTACAATTTCTCTTTTAGAATACTTAATGCAGATAGATCTACCCTTTTCATCGTTTCTAAAGTTTCGGCCTCGCTTAGGGATGGTCCAGCAGAAATCAGTCCTGTTCGGTGATACTATTTCATTAATAAAAACCTTACTGGTGGGAAGTTAAATAACAATACGAGTAAATTATGAGTAAGTATTTTTTTTTTAATATTTTATTATTTTATACATTGTACCGTTCTCAAAGTCGTGAGTATTGTCTAATTGGGTATAAACATATTTCAGGTACCTATCAAGTTATCTCATGAGTTATTTACTATCACGACCCATCAACGCCTACTTAATGTCTTATTCGCTCTTATAACACAGAAATCACTTTCCTTAATACTACGTTTATTCCGTTGTATTTTGGTACAGAATAACAATTATTCTGTAGGCACTTTAGATTTTTTCTTATAAAAGTAAGGATATAAGGAAGGTAAGATAAGAATCTTTAACGTTCTTAGTATTGCGGGAACTTAATCGAAGCAGGACACTCTAAAACCAAGCTTAATCACTAAGTGAGGGGTCAGTTAAAAAAGAGGCTCCCTAATCAGGTCCGCGAGCACGCGTTACGCACTTACATAATGAAAGGGGGAAACGAGGGCGATGGGGCCGGGGGCCGTCATCTGCGTACACCCTCAAACTCAAAGTCCGGCCGCCCGGATCGATACCTATACGTGTGGACTTTATGTAAAAAGCCTCCTGCACACCCAGAGGACGCCGACCATAAGTGTCGAGAAACGAGTCGCCCCCAGGGAGGAAGGCACAAAATATCTTCAATTTTGGAGAGAAAATTTTCCAATGCGGGGGCGAGTGCCCGCGGCGGAAGGGCTGGCTCGTTCGCCCCGGACGCCTATGTCCGAAAAATGCGCACCCCTTAATTGAATTTACAGATTTGCCTTTTGGAACGCACGCTTCTGCTATGTTTATTGCGGGTGCGCTGTTATTACCTTTTATGGCACGAACTGATAGGCTTTCCAGTTCGGCTGCACTATCAACAGAATCTTGCATACAAGAATCTATTGTTTAACTATTTCATTGATTCAGTTCTCAATTGAACACACGTCAATGATTTAATTGAAACACCATTGGCAAACTAAATGTAATAAGAACAAATCTCAAGATACGAACGGACAGTTTAGAGGTTTGTATGTAATTACAGTAAGGGAGCCAAACCAATGTCAATACGAACTGCAAATAAAATATAGCAGACAATTCATGAACTAAAAACAATAAGATAACATAACATAACCCTACGTCATGTAAATGTGTTATGCCAGCAGTAAACAAATGGCATATGTAGAATCAGCTTACAATATCTTACTATGTAGAACCTGATTTTTATCAAGGGTACAATATGTTAACACATTTTAATTTTGTTGCGTTCATATATATCAGTTCGCAAACACTATATTCATCTATGCAGATACCCTTGTAAGCAAACACAGACCTTTCTGTACCAAATTCCACATTCACATCCTATATTAAAACTTAAATGAAAATTCCAAAATCTTAGCATTGCCATTACACCAGCTTGAAATAACTATTAAAATTAGGCTGATACAGAAAGCTGCACTTTACTATTGAGGATAACAGGAATAATAAAAATGTGTGGATACGTGAAACAACTCTCCCTAACTGGCACATAATAGCAATGACTAAATACTAAAATAAACTACTTTAAGTACTTATTATTGCTTATTGACTTCAATTTCAGCAGTAAAGTTGATGATTTAAGAGAACTTGTTTACAAATTATTCGCATAAAGTATGTTTCAAATTTGAGTTTTGATTTAAATTTAACTGAATTTTATATACCTATCTCATAGCTAAATTTCGCTGTATCTTAAACAATATGTCATTTTATATTCACGTTTATAAAATTAAAGCCATGGGAAAATGTATTGTGGCACTAAAATCAATTTGAACTCTTCTAATCCTCGGGGTCGTCTGCCCTCCTAATAAACACACGAGACAAAAATGCGTCCATCCATAATATCATAAAAAGTAAATCCCCTTACTTCCATTCGAGCTATAAAAATGACAAAAGTCACCTCCATGGATTAGCTTCCAACTTAAACATTTATTATTATAATATAATATCTTATTATACTAGCAATCGCCAGCGGCTCCGCCTACATGGAAAGATTAAAACCGTAATATAGTATTTTGACAACCATACAAATGGTTTAAGTGGGTTAACCTTAAAAACTAGACATATGCTGGTCGCGGACTTTTATTCAGAACTTTTAGAGAAAAACAATTTTGTAACACAAGATTATTATATAATAACTTGCACCGTTTACTTAGCGCACACAAGGAAAGCTTTAAATTTTGCCGTTTTCGTACTATTTTTTATTGCTGCTCCTCTCCTATTCATCTTAGCGTGATATTATATAGCCTATAGTCTTCCTCGATAAATTAACTATTTTACACTTAAAGAATTTTTCAAATCGGTCAAGTAGTACCTGTGATTAGCGCGTTTAAACAATCAATCAAACAATCACTCAAACAAACTCATCAGCTTTATATATTAATGCAGATTATTATATAAAAATAGAATTCCATATGTATTATTCGAAATGATATACATACCAGATTAAAAAACTTTTAGTACACTTTTTTGTTATGATAACAAAAAAGTGTACTAAAAGTTTTTAATTACCCCAATGCTTAGCAAAAAAATACTTTTTCGGAGAGAGGACTTTAGACCGGCGTAGACACAATCCTACATATGTTGTTGTACTGGGGACTTTCAATTCACACACATAACGGCAATTCTCGAAAAATATGAATTCCTCACATTTTTATCCTTAACTTTAAAGTTTCGGAAATTCGTAAAATTTGTAAGTTGAAATCATATTTAGCATTAAGATGTGCCCTTTTATTATATTTGTTGTAAAGGCCCGAAAAAGGGGTCATCGCGTCTGACCCCAGAAGTATAACTTCAAATCATACGAATATGAAACTCCCAGTGAATGATGATTCCTTGCACTAATTAGGACTATAGCAGCTATTTCTTTTACCCCAAAGAACCCGTTAATATATTTATCTATCATAACATGCGATATCGATGCTCGGTGTTTTCGGTTAACGATATTTGCACCTGCTAGTAGTAGCAAGGTGAGCATGTTAGCGAAGGTGGAAGACATTGTCAAGTTTCTCGCCTAGGGATCAGTTAAAAGTCCATATGTTACCTTTATAATGTCATTAATGTACGTAAATCAACCAGGACCCTATACACTCATGCAGTACTTAGGACTCATATTCGTCTCTATATCCCACTCTAAGTGGGGCCGGTACAACGTCTTTCGTTGCCATCATGTCATTCTTCAACTCTGAACTCAGGACTAATATTGTGTTCAACAAAATGACATTTACAAAACTTGTATAAGACTTATGCGTCTCATTCGAACGTCCCATGCTAAAGTCGAATGCACGCGCGTTTCTAAAATCAGCTCGCTTAAGCTAGAATGCGTGAAGCAATTTATCCCTAGTTCGTGTGAAGATCGACGACATTAGATACTCGCATTATTCGATTCCGCAGATCATCTCATCAAATAACGATCGCAAACACAGAAAGACGTAATACATACACACACACAGCGTTTCGCCGGCAAATACGAGGTCTTAGTTTTCTGACTTCGGTCAGTCGTGGCATCTCGCTACTCTTCCGATGGTAACATCACTAATCAGAATTATACCACCAGCCCTCGACTACACGTCGCTTTAAGCTGTGGTCCGGCCTCACAGGAACCCTTAGCTTGATGTACCCCGACTCTATAAGATCAAGTTGAGATAATAAAAAGTATATAATATAAGTATATGTGTAAGACATGTATAAAAGCTACAAACTTAAACATAGATTTACTGAAATTATTGTTACTAATGCTATATGATACAAATTTTTAGGCATACGCACTATCCGAATAGTTTTTTTATATGGGACACTTACACAAACAGTCGTCCAAAATAAGTAAGTTAATACTTGTGTTATGGGTAACAGACAACAGGTGAATATATACTTATATATTTTTTTAATACACGCTTAAATACAAATGTACACCCAGGCTCAAAGGCCAACAAATTAGAATTAAAAAATGTTGGCCCGCGGATTGAATCGAACCCGCGACCCGCAGAGCTGCAGGCTGGGTCACTACCCACTGCGCCTACGGGCCAGTCAAATTTAGAAAAATACTAACTTCAATTTTCATTTCAGGAAAGTCCCGAAATGGCTAAAGTATATTTTTCCTTACAAATCAAAACCTTACAAGTTAAAATAAACTTTTACAAAACCTGACAAATTAAAATAAACTTTTACAATTTCTTTTGAATCGTCATCTCTACTGCTGCTTCGGAATTTGCTCCAGCCAAGAAGAACCTTAAAGAAAAGATAGATCTTTTACAGTAGTAAAAAAGAGAGTCAAATAATTTACTTTCTCTTAATAGTTGACGGACAATAAACATTTTAGGCCGGCTCCCTTACTCTAATATAATATGTCAAAGATAAAGATAAACACAACACTCTTTTATAACCTCCTATATTATTATATTAATCATTATATACTACGACAGAATATGTAAATTAACAAATTTAATGGAAATGATATCTCTATAAATGAAATTTATTTAATTGAAAAAAAATTTATCGCGGATTTGGCAAATTATTGCAGTATTATGAATTATCGCAAAAAAATCATCGCAAACGCCTAATTCTATAAATTATTTAATTAAGAAAGTTAAATTACTTGTGTGTAATTATTATAACTAGCAAAAAGCTTTTGTGAGACTGCGAAGTTTTCTGTTATCAACACATTTAATCCTATAACTAATGATAGATGGCGTTAGTTGATATTCAAGGGG
The DNA here is from genome assembly GCA_029227775.1 of Morpho helenor. Taxonomy (NCBI): domain Eukaryota; kingdom Metazoa; phylum Arthropoda; class Insecta; order Lepidoptera; family Nymphalidae; genus Morpho; species Morpho helenor. The sequence goes on from JARGCU010000030.1 coordinate 13,139,487, forward strand.
TTCATTGATATTATAAATTAACACTCAGATATCTCAGTGTATTTACAAAAACAAATCTTTAGAAGGATAATGAAAGAATTTTTTTGTTATTAAATAAATTAAATTTTTATTTATAATTTATTAAAAATTAAATGTCGATAGATTGGAAAGAATAATTTGTTTTTACTTAGTACTTATTTTGCATTGGTTAATCAATTACTATATGATTATGAGTTTTACAGAGAAAGTGCATCTCGATGTTGATGTTATCATTAGAAAGTTTGGTACGATGTCCCCTAATTCTTAGGATTTATTACATACAATCCCAAAGAGTATAAATAAAGTAAGACTAAATCTTATCAAGTTGAATTTTTTCGGAAATCTACTCTATAGACTTTATAACAGTTATAGAGGCTATCGAAAGAACAAGTTTTACATGACCAAATTGAAAATACCGGCATGTGTAGTCAGTGTAGAATTTATTTTTAACACATAATATTCTCAGTTCTTATAATTAAAAATACTACAATTTTAATACAAAATAATAAAAATTATACGAGCAATGTTTTTGTCCGTAACAGAACAAACTCTAGAACAGTGTGCAACGGTTATTTTTTGTTGGATGAAAGTGGTAATTTCTCTCTCTCCTCCACCTAAAGACATCCATTATTGGACACAGATAGGATTTTAAAGGCCTTCCATTCCCACGATTTTCTTCCTTCTGAATACAGCGGCTCTCCGAGACCTTTTTGATATCGTTTGTCCACCTAGTGGGAAGTCCGGTTTTCCTGTGTGGGATCGCCACTCTAGCATCTTGAGAGCTCAACATCTATCGGTTCTTCGAACAATGTGCCCCGCTCATGCCATTTCAGCTTCCCCACACGTTGAGCTTTGTCGGTAACTTTAGCCCTTCTACGGATCTCCTCATTTATGATTTGATCACGCTGAGATACTCCTGTTGCTACTAACTGTTGCCATCGCTGTTGCCTGTTGCTGAGTGGGTTTGTTTAGGTGTACTTAAATAAAAAACGGTTGCCTGTAAAGTCGGTTTTACGGGCAACGTCTTTTTAAATGTGATGGATTGGAGTGGGAGAGAGACGCAAGGCATTCGCCAGTCCGGCGGGCCTCTCTTTCGTTCGGAAACTCATCGTAACAGACGTGAGCGGGCGTTACACTTTTTCATGAGTGACTCCAAGCCGCAACCTAATTTAAGACGTTGTCACGTCAAAATCAATTCATTTCATACCAATGTGTCGTAAAATTCATTCTAAGGTAAGTTGACTCACCGTGTGGTATCCGGTTGAGTAGAATAGACCACCGTCTTTCTTAGCGATGTAAGTTGACGTCAGGCAGGAGGCCGGTCGTAAAATACGTAACCAAATCATGTGACCACAGGTTTATAACAAGTTGTGCCGACCTCACTCAGTGTGGGATAAGGGTAGGATGATAATGACTTAATTAAAAATTAATATCAACTTCTATATTTTCATATGTCACAAATATAATTTGACGAATTATATTTGTGACATCATCATCCTCCTGCCCTTATCCCACTCAATGAGGGTCGGCACAACATGTTATAAACATGCTGTCACATGGTTTGACTGCATTTTTACGACCGGCCGCCTGCCTGACGTAATCTTACCTTAGTCGTAGTTTACGACACCTCGGTAAGAAAGAGGGTGGTCTATTTTACTAAACCGGATACCACAAGGTGAGTCGACTTACCTTAGTCGCCTTTTACGACACCACTGTAAGAAATGAGATTGGTATATTCTACTCAGCCGAATACCACACGGCGGGTCGACTTACCTTAGCCGTCTTTTACGACACCTCGGTAAGAAATGAGGGTGGTACTATTCTATTCAGCCGGATACCACACGGCGGAGACGAATTATATTTGTGACATATGAATTCAATATTATATTATATATTAAATATAATGTTAAATATTATATATTAATTCAATTCGGGTTGATTAATGTAATCGTATATTGAGTAGAATAAGACCAACCTTAATTCTTACTGAGGTGTCGTAAAATACGACTTACGTAAGTTGACGTCAGGCAGGCGGCCGGTCGTAAAGACGCAGTCAAATCATGTGACAGCATGATTATAACATGTTGTACCGACCCCACTTAGAGTGGGATAAGGGCAGGAGAATGTATGTAATATAATCGTATATAATAATCATATAACGAAAATAAAAGTGAAACTTGAAAATCGAACGCGCTGGCTGCTAGATAAACGGAAAGTGTTCCTATTTCGAGACTACGCAAGAGCCTTACAAATATATTCAGTTTCGTTATACCTACTCTGGAACCCTACCAATACGTAGGGCGGGCAGCAAAGTCCGTGCACATGTAAAATAGCTTTCCTCTGTAGGAAGTATGCTCTACTTTTATTTATAAAATGTAAATTTATTTGTAGGGCTTTCATTATGTAAAGTAAATCAATGAATTTAGTACTACAACATGAGAGGATAGCTTGCGTATTGATAATTATTAATATGATCTTATTTGAACTAAACACAAGGTAACACAAATCACTATACACTATTACTTTAAGTTTAAACTAAAATTTACACACCATCATTCATTATTATTTTAATTTTAAAATAAAGTTGTCTCATTTAATTTTATAGTAGCAAATGTAATAAATCTGTAGATGCAGTATATTTCAATGACTTGAATATTGGTAACGTCAAAATTTTATAAATAAATAAATCTGATCCCTTTCCTATAAACTAAAACCTCATTTACTTAGGAAACTCAATATATAAATTTTAAAAGATTATAGATATTTTTCCTCAGTTACTTAAATAATTTTTTTATCGCTCATCACAACATAAGTAATCTGGCAAATAACTGTTCCCAAATTAATGAATCAAGAACAGACTTGTTAAACTTTGATAAACAAAATACATTTATTTTCTATAGACTAAATCTTAAATAAAGTTGAGTAACGTGAGTATTGCTATGTTACGTAGACTTACTCAATATTATGCCTCATAATTTCTGAATACAGCATTCATTAGAATCTCCCAGGGTTAAAATATAAAGGTTATATAAGTATACTTAACTATTACAATCTCCCAACTTAAACTATTTGTGATTGAAGAAATATTTAATGTTTCCCTTTACATTTAACTTTCAGTCCTTGTGGCATAAACTTTTAAAAATTTGGTCTAGGCAACTGATTTTATACCTATGAATAATTATATTTTATACGATCCATCAGGAAATTTCAGCTGTGAATAATTGATATAGCTGTAAATATATCATTTCAAGCAACATAGTCACTTATCAATGAATAAATAAACAAATATTTACAAGTAGAAATTATTGAATAGTAGATGGTAGCTAATCTAAGCACAATTTATGGTATTTTCTGGAATGTTCCATATCTGATTCACGATTTGATTTCATAGAAAACATAAATCACACCGGCACACAAAAAAGTGTACAGAAAATTTCACGTCAGTTTGACCTATACACCTACACACTCTAAACTTCTGAAAAAATGCACTTTTTGCTTTTTTTGTGAGCCGGTTTTATATCCGGTGATTATTGTAGATCATAATATGTCATACTCGCCTATATAAATTGATAGATTTCAGATACCTCTCCGATTCGAGGACGAAGGCATTTATAATTTCATAGTAAAAGTATGTTTGCAAAGTGATAAGTAAAAACATTGTTAAAATTTTTCTAGTTTTTTCTTTATTTTATTGCATAGTCATCGGTTCTTGATAAGCGTACAAAGATAAATTCAAAATATTCGTTCAAAGTGGTTCAAAATTCACTTCAAAGGAGTCGGTCACATTCATACATACACGTGAAACTGTCATAAAGCGTGCAAAAATAAGCACGTCGCTACAGTTTATTGATTTTCATTTCATAATTATTTATGCCTATTACTTCTTTTCTTCTTGTTTGTTTGCTTGCTGCACCTATTTAAACTTTCCGTTTGACCCTAAGGTTGACTGGTAGAGATCGATTAAATTAGTGTTAAATCCGCCTTTTGTACTTTTATATCTTAATACTGCAATAAATATTTAAAATAAAATAAAAATAAATAAATAAATAAAATAATACACTATAATATAAGTTTACGTCAGGCAGGCGGTCATTCGTAAAATACGTAGCCAAATCATGTGACATGTTTATGACATGTTATGCCGACCCCACTTAGAGTGGGATAAGGGCAGGAAGATGATGATCTAGTATAATAATAATTATAGTATATATAAAATAGTATAATAAAAATAGTAATAATAATCTTTATTGAGACAAAAAATGTATACCATAAAAATAGCTTAGAATATAAAAGAACTTATAACTAACGATAGATTAAACAGACCTACAAATATTACAATTGTGTTACATTTTTTGTGAAGCATTTTCCCAATTTTTATTTCAGTGGACCCCACACTAGGAGACCTGTGTCGTGGGATCCGTGTGACGGAGTTTAACAGTTTGCTTTCATCAGACCTTGACAGATATTGAACTTATATATTATAATAAAATAAATTACATAAAATCGATAAAATAATAATTAATAGAAATATATATAAGTATAAATAAAAATAAATGTAAATATGAAACAAAGGTGTATTAATTTTAGTGAAAGTTATAGTGCTCTTTTAAATGACTGTTCTTAACAGGTTCTCAGTATCCTCATAAGATAGTGTGCTGAGCCATGACGCTATTTTTTCTTTAGCTTTCGACATTGTTAAATATTTTAAATCACAATATTTCAAGACTTTATTATAAACCAAAGCTAGAACGAATAAAATAACAACAATAAAATAGTAACATAGTCCTAAGATCTTTCCCGTTTGCGAAGCCGAATATTGGATCGATGACCAGATCACCTATAAAGTATGCTACTACTGGATTACGGTACTAATGGATTACTGACGGAAAAATAAATAAAAAAATGACGCATTACAGATTAAATTTAGGTAGAGCATATTATAATTCGTGAAGCTAAAAGCAGGGTTCTGGGGGCTACTTCTCTGTTATATCTGCCCGTCCAAGATACATGCCTCGCATAGACGCACTCGTGTTACCGGCCGCGCTCGGCCAGCGGGGGCACACCCGCCACCCGCCGCCCGCCCGCCGCCACCTCCGCCTGCGTCATCTAGTGCGGCGACTAGCGCTAGGGTTAATTCAAACTATATCATTTAAATATTTTAAATAATACATATATATAAATTTCATTTTCTCGATTTATTCTAATTTATGAAACTTATTATGTAATGTAAAATACAGAATTACCTAGTTTGGGGGCTACTAGTAAATCATACTTAGTTATAATATTTAGCATCTATTTGAGTTAAGTTTTTCTAAGAAATGTAACCACCTGATTTTGAAAATGATTTTCGTTGACTTTTATAAACTGAATTTCAAAGTTGTAATGTTTTCAAAATTCCGTTTAGATTTTTACTTATTTCACTTAGGTATTCAGCAATGATATTAAATTTCAAAACTACGTTGAATATAAAATATAAAAAATTATAATATATAAATAAGAATATAATTTTTTTTAGTATTATGTTGTTTGTTGTAGTTTTTATACTAATGTATAAAAACTGTCACTCTAACAACGTCACCTGTACAAAAATCATGAGAATATTATTTTGCTATAATCCGCGATAAAAAGCGCGCGTTTATCGCGGATTATAGCATATGAATATTCTCATTACTTTTGTATTGTGAACCTCCGCATAATAACGCCTAATACTATAAACGTCACCTGTCGTAAGTAGAAATAACAAATAAATAAAAATATGTATTATATGGGATATTTATAACACGGCTGTCCGTTCCAAAAGTAAATAACCTTAATACTTGCGTTATCGGTGACAGACATCTAGTAAATATATACATATATAAATTTCAAATACATATAGTTATTAAATGCATATATATTACCTAGAGTCCAAGAACCAAACAATTGTTTATAGAAAATGTTGACCCTCGGCTGGAATTGAATTCGCGACCCGCGGAGAATGGCCGCTGCTAACTAGGCCAAACGGGCCACTCAAAGATGAAGACTCAAAGGCTATACGTACCAAATTTTTGAATAAAAATTATGAAGGAAATAAAACTGTTCGAGCAAAACTCAACAGGCGGAGACTAAGAATAAAGATCGAGGCATTAAAAATACATAGATTTTATCATCCTTTATTTCAACTCATCCTAACAGATATATCCGCATCACTCATAATAAAAAAACTTGACATTTTCATGTAAGTAAGCTTTTCAAATATTGATATACGTAATACCGTGTACCCATGATATCCTTCAAAACATTTTTTTTTGTAATTTACAAATCTAAAAGGTTTAGTTTTTTTACTAATCTCGCATGCATAGTGTATAAAAATATTTATGCTACATCACATACATGTTCTTTAACCACCGATTATAATAATAATTAATAATTAATTTACTTCTGTGGAATTTATCCTGGTATATTACTGTTAACTGTTAAAAATTAAAAATGCGGTGCTTTGAGCTTAAAATATCTTTAGGAAACGTCTGATAAATATGATATTTTATTTTTCACTTATAGTATACATTGTTGGGTAGTATTACGAACTCTTATAATTAATAAGTAGTTTCAATTCTAAAATACATCGAAAAGTGTTCGATAAATATCAGATACTCAATCACTCATCGAGGATATCTGAATTGATTTGTTAAAAGTCTTATTTAGGTAAATTATATCAAGCGAGGAGGGTCACATAAATCGCTTGTGCTATAAGAATTAAAGGAGTATTGGTAGCCCTGCGTGTCCGGTTTCGCAGCCCTGAATCTGTAGAACGTAGAACAGAGCAGCGTGCGTGCCCGGTCCGCTGTAAACAGCCTACCCTCGTACGTATGTAGGGCGGATGGACGTCCTCCCCCCTCTCACCCAGAGAAAGGGGTGCCCCCGCTTCTTCCTTGTTCCTCCTTGTGCAAATTCCCCTGGCGATGGAAATGTGCTCCGCCACATTTTATACAATTTCTAGTTCGTGCGTTCCAAAATTCGTTTGTCCAGCTCCGCAATATTAAAGTCGGGAACGCGGGCGCTCGATCAAGACGTTCTATGAATGGTTTGGCCAAGTTATTAAGGTTGTTTGTTGCAAACAATTTCCTCGGCCATTGACTTTTCCTTTCATTCAGCGGGTCGCTCGTCCATTCTTACGAATTCTATTATTGGGCCAACAAAACATTAATTAAACTGCTACTGTATCGTAATACGTTTTGTATACATAATAAAATTATTAATTTAAAAATATTATACAAAAGAATCGCGATTGAATTGTAATGCCTAAAAAGAAATAATAGAGGGGTTTTTTTTAATTTTACTGACAACATATTTCTAACTGTATAGAAATATTTTTAATGATAATCATTGTGTAAGTATATTTTTTATGCAAATATTAGTCGAAAAAACAAGATTTAAATTCTTACTTTACTTTGTTTTTAATTTTAAAAAACAATAAAATACATCAAGTATATTTGCAAGATATCATAATAAAATTAAAAAAGTAACGGCCTGTCACTGTCCCAAAAGTGGGCATAGGCCTCCTGTCTCCTCGTTTGGTCAGAAGTCTTGGAGCTTCGATACACACTCCAATGCGGATTAGTAGGTTACACATATCCCAAGAATTCTCATGTTTCCTCACCATGTTTTTCTTCACCGAGAAGTAAATATCAATTAGACACATACTAAGTTATTATAGAAAAACTCATTGGTGCCTGCGTGCCACTTCTTTCTCTACGGTACACAAGAGTAACAATTAGCTTTAGACTAGATTACTAATATAAAGATTACTATCGCATTTATCGTTATAGATCACTAAATGATTCGCTGTATTCTAATGTAGAGTAGTCATTCACAGCGTCCAATAATAATCAATGTCATCTCCATTTTAAATGTGATGGAGCTCTTTTATTTGTTATGTTAATAACAAATAATGGTGCCTAATAAGAACAAACATAAAAAAGTATATTTCCTGAAAAACCATATTTCAGGAACATAAGAAAAGCAAACACTAAAAACAAAAATCAAATGGATTTGTTTTTAGTACTGGCAAAAATGTATTAACCAGAATATTTCATATTTAACTTAAAAATATGCGAAAAAATATTATTAAAAAAATTTAGAACACTCACAGCCACGAAGAATTATCGAATTCACTACATAAATATAATAAATATGTCTCCTTAATTGCAGTTCGATATTATTAAGTATATTATATAAAAGTATTTTATAAAGTTGCAATATATTAATTAATAGAATTAGGCGTTACTTTGGGGATATCCATAATACAGAAGTAATAATAAAATTATTTTGCTATAATCCGCGATAAATCCGTTACTTTTTTATCGCGGATTATAGCAAAATAATATTCTCATTCTCATTAATTTTTTTTACGCTTTTATTCAAGTTACAAAATAAATTTATACTAAATTGATATTATGATATTTTAAAGTCAAAGATTACATTGTATTTAGTTATTTACTTTCCATCCAGAAGACAAAAAGAACTTGATACACTTTTTTCTTCGAAAATACATTCGTACAATCACGGAGTGGCTACGCGGCTATGAACGAGTGATAATTTCATTACATAATGATTCAAAAGTGCACGTAAAATGTATAAATCTGTGTGTAAATCGGGCCTTACTTTGAGGAATGCTAATAGCACTCATCTAATACAGGTTAATTGGATCGCCTCATGGGTGATAACGTGGGTCTTTACAAATGAATTTTCTTTCGGTCAATTGAAAATCGATCTATTCGATTCAATTATTTAGCATTCCTAACCTTTTTGTTTTGGCAGAGAACAAACCGCTACTGATAGGACATTAATTCAAATGTTCAAAATTTTTATTTTAGTTATTTTTATAATATCTTAGAAATTATGGTAAAATTAACTAACGCGCGTCAAGTTTTTGGGTTAAGGGAAGACCAAATCATGCTAAACACAGCTACGGGTGGTAGAGCCTGCTAGTATCAAAATCAAATTTAATAAGCCATTTAAAGTTATTTTTTGTTTAAATTCTTAAATTCTTTCAATAAAAATTAACTAGGATTCAGAGACATTTGAACTATTCCTGCGCCACCTACCTTATCAGCAGCAAGTACCGAGTTATTGTATTAATCATTTTTTTTTATTCTTTTCTGGAATTTTACTTTATTAACAAAAGCCTGTGTTATTCTAAATTTGGTACAATTTTGATATAAAATTCAAAATTTGATGTTCCCGTTTTTAGTCGAAAAATACATGATTTCAATTCTTTAATATTAAAAAGATAAAAATTTTCATGATTATCCATTTTTTATAGAGACAAGATAAGACTCATAAAACTTTTTCGTTAATACAGTGTGCTCAGTGCGAATTTTTTTAACCTACTCGATGACGTTAGCGTTAAGCAATTTGTATGGCGCTGGAACGGGGCTCTGTAGATGTCGCTATTACAGCATCATACAAATTAGCGATACTACCGCCAATTTGTATGTCGAGTAAGTTAAAAAACTCGCACTAAGCACACAGAACGTATCGGCTGACTGATTGCAATAACGCAGATAAGGGCACTAATAAAACCTAAAATCTGGGTGAATTATTTCTTTGAAAAAATATAATAAGTTATGTTTTTGGGCTTTTTCTGGCCAAATATTTTTTATTATTTAATAATATAATCTTAGGAACTACTGAACCGATTTCAAAATTCTTTGAATGTAAGATTGTCTATTTATCGAGGAAGGCTATATAATATCACGCTAAGATGAATAGGACAGGAGCAGCAATAAAAAATATTACGAAAATGGCAACATTTAAAGCCTTCCTTGCGTACGCTAAGTAAACGGTGAAAGTAATTCAATAATGATGAATGATTTACAAAATTGTTCCCCTCTAAAAGTTCTAAGTAAAAGTCCGCGACAGCAATTGTCTAGCTTTAAAGGTTAACAAACTTTAACCATTTTTATGGTTATCAAAAAACTATATTACGCTTTTAATCTTTCCACGCGGGTGGAGCCGCTGGCGATTGCTAGTAATATATATAAAATAGAAGCTGTTTCGTGCACGTGTTTAAATTATCTCTGGTATATTATTCAATTTGCAGGCATTTTTATTTTATAATTTGTTTTGTTTCAATTCGTAAACAGACCAAAAAAATATTGTAAATTGTAATACCTACATATAGAGTAAATTAAAATCGTAGAACCAAAACTAGCGTGTATTAAAGTGAAATTCAGTTAGCACTATCAGAGGTCATAGCCACCTCTGGTGGAATACTTGTCATGTACAGAATTTCTGGGCTTTTAATTAAAGCTCGAGTAATTTAGAGAGGGCCAGGGTGTTACCACCACGCGTGGCCATGTATTAGGTACAGTCTTCTGCATACTCATTTGGAAATGTTTAAACAGAGGTGCCTCATAAGGGGGGAGTGGGTGGTGATGGTTAGTTCTCCTCTACAGATAAATTAATAATACCTACCGCTTGGCTATACGTATAACACGCATGTCCGTAAGTAGATGTACAGGGTGATTGTAACGGTAAATTTCTTATGTTAACCTTCTTGATATTTACTGTTTTTATTTATACTTTCAATTTATTAATATTAAGATTATAATTACACACTTAAAGGTTTAAAATTATATATCTAAAAATAAAAATTAATATATATCATTTTGTATCGCCAGATGTTGATAAAAATCAAATTAAGTGGTTTAAAAAAATAAACCAATTAATGATGGTAACTTATTAAAACTTTTTTATCGTTTCTTTGATTGTTTTTGTTTATTTTTTAACTATTTTTTGAGGAAGGCATATACAGCACAGTTTTATACTATAATATAGTCATCCTCGCGAAATGATAGTGTTTTGTTTGATTTTATTTTTCCAAATAGTTGTTAATATATGCTGTTATATAAATTAGTAAATTATTTAAACCACAATCAAGATGTTTAAATGTACACATAAGTCACAAAAACCAGAGACGGAATTTTTACCAGACGACTAATTGATTTAACAGACGACCTAGACGATGCTCAGAAGAAAAAGTATAGTGTTATAATGATGAAAGATTGTGATTAAAATAGGTATATATTTCATCGCTGTACAAACTAAAGTTATAAATACTACTAAATACGTAAGTTTAAAGCGCGAACGAAAGCATACAAGTATTGTAGAAAATTATGCCATCATTTTTATGTAACGTACGTAGCTAATAATGTAATACTAATATTTAACTGTCAAATAGTATACTAGGATTAGTATAACATATCGTTTACTTACACCAATTAAAAACACATGTGACATGACCCATGGTAACAATGTTTAGGTGCCATACGACTCTAAAAAAGGTCAAAATTTGATTAATATTAAACTATATCATTGACTGGCGATATACGTACATATATAATACTATATAGGTATACTATAGATATACATATATTTTTTTGTAAAATTAATAACTTGCTAAAATATTTATAAAAGCAACCTGTATATCTTTGATGTGAGATGTAAAATTTGAACGGAGCACAACGTACACCTATTATGAAATTTGTGCACACATAGAGTGGTCACGCACACTTAGACAATGTACTCGGACTTTGCTATTGGGGTGGGTGTAGAATCCTTGCGACGCCGACCCGGCTTAAATTCTCATGTTAATATGTATCTCCTTTAAGCTTAGATTTCTGGAAGCCGATGTTTGCCATAATTATGTCGAAATTACATACTTCAACGTGTAAAGTATATGTAAAATTATTTAAGGTACCAGTATTATTTTTCGAAATATAAATGATTATAATATAAAGAAATTGAAATGTTATATAATTAATTCTATCTACTTATAAAGGAACGAATCTAATTGGTGAATCCTTACAATATCTAATATCAGGGTAATAGCTACTCGGACCAATATTTTCCACGAAACATCTCAATAAAATTCAATTGATTGGTACCGTTTCAGTAGGCTTACTCGTAATGATTTTCTAAAGCCTATACACGTGCAAAATTTGTTTGTTACGTAAACAAATTTTGCACGTGTATTGGCTTATTCTGCGTAATTGAACTGAAACATCCATTCTAATATCGAAATGCGAAAGTATTTTACGGTTTCACTAATAATTCTTTTCGACCAATATTGAAGAAAATTTGGCACAATTAAATCTTATACATATACGTTGAAAACACGTTTTTCACGAAAAAAAAGCATATAGCTTTATTGAGGGTACTTTAGGCTTTTGTTGGTGCATTCGAAGTCGCGGGTGTCACCCGTTATTTTTTCAAAAAAAATTGTACGACAATTGACAATTAGTTTGAACGAAATCAACTAGTTTTAGCGAAAAGGTTGGATTTTTTCGTTTACGACTTTTTTTACTTACATTCTGATTTCGGTACGCTTAAATAATTCTTTAGCTGCTTTCTCACCAATCGGGGGATGTCGCTATCATTTTTTCTCTCCATACAGGAATAATTTCAGGCAGCCTTTTCTTAAAAAGAATGGCAATTTTCTGAAATTCCAAAATTCTCTAATTACTTTATCAATTAGATCAGGTAAAAAATCCAAGAATAAAACAATTAAATAGGCTAAATTTAGAAAATAAATAATAATTACTATACAATTCGTGTGCATGTAACTTTTAATTTATTCACATATTAATTTGTGTATAGAATTTAACTGTTTTGATGTTCATTTAATAACTTTTTATGATTTTGTTTTTCTTAATTTCATTTTCAAAGTAGGTAGTTATTGGTCAACTTGGTATAACGTGGTCGTTATTACTTTAAAATGGTAATTCTCATTACATTGTGGCTTTTAAAAGGAAAACGGCTGTAATAGTAAAATAATATTACAACTATTAGCTAGTAATATCTACTATAAACAAACAATATTATTTCTAGTGTAAAAAATATAAAATGTATATACCGCTTTTCCATTTGAATTATACTTGCTGTTAGATCATATATAAACTATTTTATGATTGATCAATGGACATAGCTGTGACCGTGCGACTCTTTCGACGAGGTCAGTCAGTAAAGTATACACTTAGCAAATTTATAGTTCGGTAGAACGGAGACGTTTTTGACGGTTTTGACTAGAGTTAACGGTTGGTTTGAGTAAATGTGATTAATAAGAAACATTTTTTAAGCCCGATACTTGAAATCTGAGATCGCATTATCCTTTCTATTGGACCTGGTGTCACTACCCCTTGTGGCTTGACCTTTGGGTGGGTGGGTGTCGAAAGACATTTTTATAATTACTCACGTACCTACATTTGCAATTTATTACGCTCTGAAAAGAGCGTAATATTACGCTCAGAAAACCCGGAAATATATACTATCAACGAAAGTTGATAGTATATATTTCCGGGTTTTCTTGCGGTATGTGTAACTTATCCTCCTATGAGGAGTGGAGGTCCCCTAAAAAGGTCGCGGGTAGACGCTGAATCCAAGTGGCACAAAATCGTGTGATATAAATATCCAATGAAATAACCTATGTCCAGCAGTGAACATCCATTGGTTGACGAAGTGTTACCTTTACATCCGCTAATGAGAATGTAGAGCTTGGTTTCAATTCTTCTATCCAAAAGAAAAGGCTGTTGCCAGCATAGTAATGCATTTTTGATTTGTTTTTAATAGGTTGTTTGTTTTGTGATTTAGTAAACAAAAAAGATAAAGAAGACCTTAAGTCTCTTTTGCGTCTATACTTAGTGCATGATATTCTATAACAGCATATAATTCCTAATAAAATATGTTCCTAATAAATATATACGTTTCCAACCTATGTCACTCATCCGGCGCATCATAAATTCTTAGTAATTGCAAACTATAAAACCATAGAGACGAACTATACAACCATAAAGAAATGTAAAGGTTTTTATTAATTAAACGAACGCAATCTTCACTATAAGCTGTGCTGTGCCCAGCGGTAACACCGTGCGACTCTTTCGAGGAGGTCACGGGTTCGAACCCAGGCAGACACCAATGAGTTTTTCGGTTAAAAACTTATGTGTCCAATTGATAATTGCAAATTATCACACGCTATTCGGTGAAGGAAAACAACGTGAGGAAACCTGCATATCTGTAGAGAATTCTGGAGATATATGTAACCTACCAATCCGCATTGGACTAGCGTGGTAGGTCTTAGCTCCAATCCTTCTCACCAAAAATTGAGAGTAGAGGCCTTGCTTATAAGAGATTTGTCAAGTAAATACTCTTTTAAATGTAAGCTCAAAAAAAATTTGTTAGAGAAGTATAAGGAATTTGAAAATTATGCGGCTGAAATTTCTTTATTTTAAAACCTATTCTAGCAGTGGGAGAGTAATAGGCCGCTACTTTACTACTTTTACTTTAATCTCATGCGTACGTAACGTACGTAATCTTGAATATATGAAAAGGAAGAAAGAAACTTTAATACACACACTTTTCAATAAAGGCTATACTTAAATGTAAGTTTAGGAAAAACGTTCAACTTGGTTCTGCTTGTAGTATCGTTGACATTGTGGTCTACACGTGACGAAGTTTAGTTACCTACTGAATTTTTAAACGGTATTCTACCCTTTTCAATTATCCGTTGAGAGAGGGTTTGTTTCACTGTCCAAGCCTGGTTGACAATCCTTTTTGCGTCGATTAATTATTAACGGAAATTTCTTAATTTAGACGCAACTGAATATACTGTGCTTATCAAATACTGAGTTTCTTCTTTTATTTTAACAGATATTTTAATTTTAACCGTTAGATAAAAGGTTAAACTAACTAAAGTGGTTTATGCCTTTTATGTCACATTAACTCAAAAGTAATATGAATATTATTTTGCTAAAATCCGCGATAAACATTTTACCGCGCTTTTATCGCGGATTATAGCAAAATAATATTCTCATTACTTTTGTATTATGGACCTTCGCAAAGTAACGCCTAATTCTATAAATTATGTCACGTTAACTATTTATCGCTAGTACATATTAAATACTTAAAAAAACTATAACCCTTTTTTTAATTAGATAAGCACTTATTCTTATAAGACATATAAATAGTTAATTCGTCTATAGCCAGAGATTAGAAATCAACCAATTAAGGATTTTGGGTAGAGCCACTAAACTGCTTGCTTGCTTAGCCAGATACCACACGGCGGGTCGACTTACCTTAGTTGCCATTTACGACACCTTGGTAAGAAATGTGGGTATTCTATTCTACTCAGCCGGATACCACACGGCGGGTCGACTTACCTTAGTTGCCATTTACGACACCTCGGTAAGTAATGAGGGTAGTCTATTCTACTCAGCCGGATACCACACGACGGGTCGACTTACCTTAGTTGCCATTTACGACACCTTGGTAAGAAATGTGGGTGGTCTATTCTACTCAGCCGGATACCAATAACTAAAACGATGGGTTTCTAATGATCTTCCACAAGCCAATTGGGGAGCTCTGAAAAGCATAATACATGACGTGGACTTGGATCGGTGAAAATAAAGAAATCAAATCAAAAAAACTTTTATTAATAACGTCACAGTAAAGTAGATAACAGTTAAAATAAGACAAATATACAGAAACGTGAATTGAACCACCATTCAGCTTAAGTTGAGGAATACCTCAACGCTGGTTTTCAATGGCGACCATTGTTACTTAAATCTTAAACTTAATCTAAAGACAGTAAAAACGGCAGTGACAGACAGTTACGGGTAGAAATGTTCTCATATGCAACATACAAATAAAGAAGGAAAGAAATTGTACAGCACTGAAAGATATGGTTACATTTTTAGCACTACTCACTGACTTGTTTATGTACCGTGAAAAACATAAAAAAATATTTAAAAAAGTACAAAAGCCAACTTATCCCTTTGACAGACATCTCTGCCAGCTAACCTACGAAGTGAAAATTTATAGTAAAGTTTTGGAACGTAAATATCAAAAAAATATGAAGTATAATTATACTTACTTATCAATAAATAATTGTCATCTTCTAAACAACCTCAGCTTGAAATTCTCGGCGTTTACAATTTATTATACTTATTTCAAAAACAAAATAATATATGACTATTTAAAAAGAGTTTTTTTTTACAATTCATTGTTACTTCGAATCGAATCTGCAATTATTTCATTAAAATCTTTGAATATAAGTTATGGGATTAGCTAGCTAGATTCAATAAAAATGCTACTTTATCTATCACTGTTAGTACACGGAATTATATGAGCCGTTAAGTTCTACAAAGGACGCGGCGTCCCATCACGTGTCTATTGTGTAATCTGTACTTACTTGACTACAGTAAGTTAGTGGAGTTATAGAAATTAAATTAAATGATTTATAATTAAATATTAAATGATATAGAATTAGGCGTTATTTTGCAGAGGTCCTAAATACAAAGGTAATAATAGTATTATTTTCTATAATCCGCGATTAGAGATAAACTATGTAATGCTAAAAGTAGAGTGCACTATCCGTGTTCATAGCTTATGCATACGAGTTTCGCAAATCGTGTTGCGTTTTTGAAATAGGTAGTCTTACATTTGCTTCACAGTATTACTTAAAATAGTAATTTATTTTAATTTTTAAGTAATTAAATTATAAAACAATAGGTGATGTATATAATAGACAAAGTAGGAATCGACATAAGCTTGCGGCCCCTGCTTTGCGTCTTGAAAAAGTACGTAAGTCGTTTGTGGTTTTGGGTATAAGATTCAATAATAAAATTCCGCAATCAATTTTAGCTTTGCCATTACAGCAGTTTAAAAATACTATTAAAGAGAGGCTGATACAGAAAGCCTCTGCTGTACTGTTGAGAATTATATGGACGATAACAATGCGTGAATATAGCTACTCCTTGACCCTGTACAAGATAGTAATGACTAAATGTAACTAGTTTTAAGAATTGTATTTTGAAAAGAGCAACTTTCGACTTTCTTGCTGGCTCTACTCGGTAGAAACAGCTTTCCGGATCAGCAGTAAAGTTCGATTCAAAAGCACTTGTTTATAAGTTTACTTGAATTAAGAATATTTAGATTTTTTTGTTTTTTGAGTACTCTTAGCATTACTTAGAATATCTCTAATCGCAGACTACAGCAAAATAATTCTAATTTTATTTTGGAATTGACATTAGTTTTTGGTCAGCAGCTATGAGAAACTAATACTTATTTTAACATCTTTTATGGCCACTAAAAAGGACCTTTATCTCGCGAAAACACGCTTATTGAGGTTACTGATTCAAAATTGTTGGAGTGGTCAAATTCGGCCAACAATTCAGTGACCCCTTAGAGAAATGAATCAACCTTGACTTGTATAGATTTATTTGAGTAGATAAGTGAAAAATGTACAATATTCAAAATTAATTGAATTGATGACTTTATATTCTACTAAAATATACGTTTCAGGGGTATTGGTAAATTGTAAAACTATTCTTTAATATTTATTTTATGTGCCTATAAACATCAGTTGTTTATATGCAAATATATATATCCTTCTGCTCTTATCCCACTCTAAGTGGGGTCGGCACAACATGTTATAAACATGCTGTCACATGATTTGGCGTTTTTACGAACGACCGCCTGCCTGACGTCAACTTACCTTAGTCGCCTTTTACGACATCTCGGTAAGAAATGAGGTTGGTCTATTCTACACAACCGGATACCACACGGCGGGTCGACTTGCCTTTGTCGCCTTTTACGACACCTCGGTAAGAAAGGAGGGTGGTACTATTCTATTCAGCCGGATACCACACGGCGTACCGACAGAATTTCGTATTATAATATAATGTTACAACATGTTTGAAATACAACCTCCTTCAAATAGTTAGGTCAATAATATAAAAAACATTGTTGCCATCAATATGTGACAAGTCGTTAAAAATAATATATGAGTTGCCTTATGAGAAAATTGCTTCTTATTTATTGAAAAAGTGGGAAGGAAAAATATCGTTTTTATAATGAGTATGAATGGTTGAGTGTGTGCTGTGATAGCCCAGCGGTGAGACTGGGCGCCTCTCTAGAGACGATCATGGGTTCAAACCCCAGGCAGGCACCAATGAGGTTTTCTATTAAAACTTTTTTTTTCTTCGATTTTTGGTAAAGGAAATCATCGTGAGGAAACCTGCATATCTCTAGAGAATTCTAGGGATATGTGTAACCTACCAATCCGCATTGCAGAAGCGTGGTCTTGTTCTTTAAAAAGCGTTTGATGAACGTTCTACAAGGTGGACTGACGAGCTCAAAAAGTTTGCAGATGTGTTCAGGTCAATTGGCAGAAAAACATGACATCATCTTACTGCCCTTATCCCACTCTAAGCGGGGTCGGCACAACATGTTATAAACATGCTGTCACATGATTTGGCTGCGTTTTTTACCTCAGTCGTATTTTACGACACCTCGGTAAGAAAGAGGGTGGTCTATTCTGCTAAAACGGATACCACACGGTGGGTCAACTTACCTTAGTCGCCTTTTACGACACCTCGGTAAGAAATGAAGTTGGTCTATTCTACTCAGCCGGATACCACACGGCGGGTCGACTTACCTTAGTCGCCTTTTACAACACCTCGGTAAGAAATGAGGTTGGTCTATTCTACTCAGCCGGATACCACACGGCGGGTCGACTTACCTTAGTCGCCTTTTACAACACCTCGGTAAGAAATGAGGGTGGTACTATTCTATTCAGCCGGATACCACACGGCGGTGGCAGAAAAACATGACGATTCATAGAATTCACCGCACAAAACGGTGATGGCCAAAATGCTTATCAAATCTGTTTTTATAAAACTATTCAATAGTAAGAAAGTATTTATAAACTTATTTTTCTATCCGCGGGTAAACAAAATTTGTTGTGCTAAATGTAGGATGCCTCACACATGCAGGATTAGTATCTGCTAAAAGAAAAGCGTTTGCGATTTTGTCAGATTTAGTTTGCTTTTGCCTATTTCTTGATGACGTTTCGCTTAGTGTTCACAGACGGTGAGTTTATATTATTTTAGGGAGTGTGAAGGTGGTGGTGGTCTGTGGTGCTAGCGGTTGTTAATCCGGCATGTATTAGATATGAGAACGCATTTTTGCTTTCTACATATATTTACTTAAATGGCGCCTTAAAACAATATAATATTATCATTACTTTTTTCATAAAAAATTGTCATTTGAAACATGTGATAAAAAAATATTATTTTAAGAATATCAGTACACTCACTTGTACGTCGTAAGTATGATTAGATTTTTTGACGAAATGAATGAATTATCATGTGTAGATACAAAGAAATAATTGAATACGTTACATTGTTGACTGGCTCGGTGGCGCAGTTGATTGACCCTTCTTTGAGCTCTCCCGGTCGCGGGTTCGATTCCCGCTGAGGGCCAATATTTCCAATAAACAATTTGTTTGTTCTTCGAGTCTAGGTGTATATATGTGTTTAAGTATGTATTTAAAACACAAGTATTAAGTTTCTTACTTTGGTGACAGAGAGCCGTTGTTGTAATTTTCCCATATATTTATTAATTGTATGTTAATTCCAAGTCAATCTGTCTAATAAAACTTCACATAAATTAAACTGAATCGTATATTAATATTTCCAAGGTAGGCTTGCTGTGTGGAGAGTGTTCGAATCCATTTACTGTTCTAAATTATGCGTAAAACGTCCATTTGACGCTCACCCCTCTTCCCTCTTATCGCTTGGACAGGGAGCCTCGGGCGGGGATGCCGGACTAGGGCAAATTTTGGGGGGGTTTTGCAGCTCCCCAAGTGAGGGGGGTCCGAAGTCCTCACCCTTTAGCTACCCTGAAGTTCCATCTCTCACACCTATAAATTCGGCACATACACCCCATCGGGCGGGGTGGTCATGGCGTACCAATCCTTTCGCCGCGGCCGTGTCACATTTGCCAGGGCTCCGGTGACCTCCACTACAAATTAATATTCAGAAACGTTTCCGTTCCGATCGTTAATCATTGCTTTCTCCCGGTTTCCTCTGCTCATGTACTCAACACGTCACGCCTTTATCTGATTACGCTAGCAATGGTTATCAGACTTATCTAGTATAAAACTTTGGATGCAAAGGCTGAGCTCACAATTCATATAAATCAAAAACATTACACGTTACTTAACTCAAACTTAAAAAAACTTAACTTTCTGAAAGCAACACAACGGTTATTCGTCACATGATTTTTTATCTGTTTAGGTAAATATACCGTTGTTAATTATTAATTAACGAAACTCAATTATGAATATTTATTATGACCTCCTGAGTATATTGGAAATGCTACATTTAATATTGGAAATCATCGAATAGATTAATAAAAAAATCGTTTAAATCGTTTAGAAACGTGAAATCTGCGAGCTGTTAAGTAGAGACATCCAGATAGAGCGACGATATGAAGAAGAGAAACTAGCTTAGAAAGTAAAAAAGTGCTTAAAGGTAATAAGAGTCAAAAGAAAATTAAAATTTGGCTTGAATATTCGCACAACATTATCAATATCATATGTATTACTCTAATGATACATAATACTATTATAAATATTTTAAGACTACATTAATAATACAAGTATATTATAATAAATATAAACGTGATTTTTTTTTCATTAGGAATTAAAAATATGGAATGTAAACAATAATATTATAAATAACAATTATTTATCTAATAGTAAGCGTAGATTATGTGTAAACATTTTATCAGAAAATTGTATTAATAAAGATTAACATGGTGTTCGTTTTAACAATAGATTTTTTTTATTTCTGACTAGATTCAATAAGTGACCGATCGGTTAATTTGAAAGTTTTACACAATAAAGTTACTTTACCACCTGTAATATTTTCGTCTAAAGTTTTAACCGTATTAGTCAACTTATATTTATTTACATAACAAGACTTCTTTACTCTTGTCAATTGTATTTTATCATCTATTTTTGTTTCATCACAAGAATGTTTTTTAATATCCTCATAATCAGATGCAGTAGAACTTGAACCGTTATTACAAACAACATCTACTCTAATAATTTGAATAGTACTAGGACTCTCTGCTCTGGATAGGGTAAGACTTTTTCTCTTTCCATTTTTATGAAAAGTTACTTTTGTATCTTCAATACAATCGACTTTGATGTTATCGTCAATTGTACTTGACTTTACATTAGTTTTGTATATTTTTTTCTTTTTAATATCTGATTTTTGCTTTTTTCTTGATTCTGCAACCCTTAAATCGACCTGTGTCGCTTTGTTTTCCTTAGATTTATTACTTAAACTATATAGTACAGTACTCGATTTACCGGAAGACGGTCGTGATAGTTGGTTATTGGAAAAATACTTTGAATAATCGTCGAAATAATCACTGAGTTCAGAAGAACGACTTGCATCTTGTTGATCACAATCTTCCACAATATGCTTTACAAACATTCGGTGCTTTTGGCTGTTAGGTGTTATTTTATATTTAAAACCAGTACGAGGTCTACGCCGCTGCACAACGTTTCCTTGAAATTGTAAATTTTGTACCGAGAGACACAGGTCACTGGGGACTTTATGTGTTCTTTCACTACCTTTAGAGTCGTTTAAATCACAATCCTCGCCTTCATTGCACCAAAACCTGAAATTAGACAGTGCACGGACTATCCTTAAATTGGAGAGTAAGGACTACTTGCAGTGATTACATAAAATATACATATATTTGCATTTTTCAATATATTTGCAGTAAAATAATGTTAGTAAAATTAAATTGGACTGAATGGTTTGTATTTTTTATTAACAGCTAAGTCATTTAATGACCAATAACTTTAGAACTGACCATAATTAACTAACAATACACAACCGTATAAGTTATTTTTGCAAAAGTATGTATGGTCTTACAAATGGATGGAAGAATAACGTTCATCTCTGGATTTCAGATGATATTTGAAATAATAAGTCTCCATTACTATAATAAATATAATCAATTATTTAGATGTTTTATTGCAGGCAGTTCGTGGTTATTTTATTATTATTCAATTTTTGTTTAAATTTTATGAATCTTGTAAATTACTACATATATAACCTTTCAAAAATGTCTGTCCACCTTGGATCTTCTTCGTGTTCTGGGTCAACGAGGCGTTTTTGACAAAACCTCGTATATTTTTCTTTACTTATTTTCATTCGGAGATTAGATCTCTCTTGTAGTTGCAACTTTGCGCATTGCATGGCATAAAGATCATTCTGAAAACACATGTAAAATATTGTTAGATTAATACATTGGTATTGAGCTTGGATTTTAATACACTATTACTTAAGATAAAACTAGCACCTTATAATTAATGTACGTTTGTACAAACCAAGCAAGTACGTTTAGGCTTTGAAATACTCTTAGTAGTTAATTGTCGTGTTCGACGTAACGTACCAGTACTTTTAACTAACATGAACTAACAAAAACAAACACGAGTAACGCTCGGTGTGTCGTGTTAGTATACAGTGCAAAGCAACCTTGGCACACTATAGGATTAATCCCGCCCTACCGGCGATACTCCTAGTAATGAGGAACTTTAACATTGCGACGCAACGTGACCATCGTAAAAAAGTCATAAAAAGCTCATTTAAACACTACAAGAAATAGCTCTTGCATGCCCATTACACTCACGCCGGCCTAAGACTTCTTCCTGTTACATAAATATATACCTAGGTCCCCCCACGATGTTTTCATTCACCTAAAATGCGTGCTAAATTGTAAGTACAAATTAAAACTTAAAAGTTTTCATAGATAACTCAATGGTGCTGGGTTTGAACCTGAGCTCTCCTAGAAAGAATTAAAGTATAAAAATCTTTTATTTGGTGATATTATAAATAGTCACGCAAATTTTATGATATTTTGCTTTTTCTTATATACTGAAGTAAATTCTTATCTAACAATGAATAAAATTATTCGGTTCGTTAACAAGTTCGAATTTTACAAATAAAAAAAAACAAATAATTTAATTTGTAATAAAAAGATAAATTTTAACGTAGTTATATATCTATGACTAGAAAAGAACATGGTGAATGATGCTGATGCAACTAACAAAGTGGCATTCATAGGAATTTTTATGTTCCGAATTATTCTATTAATACATCTTTGATCATATGGCACCATTGTATAGTACCTTACTTTATTATTGCAATCTCTGTGAACGAAAAGTTACTTATTATACGTTCTAATATAAGATCATAGTTAAACACGTAGCAGCTAAATATTTTTTTTATTTAACTGAATTTAACACTAAACATAGAACCAAAATTATTTAAGATTTCAAAACTAGGTACGTAAGCTAATTTGCAAATATTCTCCATAAACCAAATTAGCAAAGCTTATTCTTTCCTAACTACATTGTTTAGTTTCTATTCATTTAGGAAGTAATTATGTTGGACTTATCCTAGCGCCGTCTCATTTCATCCAACTTAGTTGGCTTCAGATTAGAGTGAGAGCGAAGTGTGCAAGATTTTTTTTTAAGTATTGATAAAGCTACAATGGCGGCAGGATGGTGTATTTGATCTAGCATCGTAGTGGTCCACATGTTCTTGGGAATGGCTTCGCCAACGATGCAAAAAATGTTTCTGTGTGTTATAGGCTTGAATCGTCTTGACGTTTTTAATATAACAATATACTATATAACAATTTATATACACATTTATACATATATACACTGTAGGTAAAATTATAAAAAGTATGTAATGTAAATTATTATTTATATTAATAAATTATAGTAAGTAGTAAGTAAGTAATGGCCTGTTACTATCCCACTACTGGGCATAGGCCTCTTCTCTCCGTTTTTTTTGGAGAGAAGGATTGGAGCTAAGACCTACCACGCTGCTCCAATGCGGATTGGTAGGTTACACATATCCCCAGAATTCTCTAGAGATATGCAGGTTTCCTCACGATGTTTTCCTTCACCGAAAAGCGTGTGATAAATTGCAATTATCAATTAGACACATAAGTTTACTAGAAAACTCATTGGTGCCTGCCCGGGTTTGAACCCTAGACCTTCTCGAAAGAGGCGCACGGTAATACCGCTTGGCTACCACAGCTTTTATTATAATTTATAATAAATTATTATTTTGATTTCTTAAATGTAATATAATATTATGAGATAAAATTATTATTTAATATTATTTTATGACTTAACATTTATCATGAGTCCATATTAATTTAATTAAAAGTAAATAAAATGTATCTATTGTTGGTTGTCCTTTTAATAAATAAATGAATAAATATATTTTTAATAATTCCTTTACGCAATGATTCGACACATAAAAATTATAACAGTATAGAGTAAATTAAATATAGAGTAATACTAATTGTAACTTAAATGTTTATGTACCCTCCATAATTCAATATTTGATGTTTTACCGATTCCCATACTACGTCACCAATATAATTCAAGCAGATTAGCTGTGAAAGACAGATACAGACAGACAGACTTCCGAATTTATAACATTTGTTTGAATATATTTTTTAATAATCAAAGTACACAAAAGATGAGTTATGCTTACGATGATAATAATATAATAGTTAATGCTTAAATTATTATATTACCAACTAAGCTTTACGAGGAACGAAAAAATTTGAGAGTGCTCAAGGAAAATAAAAGAAAATGATATTACGATTAAAACTGTAAGGTTTGTAATACCTAGACTTTATATGATGATATTAAGATTAAAACTGTTTTGAAATAACACTATATATGGAAACAAATAATATTAAATATATTCGTATTTGACTCTAATAAGGTAATCTTTGGATAATATTGACTTGTTTTGTAATTATTTAACACATATTACGGTAATATTATAGTGTAGTATTAAAACTATTTTATCAAAACCTTGCAACATAAATAATAGTTTTGACAACATAACTAATCGATTTCATTTAACTTTTCGGTACAAAACATGCTGAAATGACTTAATCATGACTTGGTAATATCTCTTCACCAGTTTACTTTGCATAATTACTGAAACAGAATAAAAATACGTTTCGCTGCGTCGTGCGAGCCGCCATCGAATATATTTTTAGCAAGCTCTAATTTCAAAGCCACACGCAACCCTGTAAATTATAGAACGAGCTGAGTTAATTTTGTTCGATCAGTTGTAATAAAGTTATGTCAACTACGATAGATTAAAATATAAAAGTTAAAATTATAGTTAGTTTATGCCGAGGAGAGTTTTGTTTAAAATCGACTTTCTCGTATAAAATAAATTTTGTTAAAAATTGTATCCGTTGTGCATGTATTACAAAAATGGTTGTTTTATTTGCAGCTGACTATTAGGCTTGGGACGAATATATTCAACACTCAAGATCTATCATTCACTCTACACAATTCCCGCACACAAATTCGAAATAATAGGCACAGCTGCTACACGACTAGACAAGCACACAAACGCACATCCTCGGTGCATCCATCGCACACGGGCATCTTGGATAAGAAAAAAATGCATTATTATTATCCTGGAACCAGGACATCGATACTATTTATTGTATTTTCAACCTTACACTTCTAACACAGAGATGAGAATAGCAAAAACTAAATACGAAAACGATTAACTTAGATATTATCCTTAACTTAAGAAAAGTGTACGATTGTAGAGCTTTTTAATAGAAGCTGAAGATTCAAGATTGTTTGATCTCGTTTAAGGAATTTAAGTTTAATAATATTTGAAAAAACGCTATGTATCTTAGGCGCCAAATGCACGTTGCACTACTCCTACGAATTCTGTTGAATTTTGTTATACGTGATTTTTATTGCACATCGGCTATCATCGGTTTTAGGATTTAACATTTATATTTGAATAAGTCTTGAACATGCATCTTGGATATAATGGAAGTAAACTAAAAATATTTTTTACTGTTCTTGAAATAGAAATACTGTAAGACATATAAATAGAAGATACAATAGTTATACAATTACAACTCGCAATAACTTGTTTATATTGCTTAGATGATAATATCTAATGGTTTGTTTTCTGTTATAATTTTAGCCGAGTTCAATTTTATCAGTTATTTCAATAAAGTTGTTGTATCTTAACAAGTAGAAGTTGATAACCAGTTCATAAGAATTCCTTTGTTATTTTTATACTTTTCTCAGATTCTTTGAAACCTCTTATTTCTACTCCAATGAGAAATAATAGAAAACAAAGGCCTCAGCTCAGCAACCATTTGAGACAATTGAGTAAATTAGAAAAGGCTTGAGCTTTCTTTGAAAGTTTATTTTGTAACGGTTTAAATTTCAACTTGGCAGTATTTTATTACCTTTCTTAATTTTAAACCGATTTGTCAGTTCGAGAAAGTATAGTATCGAGTTGTAAAGTTTATAGGAGAATATAAGACTGTAGATTTATAATCACTCACTTCACTCAAGGCCTTATGAAATGGGTTTTAATACTTTTGGAGCATTTCGCGTACTTGAATTATTAGTCTTACTAAATTTCAAATTTTCATATTACGTTCGCACTCTTAATACCTGTAAAAGCTGATAAGTAAGATACTTATAAAGGATTATTAATTATCAATAATTTCGCTGAGCTTCGCTGAAAAGGGGTCGCCTCTTAGTTTCCTTAGAAACCGTATAAAAAGGTGCAAATAGCCAAATCATAAATTTACGAACTAAAAATCTTCTTAACAATAATAAAGCCAGCAATACGGATACCTGCACCCTGATTGTAACTGGATATCCTTGACCTTATTATGTAATAAAGTGATATTTTCACTTGCACCCAGCATAATGGCGAACAAGTCATGACCACTATAATGCAACCTGTCATTGGGTCAAAATATTACAAAAGGGGTCACAGCGACTATCCCGTATTGATTTCACTACCGTATCTTTGAGCTGTTCTCTGTTACCATTACAATAGATGACCCCCTGCGATGTTGTAAGAAATATAATCAAATCCCTGACCACGCCCGTTGGTAAGAAATATCCTTTGTTACAACAAAAAAGCCTGATTTATGTCAAAAATTTGTGAACATCATTAATATTGGTGCCTCTTAAGTAATGATTTAGCTGCCTAAATGGCGATAGAATAAACTAATCGTTAATGATGCGTTGATACCCGTTCGTTGCACAATGTCGGTTATCAGCCTTGAGTTCTATAGAAACTGTCTACAGCCACGACCCCTTTGCTCTAAATCTATCAAAGGCTGAACAAAGCCATATGCGCGAATATGTAGCAGTGAGTAAATAAAGGGATGATGATTGTGAAGACTGACGTTATTAAAAAAACTATTTCCCTTAGTACTGTCAAGGTGCATTCTTATTAGTGATGTGTTTTATACATATCGATGTCCCTAACATCTATATATATAAAAATGAAAAGACATTCGTTAATTTCACTATAACTAGAGAACTGCTGATACGATTTGGCTAATTTCAGTCTAAGGAAGGTTTAAAAGGCGAGAAAATATGAAGAAATCATAAAAAAGTAGTAAAAGCAATAATTGTATTTTCGCATACAAATTGTTTGTATTACTATCTGTCAAACAGGCTGCGTTCGGAAATTAAATATTAAGCAAGGAAGATAGCTTTAACTGTGGAACATTGAAAGACCTGAATCATGCTCATTCAAGGCAAAATTCGTTGGGTCAGCTAGTCCTAGATAAAAAGATAGATAGTTTTCATGTTTTCATAATTGCTGACATAAGAAGCTTAGTTATCAAGCCGAGTGGTATCCAGCGAAATGGGATAGATCACACTCATTTCTTACCGAGGTGTCATAAAAGGCAACTAAGGTTTTAAAGTTGACGTCATGCAGGCGGTTGGCCGTAAAATAACTAAGCTAACATATGACAACGTGTATAAAAAATGTTATGCCGACCCCAGTTTGAGTGGAATAACGGCAGGAGAATGAAGCTTAGTAATTATGAAAATGTTATAATTTCAGTTTTTAAACGTAATTCAAATTTGTATGTATTAGAAAAAAACAATTAATAGTTAATAATAATGACTAGGATATATTGTGTTCTTATGTAATTCTATAATTTTTGCTGTTTTAGGTCTCGTTCAATATAAATACTGATTTATAGTCATATTAATGCTATTATGTATTTTTTTAAAGTAGCACCTGCTGTCTATCAATTAGCAAAAAAATATCGATATCGTTAAAGCCGCATACACCCCACCTATTCTCAGGTGAACGTAATCGTTGTGGGAACTATTTGCGCCGTCTCTTTTGAATGATATTTCTGTCTCTCTCTAAAATTGTTAGCGAGACAATCTCAAACAAAGCGCATTGAATACGATAGGTGATTGAAAGCTTCAGTGCTTCCACTACAAGACGTAACACGCATTCACATTGATTGAATTTTGTGTAAAAAAAAAAAAGTTTAAGCATTTCAATGTATTGCATAACTAAAATCTAAAAGCATTATTAACATATTCGAAAATTTAACTTATTTATACTTTGATTGAAATATCTTTAATATTTAAATGAGTTTATCTTGTATATATGTATATATATGTATATTCCGCCGTGTGGTGTCCGGCTGAATAGAATAGTACCACCCTCATTTCTTACCGAGGTGTCGTAAAAGGCGACTAAGGTAAGTCGTTCCGCCGTGTGGTATCCGGCTGAGTAGAATAGACCAACCTCATTTCTTACCGAGGTGTCGTAAAAGGCGACTAAGGTAAGTTGACCCACCGTGTGGTATCCGGTTTAATAGAATAGACCACCCTCTTTCTTACCGAGGTGTCGTAAAATACGACTGAGGTAAGTTGACGTCAGGCAGGCGGCCGGTCGTAGGAACGCAGCCAAATCATGTCACACCATGTTTATGACATGTTGTGACGACACCACTTAGAGTGGGATAAGGGCAGGAAGATGATGATGTATATATATGTATATATTTTCGGAATCTCGGAAACGGCTCCAACGATTCTCCTGAAATTCTTTTGAAAAGTTTTGGGGAGATCGATTTAGATATTTAAAAAAAAAAAATGTTGTTTTTGGGCTCTAAATTTTTTTTGAAATTTACGTTGTATACAATCACAATTTTTCGCTGTCAAACGTAAAGTCATGGTAGTTCATTCAGGGAACGGGCGGTATGGAGAAGTGAAAATACCTAGGATCGCGGCCCACCTGCCCTATTATTTTTTCATTTCTGTTTTCAATTTTTTTTTAACTTTTGTTACATCATTTAAAAAATTACCAAGCAAGGCTCGGTCACCCAGATACTATTTTTGAATAGCCAATAATTTATAGTACGAGTAACTCAATCGTTTGATTAACTCCATTATTATACACAAAATATTGTTTAGCTGCAGGCTATGGCGGAATAAGGTTTTTTCTATAAAATGACATCATATTTTTATAAAGTTATATACTGAAGACTTCATACTATTATATTATATACTGCTATAAGGTCCGTGGTAAGGTGCTATAAGTATCCGATACTGCTATAGGGTGATGTGTGCTGAAACACACCTACAAATAGATAAAAAGGCAGACAAAATATTCTAAAAAAAATCCGTAATGTTGTTTTTATGCTTAATATATAAGATATCAAGATTTTTTATTGTTCAATAAACGTGCGCTTGACTTCAATCTGCCTGGTGGTAAGCGATGATAGAGATTTATAAAACAATTTTTTGTAAAGTTGTATTTTTAATATGAACCGTTTCTTAGTTTATACTCCTTTTATGTTTTAGTCCGTGTTCAAAATTATTATTGATGGTATACAGCTGTGATAGCCCAGCGGTGTAACACCGTGCCACTCTTTCAAGAGGTCACGGGTTCAAAGCTCGAGCAGCCATCAATGAGTTTTTCTGTTAAAACTTATGTGTCTAATTGATAATTGCAATTTATCACACTCTTTTCGGTGAAGGAAACATCGTGAGGAAACCTGCAGATCTCTAGAGAATTCTAGAGTATATGTGTAACCTACCAATCCGCATTAGAGCAGCGTGGTAGACTTCGCTCCAATCTTTCTCTACAAAAACAGAGAGAAGAGGCCTATTCTCAGCCGTGGGATAGTAACGGGCCGTTACATAACAACATAACAAGGTATACAGGCTATATATTAAAAAAAGCAAATAAGTTACTGTTGTCACACCTTGACTACAATAATACTAGTTAGTTATTAGTTTAGTCCGTCCGTTGTCATCCTAAGTAAGGTAATTTTTTTGTTTTTCAAAATCAAAATAATATAATATCAAAATCAGCTATAATTCCTAATAATATTATTACAGTATTATTAATACTTAGGGACTTGCTTATTAATACTAGGAATTAGTTCATTACCATATCATAAAATATTAACGTACACCTTTTTATTTATTATTACCGTACAGTTAAACTTAAACTGTGAAAACAAGAAAACTAATAAAACTGACAATTCATTACTTACAGTTGTAGTGTACTTTATAGCTTAACAATATGCTAGTGAAGTAAATAACAATGAAATGTTTTGCGGAGCTTTTGTCGGTGGTCTTTGTCATAGTCAAAGGCGCCGCTCAATACAAATTTTTGCCTCGAAGTCATTAAAAGTCGCTTTTTAGGTAAAAATATTTCTAGCAAATTGACTTACTAATGGTAATTTTACAAGCACAATGCTGTCAATGTATTTGGTGTTCTTTATTTAGGTCAAAGCTATTTCAGTTAGATACCTACATATTGTAAGTTTTGGCCGTATTTTGATAAATTATATTGGGGATAAAACATTACATAGACTCAAATGATGATCATGATTATGATTTTGTAGATCTACAACTTCATGCGAAGTGTTAACTTTCATGCGCCATTTATAACGAAATGTTAGTTATGTCTACACGTTTAAGATTAATGTTAGGAAACGCGATCTTATAAGTTTCAAAATCTAATACAAGTGATTAATAACTGTGCGACTTATATATTTTTGGTACCTACTAGTAGCTCCTGACGTCTAAAAACATTAATTTTCTTGTATATTCGACCCAACATTCACTAAGTAAGTAAGTAGCGGCCTGTTACTATCCCACTGCTGACAATAGGCCTCTTCTCTCCGTTTTTGGAGAGAAGGATTGGAGCTAAGACCTACCACGCTGCTCCAATGCGTATTGGTAGGTTAGACATATCTCCAGAATTCTATGGAGATATGCAGGTTTCGTCAAGATGTTTTTCTTCGCCGAAAAGCGTGTGATATATTACAATTATCAATTAGACACATAAATTTTAACAGAAAAACTCATTGGTGTCTGCCCGGGTATGAACCCGTGACATCCTCAAAAGAGTCGCACGATGTTACCGCTGGGCTACCACAGCTCAACATACAGTAAATAAAGTTAATACGAGCAATATACTAAGAATCTGTAAGAGCTTGAAATCTCAGAGCTTTCTTTCTAATGCTTTACTAGGTCAACTAAGCACCGGCAATATCTTAAGGCGGCTGTACACTTTTGCGCGAGAGCACTCGCTATGCCTCTGCCGAGACGTGTAAACTCAATATAATCATGTATAGCTCTCGAAAGTGAACAGCGATTCGCTCGCCAATTGTGCGAAGCGGCGCGAGACCCTTTGACTCGGGAATAAAAAGTCACGGGAGCAACAGCAGGTAAGACACCCCAAAACATACCGGTCGAGGCGAAAGCTACCCTATACATTCTCGCACTCGGCATGTCTCGCGGTATCTCGCAAAGAGTGTACAGTCGCCATTAGTAAATAAAGGTGATGATTTGTGATATTATTAAATTTTCATTTATAACTTAAGTGAAGGAACAGTCCATTTATTATTTAGCTTTTAAGCATTTATTTTTTAACATTTAGCTTAACATATTTTTCTTATACCATGGATAGAAAAATTAACCACTTCCGAAGCGCCCTTCCAGACTTGTCTAATATTAGAAAAAATATTTAAAAAAGAAATTACATCTCAAATCCTGATATCAACCTCCAATATAAGGCGGTAGAGCAACCACTGACCACGAAGGTCATAAACTTTCAAACTTCTTAGATATTATTCTTTATTTAAAATTATTTAATGAAATCTATTCCTATAAATTATCTGTAACAGATACGAAACGTAACAGAACACCATCCTTAATGCGTAGATAAGAAAATGGCTATTCTATTTTTATATATCTATAGCTTTATATGATATTTCCAGTGCAAAAATAATTTAAACTACACCACCTTTCGTATATAACTTTAGTATTTTGGTGTTATTGTAGTATAACATGTTATGGGTTGGCTATAAAGATCAATATCACACGATGCAAAGATAAGCGCCTAACTGTATATTAAATCGAATTCACTTTAAGCATGTATGAACGACTTATATTTTGCCAGAATATTCACGTTTAATCAAATCTTTAATAAAGTTAAAAATTACATTCTGTTTATAATAGTTTTACCATAATGGATACCGCCCGTCCATCAACAGAGTTTTATCAAGTAGTCAATATCTTGTGCATTCCATAATTCGTTTTCATTAATGTCAAGATTTAATATCGTAACGATTAACAAATAAATAAATTATTTAAATATTTTTGTGTAAAATTAAATCTAAATATATCATATAAGATTTTAATTTATTTGGTCACTAAATATTATTAGCCAATAATCAAATTAATGCTCATTAAAATAAATATATACAAATCCAATAAATTTCTATAATATATATAATTTACTACATGTAAATTTTAGGTAATATTAGAGCTCATCGGGATAAAATATAATAATATGATAAACAATTCCCGTTTTTCTTATGGGAACAAATAAAAATCACATATTGCATTATTAAGGTTACTTAAGGCATATAAGTTGGCGCGAATAAAGTCGCAGGTATACTATTTATAATTATATTCTATTTAGGGTAAAGAACCAGTGAAAATATAATTTGGTTTGTAATTCGTGATCATAAACTAATTAGTGCATGACTAAATCTATTAGTGAGAATTGAACTCGCAAACTACACGTGTCAAGGTAAACAATATGAATGTTACCGCATGCCACGAGCGTGAAGCGCCGCGTCCAATGTCTGCGCGACGACTACGCGAATGTCGTGTAATCATAACCTTTCTTTGTTAGGCTGCATTCTCATTGACTCACTATATTTATCACTTTTTATTATTTCATCTTTAATATCTAAATGAGTTAATCTTATATGTATATATATATATATATATATATATTCGGAATCTCGGAAACGGCTCCAACCATTTTCCTTAAATTCAGCATGTGTTTTGCTTTTGGGGGAGAAAAATCGATCTAGATAAGTTTTATTTTTAAAAAATGTCGTTTATCCCTGTTTCGGGCTCTAAAATTTTTTTGGAAATTTACGTTGAATACAATTACAATTTTTCGCTGTCGCAAATGTGAAGTCATGGTAGTTCATTTAGGGAACGGGCGGTCTAGTGAGATGAAAATACCTTTGATCGAGCCCCACCTGCCCTATCATTTTTCTTGTAATTTTCTTTCATTTTTTTACATTATTTTAATAATTACCGAGCAAGGCTCGTTCACACAGGTACTAATATATAATACGCGCTACAATTATTTATCAAAAGAACTAGATGTAGTCATATTTAGCGATAGCATCCGTACTTTCAGACACAATATAATTAAATTTAAAAGAAATAATTAAGTTTACAATATTGTTACAGTTTGTATTTTATAATTTTATTTTGATATAGTATTTTATTTTGTAATATATATAAATAATTTACGCGTCCCTATTACATCCCGTGGTGACCTATAATTAAGACTACATTTAATTGAATAGTTTGTAGAAGTATTTTATAGTATTAATAATGTAAGTCTTGTTGGTTATCCCAATAGATAACAAAAAAAAATTAATATAATTTATATTATACCAGTGGTCACTCAGTGGTCGAAATTTGAAAATAATTCATCTGTAATAATTTATCACCATAATTATGATTAAATTTGATATTCAGTTAAAGTATAGAATAATTATATTTAAGACAAATACTAATCGGCTCTTCTAAATTGGACCACAGACTTCAACAAACGAGTTATCTAGTCTTTTATATTTATGCATTATTAAAAAATACATTAGCATAAAATGGGCGTAAATTTCGTAAAAAGTTTTGCTAAGTAGTTCAGTAGTTAACTAAGTATATGTATGTCACTAAGTATAGTTATAAAAAGACTCATAGTTAACCTTAAGTAGTTGAGAACATCTCTCTTTTTACTATTTCCTACTTCATGTTCAATACATATAAAAAAATTCTATAAATT
Organism: Morpho helenor; assembly: GCA_029227775.1. Lineage (NCBI taxonomy): Eukaryota > Metazoa > Arthropoda > Insecta > Lepidoptera > Nymphalidae > Morpho > Morpho helenor. The sequence continues at coordinate 13,173,599 of JARGCU010000030.1, forward strand.
AATTAAATACATATTTTTTAACGTTCAAACTATTTTATTGACTAACAAAATTTTTATTAATTATTCAAAAATAATATATTTATTGTAATTTTAAGAAACTTAAGTTTAAATTAATGGAAATATAATATACGTGAAAATATATCGCTATGTGCATGAGCCTTAACTTCGTGCTGGCACTTTCTGTTAAGGGCGTCCCATTTCTATTATGTGTTTTTATTTCATATCATACTACCCTTGAAACTTCCAAGCCTATAAAATACTACAATTTAGTTAGAGAACAACGACCCGATTAGGACTTTGTTATGTTTATATAAAAATTTGTTTTATCCTTGTTTTCTGGCACTGAAAAAATGCTAAAATGTTGAATAAAATGCCTATGAGATTTTTGACTGTCATTCGTAAAGTTGTTGGATTACGGGCTGACTAAATAAAAACGAAAACCTGGGATCCTCCCTCTGTTATTATAAACCATTTTTTTGCTTTTTTAATTTTTTTTATTAAAAAAATTTACCGAGCTTGGCTCGGTTACCCCGGTAATATTACTTCTATGCGTTGTGACAAATAGTTAAGTTATTTGTATGCCGGTTCTGGAAAATGTCATACAAAAGTAATGAGAATATTATTTTGCTATAATCCGCGATAAAAAAAAAATCGTATCGCTTTACGATTTTGTCGTGGAGTCTATCTCCTGACGATGTTTCGGTTACGGGGCGAAATAATTGTTGAGATTGTGGTAGTGAATGTGTGCAATGCTTGTGTATTGTTGTGCCATCGGTGTCGGGTAGTGCATGAGTTCTTACAAATTCTGCATGTATCAGGTATGAGAACGAATAGTACACTCTACATTTAGCATTACACATATTTTCTTTTATCGCGGATTATAGCAAAATAATATTCTCATTACTTTTGTATTATGGACCTCTGCAAAGTAACGCCTAATTCTATAAATTATTTGAAAATGTCATAGTTAAAAATTATTGAATCATAGTTTCTATTTTAAATAAATGTTGAATCATCAAAGTGATTGTGTTTATATTTCTTTAATATTGTGGTATTGAAATGGTTTTTTTAAAACTTAAGCCTCGTTCGTTAGGAATAATAACAATTATGTACTTTCAAAGTAATAAATAAATATTAGCTAATTTGCCTAAACAGACATTAGTCATAAATTGCAAATAAAAAAGCGTGTTCGACCACCCATAATGCTGTAACAACTATTATTGTATCTCCCTTCCTCAATAAACTGGAAATATGTTTTATCTCTTTCTTCAAGAAATATATTGTTTGTCTGTTATTATCATTTTTGTTTAGGGGTGGTCTTTTGTTTTTTTTTATTATAGTTTTGGTTAGCTTTATTTTATTTTTAAATTGTAGACTATTACCTAACGTAATGTTTAACATATAACCAATTTTTTATTGAATTATAATATTATATTATATTATTATATGTGACCAAAAGAGTTTTAAATATAAATGTGGATGGATGTAAGACTAGGGGGAGGCCGAAAAAAAATGGATTGATAGTATGAAAAATGATATGCATATCAAAGCAGTGGCACCAGAGTTGACGAATGATAGAGGAGAATGGAAGAAGAAGACATATTGTGCCGACCCCACTTAGAGTGGGATAAGGGCAGGCAGATGATGATCAAATACAAAGTAAACTATGTTATAGTGCTTGACATAATAACTTTTATGCGGGATCCATAATTTTTATTTAACAATAAATATTAGATATATCATAACATAGTATGAAAATCACATGTACAGAATAAGCAAAATAATGTTCTTTTTTATTACTACAATATATCTGCTTCAGGGTTTAGACTGTGGTTGGTACCGACTAGCTACGAAGTGCTCAATACACGCCCATTTGTACACTTACAGTTTGCTAAAACTAGGGAATAAGGCACTGTGCATATTCACAAGTTTTAATTAATAAATTTTTGAAACTGCTTTTTAAAATTTTTCTTTAACTTATAGAATGTATACATTCTATTATAGGTAGGTTGTAGTAGGAGGGTAAAGTATTCTTCTTCTTCTTTATCAACCAATGGACGTCCACTGCTGGGCATAGGTCTCTTTATGAGATCTTTACACCAAACGATCTTGTGCCGCTTGAACCAAGCGACCTGCATCCTTTTTGAGAGCGTCAGTCCATCTCGTAGGAGGTCAACTGACACTGGTTTTTTCGGTGCGGGGTCGCCATTCCAAAACGTGCCACTTCAGCTTCGCGACACACTGAGTTATATTGGTGACTCTGGTTCTTCTACGCATCTCCTAATTTCTGATTTAATCACGTAGAGATACTCCGAGCATAGCTCGCTCCATTGCCCGCTGAGCGACTCTGGGTTAAAGTATCACTTTTAGTTACCTAATAACAGTTTTTATGTCATACTTTAGTAATGCTTTGTTGATTAACTATTATACTCGAAGTTGGGGTTTAGTTGCTGGTTCGAAGTTGGGGTTTAGTAATTCTCTTGATGATGACATTATCTACTGTGTTTGAATTGATTTTATGTGTTATGCTAGAAATATTTTTGGCAATTTTAGATCTAGTTACATCTAAAATTTTCAAGCTAGCTCGCTCTAAAAATAGTAAACTTACGTATATTCAACAAGGATAAAGTTCTTATTTACGTACGATAATGTATGTAGGGTCTAATTTTGTTAATTAATCATAGCTATTATTATAGTGCAGGAATCCCCAGGCAACAATCACTGCATCGATGCAGCGGGCGCCACGCAATATCGCGTTTTGAGTTTAAATCATTACCACGAAAATACTGTACTGTAAACATTTCGCGTTATATCTAATGCCTCCACTTCACTCGCCGTTGATCGTTGATCGTGTGAATGTCTATAATCGGCGCGATCATCGTCCAAGTGTCCACGAGATTGTCCCGTATATCATATGTCACATAGTATTACACGTAAACCTAGGTTCCAGCGATTCCCTTTGGTGCGTGTCACAGAAACAAACAACTCCCGGATTGTAGGCGATCAGACGCGATCATAAACGATAATCGCCGAGTACAGCCAAATATGTCCTCTACACGATCGTGCTCGCGCTTAATCATTTGTAATCGCCGAATATGAAGAAGAGCCATAAACAAACACTACGATCAGCTTCAGCTAATTACTTATTCTCATTACAAGGACAAAGACGTATATTTGTAATGTTAAATTAATGGTTTAAAAATACATTTAATATTTAAATGAGTTAATCTTATATGTATATAATTTGAATTTCGGAAACGGCTCCAACGATCTTCATAGACTCAGTATTTAGGGGGTTTAATAAAAATGTTGTTTTATCCCTGTTTTCAGGCAGTGAAAAACTACTATAGTTTTATTTGAAAACAAAGACTAATTAAACTGTCGTTTGAAAAATTGATATAGCTCAAATTAATTAATTGAACGAGCAGATTAAAGAAGTGAGAATACCCCAGATCGAATCCTTGCTTTTTCTTTTCTTTCGTTGATTTTTTTTTATTAATTAAAAAAATTACAGGGCAAGCCTCGGTCACCTACCTTAATAGTATCTGACTATAAATTATACATCTTCTGTTAAAATTATAAACACTTATTTTAAAGTGCAGTTGTCTTGATAACATTATTTAAAGGTGCTAAACAACCTGTGAGGTCCTAATACACGCAAACAAAATAAAACTACGTGTCAGAAAGTCAGATTAATTCCAATCGCAAAAAAGCTTTAGAATACCGAAAGTTACTCGGCTATGATACTTTGTGCGACACGTTAGGTATTTGAACACCGTTATCCAAATTATGACTGTCTGTAATATTATAATTTCTGATTATATGATTAATAAACCGGTTTCGTACGTTTTGCAGAATAAATTATACCTTAATAAAAAACTAGCAATTGATTAATTTTAGCACGCGTTTGTTCATATTTTGCGAACGCTTTTGCCCAGCAGTAAAATAGAAACAGGCCGTTACTACAGTAGTAACGACTAAAATAAAAAAACAAAAGTCATATTGAAATTATTTTGCTATAATCCGCGAAGCAAATAGCAAAATAATTTTATTATTACTTTTGGATTATGGATCCGCAAAGTAACGTCTAATTCTATAAAATGACTAAAATAAAAACAATATTAAATATATAAAATAAAATCAAATAGATTTGATTTAATTTAAAAAAGAGAGTAGAAATAAAGTATATGCTATTAATAACTGATCAGTTTTGAATGTGTAATCTTTATTTCTAGATCTACGTGTATTTTTGAAATAAAGATTATTGTTCACAAAAAGAAACACGCTTAACTTGGTAAATAAAAGGCGTTCATGATAATAGGTAATAAAATATGTAACTGCAATATTGAACCTCGACTTTTAGATATTTAATAATAGATAATGTCTGATAAACGCGTAATAATTTATTATATTAATTAATTAAACACGCCGTGTGGTATCCAGCTGAATAGAATAGTACCACCCTCATTTCTGACCGAGGTATCGTAAAAGGCGACTAAGGTAAGTCGACCCGCAGTGTGGTATCTGGCTGATTAGAATAGACCACCCTTATTTTTACCGAGGTGTCGTAAAATACGACGTAAAATAGGTAAGTTGATGTCAAGAAGCTGGTCGTAAAATACGTAGCCAAATCATGTGACAACATGTTCATAACATGTTGTGCCGATCCCACGTAAAGTGGGTTAAGGACAAGAAGATGAATTAATTAATTAATTAAACAAACACAAGGTAAACTTTTATCGATATCATAAAAATTAGGCTAGTAAAAGAATATACCTAACGAATTGATTTGCATTAAGAATTATTGTAAAGGACTTGTTTATTTTTTAATCATTAAATTGTCTGTCAGAAACCAACAAATCGTTTGGCGTGGGCACCAATGACCTATGAGTAACAGAGTTTTTATTACTTTACTTACAAACAACTTTTTTCATGAGACCATGCATCTGTAAAATTATCTGGGATAAGCATATTTACCTATAAATATAGTTATATCTGTGATAGCCCAGCGGGGCGACCGTGCAAATCTCTAGAAACAATCATGGGTTCACATCCGGGCAGTCACCAATGAGTTTTTCTATTAAAAACTTATGTGTCTAATTGATAATTCTTATTTATCACACGCTTTTCGGTGAAGAAAAACATCGCGAGGAAACCTTCATATCTCTAGAGAATCCTAGGGTTATGAGAAACCTAGCAATCCGCATTGGAGCAGCGTGGTAGGTCTTAGCTCCAATCCTTCTCTCTAAAAACGGAGAGAGGAGGCCTATACCCAGCAGTGGAATGGCAACAGGCCGTTACTCACTCTCTCTCTCATATACGCCCAAAATTGAGTGAAACTTATGAGAAATTCCTATTTTGGGAAACGAGTTAGGAGCTTACGAGCTATAAGATTCTTATATCTTCTCCTTAGATATCCTGATCGGTGACCACAGGACTTACAAAAAGACACTTGGCAGGGGAATAAGCTACTGTAGAACATGCCAACTTTGCCAATAGGTATAACTTTGTCCAAAAGATATACTTTTGATTTTAATAAATATTTAATTAAACCAATCTGTTTTATTTATTCTAATTCATCCATGAACTGCATAGCAATGAATGAATCTGCTAATAAGGAAAAATAATTTTAATAGCAGATTTGCTTATAATTGACCCCCTGGGAAAAGGTTACCTTTTTATATTTGGCAAATACCTGTTGGCAAAGTTGTCATGTTCTGCGTATGCTTCGATCGTATATGTCTTTACGTGATAAATCAGTAACGGATGAATCCCTAGAAGACGAGAGCAACTGATACAGTTTGTCATCGTGAAACTAAAGTAGATATAAGATGATTGGAATTGAAAATTCGATGGCCTTATAAGTTGATGTATCAAAGGATTGTAATGGCGACGGTTTTCACCGGAAGGCATGATGTTACGTCTTCTGGTCATTAATAGTCTCTCAACTAAGTAGACATACAATCTTAGAAACATCGCATAGACTCATAATAATTAAAAACGCATAAATACCGAAGCTTCTAAGAAATATGACGACTTTAACTTTATCCAAGAGAGGCGGAAAATGAGCTTAATAATTTAAAAAATGGTTACCCTAGCGTTGTCTTTGTTATTTTGATAGACAATTGTTTTTCTGCATCTATATACGAGAAGTGCAATTAGAATAATACAAAAAAGGTATGCGATATGTAATTCGATGAGGTAAATCAAACTTGTATAAATGGAAGAGGTGTGATAGCCACCGGTGAAACCGTGCCACTCTATCGAGAGGTCATGGGTTCAAACCTTGAATAGGCACCAATGAGTTTTTCTGTTAAAACTTATCTGTCAAATTGATAATTGCAATTTATCACACACTTTTCGATGAAAGAAAACATCATGAGGAAACCTGCAGATCTCTAGAGAATTCTAGGGATATGTGTGCTACCAATGTGCATTGGAGCTGCGTGGTAGGTCTTACCTCCAGTCCTTCTCTCCAAAAACGGAGAGAGGAGACCTATGCCTAGCACGATTATAACAGGCCGTTAATTTTATATAAGCGGAATCAGGTGATTTAATAAGTATTTTCGCATCATAATTGCTATAACAAAAGACCTAAAGTAGTTGGTTGACTCGTATGAAATAAAAAGAAATCACGGTCACCCCTCGTTTCAAACTCGTATTTTCCATATTACTTTCGTAGTTCGAGCTTGCGGTCGGAAACGATTTAATATCTTAAGCCCTCGACCATCGATATTTTTAACAACCGATTAAATAAGTAGACCGATTCATATCCATTTATAATTATTTCTGAAGTTAATTTAATTGTAATAAAATATTCCTTAAACATTGATTATTTTGGTAAGTCATAATAATCTATATATATTTGAGAGAGTTTACGTTTAAAGGCGGTTCAAGTGGATTGCCCTCCAATACCAAAGGACTTTTCATTTGGAATTTCAATAATTTTATATAATAATAACAAATATATGGGACAATTAATTACACAAGAGATATAATAATTAATACGATTATTACGATATTTATGAAACTATAGGACAACATTATTACGAATTTGGAAATAAATCCAAAACATTTAAGGGTAAAAATAAAGTTAAATTAATTTTTATTTAATTTCATGTTTATAAAATTTCGTTTTAATAAGCAAAACGTCTTGAGCATAGGCCTCCTCTATCCGTTTTTGGATAGAAGAATTGGAACTGAGATCTACCACGCTGCTCCAATGCGGATTGGTAGGTTACACATATCCCTAGAGATATATAGGTTTCATCACAATGTTTTCCTTCACCGAAAAGCGTATTATAAATTGGAATTATCAATTAGACATAAATCTTAACAGGAAAACTCATTATTGCCTGCCCGGGGTTTAAAGCCATGACCCCTCGAAAGAGTCGCACGGTCTCACCGCTGGGTTATCACAGCTCGAGCGAACAAACGTCTTGAGCTTTTTATTTAAAACTTATACCTTATGTGTAGTATAAGTTAATAACAAGACATCTCATGTCAAAATTATGAGTCGATAATGCATTTCCATTGAGAATTAAGTAAATTAACAATTTAATTTTTCCGTTTGCAGTGCATTTTACGTTGTACCATTTGTTGAGCGACTCTAGGGCCATGAAGTCTTAGTGCAAAATAATCCTTATTCTATTTAAATTTCACAGTTAATTGCCTTTGAAAAAAGTGCTGCTACGTTTTTACGCGAAGAATCAGTATTACGGGGACTGTTTCACGTGGTAATGATTTGTACTTTATTTGAGAACATAGAAAAATTCCTTCCATCAGCTCAGTCCTAGGTCTTCTGTCTTAAATAAATCAATACTAAGACATGATAATATTAAGGGAACTGTGCAAATTAATGTCTACATAATTGTATTAATTAATATCTCCTGGGTATCCAGCTGAGGAGAATGGACCACCCACTTTCTTACCGAGGTGTCAAAGATAAGTTGACGAACGAGTTGAGTAAGAGACAAAGATAAGTTGACGTCAGGTACGTGGCCGGACGTAAAATACGTTGCCAAATCATGTTTAAAACATGTTGTGCCGACCCCACTTAGGATGAGATAAGGGCAGATGGATTATGATAATTGTATTAATTAATACTGAAAAATGATAAAACAAACTAACAAACGTTTATAATAATATATGAATAGTGAAATACCCTATTAACATCTTTGTCCTTGAATCTCAGACGACCTTAGGGCACAGCAAGTTATGCACAAGGAATCAAACGCTAAACTGGGGCTCGGATAAAAACTGGTCGGTTCACTTTTGCGCGATGACGTCAGCCGCCCGCAACGCGCTCGCTTCCGATGGTCTTCATAGAATTATAGAAAACGACAGTATCTCAACTAACTGTTTTAGAATAAACATAACTAGAAATTTTGACCTGTTGCAAGACAGTATTTATTATTTTAACTAACTAAAAATGCTATTAACATACTCTCTTTTTAAACTTTTTACTTTTCAAATAGGAACATTCACGATTGAAAACTCTTCTAAATTGTTTCGGCGCAATAACTGTACTTATATTATAATCGCCTGCCGCATTATAATAATATGTCTGCCTGTTACGTTTTCACGGCGGATCCGCTGAATTAATATCGATGAAATTCGGCATAATTCTTTCTTATACACCGGGGTAACTTGTACGCTATAGAAATCCTGCTAATTTAATAGGTATCGCCATCTATTGTCAATCTATAAAAAAAAAATTTTCGCGATTTGTCAAACTCAGGTCAAATCTGTAATTCTTAATAGTTTTGTATTTCTTACTCTCAACAGATATTGACTTCACATTTCTTTTCCATAACCATCACCCCTTAGCTTAGTAACCCACCAGGGTTATTATTGTCTTATCGTCACTTATTGTCCCGATAAAGCTACTGTCCGTGGTGATTATTTAGCCCAATAGATTATAATACCATCAGAAAGTCACCATGATCACCCTTATTCAATGGTAGGATACCGCATGCATTGTAGTTGTTTTAGGATTCCCCATACAGCCTTTGTCATCTACCACCACTTGCCTACCGTCATTAATAAATGTTATCCTTAAAACCTCTATTAATCAATTGATTAATAATTAATTCTCAATTCATTATTATTGTAATTTTTCATTAAATTTAGAAATATAATCTACATCAAAGAAGCGGTATCGATTCAACTTAATAATTCATAATATATTTTCTTTTATTTTACCGCTGTATATAAATTTTTCAAAAACACCTCCAGATAACATTTTCTATATAATTAATTGTACTTTGAAAAGTTATTTTATTTTGAAATATTGCTAGTTTCTGAAACCTGACATTTTTCTCCAGCCAGGTGAATGGATGAGTAATCTTCGAGCGGAGATTATAACGGATTGGGTTATTACCATTATTATAATAGCTATTTGATTATTCTGATAACAGGGTTATATCATTTTTTCTCTTCTCTGAATATGTTATTGACAATCCACATTACCTCAATTTTACGTTGAACAAATTTATTTGATTCGCTCTATTTTTCTTATAATTACATCTTAAAGATTGCTTTAAAGTAGTAATAGAGTGTATTAACGATACCATTTTAGAGGCCTTTGAATATCAAATATTGAATAGCAATGTTTAAAAGATTGACCGCCGAGTTTCTTTCTGGTTCTTCTCGGTAAGAGCAACATTCCGAACCAGTTGTAGCTTCATTAATCATATTGATCCTTGACGATTCAAAAGTGCTTGTAAAAGCTTATTTGAATAAAGATATTTTGATTTGCTTTGATTTGATCATAAAAATCATAAAAAAGCGTCTTCAACTTTAAAAATACCATCACGATGATAAATCAAGTGCAAATCCAATGCATATGATGCGTCTTGTCTCAATATAGGTCAAGGAACGCGTCCCCTTGCAACCTCCTTGGGATGGCAAGGCCAATCACCATTAGTTTGTAATTCTTGTTTTTTCTTCCGAATCAAATCATTTTTATTTACGTATCGCTTGACCAGCCAACTTAGGGTTATCTGGTCATCAACAAGGACAAATTCAATATAAGCGAGTGGAGTATGAAAAGTTAAAGTTGTTTTGAAGTCAATATCAAAATTATTCAATTTTTAAAAGAAACTCTAAATCGTTCGGAATGTTATTAACATAAGTATCAAAATTTGGAGCCCATGACATCAACAATTAACGAAACATATTTTTAACAATTGAAATATTTTAAAATTATTAAGTTTGTATAAAATAACATTATGTAATTAATATGCAATGAGATTTCCTCGACCAAATCATTTAAGGAGGTATAGCCAAACATTTTACATCGTACTATTTCTCAAATCAAATAATTTAGAATGTATACACACGATTGTTTTGAATATTTCATTCGTACGAATTCGATGAAAATAATAAGATAAAAACCCTAACTTACCGTCAATGCCCGATGTATGAACTAACGGTTATTGCACCAAAGTCCTCAAACAAAGTTGTAAGATTCGGTAGTATTTGCAAATCATATTTCCGTTAAGTTAAACAAAAAAGACAATTAAGGAAAATACAACCGTATGAAAAAAATACCACAGTAAGAATATTAAACAGTTCAAGTGAGTTAAATATTAAATCATTGCAAATCTATGATAACATTTTTGAGTTATTAATAGTTGTATTGATAAAATATATATTTTACTTATTTTTTTCATGCTATTAGACAACTTCATACTATAGATACATACAATCCACTAAAGCGTCTCTGTTAGTGATCTATATTACTAGTATTTAGTTAGGATCTGTTCATTATTGTGAACCACATGTGATGAGCCACTAGGTCTTGTACATAGGGACATTTAATCGCTGATACAAACGAATCAGTGAATATAGGTTAAATAACACCCCAGGGTAAAAAAATGTTTTTAGTTGATGGTGATACTAATAAGGATAAACGAACTTCCGAGCCATATAGAGAAGTCCCTATGGCTATGAAACGAAACCTCCTGTGGCAACAACACATCGTTTTGAATGTAAGTAGGTCATAGCAGTGTAAATCTGTATCGGATACCGACAAATCAGATAAAACGGAAGCTGCAGTGGTAACATATTGTAACTTGCGCATATATTCACCGGGTTCGACCAAGTCTTGAACATAGCGTTATTTTGTTATATTAAAAAAAAATTAGGAAAGTGTTGCGAGATTCTAATTATCTGTACGATAACTTGCATACGTCCGTAATATGATGGAGAAAGATCCTGGCCAAAAAGTTCTGACCGTTTCGTTATACTCGTATATAAAATCACGGATCAGTATTAGGTTTATCACTATCACTACATATTATAAAACAAAGTCACATATATCGTATGTACGCATAAAACTTTAAAACTACGCAACCGATTTTGATGCGGTTTTTTTTAATAGATAGAGTGATTCAAAAGGAAGGTTTGTACGTATAATAACATTTAATACGAAGTAGAGAAATACTGTAATTTTTGAGGTTTCTGTAAATAATTACATTTTTTTCCGCTTACATTGCAAACGCAGGCTAAACCCTACGAGATTTATCAAAATTATGTACTAAGTATTTGTACACCATGAAAAGGTCTACAGAAAAGTCCGCAATGGTATATGTCTATCTCTTATGGATAACCCACAATAGCATTTTTTGTCATTTACTTTTTACGAAAAATAATGCCTTATTTTTGAAGCAATTTTTATACAATACAGCATGAATCCTTATTCAATTAAGTACCTTAAATAAATTGTTGATTTAATATAGATCAATATGGCCGTTTACAGCATGTAATTTAAGTGAACATTTACGGAGATATTACAGATTTAAAATGCCGTGAGGAGGCCGCGCTTCGCCCTATAGCACTTCGAATTTAGCAGCTATATTATGTCGCTCTTTCAAGAGTTTGTTTAATGACAAGAAAGCTGTGAATGTAGTATATAAGGACATTCTGTAATTAATTTTAAAAATAAAATACATAGGGGAAAAATGAAAATATGTAGTATATGAATTTAGATATTAGATATAGCAGGAAATCTTCTTGGTATAGGGAAAGGAAATTGCTTTTCTCCAAATTTAACGCTTGCGGGCCACGGGCAGTAATGAATAAATGAACACTACTGGATCGATTTTAATCATTTTTTTTTTACACTGACTGTCATGGGATATATATTTTATACCCGTGCGAAGCAGGGGCAGGCCGCTAGTAATAATTAAATCTATATCCATACTAATATATAAAGCTAAAGAGTTTGTTTGTTTGATTGTTTGAACGCACTAATCTTAGGAACTACTGGACCGATTTGAATTTTTTTTTTTAGTGTAAGATAGTCTATTTATCGAGGAAGGCTATAGAGTTATAGACTATATAACATCATGCTAAGATGAATAGGAGATGAGCAGTAATAAAAAATATTGCGAAAACTGCAAAATTTAAAGCTTTCCTTGCGTGCGGTAAATAAGCGATGATAGTAATTCAAAACTCTTTTAATAACTCACAATAACTACTTTTGTGACACTGAGAACACGCGGGCGAAGCTGCTGGCACAACTAATATAAAAGAAAAAGTAAGTAAGTAATCACTACATTACTAATTACTACCAATCTCAAACACAGTATAATTGACCCCTAAGATACGGGTTTTCCTATTTTAGGGGTCTAGGACAAGAAGTGTATTATAAATATTATTCTAAATAAATAAATTCAAATTTAAATCTACATGGTAGAGGGAAAGAGGAATTGTTTTACTCCAAATTTAACGCGTGCGGGCCACTGACAGTAATGAATAAATCAAAACTACTGGATAGATTTTAATCATTTTTTTAAATAAGTGACATAGGCTATATATTTTATACCCGTGCGAAGCAGGCTGCTAATTAAATTATATAAACATAGTTGAATGGTCAAAGTGTTACATGGGTTATTTTTTTAACAAGAGACCACCAGAAGAAAGTAACGGACAGAAGTAGTATTCGGAGAATAAGATCATTTTTAAAATTACGTAACATAATATATGTTAAACATATTCTTTTAAAAGTCTAAGCATAGTTTCAAACATTGAATTCTTAGCTTGGTTATATTTACTTTTATTCACCGCTTGACAAATGTGTTAATGATTACAGCGGTAGAAGGTATTGCAAAAATAATACTACCACCATTAACAGCATTATCTTGTAAGTTGTAAGTATACCAATCTTGACAGGTCAGTCGCGGCCATCATCGTAGATTCGGCAAATAATATTGACAATCAGAAATATTAGAATGAGTTCCTAAAAAACCTTTTAAGTGAAAGAAGAGAATTTTTTTACCCTCGGATGGGTTCGAATCTATTGGGCTAACCCGATAGAACAAAACGTGAGTATAGCCGGTTCTATACATTAACTATGAAAGAAGAAGAGATGATTTTTTTTTTTTTGAATTTAAACTATCGTGAGTAGTATTCATAGTTAATGTATAGAACCGGCTATACTCACGTCTTATTTTATTGGGTTAGCCCGACTAGTAGACTATGACTAGACATTAACTAAGAAGAGATGAAAGAGAAATATTATTTTCATGGTTTCATTTTAAAGTAACACAACCTCAAAAACTCCATGTCACCACTCCATTACGCCGTATTGGTCCAGCACAGGATTTTTAATTTCAAAATCTGCCATTTTTGCCAATATGGGCGGTATTGGGGCAACATCTATCCTCCTCCATCCTTAAGTCCTTAATATTATCACTTTAAAGGTAACCTTTGAAGCACCAATATTTCTAATCTTAGTTTTCTTATTTGATAAACGCCGTGTGGTATCCGGCGGAATAGAATAGTACCACCCTCATTTCTTACCGAGGTGTCGTAAAAGGCGACTAAGGTAAGTCGACCTGCCGTGTGGTATGCGGCTGAGTAGAATAGTACCACCCTCATTTCTTAGCGAGGTGTCGTAAAAGGCGACTAAGGTAAGTTGACCCACCGTGTGGTATCCGGTTGAGTAAAATAGACAATCCTCTTTCTTACCGAGATGTCGTAAAATATGACTACGGTAAGTTGACGTCAGGCAGGCCGGTTGTAAAATACGTAGCCAAATCATACGACATCATGTTTGTAACATGTTGTGCCGACCCCACTTAGAGTGGGATAAGGGCAGGAGGATGATGATGGTTTTTTATTTGATAAGAATATACCAGTGCGTTTGACTCGTCTAAGTTATAATTGCAAAATATAATGGCGTCAGCGGCACTGACCTCCACCGCTTCAAGTACGAGGGGTCGTTACCTTTGAGTTGCATGCGGTATGCACAAACTAGTAAGGCCTCTGCAGAGCCTGGTTTCTACTTGCCATTTGTTTTTCTTTGGTTTAATACCTACTTCTCGAATGGACTATATGACACTTGAACAAGTTACTAACACGTGAGGTGAGGTCTGATTTATTTATTTATTTATAAACTTTATTGTACAATACTTACAATATATCATATATACAAATATTTGTACAAAAGGCGCCCGGAGAACTCATATATTTATTACATATATGGCCTTACATATTTTGGATATAATAAAAAAAATGTTAAAATATGTATAAAATCTATAAAATAAATTCGATAAACGGCGGAGAATATCTGTAAGTCTATAATCTAGGTTAAAAAAGCGATAAATTTATAAAAGTAGGCGTTACTTTGTACCTTTATACCTATTTGTTCATATATTGCATTAAGTAATTCTATGATTTTTTTATTACAGTACGTTCAAACTCTTAAGAAGTATAAGTTTACCAACTGAAACAACTTTCTACCATGGCATTCGAAAAGAAATAAAATACTTTGAAATGTGTCTAAATTCTTTTATCACACACGTATCGCACGATAGCACGTGATCCTAAGCCAGAGTTAGATTTTGAGTTGCTATTTCAAATCCGGGGCATTAAGCGCATGATTTCTATAAAAAGTTATTAGCTTAATGATACGTATAATTTACACTACAATACAATAAACGCTAGGTGCTTTACAGTGGAAACATTGCTAGGAAATACTGCATATTTCTAGAAACTTCTTAGAATTCGTGTATAGTTAAAATAGTTTTTGACACGATAGCTATTCAATCACTTTGCCATTTATCACTTTATAATCGACTAATATCTACAAGTATCCGGCTGAATAGAATAGACCACCCTCATTTCTTACCGTGGTGTCGTAAAAGTCCACTAATAAGTTGACCCACCGTGTGGTATCCGCTTTAGGAGAATAGACCACACCAAGATACACGACCTCTTTAGTTTTTAAATAAGAAGTTGTAGGTTTCTAATGTCACATAAATATTTTATATTATTCGAATTAACGATTACGTTAAATAAAAAGCTTATAGCATTTCTTGCAAATTTTATCTTTATATGGTATTATAATTCATTAACTCTAACATAGTTTTATTAAGGACAAAAATTTTCTAATAAAGGAAATTGTAACAACACGTCGAACTGAAAGTTCGAAGTTAAACAGGCGAAAGCCAAAGCTTCAGTAATAAGTAAGTTCTAGAAAAAAGTCTATTTAAAATATAAAATGAGATGTTTCTATAACTGACCACGGAATAAGTTTTGTTTGACTGAGCATATAGGTTTAAAACGTACTATTAAAATAATTTACGAGTCTTTAAAAAGTGAATTAATTAATTTTCTAATTTTAAAATTTTACGTTTTAAAAATTCATTTAGTATTTTATCTGTAAAATATAAAAAAGATTTTCTTTTTAAATATCCTTATTTTCGTATTCAAAATTGACGCCATCGCGGACTTATCAGTGTTACCGAATTCGATGACCCTTCAATTTGGTCGATTTGGAATTCACCTTGAGCAAAATATCAATGACCATTTAACAAGGTCACCACACTTGTTCTGTATATTATTTACCTATATTAATGTAAAATATCTTAAAGTCTTATTATCTTATTAAAGTTATTAATAATGTTTTTTATTTTAATAATGTTTTTTAATTCACCTGATTAGCGACAATAAAATATGACAGTAAAGCCCGTGAAATAGATTCGAAAACTTTGATTTTCAGGCGTGATTATGTAACGTATACGAATTAATTTTCGTAATTATTGATTTTCGAATAATGAGAACGGTTGGAAATATTTTCCAAAGGAATTATTATTTGAACTGTGATGGTCATAACTTTACGATCAGAACGAGCGAAACAGATCGTGGTCAATGCTCGGACAAGTTCCACAAACAATGACGTCACCCGGCTAACGCAGGACCAAATGATGTTGTATGTACCAGCATAATGGATTTGGAAGGTATAGTTTGTTAATATGTAACTGCCTCACACTCACTGAGATGTGTCACTGTTGTCAATACTTAGTCAATGCCCTTAAAGCATTATATAAATAGACTAACTATATAAGCAATAGGGGTAAAACTATAGCAATATTGCACTGAGCTAAGTAATAAATACATGAGTGGATAGATGTATGACGTGGTAACAATAATGTTATTAATTCAAATTATTGTATACAAAAAAGAACATTTTTATTTTCATGTAGTAAAACTAAACCTTAAAATCTTACGGGGCCAGGTTCATTCTTATTGCAAGAAATAATATTTAGCGAGACAAGAAACACTTGACGTGCCACTATGCATTATGTCATAGAAATTACATATATCTGTATGCCAAAGTTCATCTCAATCGAATGTCTTAATGACGGATGTTAAATGAACACGTTGAAACCAAGCATAATTATAAAAACATTAAATGTCTTTTAATTTATATGAAAAATATCAAACGAATATCACAAGTATATCGATATACTGTAACTGTTCAAGGTATCCCTATTATAAGGAAGTATAGGAAACATATGAATATAACTTTAAATATATTAAAGATACCACACATAACGATAACAATTTGTTATTTTTGGTTTACACTTTTTATAGTGAGAAACATAAAATCTACGAATTACTCATTATATTCAACCGGAAAATGATTAACATTTTATTGGCCACAGCATTGAACGATAAAATTATAGCTAACATTGAGTTATTGAAGGTGGGAATGGATGTTTCTGCGAAATGTTACCGCATCAAAGCCTCGCCGCATTGCCCACACAGATTCACTTTGGATTTCTTGATTCAACTGCTTGTGAAGTGAACACGAACACAACCAATTTTTTAACAGCACCTCTTAAATTTAAATTCAAATTTTTTTATTCAAATAAACTTGTAAACAAATGCTTTTGAATCGTCAATTCTACTGCTGGTTCGGAAAGCCGTTCCTTCCGAGAAGAGCCAGCAAGAACTCGGCGGTTGCTCTTTTCAATATAATACTTATACCTAGTTAAATTAAGTCATTACTATCTTGTACACGGTCGGACAGTAGCTATATCCGCGCATTCTTATCGTCTAAATAATCCTCAACAGTACAGTAGGCTTTTTATATCAGCCTCTCTTGAATAGTGTATTTAAACTGCTGTAATAGCAAAGCTAAAATTGATTGCGGAATTTTATTATAGAATCTTATACCCAAACTCACAAACTAATTTCTTACCTTTGCAAGGCGCAAACCAGGAGCTTATGTCGGTTCCTACTTTGTCTCTTGTATACATCACCAATCGTTCTATAACTTTTTTATGTACAAAAATTAAATTACTTAAAATGTACTGTGAAGCCAATGTAATACCTATTTCCTTATACTTCTCTCTCTACTCCTCGAAATGTCGACAGAATAATAGCTTTCTCCAGTATGTTTTCTTTTACCAAAAAACACATGATGGTATTATCAATTAACATTATCGATTTTATAAAAAACATCCTCAACATACACAGATCCTTGCCCGTGCTTTGAATCTATGAACCTGTCGCGTATATAAAATATATATCAATACTAAGCAGTGAAAAAGTTATAACCTCTAAAGCTTCTTACCATAGAGGCTTTTGGGCAGCGTTAAGGCAGTAAATAAATATATGGAACATTTACACAGACCTCACACACTCTCCACTCAGCAAGCCTACCTTGAAAACTTTAATATACGATTCAGCTTAATTTATGTGAAGCTTTATTAGACAGATTGGCCTGGAATGAAATTAACAAACAATAAATATATGGGACAATTGCACACACGGCTGTCCGTCCCCAAAGTAAGGAACTTAATACTTGTGTTATGGGTGACAGATATCTGATAAATATATACATATGTAATTTTAAATATTTTATTACAAATATACCCAGGCTCGAAGAATTAACAAAATTGTTTGTAAAAAAATGTTGGCTCTCGGCGGGAGTCGAACCCGCGATTCGCATAACGGAAGGAAGGGTCACTACCAACCAAAGGACCAGTCTAACATTGTTAGGGCGCGACAAATATATATTTTAAATAAAATAATTAAAATAAATATGGATACAGATAAAATATAAAATAACTGCATTGAAATTAAGATTGAAAAATTTTTAACACGCCCGATAAAACCTCAGTTCAAATCAGCTTATTACCAACCGGAAATTACTTAAATACCAAATAAATATGGAATACAAGTATGGGTACAAACAGGAAAGTTAGCATTTTAAGATGCGTATTTTCATATACATTTTAGTTTCAAAAATAAATTTACTACTAATTAAAAAACGAATTGGAAAACACTAACAGAGCATCCTGTTTTTGACTTTCCATGTTATGATGTCTTTTAGTTCAGGATAAAAAGTAGCCCTAATTGTTGTTCAACAACCTGTAACAGTGAAAGTTTAATCAAAATCTGCTCCAGAGAATGTACCATTGATCTAAAGAATGCATCTCTTCTTACAAATAAATGTTCAATAGATTTTGGGAAAATCGATCACATACAGACAGACAGCTTTTGGGAACTTTTGTTTTATAATATGTATAGTTCTGCCATTGCGGATTTTTATGTAGTCCTAAAAGAGCAATTCCCACATAGTTTTGTTATATCTCAATCGGATTACGCAGTATTTTTAATAACAGCTCCCAAGCGGTTCGACTTTTACGAAATTTTTATAAATTACTATCAATTCAACTAATAATTAATTAATAATTACAACTTTTTTCCACCAACATACCTTACCAAATTATGTACTCAAACCTTTGTCGAAAATCCCTGTGTGTATTGGTGAAAGCCTCATGAAATTATGTTCAGTAGTTTTAGAGTTTATCGCGAATAGACGGACGCGGTTTGGGACTTTTTCTAATATGTAAACATCAAACAAAAAAGGTCATAGGCTATTATAATATATCATACGTACTTTATAGCTCACGTTTTATAAATTTCGTGGAATCTTATTCTTTAGTAAAAAAAATTAGTAATTTAAATTAAATGTTATTTTTTAGTTTATATTTTATATACAGGCGAATGCGGAAATCGCCAAGTACGCATTTTCAACTAATAGACAAAATATTTATTACATAGTACCTATGTCTACAATAAACCTAAAATAATCTTTTTAACTGTATAAAAGAGCGATTAGTTTCGAATCTATGTTCTATTTCGGTTTTCGAAACGGTATTGATTTTTTCAGCACTAATTTTTCAGTAAAGACATGTTTTTTTTTTTTTTTTAGCCTCTCATAATGAAATGAAGGTATAATCATATTTAAGTTAAAACTTATTATTTATATTTCTTTAAGAAAATTCTCGCCGAGAAATAAACGTATTACATAACTCAAATCCCTTTGAGTCAAGTTTTTTTCATATATTAGTTAATAATGTTCCAAACAACAAGTAATAATTTACGTAAAAAGTATCAACTAGACCTTTATCTTTAGGTAAATATTCATTTTATGAACGGGTTCGCTGAGCACGTGCCAGTTCTGATTCAGGCGTAACCTTCGAACGAAAGCGAAACCGGTGTGGGTCAATCTCCATGACTCGCCGCCCGCGTCCCTCAGCCGCCTCGGCCTGTCCGCGCGTTCGCTTTCTACGCAATTGGCACTTAGCTCTATGCCTAGGCTATACAGACATACACACATTTTGTTAACCCATCAATTAGAAAAATATAGCAATAGTAAATATAGCAAATCCGCCGTGTTGTATCCGGCTGAATAGAATAGTACCACCCTCATTTCCTACCGAGGTGTCGTAAAAGGCGACTAAGGTAAGTCGACCCGCCGTGTGGTATCCGGCTGAGTAGAATAGACCACCCTCATGTCTTACCGAGGTGCCGTAAAAGGCGACTAAGGTAAGTCGACCCGCCGTGTGGTATCCGGCTGAGTAGAATAGACCACCCTCTTTCTTACCGAGGTGTCGTAAAATACGACTGAGGTAAGTTGACGTGAGGCAGGCGACCGATCGTAAAAACGCAGCCAAATCATGTGACAGCATGTTTATAACATGTTGTGCCGACCCCATTTGGAGTCGGATAAGGGCAGGAAGATGATGATGAGTAAATATATCAAATGTTTTACTATGCCACACGTTCCTTCATAATGCAAAACATAACTTAGAGCATATTAATTCGAGTCGCAAAAACTTAATCAGTAAGACATTAGTACCGTAATCCAATAGTAGCATACTTTATAGGTGATCTGGTCATCGATCCAATATTCGGCCTCGCAAACGAGAAAGATCTTAGGACTATATTACTACTGGTTTTTTTTAAATGTATAGGACACTTACACATACCCGTCGTCCCCAAAGAAGGTAACTTAATACTTGTGTTATGGATGACAGATAACTGGTGAATATATACTTATATATTTTTAAATACATACTTAAATGCAAATACACACCCAGGCTCAAAGACCAACAAATTCATTTATAGAACATAGGCCCTCGGCGGGAATCTAACCCGCGACCCGCGGAGTTGAAGGCAGGGTCACTACCAACTACGCCAACGGGCCAGTCAAAGTGGTTATACCGTTATTATTCTATCGTCGTATAGAACCTATGAAAGAGACCGCTGGCGTTGTAATGGTATTTTAGTTGTACCCTTTTTTTTATCTACACCCATATATAAAAGTAAGTAGCGGCCTGTTACTATCTCGCTGCTGGGAATAGGCCTCTTCTCTCCGTTTTTGGAAAGAAAGTTTGGAGCTAAGACCTACCACGCTGCTCCAGTGCGGATTGGTAGATTACACATGTCTCCAGAATTCTCTACAGATATGCAGAATTCTCTACCTCGTGCCCTCCTCGAAAGAGTCGCACGGTGTTACCATTGGGCTACCACAGCTTGTCACACCCATATAAACTTACACCCTTACTTAATATTTAATTTTTAATGTACCAAATACAATTTTTAATACATATTAATCATCAACATTTTAACAAGATTAATTTTTTGTTGGTAATAAAATTTATATTGTTCTTTGTGCCATAAAGAAAATAAATCCGCTCGAACGTACTTACAGGTTCATTATTTTGTATGAATGTTTACATTACATTGGCATCAAGTGACTTAAGTTGAACAATGAACTCCGTGTTGAAAATCCATGTGCGTATTATAGCGGAAATAGAGTACAATCGAATGATTTGTCCCACATTCAATTAATCTTATAACAATAACTAGTACACTCGTACAAATTATTGCTGACTTTAATTCCTAATAACTTACCCATAGCAGGCGAAACGGTGTAACAGGCAAGTTTTTGTTTTGACTGCTTTATTATTCCAGGATTCCAACTCACAAGTTCAAAACCGCGCATATAACCATAAGAATCAGATATCATGAGAAACATGTTTTAGAGATGGATGGAATTGTTATAATAATGCATCAATAATCTATGACGCATAAGGACCTAGATACTCTACTGCATTTATTAGCTTAGTTCAACCGTTTAATTTGTAATATTAAAAAGAATTTAAACATGAAACTTACTAAATTACATATACAACAATTATGAGTTTGGTTTGACGTTTAACTTTTTTTTAACATGTGTGTGAATAACGGCCTGTTACTATCCCACTGCTGCTCCTTTTTCCGTATTTGAAGATAGGGTAAAGGGCTAACACGCACCACGCTGCTACAATGCGGATTGGTAGGTTATATATATCCTCAGAATTCTATAAGATGTGCAGGATTCCTCACGATGTTGTCCTGCGCCGTAACAGTGTGATAAAATGGAAATATCAATAAGACACACGTTTGAGCTCAAAAACTCATTCGTGTCTGGCCGGAATATTTAAGTGTTAAGCAACTCGCACGGTTTCACGGTCTATCACAGCTCTAAAGGAAAATTAATTCTGACATAAATGTAATTGTGAAACTATTCACAACATATTAGTTCTGTCATAACTATTGAATACGTATACGCCTATGGTAGATGTTTTTTAATGAAAAAC
The DNA here is from genome assembly GCA_029227775.1 of Morpho helenor. Classification (NCBI taxonomy): domain Eukaryota; kingdom Metazoa; phylum Arthropoda; class Insecta; order Lepidoptera; family Nymphalidae; genus Morpho; species Morpho helenor. Next base: position 13,195,834 of record JARGCU010000030.1, read on the forward strand.
CTTGGTGGTTACCAAAGTTAACAATTTCGTAAATTATGTGGTGGTAAGTTTTTTGTTATCTGGCTACGGCCCTAACATAGTTAAAAATCTCATACTTACAATTTTAAGTCTATTTTGCATGAAATCAGCAAATTAACCCCAGTAGAAAAAAATGTTACCATCAGCCTCGGACTACGACACCTCGGTAAGAAATGAGGGTGGTACTATTCTATTCAGCCGGATACCGCACGGCGTAATAAACAATGTTAATATATTGTACGGAAATAAAACTTAAGTTCTAATATTGTATGGATTATAATACTGGCCAATTTACTTTAATAACTTTAATTTACGAAGCTAACCTATCCGCTATTCAATCCCGAAATATGTTCTGAGAATTATGATTCACGTGGCCGCAATAAACTGGCTATAATATAAATCAATGTATCTACAAATATGAACTCCCGTTGATGTCTTTTGTTAGCGCTGTGAAAACATCAACACTAAGAAGTTGGCATTCCAAACTGGAAGTGTTTTTCGTTAAGTTAACTTGATGTGCAATAATGACACAATTAGATATATTAATTACTAGCAATCGCCAGCGGCTCTGCCCGCGTGGAAAGATTAAAACCGTAATATATTATAGTATTTTGACAACCATAAAAATGGTTAAAATGGGTTAAACTTATTAGCTAGACATATGCTGTCGCGGACTTTTATTTAGAACTTATAGAGGGGAACAATTTTGTGATACATGATTTTTAAATAACGTTTACTCACCGTTTTAAGTTAACGGTAATTATAACGGCGCACGTAAGGAAAGCTTTAAATTTTGCTGTTTTCGCAATATTTTTTATTGCTGCTTCTCTCCTATTCATCTTAGCGTGATGTTATATAGTCTATAGCCTTCCTCGATAAATGGATTATCTTACACTCAAAGAATTTCCAGTAGTTCCTGGGATTAGCGATTTCAAACAAACAAACTCTACAACTTTGTATATTAGTATAGATATTCTTAAGATCATCACATTACTTTTACCTGTGACATTATCGGTTTTAGTTAGATGATACTGTTGCCTTGTTGTTAGAAAATAAAATTTAATTTTAATAAAAATATAGGTAGTACAGGGCTAATATTTTGTTTAAAATTACTGTAAATAATTTACTCTAATCGATTATCCAATGGTAATATTTAAAACCTTCACAAAAAAAAATTAATTTCACGTTTCGATGAATATTTAATATAAATAATAGTAGATTTAAAAAGGCATTAATACTTAATTTTTAATTTACATTCGATTTTTAAAGGAAAGAATTGATCTAAGTCTTAAAATCACTTCATTTAAATATTTAAATATGTCCTTTAAATAAATAGTGGATTTAGGAGAGTTAATTCAATCAGAATTTTTTTAAAGGTACTAAAGCTATTTTATGTCTTCTTCTTCTTCTTCTTTATCTTTGTCAGCCGGATGGATATCCAGCCGGATATTGGCCTCTTCACGGAGTCTCCACATCCATGAAATCTGAAATCCAGCGGCTTCCCGCGACGTTTACGAAGCCATCAGTCCATGGTCTGACGACCTATTTTGTATTATTAGATAATAATTTTATGATAGAAGAAAATTTTAATATTTTATGCCTAAACCCAATCTGGTATTTTAGATTTTTCCTATAAAATTTTATATTTAATATTAGATTTCTGATACAATTCCTTGTAATTCAAACAATATATTTTTAAGACATTTGGTGACCTAAGAAAATTTTGTAAGTGTGGTCGCATAATCAAAAAAAGCCTTATTTACTGAATTATGTAATCCAAATCAATAATAAGGGAAATGTTTTATAGAACAATAGATTTTAGTGTCTACTAGCTCAGCTATTTTTCGAGTGCACCTATATTTTGACACGCGTTAATTACAATTTTAATATAACTTCTAAAATGTTAATTTAAATATGCAAAGGTAATACGTAAAAAATCATAAGAATGATATGCCTAAGTCTAATGGCTTAAGTTGATAAGTATTACTTTAATCGGCTGTGAATCTTTTTAAGCTTCATTATACGAAACTTTTTTTTAAAGTTAGAATGGTTATAGTATCCATAAAAGATAAATAACTATGCAGTATTTTTGTTTTGATCAATACAAACAAAAAATATTTTTTTTGTTTTTATGAAAGGTACAAAAATTCTCAATAATAATTATCTTATACTCTAAATTATCGTGAATCATTTATCGATTGATGGAAATGAAAAACCGTTTAGTAATTTTCAGTGGATAGCAAATATGCAGACAGATACGTTGTACTTCTCTTTAATATGTAAACATACTATCGTAATGTTCGTAACAAAAGAACTATACAGACTAATATATTATAAGTATTGTTCATTAGTAAATATTGTACTTTATTATTATGCAACAGAATTTTTCAGTGTTCTGTTTTGTTTTATCATAAGATATTATTTTATTGTATACATAAAGGTTCTATAGCGCTTTTGCGTTTTGTTGATATATTTATCAGTTGTATATTATTATTCTTATTCTCTTACAGGTGTACATCAAAAGAAACAGAGTTAAAATATTAATATACGTTATAAAAAAACATTGCATTAGGTAATACAATGTATCAGAGCTAAATTAGAATTTTCCTTCATTATAGACATTACCAAAGACGTTTCCATCTTTGTTTTCATGAATGAATGATTATTATCAAAACCTTATCATAGATGTACAAAAAATTATTTTTTTGATTTTATCTTCATTTACCTATACTTACCTCTACGTATTAAAGATGACGCCACTTCGTTGGTACTCGAACAAATTTACTCGTCATACTACATATTTTTTATAATTTTCCTATTTTCAATATGAGTTTAGACTACATTGTTGGAAGTAGTATTTTTATTGGTATATTAAATTCCTTGACATAACCTATGAGAACAAACCGTGAAATAAATATTTGTAGCATAAGTTGAATAGACGATTGAAAAAGTTTATTTGATATTATGTATCTTTACTTACCTAGTTAAATAATTTTAAAGTATTAAGCGTAAGAATACCTACATGAAATAATAAAATCAACCTTTTGTTACACAGTAATCAAATCAATTTTAAAAACTAGCCAATTACTTTATAGGAATTTTAATACATAAGAAATATATAATTTATTTCAAATTATAATAGTACCTGGGTGACCATATCTTGCTAATTTTTATAAGTATTTTTAAATATAAAAAAGTTGAAATTTTAAATAAAAAAAATGAAAAATATAATGAGGGGCTCGATAAGTTTTCACCCAGGGTATTTTGTGGCGTGACAATTAAAATATCATTTGCATTTAAATCTAAATTTCATCATTTTTTCAGTGCCTGAAAACAGGGATAAAAAGAATTCTTTTAAATGAAACCCAGCTAGATCGATTCTTAAAATAAAATCCTCTTTCACGCTGACTTCCTGAAAATTTTTGACAGTTTCCAAGAAGTTTATTTAACTCATTTAATTATTAAAGATATTAAGTACATAATTTTTCTATAAATTTAAGTATCAGAATGAAGAATAATTGGAGTTTATAATTTTTAGAAACATGATCTGGGATAATCCGAAATTTGTGATAAGACAGTGACAATGAAAATATTTATTTGAATATTTTTATAAGGTATTTAGTAAAAAAAAACTTTTTCTGAAGTTGTTTTATATATTCCATAACACATATATTTCTTTATTTCATATGAAACATTAAGATTTTCAAACAAAAAATTCTTGTGAATAACTATATAATTTCCTATTTTATTTTTATAGTTTTTTTAGGTTAGGATTTTTAATTAGTCTTTAGTGGGGAAAAAACCTTTCAATGATGGTGCTAGAATTATGAAAGAATAATGAGTGACCCGATGGAAAATAATATTTTAACCAACCAGTTTAATTTGCTACAAATATATATTTCACTGAGTTTTATTTGAATACTTTAATAAAATTAATCAGTCCATAAATGAATTTATGGATGATAATATTATATACGCAGAGCAAACATTCGCATATAGCATAAAGGTTGTGTAAAATGAAACAACATTATTTCACATTAAATTTATATTTACTGACAGACCTGAGACAGAAGGACTGCATTATTCATTGCAGCTATAGGTGGAAACGTATACATTATTAAAAGTCACTGGGTAATATGGCCCGATATATGTAAAGACCCTGGCATACATATGAAACATTGCGCCAAAATTTTGCTAAACGGTATCACAAAAAATGTGGGTGTTTGGCAAAATTTTCAAAAAAGTATCGCATAGCTGTGTGGTTTTGGGGGATTGTCCATATGTAAAATCAAATAAATAACTTTTTAATTTTTAGTCATTGTCTCACTATATAATTGTACATATGGACATCGCAACGCATAGCAGAGTTTCTTTCGCTGTGGCGGTGTGACAGATCTGTCACCTATTACTATAATAAACTATCACCAAGACTTAATCTAAAATGATTCTAGGCAACACCCATGTGACCTCAAGGATAACCTATGTTGCTCATTGAAAGAGATACTAACCATTTATTCAGCAAATATGAGAGCAGTCTTATCTGTGAAGGCTCCTCGACGTCACTTCAGCGGAACCTAGCAACAATTTTAATTTCGCACTACGCTTATAGTAAACAAATATAATCAAGAACCCATACGCGTGTTTGTGTTTTCACACATGTTCAACATACAAGGGAATAATATTTTAAAAAAAACAACACGTTGTGGTATTTATCTTCTCCAATTTTACTCAACTGAATGTAACAGAAATCGTCTGGTAACTGATAATTAAATTAACATTATAAACAAACATAATCACTGAATCTTATTTTATCGTCCTTACAAACTATTTTTATAATCTTGAAATCACTACAAACTTATTTTAAAATAAAGTGTATTGATGAAATACAATAATAGAATATTATAAATAACAAATTTATCGTTTAATATTTACATTAGTTTAATTCTAAGCGTTACTACTAGTGCTCGTTTTAAACAGTACAAGAGAGACAAATATGTCTGCTAAAATACATCTGAAGTCGGGTGTTTGGTCGGGAGCCAGCGAGCCATCGGCGACCTGCATTAACTAGACAGTACTACTTACAGATGAAGGCAAGATGAGGTATTCGGTCGGTAGGTCCCGACGCCACGCCGACCCACGACCTCCGCCCTCACAACACGTTCTAACCCTATTAGTCGTTATTGAGGTAGTTAAGTTCCATATTGTGTCACTATTATATTATTGCTAGATGAAAATATTTGTTATACAAAATATTCTTTTAACAGTATAGTAGAATTATGACTTTGTATTATATTTTCATAGTACTTGTAAATTTTACATAATTAGACATAACTGAGAGTGTATTCATATCCAATTATTTGCCAAGACTAAGTGTAGTATTAATGGAACAATATATATTGCTTTAACTATAAATACTTTTGCAATCATGTAAAAGGTATAATCTCTTATAATCAAGGTTGACGCAATATTTCAAAATTGGCACGAATACACACTTCCTTTTAACAGGTGTAAATATCTGTGCAGTAACAGTGAGTTCAAGTTCACAAATATGAATGTATCTATTACAATTGTATAAATACTTTATATAATAAATGCATAATTACATATAAATCTTCCGTATAATTTAATTCAGAACTGTTTTGTTATAGTCACTGATGAGGTAGATAGGCATTACAAGTGTAGTTTTATTTGTATAAAAATACTTCTGCAATATAATTAACATTCAAATACAAACATTATCAAAATTAAGTAGATATAATGTTCATACTGAACATATTCAATCAGTGAATATGCGGTTTTGTAGAATGAACTACAGATATGGATTTTGAGTTAGATACGTATCAAAATATTCAACTGGCTATTTAGAGCACTAGAACAGAAACGAATCAAGTGTATTTGTATGAGAGCCGGTTATGCGATATACCACATGCATTAAAGATGTGTATACATTATATTTTGAACGACTTTGACTTCTATACGTTACATAACGGACAAGCAGAATCATAAATAACAAGGGAAATATTTTAATACGCTTGCTTAATGAGGTCTTTATTTAATTTTTCGCTAAGAAAATCCATCTATACCTGTAAATACATTATTTACAAAGTTAATAATGTTTCCCTTTGTTTAATTCAGTACTTAATTGAATTAATAAACATGATATTTTTATTTATTACTATACAAAAACATTTACAATATTAAAATTATTGCTAGAGAATTTCTTTATTAGGCTAAAATCATTAAAGTTAAATTGTTTCGCAACAGACAGTTGGCGGAGTTAATTTGGCAACGTTCAGGAAGACTACTTTCCTACAACTAACGAAACAGGAATGTTTAAACTAAATTCGTTCAAATACTATATTGGTAACTTAAATTGGACATAAATTATTTTAAAATTTTACGAAAAATTCCAAATTTCATCAACCACCTTATCATTAAAACAAATGTCAACAGACAAAATAATAATATAGGAAGCACCGGCAAAACATTATTAATAAGTAATAACCAATAGGAGAATTTAAATCTAAAACAAGAAACGACATTTAAAACGACACATAGTATAATATATCATACGCGGGTAGTGGTGACGCGCTTCTTTGTATTTATGTCCATACAAAACACACAGGCAATCAAATTATAAGGCGTTCAAATCAAAAACAGTTTTAATCTTTTAGTTATGTACTCCCATCCAATACGATAGCTTTTTTACGGATTTAATTAAGAATATTTGTAAAAAAAAATTGCCCAGAATTACATTTTATACACGTCCAAAATGATTTGATTAAAGTGATTAAATAAAATAAATTACTAAATTGTGTAAAAAAGCACAATATTGAACAGGCAAAACATATGTCTGGCAAAAAGTCCCAAACTTACGCAAAAAATGTAAAATACTCATGTATCTTTCATAGACGTCAACAATTAAAACATAGCTTTTAACTAAAACCTTTTATGGTCACAATTCTACAATAAAAAGATATGTACGCATTAAATGTTGAAAAAGACAACCATTTAAATCACCTAATGTAATAAATCACCTGATTTTTTTTATCTAACTAATACTATATAATAATTATTATTTCATATGTAAAATGATATGGATCGGTCTATAAATTATTGCGGAATATCACTCCGACGTCATGTAATTACATGTTTAGCGCCCAGACACCCAGACATGTAAAGTCACCTTGCATCGAGCACAAGGTTAGATTGAATGGACAACAAAAAAACGTAGCTGGCGGACTAAATGCATGCGTCGGAGTCGCTCCGTGGCTGTGCTAAAAGGACATAACAAATCTATAACAAAACGTTGCGTTGCAACGTTATTTATTAACTATATAAATAACTACTCTCGACTCGTTTTTCGGGATTTTTCATCTATGATATGTGTGTACAAATTTTGTCTAAATAGCACACCTAATCCTTTATATGGAAGAAGAGGGCGATGAAGATGAAACCGAAGATGTCGATGAGCGCAAGTTTTTTTTCATATGTGTATCAAAATGTTTAACCATGTGATCTTTTCTTATAAACCCTTTCCCACAATGATCACAGGCAAATGGTTTGCATCCAGAGTGCAAGCACATATGTCGGCGTAAATCGGTCTTATGGTTAAAAGACTTTGGGCATTCACTACATTTGAAGGGTTTATTGTCTGCATGTTTTAAATAGTGGCCCTCATAAGATACGTCATCTGAAAAACGCTTACCGCAACGGTCACACTTAAAGGGTTTGGCCCCCGAATGGAAAGTTTTATTATGTTGTGTAAGATAGCAAGCTTTGTTAAATAACTTATCACATTCAAAACATTTATGAACAGTAGCAGCTGCCTTTTTTAGCTGATTTCTTTCAGTAAGTGGAGTAGTTGGAACTGTCGATGAAATGGAAGGTGACCCATGGCTTTCGTTTTCAGCTTTAGCGCTTTCAGGACTTGCTGGAGACTTCATCTGAGCTCCATAATTTTCTTTGTTAGCATAATCCATAATATCCTCTATTTTTAAAATTTGAAGCTCGCTTGAGTCAGTCCGTAATACGTCGTCTTCTCGTTTTATAGTTTTTCCACCAACTGCATACCCAAAGGGATAAATTTTAACATTGTTTGTATTATAGTTAGCACTTTCCTTAATTGTTCTAGGCGAAAAGTTATATTCATAGTCCATACTTTGTCCAGTAATATCAATACTGTTATATTGTATAGGAGAATGGACTGGATCCACAATAATGTAACCGGCGGTAGATTCGTCGGCGACAACTTGACCCCCCACGTTAGGTGATGTAATATAGTTAGAAACATAAACGCTGAAGCTCTGCGTCTGGAGCTGCGAGAAGCTCGGCAATCGTCCACTAGCAGGCTGGTTCGTTTCCTGTTCCATAACTTCGACTTCTTCGGGTGTGGATTCACCAAAAGTAGCCGGATTGGCTATAGGCAGATTGTTGATAGCCATATCCATAACGTGGGGGGCCATCCCGTTTGGGTAGTTCGGTGCTATAGTCTGCTGAAAATTCTGGCCCAAATATAATGGAGTGTGCGTGGGGTCCGGAATTGAAGGCCCCAAAGGATCCGTAGACCTCGGACTGTACGGGTTGACACCCAAATGGCTGAATGGCGGAAGCGTGTGCGCCGTAAGCGCCGACGTAGTCTGTGTTAGAACTGGTGTTGAAATATTGCTGGTTGATACTGATAGCAGGCCCCTCATATGGTGGTTTTGAGAAACAGAGGGACCTGCTTCCCCGTTTGGGGGATTCACGCTGGTAGATAATGTAATACCTTTAGAACCTTGAGGATTTTCGTTAGGAATTCCTATACCCGGTGGTTGATTGATGTTAATCGGATGGTTACCGACTTGGTGCTGTAAAGGATGATTAGCTAAATGATTAGTACTGAAATTATTATCTAAATTACCCTGTTGAAGATGTGTATATGGTTTGGGCTGCATACCGGCGACACGATGCGAGCGATCGAAGTTTTGCGATGCGTATGGCGATTGTAATGCGCCATCGTCCACGCCTCTGCTATCGTCGGGTGGAATTGGGCTTTGAGTGTTAGAATCAACATTTTGTTGCTGAGCGCGTTGTTGTAATGAATCGCGACTCGGATGATGATGGCTTGAAATGGGCATCGTGGCTGGATCTGGTTGTCCTGAAGACCTTACAGCATTTTTGTGAAGTGTCGTATTGTAATGTCTTTTCAAATGACCAGAACTGGTAAACCATTTATTGCAAGCAGTGCAATTGTAAGTTTTTGGCCGTCTTGCTTCGTTCGACTTCCAGTTGGCACCCTTACCTCCAATAGACGGTAGAGTTGAGGACGTCGGGTTAGCAGGCTGTGTGCTCGATATTTGAGGTGCAGTGGGTGAATCGTAGGGACGATAAGGTGGTTTCATTTCAGAATTAGAAGCAACTGTCCCAGAATAATCTTGTAGTGGTGTCATCTGAACTCCTGGATATATTTTTTGCTCCACGTGCATGAAAGGCTTTTGCTCATGGTGTACTAAAAATTTTTCTTGATTATATGTGAACTTTTGATCGGGGTGAAAAATTTTCCCTTCTTGTGTATATGACTTTTGCTCTACGTAAATCTTTTGATCTTTAAACAAAGATACTTCGCCATTTAGTTGTGGATTACTGTATAGTTTTTGAGTTTCCCATGGCATCATTGGAACAGTTCTTGTGTTAACTTCTCGGACTTGGGATGGCGTGTCTTCATAGTTCGTAGATGTTTGTTCGCCTTCATTGCCTTGGTATACTACTTTTTGTGAATCTAAATCTAATATATCTGAAGATTCTTCATGTTCTTCTTTAATTTTAACGTTTTCGTTTTGGTAGCCAGGATTACTATATGTTTTTGCCGAATATTGCTGGAAAGGCATGGATGCGGAAGCTGGAACACTACTGGTACTTGCATGGGCAGAATTGCAATGTTCGTTAAGTTGGACAGCAGAATCACATACAAAACCACATTTATCGCATTGATTTGGCGAAGGCGATGGAGTTGGTTGGTTTAGTGGTTGTCCATATAGCGGACTAGATGATGATACTTGTGATACTCGGTCTTGCATGTTATATGGATGAAAGCGGTTTGATTTATGATAATCCTGATTGTACTGAGATTGCTCCCAATTAATTTGCTCATTATGTTGATTTTGTGAAAAACTAGAATGTGAAAAGTTATTACCAAATTGAGCCCCAGGAGAAAAATTTGTTTGATCTGGGTTTTGATATGGAGAAGGAGCACTGTGATAGCTCTGAGGAGTTGCCGGATGCGGAAACTGGACCGTGGTCTCCGGCGTAGCTCGCTGCTGAAATTCGGGGCTGGGCTTGGTAATCATGTTATCGCTCGAGTCAGCTGCAGCCGACACTGTTGTCTCGTTTTTCACTTTTGCACCATTATTATTTTCAGTATCATTTTGAGTGTTCTGCGTGCCCCATTTCACGTAAAGATTCTCCTTGTGATATTGCAAATGCACTTCCAAAGAGTCCACAGTATCTAAGTACAGATCGCAAACTTTGCAATGATAATCTCTTGACGGCAAAGTCGTCGAAACGGCGTTGTTGTTAGCCATTTAAATCATCAATCAATAGGAGAACACCGTCTCCTCCAACGAAAAAAAAATAAAAACACAACACTCCTCTCGACAAACATGTAGTCGGCGCTGCATGAATCAAGCGCTACAGGTTAAAGTCATGGTCGCGATCGCGGTATCTCCCAAGCGAGTTAACTTATACTAGGGCAGTGTTTCCGAAGAAAGTTTTTCGCGGCATCGCGACGCGCGGGCGGGCGGCGAGGCCACGTGCGCGTTGTAAACACTAGCGTCGCAAATGTTTGCCAAACAAACTTTTACCGGAATTTTTAACTCACAAATCTTGATAATTAAAAGTCGCACTTAATTATTGTGTACGTTATAAAGTTTTTTATTTAATCAACTGTACGTTATTGTCACATAACTAGTTCTTAAATAAGCAGTCTGTTATAAACTAAAATCACAGAGTCATTTGTTACGATATTCAGTTGGCACTTGTTTATAAACGCGGAAGAGTTAGACTTAATAGTTTAAAATGAAGCGGCACGGTCGCGTCGCGGGTCAGCCGCCGGGTACGGGCGCTGTGAACGTTTAGTAGCAACTGACAGCCTTCCCGAAGTCGCCTTCGGGGGCATGACTTCAATAACAATTCGCAACGTCGTCCCCCACCGAGACACAAGTGCGAGAGAGAGCATCACGCAGTGATGAAGTTATCGCTCCTTCGTCCTTTTGTGCGCCCTAAGTAAGAGCGAGATGGGTTTCTAGAGGGGTACAGGGCGCAGGAGGGAAGGGCCCGGTCCTACGCTTTCTCAAAATTGAAATGCCCGGTCGAAATGTCCGGTGATGCTGCGTCCTGCGTCCGAGTAGGATAGCAATAGCACCCACCCTTACAATGCGGGACGCCCGTACTCTGCGACCAAATTTTCTAAATTTCAAATCTCACTTTATAATTTTAATATACGGAAGTATAATGTTATTATGACACTAAAACTTATTTGTTATTATCCATAATCACTTAAAGGTTTATTAGAAATACTGCAAGCTTATTTTTGAGCACAACCAGTGTTGTGTTGATGAACACGATATATTAAATGCAATATAAAAGTAGTCTAGGTATACTCAAACACGTTGTGGTAGTCATTTTTAAATGTTATTTCCTTATATAAAGTCAATGACCGAAATAGAATAAAAGTGATTAATACAACAACAAATACGGTATACTTGGAGTATTACGATTACTTATATATAAAACCTAGGTCGCTTAAAATGTTTTTATTTATTAACTTTGTTATAATATCTTAAATATAAAATTAATATGAGAATCCTCAAACTAATTGTTTTAATCTTGGAGTATAATGTTGCAAAAAAACGAAAAAGAAACGAGATTTCTAAAAAAAAATTTAATGGCTTAAAATATTTTTAAAATTTTCAGCACTTATCTCTAAACAATAGGTATCTTAAAATTCAGTAGGTGTATCCTTTTAAATTTTGTTTCAATATCGTCAAAGAAAAAAACAGTATTTAGTTAATACAAATGTGAAATTGTTCTTTTAGTAAAGATCATTTATAAATAAATATAATCATATAGCATGTAATTCCAACGACTACGCGTTCAAAGCTATAAAAGTTTGCATTATTGGGGAAGAGTAGTTAATATTAAAAATTATTAAACAAAGTACTAAATGTATGTTTAAAGTGAAAGTATTATACAAGGATGTCAAAATATTCGTCATAGGGGATACTGGTCAGGTCCATGCAAACTATGAGGGGTGTCGACATCGATTTTCTCGGACGGTGCCGATCGCTTCACATCCTCCCCTGCCATTCTACACTCGGACTCTTCTTACCCTATACACACTATAGATACTAAACTCTTTGCACAATTTAAATAGTTAAAACATTTTACTCGTCCTTATAATTTTTCATCAAAGTTACATTAAAATACATAATAAAATAATATTAATGTGTTTTAATAACAAAACAATGTTCAATTACCCCAAAAATTTATTTTGTAGAGAGTAATCAGTAACTCTTTACGAGATTATACCACAAAAGTAATGAAAATATTATTTTGCTATAGTCCGCGATAAAATTTTATTATAGCAAAATAATATTCTCATTACTTTTGTATTATGGATCTCTGCAAAGTAACGCCTAATTCTATAAATTAAGAGTATACCACTTTACTATTTCTTTAAAAAAATTGTATTAGTATATCTCAATATGATATAGCACTGCAACCACATGAAACTTTCTCATAGACTCGGAATCAAAATATCGGTTCACTCTAAACAATTTTCTTAAGTAGTTCATCGGGCATACAGTACTAAACCAGAAATTATTTAATGGATCAATCATACAAAGTCCATTCTTACGAAATCTATTAACTCGATTATCAAAGACTACGAAACAAAATAACACATGCAAAACGTATTTACACGATATATCACATAAATTATGGTGTAACCACTTCTATGAGGTGGGTGTGAGTAAACATAAAGTAAATATTTGTAATTGTAACAGCAAGTGTTATAATAAATAATAATAAATAAATATATAGGACACTTACACACACGGTCGTCTGTCATCAAAGGAAGTAACTTAATACTTGTGTTATGGGTGACAGAAAACTGGTAAATATATACTTATGTAATTTAAAATACATACTTAAATACAAATATACACCCAGGCACGAATAACCAACAAAAATTTTGTTAGAAAACGTAGGCCCTCGGTGGGAATCGAACCCACGACCCGCGGAACTGAAGGCAGGGTCACTACCAACTGCGCCAACGAGCTAGTCAGTGTTATTTATTAGAAGTGACTAAGATATTGTGTCACAGCCTAGTTTATACGCTAGTTCTCAAAGTTTTGTTGTTTGATGTAAGCTTTATAACAGTCATGTTTCTATTTAGTAAAAAACATTTTATCATTATTAAAAATAAATTGCTTGAGTGTGAAATAACATTTAAGTTTTATTAAGAACTTTTACACAAACGCAAGTATCACTTACGTATGTAAAATAACGCGCCTTATTATTATTATTTTATTAAGCAAATCGTGTATTCCACACCAGTCTAAATGCATTATTTATACGATCCGAGTGGTGTAGTATAATAATAAACATAGATAAAATAGTAAAGTAGACGTTAGTCACTAAACAATGTCGATAATTATGCTGGAGCTTCAACAGATAAATATTATATTGCTATAATCCGCGGGGATTATAGACTTCTGCAAAGAAACGTCTAATTCTATAAGTTGGTGCCGCTTTTGTTTTATTGTCTTCATAGAAGTGAGATGCTTTTTCGAGCTACATGCTGTTGGCTTTACCTTACAAAAATAAAAGGAAACAATAACTAGCGATAGCGAACTCGAATGCAGGCTGTGCTTTCCCGCTTATCAAAAATTGCCAAGGACAATTTATTATTAATGTTATATGTGGTATCCGTCTGACTAAAATAGACCACCCTCATTTATTACCGAAGTGTGGTAAAAAGCGACTAATGTTAGTCGACCCGCCGTGTGGTATCCGGCTGAGTAAAATAGACCAACCTCATTTCATACTGAGGTGTCATAAAAGGCGAGTAAGTTAAGTTGTCCCGCCGTGTGCTATTCGACTGGGTGAATAGACCACCCTCTTTCCTACCAAATTGTCGTAAAATTCCACTAAGGTATGTTGACGACAACCAGATGTTTATAACATGTTGTGCCGACCCCATTTAGAGTGGGACAATGGCAATAGGATGATAATAATATATTATATTAAATTTAAATCAAATGAGTACATAACTCAAATTTATAGTTACTACAAAAAATAAACAATGCTAACGAGTATTTTTAATATAATCTAAAAATGAAATATAACTGTTGTTTATAGTTGGTTACACAATGTAACCAATATTAGAAATGATTAGGTGTTCATACTTATAACTTCATCGCGACACAGAAGTATTTAAAAAAAATTTGAATGTCAAGTTTAACTCGCATATTTCATGCGGCCATCGTTAAGATTAATCAATAATCCCACTCAATATTTAATCGAGTATATGCTTGTGACATACAACTATGTGGATCAAATTTAAAGGAACAAGTCAGTTGCATAGATCAACTCCTCGAGATCTTTCCATCAGAAATAACTCATAGCCCGAAGACCAAAGTTTTCGATTAGTGGGTGTTTCCAGACATGACCTAAGTATACCATAGACAAGCAGAAAGTCACAGCGGTAGATGACGGTAGACGTGATTAGATCAAAAGAAACGACCGACGAAGAGGTTCGTGTTGTGAAACTGACTAGGCAATAATGCGGAAATGCTGGGAATTAATCGATTTAACTAATTTGTTTTTAAAAATCCAGTAAACGAATAAGTGCAAAACCGACTTTATGCTCGATAACCTTGTAGCTTATATAAGTGATTTTCATAATTGCTTTGCCATTCATTCCGGATTACGTGGGCAGAAGGACTAACAAAACAAAATTAAGATTCCCTGATTAAACCTCTATCATAAATGTACCGATATTATAGCATTGGAACGAATGGATTTTAAATAAATATTTTAAACAAAATGAAATAAAAACCTTTTGGATATATGAACTAATACAAGTTTTTTAAACAATACAACATATGCGTCGTTAAAGTAAAATTTCGTTAAAAATAACTTGCTGAGTGATTGTACCCGGGTGACCGAGCCTAGCTCGTTATTTTTTTTTTAATATATAAAAAAATGCAATAAAACAATAGAAAAATGTATAATTTTACCTGGAATCGATCTCATATTCTAAATTAGAGACGGTCCGAAAACAGGGATAAAACAACATTTTTTAAATAAAAATAATTTTAAGCTAAATCGATACAAAATCCTCTACATGTTGAATTTTATAAAAATCGTTGGAGACGTTTGCAAACTTTAGAAAAATATATATATACAAGATTAACTCATTTAAATATTAAAGATAGACACGGATATAGTAACTGAAATTCCACACAACATTTACGTCTGTATGTATTTTTTTTAACTCATTATTAAATATCAAAATAAACTAAATACAAAAAAACGAACAACTCAGAAAGTGTAATAAAAACAAAAGCTAGTAACTATAACACTAGTTTTAAATTTCTTTCAATGCTAGTTACTGATTTTATTACACATTTTAACACAATAGTAAAAATATTAGTATTGCAAAGCTTATCTTTACGTGGAAGAAAGTAGTAACTTTACTCGTTAAAAGCCGATAATAGGACGTTATCTAACGTCATTCATAAACAAGGGGTGTCCATAACAGAAAATCGACAATAATATTATATAACTTGTAAATATTAACAGATACCTTTTGAGTTTCCGATTTACAATAATTTTTAATATTTTCATATATCCCTTTCGTAAAACAAATTGTTGAATACTTAAATATTTCATAATTTTTTGTTGGAAATCAATTTAGAATTTTGATAGTATATTTTTATGTATATATATTTTTATATAGTATAAGGATGTAAGTAATTTAAGATAGACATAACTTTTAATTTTTTTATTGTAAATAAATAAAATAAATATAGATTTAATAATAATAATAAATATGTGGGACTATTACATACACGGTGGTACGTCCCCAAAACAAGTAACTTAATACTTGTGTTGTGTGTATAAGAGAATATACATATATTTATTATGTTTAAATAGATAAATACACCCGAACTATAAAAACTAACTTTTTTTAAAGAAAATGTGAGCCCTCGGCGGAATCAAACCTGCGACCCATGGAGATAATGGCAGCCACCTGCGCGAGTGGGTCAACATTAGTGGGTCATCACTTCACTATGAACATGAAAAAGCCGGGTTGACCGGCGCTACTGTTCAGTACTGTTCGCTACAGAGCGGGTTACAGAAACCAAATGTTTGCGGGTATATAATGATGAAACCTAGTATATAATGATGAAAAATACGTATTTTAGACATATAGACGATTGTATAAATATATATCAGTACTTAGAACTCGTAATAAAAATACTAGACAATGTGACAATGCTTTAAGCTCGACAAATACTTTTATTAGTACAATATTCTTCTTAAAAAACAAAAGGCTTATCGTTAATCTACTTTCCTGGGATATTCTTTAATTCTTTTGTTTATGACAAAATATGTTATCAGTCATAGAAATTTTAAATAATATTCCTTTTTTCTTAATTTTTTCTCTATTGTAATAAACAATATTTGAACCAAGACTTTACGTTGTACTTGTCGGATTGTACAAAAACGTTTCAACGTTGATACTAAGTACTAAGCGTTGTTCTAAGCTTTACTAAGCTCAGTTACAGTCGTTTTGATATAACCAAGAAAGTCGTAACCAAATAATATACTTTGAATTGATATTTATTTTCACTAATCTGTGAAAAAATGTTATAAAACTGTATTTTACAAAAGTAATAATAAAATTATTTTGTCTATAATCCGCGATGAAGTCTTCATAGCGAATCTTCATCGCGGATTGTAGCAAAATAATGTTATTATTATTTTTGTAAAATACAGTTTTATAAAATTATATTTATAAAATACGTAGCCAAATAATTTGACAACATGTTTGTAACATTTTGTGACTCCACTTAGAGTGGGATAAGGGCAGGAGGATGTATGAGGAGCTTGGAGACAATGACTCGCTACGACCTTTTCGTTTGTATCCTGAACTTTCATAGTCATAGGAAATCTAACACTCCACTCCACTGAGACTCCATTTTTAACAGCGTAGTCCCCTGTCCTTCGCTTGGATATCACAACGTCTATAGGTGGTAATAATAAAATTATTATAATATGATTCATTTGTTAAATCAAGGATGAGAAAAAATAATCTGGTGAATTCTGGTCTGCCGATCATTAATTTACACGTATTGGAATAATTGCAAATAAAACAAAAGCTTGGTTGGGAAATGCAAGGGCACTGTGTCACCCAGTAAGTCATTGACATTGGTATAATTTCAATCGTTTCTCGCTCATAATATTGTATGCTCTTTGATATATTGCGCCGTAAGACAGCAAATCGCCGCTTCGGGCACTAATTAGATTCAGTCTCCGATTTGACTTTAGCTTTAAGGTCACTTTGATGGAGCTAATTCTACGAACGCTCCCGTTTCAGAATAACTCGAATTGACCAGACGTATTATTATTTAGCGATTACTAATCGCTATTTTTATTAACTAAACTTCTGTTACAATAAGTGGATGTTTCTTTGAGAATCGTTTGCAGTTTTCATATTCTCTAACCTGTAACTTTTATAAAAACATTACAGTATCCAGTTACGCTGTGTGGTATCCGGCTGAATAGAATAGCACCAACCTCTTTTCTTACCGAGGTGTCGTAAAAGGTGACTAAGGTAAGTCGACCCGCCGTGTGGTATCCGGTTAAGTAGACTAGACCACCCTCTTTCTTATCGAGGTGTCGTAAAATACGATCAAGATAAGTTGACGTCAGGCAGGCGGCCGGTCGTAAAATAGGTACGCAGCCAAATCATGTGACAACATATTTATAACATGTCGTGCCGACCCCAATTAGAGTGGGATAAGGGCAGGAAGATGATGATGTTGATGATTACACTATCCAGTTACTGATGAAAAAAAAATTCCTGTGCAGTTTGCGTATATCCTAAAATATTGTGCCTTGCTTTTTTTGGATCCGATTCATTCTTAAGAGCGGTAATTTTGCTGGATTTATTTAAAAATATGTCACGTTATAGAAAGTTATTCTATAAACTAAAATTTTGATTTTACATAGCTTCGAATATAATAAAAAAATGAACTTCTGAAAATTACACTCTTTTTAATCGATCTAATAAATCACTGTCGGTAAACAAATATAGATAAAGAAGTTTAAATTTCAACTCATAGTCATTTTATAAAACAAACTTTTTCATTGACCTCATGGGTTTAGTGTGCCTCAAGGCACATTTTTCAAGTAA
Source organism: Morpho helenor (assembly GCA_029227775.1). Taxonomy (NCBI): domain Eukaryota; kingdom Metazoa; phylum Arthropoda; class Insecta; order Lepidoptera; family Nymphalidae; genus Morpho; species Morpho helenor. The sequence continues at coordinate 13,214,318 of JARGCU010000030.1, forward strand.
GAAATTACTATACGAGAAACTTTATTTTATTATTACTAAGTTTGCGATGTAAATCGGAACTCCACGCTGTTCCTAGCTCGCAGTTCAAATCTAGTTTTTTACACAACAAACTGTAATCGCGACTGCGTTCGCGTCAAGTTAAGTATCAAAATACTCTCAATGGTATGTTATATGAATTTTCCTGTTCACGAAATGAAAAGAGGATTTTTAGATCCATTATGTACATAATCGTGATCAATATTACTACAACGGGTTTGCCGTGAAAACTTAACAGCCAGGCTTATTATTCCGCATTTATATTATTAGTATTGGTTATATTGCCCTAAAATCCTCAGTCCGCATGCCAATAACGTACAAATCACTAAGCAGAGAATGGAAAGAGTAATGTTTAGAGAGTAAGAAGTACAATAATAGAATGAAGTTAATTAACGATATAGATAACAGAATAAATAACCCCCACAAGGTGGACTGATGATGCCAAGCTGATCGCTGGGCGTCACCGAAGAAGATCGTCAGCATAGCTGTGAAGTTCTATATTATGTCCTTTAATAAGGGACTCATTGGACAAGTAAATAAATGAGTTAAAGACCACCTAGTAATAATTTTTACTACTATGCTATCAGCACATTTTCCAGTACGTTGCAAACGGTAACATGTCATGCAAATTTTTGTTATTTTTATTGACATAGACCCACGGTGTCGTTTTCGCGGCAGGTATATATGCCGTAGTAACACAGTCATACTCTTTTGTTTCTATTTAAAATATTTAATACATTTTTAACAATTTTTTATTAAATCTTTATTTGTCGATGCTTCTACCACTAACTACGGCTGTTCGAAAAATCCGAAAAATATACGTACAAGATATTAACTCATTTATATTGAACAGCATAGTTGATGACCATATCTACGATCATATAATCAATCATAGAATCAATAAATAAAGTTACAAACAAAAAGAAAGACAATTTCACATAGCATTAATATTAATATCACCTATAATTTGCTGTAAACGTAACAAAATCTAGAAACATTATTTGGAACCTAATATTGAAATATATTTTTTTCTTTTTAAGTTCTTTATACGCTTTATATGCAAAAGGCAAAAATAAAGCTCTTCAAATATTTGAATATTTTTTTTGTTAGCTTTATTACTATTTATATATCTAAGTGATTTTTTCCAAAAATTCAGATTAATACAACTTTTGCCATTATGAGCACAATTTAGAAATACATAATATAGAAATAAATTATGAAGCCAAGAAAACAAATATGTATAAATCCCCATTGCATTCAAAATCTCCAAAATAATTTAAAGCAGTCTAAACTTTAGAAACTTCACGGTTGAAGCAACCAAATTGCGCGACGTTGTCAAATTTACCAGAGTGCACCAAAAAAATGCATCTAGCAACATCGCACTGCCTACGCACACAAGTGCAATAACAGGTGTGATTATACGAGAAACGTTCACACTAACGCTAAACTTGCACCCCCTATCAAAGATTTCTCAGAAATGCTCCTCACACAGACGTGCTTTTGCGTCGGTGTGCAATTATCTATTTAAAAAAATCCTAGCTCGCCCACCGGCGCCCGAAAACAATAACCACTGCCATAGCGTTCTTCGCTTGCAATTTTGGTGTTATAAACAGTATAATGTTAAAATGGTCCCTTTATTTTGTCACTATGTAATATAATAAGGTGAATATGAATAGGATGCTATTTTTAGATACTGGAATTATATACCGATTAGTTGGCAGTGACTGATAGTTAATCAGCCATTTTTTTATAGTAATTAACACTCAAGATAAGCAACAGGATACTACTAATTTGTAGATTACTTTAAGATAATGTGACTTTCTCCATTACTGATTATTATTTTAATATCTTAAAATTATGTAACAACATGTTTCTAATACAACCTCCTTCATATAGTTGGTCGATAATACGAAAAATATTATGGCAAGTGTCATTGATTTGTTGAGAATGAATAAATTGGTTGACTTTGGGAAAATTGCTTTTTATTTGTTGAATAAGCGTAGAGGAAAAATATTGTTTATTATAATTATTGTCTCATTTATATTTAGTTTTTTTTACTCTTTTAAATTGATAAGTACAGGCAACGAATTAGTCCTACTCCTACTAATATTATAAATGCGAAAGTTTGTGAGTATGGATGTATGTATTACTCTTTCACGGCGAATCCGCTGGACCAATATTAATGAAATTTGGCACAATTATTCCTTATACACCGGAATAACATATAAGTCATAGAAATCCTGTTACATGACAACAGTTCACGCGAACTAAGTCGCGTGTAAAAGCTAGCAATATCCCTCTATAACTGGAATGTTTACTCGTACCTTTACCCTGTGGAATTTAACTCACCCACCATACTTCTATCTAAGAAATAAAATTAATAAGTCTTATCATAAACTTCCTTCATCTTGAATTTATTCAATCAATTCTATATTAACATATGTTCAAAAACAGTGTTGAAAGCAGATTAGGTATACAGATCTAAAATAGACATCTATAAATTTGCTCGATAAGGTATTTTTAAATGTAATAGATTGCTCAGTAAGCTTTTTATTACGTTTATGGTGAAATACAAACAAGAACAAAGATATTATTTTAATACTATTAAATGAGTTAAGCTGTGATGGCCTAGACCGTGTGAATCTCTAGAGACGATCATGGGTTCAAACCCGGGCAGACACCAATGAGTTTTTCTAATAAAACTTATGTGTCTAATTGATAATTGCAATTTATCACACGCTTTTCGGTGAAGGAAAACATCGTGAGGAAACCTGCATATCTCAAGAGAATTCTGGAGATATGTGTAACCTACCAATCCGCAGTGGAGCAGCGTGGTAGGTCTTAGCTCCAATCCTTCTCTCTTATAACGGAGAGAAGAGGCCTATTCCCAGCAGTGGGATAATAACAGGCCGCTACTTTACTTTTTTTACTTTAAATGAGTTAATCTTGTATGTATATATCACTACATAGTATAAAACAAAGTCACATTCTTTGTTTGTCCATATATCCCTATGTATGCTTAAATCTTGAAAACTACAGAACAGATTTTGATGCGGTTTGTTTTAATAGATAGAGTGACTCAAGAGGAAGGTTTACATAAATAAATAAATATAAATAAATAAATATATGGGACACTTACACACACGGTCATCCGTCCCCAAAGTAAGTAACTTAATACTTGTGTTATGGTAGACAGACAACTGGTGAATATATACTTATATATTTTTTAAATACATACTTAAATACAAATATACACCCAGGCTCAAAGACCGACAAATTCATTTTAAAGAAAATGTTGGTCCTCGGCGGGAATCGAACCCGCGACCCGTGGAGCCGAAGGCAGGGTCACTACCCACTGCTCCAACGAGCAGCAACATGTATAATAACATTCAATACCGAGTAGAGAAATACTGTAATTTTTGAGGTTTCTAATGTGATGTCGTAAATAATTACATTTTTTTTCGCTTACATTGCAAACGCAGGCTAGACCCTACGAGATTTATCAAAATGATGTACTAAGTATTTGTACACCTTGAAAAAGTCTATAGAAAAGTCCGCGATGGTATTTGTCTATCTGTTATGGATAACCCATAATAGAATTTTTTGTCATTTACTTTTTACGAAAAATAATTCAATCAATTTTTATACAATACAGCATTAATCCTTATCCAATTAAGTACCTTAAATAAATTGTTCATTTAATATAGATCAATATGGCCGTTTACAGCATGTAATTTAAGTGAACATTTTCGGAGATATTACAGATTTAAAATGCCGTGAGAAGGCCGCGCTTCGCCCTATACTCTATAGCACTTCGAATTTAGCAGCTATATTATGTCGCTCTTTCAAGAGTTTGTTTAATGACAAGAAAGCTGTGAATGTTGTATATAAAGACATTCTGTAATTAATTGTAAAAATAAAATTCATAGGGAAAAGTTTAAAAATAAATAAGTAAATAATATGCAGCATATGAATTTAGATATTCCAAAGATAGCAGGAAATCTTCTTGGTATAGGGAGAGGGGAATTGTTTTTCTCCAAATTTAACGCTTGCGGGCCACGGCGATAATGAATAAATCAAAACTACTGAATCAATTTTAATATTTTTTTTTCACTGAGTGATATGGGTTATATATTTTATACCCGTGCGAAGCAGGGACAGGCCGCTAGTATATATATATTTTTCGAATCTCGGAAACGAAGCCACCGTTTTTTTTAAAATTCAGCATATAGTCCGAGTAGTGGGGTTGTGCGAGGAAACATTAGAACTAGCTAGTTTTCATTAAAAAAAAAATCTTTTGGGGAATTCTTTTCTTTTGGGGAAAATGCTAAAATTTACGTTGAATACAAAAGACAATTTTCGTTCTCAAACGTCACAGTAGCTCTTTTGGGGAACGGGCGCTCTAGATAGGTGAAAATACCTAGGTTCGATTCCCAACTGCCAAACTATTTTTTTTTGTTTATATCTTTTCAAAAAATTAGCAAGGGTCGGTCACCTAGGTACTTAATACTAATTTGGTAATTACAAAATCTGTATGTTACGTTCACGGGTAAACTACTGGAGATATATTGGTGACATTAAGTACAACTAAAGCTTATTTATCGAGTTAACGTATAAAATCTTGTTCTTTTCAGGAACGGGAAGAAACAATTGCCTTTTTTAACACTTAAGGAGAGGCGAACGAAGTCACGAGTATAAATAGTCCTAAAACGTGTTTCCATTAATCTTGGGAACATCAATCAAATTTTCAAAGTGCACACATGACACAAGTGACCTTGAAGATGTTTGTATTTAAATATCAGACAGTTATAATTGGGTTAGATTGTATGCATACTCGTTCATTGGTTTTTTGTAAAGTTTATTATCCTTATTTTCACGTGAAGCCAATGAGTAGTTGTTTTTTTTTGTATTTATAATACTGCAGTTAGATTAGTGAATGTAGATAAAATATATATATCCTCCTGCACTTATCCCTTATCCTTATTAAGTGGGGTCGGCGCAACATGTTATAAACATGCTGTAACATGATTTGGCTGCGTTTGTACGACCGGCCGCCTGCCTGACGTCAACTTACCTTAGTCGTATATTACGACACCTCGGTAAGAAGGAGGGTGGTCTATTCTACTAAACCGGATACCACACGGTGGGTCGACTTACCTTAGTCGCCTTTTACGACACCTCGGTAAGAAAAGAGGTTGGTCTATTCTACTCAGCCGGATACCACACGGCGGGTCGACTTACCTTAGTCCCATTTTACGACGCCTTGGTAAGAAATGAGGGTGGTACTATTCTACTCAGCCGGATACCACACGGCTAAAACTCATTATTAATATAAACAGTTTATAATTAAATGTATCGTCAATTACAGATGGTGACGACATGAGCATTACAGTTGACAAAGCATAAACAGAAAATAGCATAAAGGAAAAAAACTATTGATGAAAAACCCGTTGATTCCCGATGGCAATACATGTTTATGATATGAAAGACCTGATGCTGCCAGGATTGGCTACTGACAAGGAAGCGTCTCAACGGTTAACATTTAAAAGCTTATAATTAAATTTGTCCCTACTTAATAAATTTTGATTTCTAGCACATGTTAGTGGTCTTATTTTATTTACAAAGTTGATTTTATAATAATCAGTGTAATAAGCAAATTATTGTCGAATATTAAGCGATATTAGAAGGTTTTACCTTGTAAAAATTTGTATCGTTACAAGTTGGATTAAATGACAGTGGGTCTGTAGAAACCGGTTTTAGATAGCCACCCCCGAGGCTAACTGTAAATCGTTTTTTACCACTGCATTCCTTTGCACCCCATCCCTTTGTGTTTGCGTGAATCTTTCTACTTATACTACATCGAATTTTTCGACAATCTTAGAAATCATGTATAGAAATACTTTATCGAACTATTTAAAAAACAACCAAAAGTTATATTGTATTTCAAAAAAATTTAATCTATAACCTACCAGATAAACGCATTAGGAAATATTTTATGCGTACCTACATACTATAACTTAATCCTTTATTCATTATCCTTACCCATTTTCTGTTTGTTATTATTAATTAAGTTTAATTTTTATTTTAATTCATTGTAATTTAATATATGTATAATTTGTTTTTTTAATTTTGGACTGCTTGGCTGTAGAGGTTCCGTTCCCGGAATAAGCCCGCCATTGCACATTATGTAGTTTTTTTATTATTATTTTATTGTAGTAAAACACACAAACAAACAAACTTAAATGCAATGTTACAGCTTTCAAGGAAATAATATTAAAACAATCAAGAGTCAAGTTCTCTCTCAGGGCAGAATTTGACAAATTAATGAAGACGTGAATTCTTTAACTATTAATTTAATTGCTTTGTACAAGCGAGAATTGCATATTAAAGAGTAACCTCACTTCATGTACGATTATTAATTGAAAAAGCAATGGACGACGATTTCCAAAGCAATTTTCCGCGCTTTAATCATTTAAAGCCCTCAACGCTGCTTTTGATTGACCTGACTTGCTTAGCGAAGCTTTAACCCGTGAGTTATAAAAGGATATAAATATTTCAAAAAATCTTTTTTTAAATGAAAGTTACCCGGTTGACCGAACCTTGCTCGGTAATTTTTCAAAATATAAAAAATAAGAAAAAAATTATATAATTATATATAATTATATTATTAGGTATTTTATGCTGACTTGACAATTTACTGGAAAAATAGCGTTTTATATACACATTGGTATCTAACCAATCGGAGGATCAACTTACCTTGGTCGTATTTTACGACACCTCAGTAAGAAAGAGGGTGGTCTATTCTACTTAACTAGATACGACACGGTGGGTCAACTTATCTTAGTCGTATTTTACGACACCTCGGTAACAAAGAGGGTGTTCTATTCTACTCAGCCGGATACCACACGACATACAGCAAATAAACTATAATGGGTCATAATTATCAATAAGGCACAAAAGTTTTTATAGAAAAGTGATAAATTTCTGGTGGAGTTAGAATTCGCGTTCCCAGAATAAAGCTGGCGACGACTGGCCCGTTGGCGTAGTGATCCTGCCTTCAGCTCCGCGGGTCGCGGGTTCGATTCCCGCCTAGGGCTAACATTTTCTATAAAATAATTTGTTGGTCTTATTAGTCTGGGTGTATATTTGTATTTAAGTATGTATTTAAAAAATATATAAGTATATATTTATCAGTTGTCTGTCTACCATAACACAAGTATTAAGTTACTTACTTTGGGGACGGACGACCGTGTGTAAGTGTCCCATATATTTATTATATTATTATCTTTAATATTGAAATGAGTTAATCTTATATGTATATACATATTCGGAATCTCGGAAACGGCCCAACGTTTTTCCTAAATTCAGCATGTAGGGGGTTTTGAAAAATCGATTTAGCTTAGTTTTATGTAAAAAAAAATCCTTTTATCCTTGTTTTCGGGCATTAAAAAAATATAAAAATTTATATTGAATATAAAACACTATTTTTGGCATAAACTGTCAGGTTAACGTAGCTTATTCGGGGAACGGACGAAATATAAATACCTAAAATGGATCCCCAACTACCTATTTTTTTTTCTTTTTTTTAATTCTTTTTTTTTTATTTTGTAAAAAAATACCGAACAAGGCTCGGCCAACCAGGTACTTATTATTAAAGGGTCACGCGGTCTCACGTTCAGCCATTACAGATTTCATTACTAAATACCTCGAGTAAAATTTGGAGACCACTATTACTTGCAGAGTATTTAATGGGCCTAAATGTATAATCTTCTTTTCAACATGAGACTATAAGTTATTAAACCTTACGAGTATAGCCCTGGTCACCTGTAATGTTAGCTATGTATGTATATTATATTTACATATTAGACAGTAAGTAAAAAAAAGTAAGCAGCGGCCTGGTACTATCCCACTACTGAGAATAGGCCTATTCTCTCCGTTTTTGGAGAGAAGGAGCTAAGACCTACCACGCTGCTCCAATGCGGATTGGTAGGTTACACATATCTCCAGAATTCTCTTGAGATATGCACGTTTCCTCACAATGTTTTCCTTCACCGAAAAGCGTGTGATAAATTGCAATTATCAATTAGACACATAAGTTTTAACAGAGAAACTCATTGGTGTCTGCCTGGGTTCGAACCCGTGACCTCCTTGAAAGAGTCACACGGTGTTACCGCTGGGCTACCACAGCTTGACAGTAAGTAGTAAGTATATAATTAGGAGGAGAGTTTTTAAGGGAATATTAATGAGAATAAGGTTTCGAAGCGTTTTACTTTTAAATACGATATGTGTTAAATTTGAACCAATCTCCCTGCGGGTGGACGGTCATCAATTTGGCGAGAGGGTGCGGGCCGGGGAACGGCGAGCTCAGCCTCGACTAACCCCTTATTTTACATTTCACACTCCGGGAAAATCGTTAGAGAAATCTGCGTAACGTGCATGTCCGAGACATACGCACACTCCTAACAGCCCGATGTGTACGTGTGTCCGAACCTCCCTGCCCATCCTCGGCTATATCGACCAAACTTCAAGAAATCCTCTTACCTATACGCACATGTTATATATACATGTAAATCGAAATTGGATACTTACACGCTTTTAAATTTAAAGGAATATACTTTATATCATAATATATACTTACTTGCTCTTGCGGCATAAGTTTAAAACTTGGCCATCAATTGTAGTAATATTTAACAATTTTTGTCATAATTTTCTATATTTTTATTATTATATACATAATTTAATTTTGTACGCATGATATTCAACTCCACGACCCTGTACAAGATCGTAATGCCTAAATGTAACTAGTAATAAGAATTATATTTTTAAAAGAACAACTGCCGAGTTTCTTGCTGTTTTTTCTCGGTAGGAACAGCTTTACGAACCAGCAGTAGAGTTGACGATTCAAAAACTCTTTAAAAGTTTATTTGAATAAAGAATATTTTGAATTTGAATTATGAACATCAAAAATAACAGTAACTTAATGTTTATTACACTGAAAGAAAAGTTTTGGTCCTTAAATACTTCTTATGCGGTGTTCATATAAAAGTTACGGAAAAAGCGTTCAAACGTCGAATTGAAAGATATCGCCGCGGGGCATCGAGCCTAGTGGTCACATACATTATTACCATAGAATGTCACTATGCAAATGTATGTAGGAAGGCTTTGTTCGTACACACTTTCGAACGTGGGGCGGCGGGAGCCTTCCCCTTATAATCCGAGTTTCCCCCTACAGGCGCGATGCTGCCGGCTCTTGCCAAAGACGGTTCTACGCATGTGAGTGTACACACGCGGCACTTTCTCTTGAAGCTCGCCACTGGCTTTTAAAGAGGGTGGCGGGTGATGTAGGGTGTCGGGCGGCAGGCGAACCGTTCCAACCGGGTGACCACGGTGGCGGTGCGGACGGCCGACCGGACCTACGTGCCTTCTAGTGCTGCGATGCCTTGCGCCGCGCCGTTTGCTTTTAGCACGCTGATACTCCAACCGATGTATTGTAAAGCTAATTATTTCTGCATATGTTACACCTTACGGGATATTGAACTATACACTGTCCATTATATTAACCATCTTTTGACAGATTGACGATAGTGATGTCCTAAAGATTCTCGTATGCAATACCATTCCGATTATAGTACCTACTATCATTAATCGAATTACGTACCTAAGTAATTCGATTAATGATAACCTACGTAAACTAGATTACTACTTGAGAAAAGAAATTCCAACTTTGAGAAAACTTATTGTTTCTTTGAAAAGAAGTGGTCTATTTCATGGTGAAAAATCTTCTTTGGTCAAAGTTTTGAACACAATTGGCTTTTCATATAAAAAGTTAAATAAAAGAAAATTATTAATGGAACGCACAGATATAGCTATAGCACGTTGTGATTTTTTAAGAGAGGCAAAGAAAATACAAGATTGGGCAAATATTGTTTTCACGGATGAAACATGGCTCAACGCTAACCACACACTATCTCGTTTCTGGACTGATGATACTGCTGATTCCACTTCCTCAGTACCAATGGGAAAAGGTGAGCGCCTAATCATTTGCCATGCAGGTACAGCAAAAGGATTTGTACAAGACGCACTGTTGGCATTCAAATCGAAGAAATCAAATGACTACCACGAAGAGATGAATGCAAATGTGTATGAAGAGTGGTTCAAAAAATGCTCATTTCATTGGAAGAACCATCAATAATTTTTATTGATAATGCGCCCTACCACTCCCGTCAAATTGACAAAATGCCAACACAGGCTAATAAAAAGCATGAAATAATTAATTGCCTTCGGGACAATGGAGAAAATGTGGACGACTCAATGTTAAAAGTTGAATTAATAAAAATATTAAAAACCAAAAAGAGAGCAAAACGCTATGTAATCAATGAAATGGCAGCAGAATATGGCCATACTGTTCTTCGGATTCCTCCATACCACTGCCAGTACAACGCAATAGAACTTATATGGGCACAAGTAAAAGGGCATGCTGCGAGATGCAATACAAGCCCCCCATTCACAGCGAATAAAATGTTGCAATTGCTAAAAAATGCTTGCACCCACGTAACGGCCGAGAACTGGGCAAGTGTGGTGGAAAGAACTAAAAGAGTAATATTCTCTGATTGAGAACGTGATATTGCGTTTGATAATATATTATCTACACAAGAGCTAATAATAACTGCTACTGAAGACTCCTCATCGGAGGAGTCTAGTGTTGATTATCATTCCGACGACTCGTGCTAATAAAATAAATTAAAATATCCTGATTGTTTTATTTGTATTCATGTATTAACTAAGAAGAAAGTAAAACTTTATATAATGTTATTAAATGTCTTTTAATACTCGTAACATCGATTTCTACCGATTATTTTTAATCTGTGGCATAATCGTAGTAACCCATTATGTGTGACATCACTAAGTGGGCGGTACCCATCCATAAAGTACAAATATTATTTGTATGATATTTGTACGTAAGCAATACAAAACTTAATGAGCGTGAGCTGTCAAAAGACTGATAATATGATGGACGCAGTATAGTTCCTAGTATAGTCGTGCATGCGCGTTTTTCTCCACCACATTACATTCTGCTTATTCTTTCAAGTTTTAACTATAAAAGTTACCAGTTCCACCCTTACTATAGTCGTTATTTAAAATAAAGTCTTACTAGGCAATAAATAATATTTATATAAACACTAGCTGTGGCCGCCGCTTCGCCTACAGTGGAAGTCAGGCATTCTAGAGTAAAACGTTGCTCCACAACCTGCTCTATATTGCAATGAAAGTCCCATCAAAATAAATTTAGCCATTCCGGAGAATGTAATATAAACCTATACCTTCCTAAAGAATTGTAGTCTTCAGTGACAAGTGTACAAAATCCGTTCTTCGATTCTGAGATTCGAATTCTTCCGATTTTGAGAAAATCGATCACATATAAACACAGCTTATGGGCATTTGTATACATACAATATGTATAGATTTATAGATTAGTAGTATAAACAAATATGAAAATAATATTATATTTTATTGCCAGACAGACAGGGACAGACATACTTTAACAATTATGAAATTAAAACAGATAGTATGAATATTTTATATTAAATAAATAGAAAATGGATTAAATGAAAATATAATGTTACTCAAAAACAATTTCGCATTTAATTAATAATAAGTAAAAAAATAATAGTCGCAGTCAAAAACTTGTATACGAGTATATGTATATAATATTCGTCGCCTGCGGATGCCCAGACGGGTCTCGTTTAATTGAGTGTACTCAGCTCCCTCGCCGAATGATAATCCTCTGTTCCCAAAATACCTGTAATAGATGTTAATTAGAGCCACGCTCCGTACGGTGCAAAGAAAAAATAATAATCCAAGCAAGTCGTAATTAGAGATGTTTACGTAACTGTAACACAAATATTTTTTCAATTTTTAATATTTTTTCCGACAAAGGGTCGGGTTTAAGCATATTTATTTTACTCAAAGCTACAGTTAAATCTGAAATTACATCTAAAGGGGGAGTTCTTATGAAAAAAGGGAATGCGTACTGGTTGTCGGACCCATCAAAGTTTTGTAAGTAAAATTGCACATACTTTCGTAATCTGACACTATGGGTTTGGATATACCTATGGTAATGCCATCGGACCGCGTAACACATGCTGGAGAGGTACAATTGAACCAAGCACTGACGGGAGGCTATGGTTCGTTTGAATCAAAAGCACGTCCGGACGCCTCGCCGGCCACCCTCGGGGTGCGTAGTGGGCTTTTCGCTCAACTTGATGTATATTTTCCATTCGTACGGATGGCGGGTACTGTGGCTGTTTGCCACCGTGCGTGTCCTTGCGCCGCACGAATTTACATGCGAGTTCGCCCCTTGATTGCAAACGCTGAATAACAAACTATGCCACAGATGCGGAACGTCAGATCGACTAGTGTGTTTATTTAAATAATTATAAAATTATTTTAATTCATTATAACTAATAATATTTTCAAAATTTGTCATATCAATTAATTTTTGTATTCATCAAGTTTCAAGCTGCTAGCAAACTAAAATATTCCCGGCAGTTTGACACTATATCTATCATTTGTTGAACAAATGATATATTGCAGGCAGCCGGTCGTGAAATACAGCCAAATCATGTAACAATATGTTTAAAACATGTTGTGCCGAACCCACTCAGGGTGGGATAAAGGCAGGAGAATAATGATGATAACACTAGTTTACAGTACATCTGTTGCCGGAAAAAAATATCTGTTCTTGAGTACATATATTATCCTGATTTCAAATACATAAGTAATTTTTTTTTATCAGCTTTAGTTTTTTAGTTTCAACTACATACGTCTTGAACACAAAAAAGACTAAGTATTTATTTAGAGAAAATATATTTAAAATTAAATTAATGATTAAGATCTAAAAAAAAAAAACTTCGCTTAAAAGCTCTTCGGCTATGTGCTAATTTAGGAAAATGTCGTATTAGAGACCAGCAATAATCAGACAACATGTTCGTATCTCAGAAACCCTGATAACGTTCTTCTATCACGCGGAGGTCTGGATGCATACGCTCTCCTTGTTCTTCGCACATATCTCCTAAATTTTACAGTACCTGTCCAGGTGACCGTAGAGAAAGGAAGTTTTATGCTCATATTGTACCCCATAGTTTTTAATTGTAGAAGAAGGTCTTCAACAAGTTCGATATAATTTTCTGATTTCGTGTTTCCAAGAAAATTTTGTATCACAGATACGAAAGCTGTCCAAGCTTTTAATTCTAGCTCAGTCATAGAATTCCTGAATTGAGAATCTTTTGTAAGCTATCGAATTTGAGGGCCATCAAAAACTCCGGCTTTAATTATTATTATTATTATTTTATTAGCTTTTCAATAGTGAGCTGAGGGAATTTTTGACAAATGTAAGAAAAGCAGTCCCCGTTTTTATCTAGCGACTTAACAAAATGTTTCATGATGCCCAGTTTAATATGCAATGGAGCAAGGATTGGTTGATATTGTTTTAAACCCATTGCAATCAATAAGTTTGTAATGTTTGTACAAAATACAACATTATTTTCGTCCGAAAAAAACCGACGTAAGTCTTTTTCTCTTTCACGATAAAAAGTTATTGTAGTGCCTGGAGACTGAAAATTTTTTCTTTGTCTTGATGCCAACAATTCTGAACCTTGTTTAGATAGATCCAAATCTCTTACAAGGTCATCTAACTCGTTTTGGGATAAGGGTTTCGGCTCTTTTGCTTCAAAATTAAAATCAAAATTAGCATCACTTGGTGATGAGCTTGGTGCTTCAGAGTCAGTTTGTGAAATGGGTTCAGATATATTTTAGACAGTAAATAGTCAGGTGAATACTGCACTGGAAGCTGAACACATGAAAGTACTTGGCTATTTCCATTTAAGTCGATTTTTCTTGTTTATGCCGTTTATATACGTATATAAGAACTGCTACAGAAGTAGCAGTCATCGAGATGATTGCGTGCTTCTCGCCAAATAGTTGGTGTTACAAATTTAAAGGCATTTCTTTTACCACTTTTCCATAATCTTAAATATGCAACACATGATTTACAAACACAATTAGGCACTCACGACTTGTCATTTTTATCCAAGGACATTTTGAAATACAGAGTATAGGTGTTTTTAACCAAGTCTGGTATAACTTTCCGACAATATTTAAAAACATACTCTCCGCAAATGTAGCAAAAAATATTTGGATTGTTTAAACAACGTCTCCTTAAAGTACTCATGTCACAAAAACTATAAATATTAATCTTAACTTAACTTAAATATGCACTTTATGGATTAATAATAAGAAGAAATTATAAAAATTAAAAACAAAAGAACTCGAGCTGCACAAACAATTTTGAGGTTAAATCTGGTAAAAACAAGTCATGAGTCAATATTACCAACCATAAAATTCTCGGCAACAAACAAAAAAAATAATTTTGTAAACTAGTGTAATCATTTCAAAATCGAGGAATGGACTATGGATAAAACAATTACATATTAAAATAAATATTTCATACATATATATTGGGAATGGGTATTTAAACCCTCGGGACTCAGAAGAGTTTATATCAGGTGAAATGAAACAAAAAATATCAATATATTATATAAATGTCCCGTAAATAGAGTTGCGAAGGAAACCTGGAATTAGATAAGGTCGTGTTCTATCACGCTAGCTAAATTTAGCTTTACAAGAAGGTTCAGGCTTTTATGACGTTTTTAAATCACTATTTATCATCAAATTCTTGTTTGCCATCTTCTTATAATAAGGAGTTAGGTAGATTTATTTTTATAATGTAAAATTCTGATTTGTTGTAGTACAAATAAATTTCCTCGAACCTTGCAAGTTTTGTGAAACAAAAATTTCGATTATACCGCGTGAAATTTTTATCGAGAATTTGAAGTCGTGACAAGAAATACCTACGACCTTAAAGTACCCATTAGCTTAAAATCTTTTACTTCTATAACATATTACGATGTGATTTCATAAAATAGATTCTTTTTGTTATATACTATTTATGCGACATACTGTATATTCATCATACATACATCATACATGCTCAATACAGTACGATTTTATGATCCGTATTGTTTCACCAATACTAAAATTTAACTGAACACAAAAACAACCTTCATCTTAGCTTGAAATGCAAGAGCAGCAAAAACAACGTATATACACATACTTTAATTTGAATAACTTATGTCATTTTCCAAGGAAACCTGGAAATGTAAAAAGTAAATATATAAATTCGTATATAAAAAATGTCAAGAGGACTTAAATATCTATACTTATTATAAAACAAAGTCCTCAAAGTCCTGTCTGCATGTGATCGATTTTCTCAAAATCTACTAAACGGATTTTTGTACGGTTTTTACAAAAAGGTAGTGCAATTCTGTCGGAAAATTTAGGTAAATATTTCATAACGGCTTTATGTAAATTGTTGAAAAGATAGCGCAGTTGTAAAAAATTGCTGCTGCCTGCTGGGAGCTTTAGTCGCGAGCACTGCGAAATCCAACAAAGATAACCAAAAGTAATGCAGTAGGGAATTGTAGATCTACAAATTTTCTGCAAAAAAAGTCTGCGACAGCATGTCTCTATCTTATATAATTAACTCACAATAACTAATTTATAGAATTAGGCGTTACTTTGCGGAGGTCCATAATACAAAAGTAATGAGAATATTATTTTGCTATAATCCGCGATGAAAGAAAATATATGTAATGTTAAATGTAGAGTGTACTATTCGTTCTCATACCTGATACATGCAGATGTAAGAACTGATGCACTACCCGACACCGATGGCACAACAATACACAAGCACTGCATACATTCACCACCACAATCTCAACAATTATTTCGCCTCGTAACCGAAGCATCGTCAGGAGATAGACTGCACGACAAAATCGTAAATCGTATCGTTTTCTTTCACAATAACTACTTTTATGTTCAAAATTTTATTTAATTGATTTCACTCGGGCGATGCCAGAAAAACAACAGGCAATAATCAAATGTTCACTTGTCCTAAAAAATATGCTCATGTAACCAGTATGCGAAATTGAGCATCGTATTACCAAACTTTACTTTACTTTAACGATAGCTTGAAAAACGGCAACGTGTTTTCCGATGCGCCTCCTATTTGTCAAAGCACTTCTGATTTTTTACGTACTACATTTTGATCTGAAGGACAATATTAATTTATAATTTACTGTACAGTCGAATACAATAACGATTGCCTGTGTATAAATCCGTGGTTTCTTGATAAGAATCTCTTCTTTAAATCCTTAGGCCACCACAGTTGTGTTTATAAGTTTTAAAGACAAAATATATAGGAAAAGGACAAAGTCTTAAGCAACTAATACTATAGTTGCATAAGCTTCAAAAACAAGAAAGAACTTCGTATACTTAAATCGATATCGTTAACTAAAACGTTTCAACGTTCAATATATAACCAAATTTCAAAGCGTCCCTTTCCCAACCTGTTCCATTTCCTATGTCTGCATAATAGATAACTTTATATACGCACATATGTAAATAAGCGTCCTATAGTATACTATACGCACCGATATATAGTTTAAAGCTATACATATATACTGGCTTGACAATACTAGCCTCCCCCACACCAGGATATTTTACTTTCTCTCTGGACGAGGCCCCTTAGGCGCGTTCGATGCCACCCGGGAGGGGGGCACCACCTAACACCCCTACGCTTCCTCGGACCCACCTTACGCATAGTATACACCATACACAGAACTAATACCGACCTCCATAAACTCATATGTATATATAAACTTATTTAAATACGCAATTTGGAAGGTACCTCTACTTAAACAAGGCACGTTCAAAACTTGAATCAATTTAGCCGGATTTTAGCCAGTATGATTAAATCTAAAGGGACTAACTAAGTTAGTCTATACTATGGCTGTTTCCAATTTCAGTGGTTCTATTTGTTTTGCTTTATGATATGAGAGATTTTATGCAATAAGAGTTTAAAATATTTGGTATTTCTTCACCGTAATTCACCATGGCCGTAAATATTTTTCAATTGATGAATTTCTTAGTAAATAAAATAACCTGTCAATATCCGGGGGTGGTCAGTAGTGTCGTTTGTCGTACGATGAAAATTTAAATAATTTACAGAATTAGGCGTTACTTTGCGGAGATCCATAATACAAAAGTAATAATAAAATGATTTTGCTATAATCTGCGATGAAGTAAACTAGAAAATACATATGATGCTAAATGTAGAGTGGACAATCGGTTATCATACCTGATACATGCAGGATTCGTAAAAACACATGCACAAACCTCGACCACCGCCACCAGAATACACAAGCACTACATATGTTCACTATGTACGACCATTTTGCGATTTTGGTCGTGGAGTCTATCTCCTGATGATGCTTCGGTTGCGGGGCGAAACGATTGTTGAGTTTGTGATAGTGAACGTATGTAGTGCTTGTGTATTGTGGTGGCGGTAGTGGAAGTTTGTGCAGGTGTTTTTACGAATCCTGCATGTACCAGGTATGATAACCGATTGTCCACTCTACATTTAGCATTACCTATATATATTTTCTATTTTACTTCATCGCGGATTATAGCAAAATAATTTTATTATTACTTTTGAATGAAAATTTAAAGCAAAGAAGGAAATTTAGCATCAGCCTCTTCTCTACTTTAAAAGAAATCCTTGTACCCATTGTTAATTGTGTGTGCATAGATAGGGTAAGGGCGGGCAAGATGGAAGTAGTAGGCAAGATGGAAACTATCTACCAAAACCTAACCGCGCAACGTGTCGCCCTAGAGCACACGTACACGGATGCAGAGGACCATCTTGCATTTACGAACGGGAGCTCAATCTGGCTCGTGCCACCTAACGGAGTAAATTCGTGCTTCTTGTTTTCACAGCAAAATATTACGAATTTGTTCGATTTTTGTGATAGGATTATTTAAACGAGGTGAGTAATATTACTATTATACATTTATATAAAGGATCTCTTAATATTGTCTGAATTGATATTGAAATAAGAGAAATTATAAAGCGTTTTTTTAGTATTAATATTATTACTAGAAAGGGGCATATGGGCAAGATGGAAAACTGCACTTTAGGGCAAGATGGAAAAGTTTCTAAATTGCCCGCGCACCTTATTTGATTTCTGATTGCAGTTTTTGTTACTCATATTGTCGCTTCTTATTGTTTTTAGATGGCGAATAAGTATAGAAGGAAAAGTTCTAAAAGTAAATAGAGGTTCTGGTGGGTTTCTGAAAGTCTGATATCTTCCCATGAAATAGACATTTGCGTATTTAAACTTTACACTGGCCGCTTTTTATGTTAACGCTGCAGTTACAGAATGTGAAACAAATACCACTATGACAGGATGAAGAAAAGATAAAAAGACTTTAACGTTACTGAAGACTTTGAAAATCCTTCTTGAATCCTTTGAAAAATCTTGAAAATCCATTTGATGCTATCATTAATTCTGTTGAAATTAACAATACTAACGAACTAACCGGTGTTGATGATGAAAAGCAGAAACAAGAAGGGCCACTTAATATTCACGATAAATAGAAAGGAACGACTAAAGAAAGTATATTTGAAACTTGTTCCAGTGTTGTTCATAAGAACGAGATCAACCATCCACTTCGTACGTTATTCCTCAAACGAAAATTCTTTAGTTACCAAATTTAAGTCAACTAAAAATAAATAAATCTTCATCCAAAAATGCTATTGAAATTAAAATTTAGATGAAAGCGAAACCAATGTTACCTAATAGTTAATCGGACCATTCAAGATATTGGTGGCTTGGGGATTTGAATAGGGACTTGTGAAAATAAAGAAAAAGGCTCAGTAAAAGAGGAAAAAACAGGAAAAGAAAAGAATATTGTACAAAACTAACAACATTCTTCACAAAATTGTGTTCTGTATACATTTGTATAAAAAATACATGTATATTATGTGGAACCACCCTCAAAAGACTGGGTGCAATGTGAAATATGTACCTGCAAGTTGGGCACATGAATTATCTAGTGATACAGTAGATACACAAAAGAGTTTTATGCGCGTAAACTGTTAAATGTAGTTATTCCTGAACATTCCATCTTGCCCGAACAAGCTTTCCATCATGCCCTCAGGGTAAGGGCAAGATGGAATTTTTGAAGTTATTTTTTAATGACTCATTTTAAAAAAATCTACTTATTATTAATAATTTAAACTGAAATAAAAACACCTCTTATATAGAAATTGTACGTTGTATACAAAATTAAGGTAACATCTCGATAATCCTCTCTGTTAGGCAAAGGCCTGAAGGTTTAGAGGACATGAAGAAATTTTTTGGTGCTGGGGATATTAAAACATTAATTTTATAACAACGCTATGGTGTAGAGTGATAATAGAATAATAATTTTTATTTATAGAAATTTTAGCTAATGCAACTTATGATGTATTTTTATAAATTAGTAAGAATCAAAGGTAGGTATAATAAAAGACGATTGAGAGAAGAAAAATTTAATAAATAGATATAACTTTAATCTAAAACAGTACCAGAACTAGATCGTATTAAATGAAAGAATGTTACAAATTGACCATACAAAATAATTTTATGACATCATAGCTAGTAAGTTTGTTTCGTATAGTGTATTGTCTAAAGACATATTACTTTGCACCGAATCTGCAACTTTAATAGGTTTCGGCCGATCGCAAAATAAATCTTGAGGATCAACTAGACTGATTTGAACGTCTACGAAACTTTAATCCAATACAAATAATTTCTATACACGCGAATAAGACATTTTTTAGACC
Source organism: Morpho helenor (assembly GCA_029227775.1). Taxonomy (NCBI): domain Eukaryota; kingdom Metazoa; phylum Arthropoda; class Insecta; order Lepidoptera; family Nymphalidae; genus Morpho; species Morpho helenor. The sequence goes on from JARGCU010000030.1 coordinate 13,234,140, forward strand.
TAGCTGCTGCCCGTCAGTATTATAGTACGTAATTTATATTGCACTTGATATTCCACAAACCTCTATTATAATTTATATTGGTTTAATATATTGTAATCATTAACCGATCAGAAAGTTAACAGTAAAATGAAGAGAGCTAACAAAATAACATCTTTCAGAAGTTTCAGAAGAAGAATTTAATACGCAAGAAGTATTTAAGACGCATATAAGACAAGACATTTAACTTTATATGTAATCAGTATTAGGACGTACCGTGAATGGCTGTTATAAGTTTTTTTTAGAGTCATAGTAAACTCCTAAAGGCTGACATCCGGGATATGTTTGTTACAGTATCGAGTCAGTTAAGCTCTAATAGTTTTTGCAAGATTAACAACGGGCTCCTGTTTAGAATTGTAAATTCAGACTTTATGACATTGTCGATGTAATTAGCTTATACGCGTATGTGTGTGTATGCATACATCGTGTTTATCCAATCAAGTTAGATACCTGCAGATTAGGTGTAAAATCGTAATGTCTATAGGCACATAGCGACATCACATTCTGAAGAGACGTTTAATGTATATAATTACTTAATAATATAACTAGGGTGCTATTCTAAAATATAAAACTTATTCACATTTACACAATGATATTGAAATATTGATAAGATATTTAACATTAATTATTTTAACATCCAGAACATAACATATGAACATTAGCAAAATGATATGTCGTACATAAGTGTGTCGTACAAAAACATATCATAGTTTTCAGAACTAATTACTTGTTATTTTTCCGTAGGTAAGTACAAAAGCTGATACTGGCATTATATGTATCGGAAAGTCGGTTTTCATCACTATTAAAATCAGGAAGTCGTGGTTTTAATAGTAGTGAAAGTAAGACGTAGTGTAAATTGACATAAATCGTCACAACATACATAATCTTAGTGTACCTACCTACACCTACTGAACAACAGATTTTAATTAATTTAAACATAATGTCCGAAGAGAGGTAATATTTCCACAATGAACAATACTAATTCAATCAGAGTATCGTCGCTCTTTATGCAAAACTGTCTATATATTAGATGTCCCAGTATACTCATTTTGATTAACTATTAGACTTATTACATAATTATTGTCTTATTAATAAAAAAGTACCGAACCGCGACCGATCTATCACGAGCATTCTGAACAAAACAATTATCACGGAAATTATCAACAAATATTTTTCAAAAAGCTACCTTGACTAATCTCGGCCCTTTACTATCAAATAAAGAATATAAATTGGCGAATATAAACAAAATTATACGGTAAACTTAAATAATTTAAAAAATTACTGATAGCATAAAATAGAAAGTTTTGCATTAAAAGCGTGACTATAGAAATTTATGATGCAATGTTATCATTAAGATGTCACAATTTAGTACTGCCAATAAATATGTTAGACTATACAATAAATTTGTGTCACTAACTCTGACAGCTATTCGAATTAATAAGTAATAAATAGCACCCTGAATTAAAAGTACTAAAAAAATGATTAAATTACATTATATTGCTATACATTTAACTTTCAGTTATTGATACTTATAAAATGTAATTACAGTTTATTAGTTAACTTAAATATTTTTAATCTCAAAGAACATGTATGCACCATAAATTTTATAAGTGACTAATTATAGTGTTAAGATAGTAAAAACTTTTAAGAGCATAGAAGCATATGTGAAGGGCGAAAAAAGGCACCTAGTGTTAAGGGAAACACGTATCTTATGTTATAGGTACCATAAAAGTAAACTATAGAATACATAAAATCATAAAACTATCGTTATAATGCATTAAACATTGAGAACCAACATTAATATAAACGAATTGGGTCATAATTTAAAATTAGCACCCGTAAAACTCTAGCATTACTAGTATGGTGCTGCCGAACATGGCCTAGACATGATCTCTTATAATGTAGATTACTAAAAAACATTAAGGCCAAGGTCCATTACAATTGATTATCACTTAATTATACTGGAAGACCGTAAAGAAACTATGAAGAAGTAAAATACAAAACTATACGGTACCTTCGGTATTAATTTTAACTATATTTAAATCTCCTAAAATGTATTGGTTTCGATGTTCACATTGAAATGCAAGATCGTATGCGATATTGCTGCTCCATTAAAGATAAAGTTAAATTTTTCAATAAATACTAATTACTGTTTATTTGTTAAAGTTTGGAAGTATTATTTGGATAAAATCTAGACCAGAAGTGAAAGTCATACATTGATCGTAATTATCTGTGAAAAGCGATGGAACGTATAAAGATCACCATGAACACGCCAGAATCTAAGGCCATAGATAACTTTAAAACTACGAGCAATCACGATATTCATTTAAAATATGTAAATAGAATTATTGTAGCTACTACAATTCAGCTTGAAAGTTGTCGTTTTATTAATTTTTTAATCCAAGTTTGTTTAAAATAGCAACTTAAATTTTGTTCAATCATATTTTAGATTTTTTCATGTATACTAAAGCCAATGCCAATTTAGTAAAAAATAAAAGAACTTTTAAGTATTCGAGATTGTAAATTACTTTTGTTAAAACAATTTTGTTGGTTCTAATAATATTATACGAGACTCATAGATAAACTGTGTTAATGAGAAAAGACAAATCGTTTGGTACTGAGTGTTTCATAGACTGAAGAGAATTTGCTATAAGTAGATACATCCAATAACTACAATTTCATAAAATTTTCACGAACATCTAACGATCAAAACACGGTTAAAATTATCTATTAAAATATTGATCTCTTTTACATAATAATATTGACTCTTTTTAAACAATTTATTTATTGCAGAAGTTACGAAGTAAACATTAAAAGACACACAAAGCCTTAAGTATTTACCAATTATTAAAAATCTTGAAGAGAAAGTCAGTGTTTTTATGTACATTTACAGAAATTGGGTTAAATTTATATCTACAATCGCGAAAGACACATCAACAATATCCATTAACAATGACAGTCTCCGTATCCATTTGTACTACTCGTACCTATTTGTCTAGCATATCTTTATAAAAGAAATGCAAATATGATTTATAACGTAACTATAACCTCAATTTTAACTTACAAAGTCAAGTTACAATTGAAAGTTCTATGTTTTTCACAATAATACTCGTTAATAATAATAATCGTAACATCGCTTCTTGGTACCAACCGATTCCGATCAAATATAATAATGAAGACGTCTCATGTCACTAGTCCAAAATTATCACATTACGTATGTCAGATAAACTTTAATCCAGGTTTTCAATGAACCTTCGATATTATATTAAAAGGCTAAGAATAAAAGTTTTTTTTATTCAATTTGTACTGACCGTTTCGTGACATTATATTTTGTTATTACTCCATACAAATATTTAAAACAGTATAAAAATATTTTGCAATACCCGTTGTGCTAATGAACATTGCAATCAATGACTTAAATTCACAGCACATCACAATAAAGGCCATGTATGACTAACAGTGATATGTTAAGATGACAGTCAATGTCTTGTATGCAAATAAAAATTGCTTATCGCTTTACCAACTTAAAATTATTTAAAAATCAAAGAATTACTTAAAATGTAACTTTGTTAACTTACTGGTACAATTTATTTAAAACATGTTATTAAGTTTGATTAAGAACGGAATATTATATTTTATTCTCTGAATTCCATATTATGATAATTTTTACAGCATTTTTTAATGACCATTTCCTGGACTTGTGTAATTATTCAGTGGTATATTCTATACATACTCTGTCAACTCTATATGTTACTTTAAACATTGTGACCTGTTAATTATAATAAATTACTAGCTGGTACTGTACTGGGTACAATTGAAATTTTTACACATGCATTACATATCTAAAATAAGTTGTATGTTAGTAAATTCGAAACAATATAAAATATAACAACTGCAGTTAATAATTTTCGTTAGTTGCATGAACCGTAATTTTCCACATTAATTCTTATACGAATGATATACATTAAGAAATTGCGATTTATGGCAAAATCCCTTTAGTATCACAAATGATATATAGCAGCTTTCGCGCATAAGTAAACCTTTTAAGCAGACTAGTTTTTTAACTGGTATTGCTACTTGAGTTTTAATAGTGTACTACTATCCGTATGTCGCCAATCATATTTACTTCTCTAATTATAATCATTCTGACGCCAGGACTATTTTCGTTGTTGACAGTCCGGCTATTTCTTAACATCGAACTTCATTCAATATATCCTAAAGCCGTATTAATGAGTTGAATTAAGGTTTGTTATTAATCCTAAATCTTTAAAAGTCTACACAAATTGCTACAATAATAATTTTATCCAATGAGTTGTTATGTTTACGATTAAGGCATACGTAATAACATATCGTAATTACATTATAAAAATAGATTCGCGATCGAATCTGTTATTTTTATTTGTTATATCAACCTACTACAGCCATTGGTTACCTAACTACATGATTTTCCCATTGGTGTACTGGTGGCTACTAGCCTAAGTATAACCTAATTATAGTAAAGATGTAAACATACTTAAATACTAATAAATTACTTTTGCTGAAAAGGACATAAGTAAAGTTTATCGATTTTAATATTAAGGTATAATAAAAATTACTTCAAACACCGACTAATATTATACTAACACGAAAAAATATTACTAAAAAACTTATAATTAATATTTAGAATAAAATTTTCACGTTGTCATTTTATTGTTGCTTTCCTACACATGATATTACTATGGTTAAAACACCATCTTATTTTTATAATCACACACCGTCAACTCGCCAATTTGATAATGATACAGCTTTTATAAATATTGGTGTTATAAAGCACAGACTGTATTTATTATTATACTACAATATAATGTCAATTTGTAATCATTTATTGCTCATTGTTTTATGAATAAAACTATAGCGTCCCTTACTTTTAATACAATATCAATAAGATCAGAAAAATATTAAGAAATATTAATAACTGTTTAATAAAAAAGATTTAAAAAAATGAATAAATATGACAAGAACAACACGAATACGCTTACGAATATTAATTTTATTTAGAATAAAATTTAAGGTTTTTTTATTTTATTACTCTATTATCTCTTCATAAGATAAAGAGAATGACTCAAAATATCACGTTTGTTTCGGAACCGTATGCTACTTCGAATACCTCAACAAAATCGAAAAGGCCAAAAATTCATGTGTAACAACAGAATTACAATACACAGATAGACGAAATATGGTATGCTGATAAAAATGACAAATTCGTAATAACAAAAATCTAAACCCAAGTCAAAAAAATTAGTTGCTGACGTAGCATACAGTTCCTTATTCTAACAAATATACACACGGATTGTGCGGCAGGAGGTTGTGCTTTATTTTTAATATTAGTTATAGCTTGGGACTATGTTATAAGCAAAAAACCACACAAATTAACACATGTAAACTCATTTTTTTTCTAAATAATCTATAGAGGGAAAAGCATAACTATAAAGCCCAATCAAAAATCAAAACATCGAAAGTCGTTGGAACTGATTTCCAGTATTAAAAGATCTAAAATCTGTTTGAAAGTGTCTAATATACACATATATAAATATACAAAAAAACAGATTAAAGCTTATGTAGCTTCTTTTGATTCAAAGAAAAAAAAATATGATAAAAAAATAGTATCATAAAGTTTCTAGTCATTTTTAAATGTACATAGTAAGTACGTGTGTTAACACAAATAAATATTGATGAAAATTTAGTTCATTTACTTCATGTTTTATATTTTATATTATAACAAGCACGTAATAGAAATTGTATAGTTTTTTAAATAACAACATTTAAATATGCACTTAAGAAATAAGAAATAAAACAATAATATAAATAAACAACTACAATGCAACGTATAAATATAATTTGCAAATAAAAGCTGTTTAAAAGTGTCGTAGCTCGTTATTTAATTCAAATAATATTTTGTAAGGAGTATAGGTATCGTATGTATAATTTAAGATTGGACCTAGTCTGCAATCACATTTGTCCGGTAATGAAGCAGTACAGGTTTGCACGAGACTGTCCTAAAGAAGTCTTAAGGGTTTGATGGTACCAGTATCAAAGGCGGCAGGCAAGGATGCAGAAATGATTATTCCATAGCTTACAAGTACGCAGACAGTAACAGTAAACGATATGACACACGTATATTTTCTTAAATATTTTTACTAAGAGATCGCAGAAAGCTTTATTGACCAAATCCGTTGTAGTAACCGATTTTAATGTATATTCCTAGATTTGTCTCTTAACCGTTCATCTATGTTTAATATTACACTATATTTGTAACATGATCAATGGGAACACCGCGCCTATTATACAACAAATACGAACTACATAATGATACTAATTGCATGATAATTATTATCGAAGTAATAAGATATGGTTTTTTTCTAAAAAAAACATTAAAGCACAAACTCAAACATTCGGTAACATCACAAGATTAAAATTAATACAATACTTACGGTATTGTTTGAATTCTGTTTAAATAAGAAGTAAGTTAAATTGATATTTGTTATTACTGCCCTTTACTGTACCAATTAACCCAAAGCTAGGTCGTAGACAAATTTTCACATTTAGTTTCAATTTTTGGACGACGTATTAAAACTTTAAAAATCTCAAAATTATCAAGGCGTGAGGTATAATTGGTACCATCGATTCCTACGGGGGCACTCAACTATATAGTAGTTCTAGTATAGTATTATAATTATATTTTCCAGCAAAAAATAACTCATTTCTTTTTTAAATTGTTACCGTTTTTTATACTTTATGCGTCTTTATTATTTCACTAAAATTTTACTAAATTAGTAAAAGTAATTTTGTGTAAGAGTAATCTCAAAATTTGTAATTTTTATCAAAGATCATGTTTCACTCCTAAATTAAACTCTTAATCTTATACACTCAATTTATGATTTTTTTAAATAACGTACATCTGTAGCGTTTGTGCGCATGCGGCGAAGCCGTAAACAATCGAAATAATTCAAAAAATGCAATTTGATTCCGTCAGCAATTCACGTAATAAGGTACTTTATATAACATAATTGTTTTAGCTGATTTGAATAGCTTCGTATTTGTTCAAATACATTATCATCTAATCATCTAAATAAAAAAATCATCAGTATAAACAAAAATAAATGAATGAACAAAATAAGGGCTGTTTCTAAATAACACATAAATGTTGGGGCACATTTTGAACTAAATATCTAATAATTTTCATATGAACATGCCCTTCGGCTATATTAATAAATTTATAATAATTAATCCACAATTAAATTATTTTAAAAATACAATTTAAATTTAAAATTAAACCTTCGTAAAATCAGCTGCGATTAGTCGCCCTTATATTATCAGTAAAGTTAAACTATATTTATTACGTAATTTGCTGCGTGAATTGCGCTAAAATTGTGCACATTAATTGGTATAATGGTATAATATAAAAATAAAATATAAATGAACAGCATTAAGGGAATAACTTAAACATAATCTATTTCGTAAGTTTATTCTATACCTATATAAATTTATTGCGTACATAAGAAAACGAACTAAAACGACGTATCTAATAATCTATAACATAAATAGCTGCTGTAAAACGCGCTATTACTAAGAACTATCTAAAACCATTACTTGAATAATATATTTAAAACGTGTTAATGAGTCTTCTCAATGGTGTTATTGGGCAGCAAATATTTATATTTTGTATAACAATATCTATAGTTAAAAAGCACTAGAGCTATTGGAATCAATATAGATCTGAGAACTCAAATGATTATTTTTATAAAAATTTATTTATTTTTTTAAATTTCAAATCATAAAATCACCAACTCATGATCCCATAGAGTAGTCTAGTACTTACACGTAAACTAATCTATGTATATAAATCCATTAAATACTTATTGCCCATAAATGGTGTACTCGGATGATTAAAATATTAAATTAGTATAACGATTATAGGTAAGTTACATATACTTAAAATTACTTAACTTATTTAGAATAATAATTTTTGTAGCCACACCTACCAATTCATTAGGTGAGTGGCTGAAATTTGAGGTAACAACTTAACTTGAATGATAATAATAATTATTGTAATTGTCACGCACTAAAATGGACGCAAAATATTAATCTCATAAATTTAATGATTATTCCTCGAATAAGACCCTTTCGCCCTATGGCAATAACGTAAACTAATTATAAAACTACCTTTTTAATAATACATTACGGATTTCATAACCTCTCAGTCTGTCCAATCGTTACCAGGTTATAAATTTTAGCTAAATAAGTTACCTAGATATGTACCAGGAATAATTGATAATTAAATCGTTAAACATATATCAGGTCGTCAAGTAAGAAATTTGTAGAACATAAGGCAAAGTTTTTATAAAGATAATTTATAAATATACGATTTTACTTCATCAATTATGCGCCTAAATCATAAATACATTGTTGATATTTAAGCGGTAGGTTGTTCAGCTAGGTGGTATGAAACCCTGGTGGTCGAGGGTCTATGAGCTCTTGGAAGGCCAATTTTACTGCATTATGGATGGATTTTTTTTTTTATTAAGAAGTTGTCTAAATTATGAAAGAGTTTGTATTCTGTGGGAGCTAGACATGGTGAGTACGGAGAATGATCAAGAAGTTCCAACTCCAACTCCTGTACTTTTGCCACGGTCATGTGGACAATGTGAGTTTTGGGGTTATCTTACAGTAAGATAGTAATCGATATGTTGACTAATTTAGGATTTTGTTAGATATAACAATATATAAATCGATGCGCCTGATGTTTCATGAACTTCTAAATAATCACACCTGCACTAGTCAAACACTGACCATGAACTTCTTCTAATCAAGACTACGTATTGCAGTGTGTTTTAGAGCTTCGTTCTTTTCTAACCAAGCTGAACGCCTGCGATTGTGATATTGAATTCATTGGTTATCACAATCACAAGTGATTATCCGATTTAAAAAATGGATCAGATTTGTGGAGATAAAGCAACATCGAACAAGTTTCCAAACGCACTTGTCTAGATTTCGTCCAGTTCATGAGGAACCCACTTATCTAACTTCTTCACTTTCCCGTTTGAGCTGTTTGCTTACTTTAATGGTAATTCATAAGCACTTTGAGATGGATCAGGCTCGACAGTAACCTTCAGTAAGTCATTATTGACCTTTAATTCTGGGAGACCGCGTGGTACATTTGTGAGGTCAGTAACCACTTTGAAATTTTACACTCCATTTTGATATTGTTTGGTGCCTAGTTACACTATACCCAAATACACCAATTATGTTTTGAGCGATCTACGATGCTTTGCTTAAGAACTCACACTTCGCTACAGTACGAATTTCCGACCGATACGTTATTATTAACAATAGTTTTTTTTTAATTAGTAATGTTTTTCAGAGTTAAGGATTAATGATTATTGAGGCAATATGTGTAGCTTTTGAAAACAAAAACTGCATAGAAAAATATTAAGGCACCGTTAAATAACAAGCTGTCTAAGTTGGCAAAACTGTAAACTACAAATTTCATTCTTGACGATCTATTATTATACTACAATTTAATTACAAATTTAAGTTTTGGACATGTTTCATTTTTCAGACTATCTATTGTTTGAATTGTTTTTTAATTATTGTTGTATACGAAAATATTTAAATATTATATTATGCACATGTCGATGTTTGAAATCTCTTTCATGTATTTTCAATCACCGATTTTGGGTATAATATAAATGTTTTCTTTCTAAATCATGCTATAGATAAAAATCTTTGCCAAAATAAAGAAAATATAAACACGCTTGTGTCGTTATTTAGAACAGATATAAACTGGCCACGAAACCTTTAATTTTGTTTATCTAAAAGGCTTTATTTAGCTAAAAGGATTTAATTGAAGCCTTAATGTACTCGAGTGTTCTTAGTATATTAAAAAAAAAATTAAAGGCAATAAGCTATAAAAATGGTAAAGTTGGTGTTCAATTTCTCATTATTGTTATTACAATCACGAAAATTAGCTATTTTCTAATGTAATCGAAAAGACTAGATTAGATTTGTCTATATAGTCCTACTTTAATTTTTTTCTTATACTAGAAAAATAATCTCGAATTTTGAAATGGAGGCAGTTTAGGCGCATAATATTTAATTGTCACAACAAAATCTCAAAATAAATTCTTTGGATTAATTAAATTTTAGGAATGATTTAATTTTAGAAAAATATTTAAAAAAATTAGTATGTAGTTTAGTAAGTATCATCTACAAAAGTAACCTTTACATGAATAATGGGCGCGTAATTTTTGAAATAACTGTGGTACAATATACCAAAAAGATCTTCCGTGTACAACGAACTAAATTAAAGATAAAATAATCGAGATTTGAAGCTTCAGATCGACAAAAAGACAACAAGGTGTGACAATTTTTCCTTAAAATAAACAACACACTAAATATTAAAAATTTGTATAACAATAATTAAGCTAAAAAATAAAATAAAATAACGTGACAATTATCTCAAATTACAGCCACTGCCATTGCCGTTTCGATTATTATATGCAAAACTTTATAATTTAAACATTCCATATCCATTATGAGTAGTATCCCTTAACTTTATGACAATTTAATATTCGTATCGAAACTTTGGAAAACACTAATCTTCTACAGATTAGAAATAAACAACATTTTAATTACTAACGGAGTTACTGGTTACAAACTCTTGATTATATTATTAATAATTTCATAATGGATATAAAAAGCGATTCAGAAATAACGCAAAAACGAGTAGTACTTTAAACTAAAGCATTAATCCATAAATGACGCCCGCGCTTCTTTGGCCTAAATATTAATGGACTTAAATTCAATTATAATTCTAATAAAGCGAATGAAAAGCATTTCAATAAAGTATTCTTATATGTAATGCCTTCCAATGACCTCGATTCATCATGAACATGATTGAACTGAATATTGGAAGTATGAACACTAATGTCATCCCATTAAATGCTTTTGCGCTAACTCCGAATCACAGACATTATGTAGATACAAAATTTATATATAATATAACTAGGAAAGATATGGATAGAAAAGGCTGGATAGAACACAAGAGGAAGAAAAGTTAAATAACAGCCAAGCAGCAGGAATATCCTTGGCGATTCCTCGTACAATGACGCTAAATCGCGCACTTGCTGTTGTTAGAAGCACAAGAGGGAAAAATTTATAATATGTTTCTAGTATAAGGCAGCATTATCTGGGTCTTGCGTGGTTCTGCCCATCTTAGTATCTGAAATATCACTGAGATTGTGGATCGCACTGCAAAAGTCGAACAATGGATGGGTCACTTTTTGCTCCCTCGATAAACTCCTCAAGAGATAATTTGCCGTCTTTGTTTCGATCCATCTGGCGAAAAATTTTATCGGTTCGCTTCTCCGGAGTCGATTCGTCTTCAGGCATCTTCATAACGGAACCGACCATTTTGTAAATTGCCTGGAATTAAAAAATGTTAGCATTTTAATTCATTTATTTTTTGGAAAAGAAATATCACAGTTTAAGTTTAACTGTAGTAAAACTTTTTGGATAATATTATTAATATATCATAGATCATAACCATTACTACATAAGATATCCACGTGATGATAATAAAAACCATATAACAAAAACATTTTAGACTAAAGAAAGTGCTACAATTGACTAATAAAAACATTAAATCACATATACGAGTATATAAAAGGTGTGTCTTTATAATGTACTAAAATCTTAAATCTTTTATTTTCACAAATCTGTTATTTGTTTTCACAAAATATACAAAATATTTATTCCATTTCCATAAATGTTTATAATTATTTCAATTTTTTAACAAATTATATCAATAACCTTTATATTAATAACCCTTTATGAACCATAGTTGAAGCGTCTATGTAAGTTTGGTTTAACAAACACAAAAAAGGAATATATGTTCGCGTATGAGTAAATAATGTCACAAATCGTGTGAATGTTTAATAAATTAAAAACATTATTCACCTTTATAGTTAAATAAACACTAAACGTCATTACAATAAATTTCAATCGCTCCGATTAAATATTGAGTGCATGTACAAGTATCGAAATACGAATTATTTCGAATATTTCGAATGTGAACTCACTTAAGGTAAAACGATGCCATTGATATGATGCTTGATTATTTTATAACTGCGCGACTAGTTTTAAAGTAAACCTATCGGAACATTTCAAAACCTAACCTTTTCCAAATAGTTTTGAAGGCCAAAGCTGAAAGGTGGACATAACAACTATTTCCATACCGGGTTTTTTAATTTATGCTGAACATCCAACGATGCGTACAATCTGGCATTATCATAAAGCCTGTTTTATCTAAGAACCAATCGCATCATAGTGGCAGTGCAATTAAAAATAGATGATTTACTTGTCCTTTTTTAATCGATAGAAATCTATTGTGGGAAAGGTCACTTCAGGGATACCATAATATGGGATCTTGTGCTACTTAAATTCAGCGGTTCTTAAGCCTTTTAATTTTGTCTTTTTCCGTAGCTGCTCAATAACAAATAGCTTTAATTATAACATAAAAGCTGCAGCTTTGCATGCCCACTTGCAATTTATTTAAGACATTTTATGTTTCATGTTTTATTTTAACAAAATTAATATAATTCTATGAATTATTATATAATCCTATGAATTATTATATAATCTATGAATTATAACTCATAATTCTATGAATTATTATAAAAATTAACTCGTTCAATCAGTTTAATATCTGAATATTTAAACTCGTTGTTTTTACTTTTGTTACAATAACTGTTAAATATTAACACGCGTAACTATGTGACATGTCGCTTTGCGATTTGGTAGTGGAGTCTATCTCCCGATGTTGATTCGGTTGCAAAGCGAAACAAATGTTTGTGATTGAACGTGTATAGTGTGTGAATTGTGGTGGCAGTGGTGGAAGGTTGTGCATGTGTTTTTACGAATTCTGCATGTATCAGAAATAAAAACGGATAGTCCGCTCTATATTTAGCATTATATCTATTTACTATTTCAAAAATCAAAAATGTTTATTTCTTACCAAAATTCATTACAAGAAATATAGATTGAGACCTTCTAGTAAGTATTAGAATACTTGTGTCAGTATTTACTTAATCTATTATCTATTTACTTAATCGCGGATTATATCAAAATAATTAATAGTGGCACAACATGTCATATACATGTTGTCACATGATTCGGCTACGTGTTTTACGACCGTCCGCCTGTCTGACGTCAACTTACCATAGACGCCTTTTACGACACTTAGGTACGAAATGATGGTGGTCTATTCTACTCAGCCGGATACCACACGGCTATCTAATAAAAAGCATACATAACATTTAAAATGTACCACGCAATATTAATACAAATTAAAACACGTTAGAATAGTGATTGTTCAAAAGATAGCAAAATTAAGCAAAAGTATTATTTAATATCGAAAAAACTAATATAGAACATAATACTAAAATCTTCATTCTTCAAAAACCATTTAAATAAATAATGTGGTGGTTAAATGGAATCACTGAGGGATTTCTTAGTATTCAAATTGTTAATAAAAGTTATCTCTATGTTCAAGACTTTGTCGACGAAGGCAAAATAGTTATAAACTCTCAACATGCGGTTATGTGCGAAATGTCGACATAAGTTAGTAAGTATTAGTAAGTTACAAGGTTTTACAAGAACAGTGCCTTGCTTTTTTGTTTTGTTGTCAGACATTAATTTATTATGAAATTGATAATGTATGTGAAATATATATCGCACTAGTTTCATTACATAGTTTATTCTCAAAATCCACAAAACGGATTTTTTGTTCGGATTTTGCAGACGTTTAAGTTATAACTCTATATAACTCTTTTATATAAATTGAAATAGGAAAACTTTATGCCGCACTGATTTTCATGCGCGCGGGACCGCTGGCACATATAATATAGGATAAAAGATGACTTTTTTTTAAACAAGAAAACCATATTATAATTAAGGTATTTCAACACTTAAGTTACCCCATTTCTTACCGAGGTGTCGAAAAGGCGACTAAGGTAAGTTGACCCACCGTGTGGTATCCGGTTTAGTAGAATAGACCACCCTCTTTCTTACCGAGGTGTCGTAAAATACGACTAAGGTAAGTTGTCGTCAGGCAGGCGGCCGGTCGTAAAAACGCAGCCTTATTTTTGTGACAGCATATTTTTAACATGTTGTGCCGACCCCACTTAGAGTGGGATAAGGACAAGATAAGTTAACGCTCACAAAAAAACCATTATAGCTTGCAACTTATAAGATTAGAAGCATTCATTTCGCAATACATTTATATTACTTAAATTTGCTACAAATTATACTTACAGTGACAATTTCGAGCATCTCTTGTCGGGATATGTATCCGTTTCCGTCGAGATCATACATGGAAAAGGCCCATTTTAATTTCTGTTCTAACTTTCCGCGTGACGTCACACTTAGCGCGCACAGAAACTCCCGAAAGTCTATGGTGCCGTCTCCATTAGCGTCGAATGTCCGAAAGACGTGCTCGGCAAACTGTAAATAAATATTTATTTTAAAAACAAATTAAGCATCAGGCTCTTATTATCCCACTGCTGGGCATAGGCCCTCCTTCTCCATTTTAGGAGAGAAGGGTTGGAACTAAGAGCTCCTCCAATGCGAACTGGTATAAATAATAAATAAATATATGGGACACTTACACACACGGTCGTCCGTCCCTAAAGTAAATAACTTAATACTTGTGTTATGGTAGACAGACAACTGGTGAATATATACTTATATAATTTTTAAATACACACTTAAGTACAAATATACACCCAGACTCGAATACCAAATTCATTTATAGAAAATGTTGGCCTTCGGCGGGAATCGAACCCACGATCCGCGGTGCTGAAGGCAGGGTCACTAGCAACTGCACCAACGGACAAGGCCGGGTATGTTACACATTTCCCCAATTTCTTTAGAGATATGCAGGTTTGCTCACGATGTCCCACGCTCAAGTACTAAAGTGACCTAACTCAAAAAAGTTCTTTGTGGTAAATTGTAATAAAGCATAGCGTCTACAAAACTCGTAAGTCTTAAAGAGTCCCATAATTTGGAAGAGCAAGAACCATACTATTTTTTTTAATAGTTCGTAGCGTGATGTCAACTCAATTAAACCTAATTTTGAGTTAGGCTAGTTTAATACTAACCGTGAGATGTTTCCCTTCGCCAAAAAGCGTATTACAAATATGAATTAGACTCATAAGTTTTAAGCGAAAAACTCATTGAAGCCGTGATCCTCTAAAAATAATCGCACGATCACACCATTGACCTATCACAGCATTTATCTTTATCTTTAAAATCTTGTATGTATACATGTATATAAATATATTTTCGGAATCTCGGAAACGGCTCAAACGATTTTCCTGAAATTCAGCATATAGCGCGGTTTGGGAGAGAGAAATCGATCTTAGCTAGGTCTTATTTTAAAAATCGTTTCATCCCTGTTTTTGGGCATTGAAAATATGGTATAATGTAAAATTGAATGCAAAGGATTTTTTTTTCTGTCAAACGTAATTTTGTCACAGGCGGACCGAAAATGTTCCAAATTCGGGTTCGAATCTAATATGTCATCGGCGCCTTCTTTTTTTTTTTTTTTTTTAAATTTTTTCTATATCTTTAAAAAAAATACCGAGCAAGGCCCGGTCATCATATTACTAATTTATTAGGTACTAATAATTTATTCTTTACTGCACTTAATAAAAAATACACCACTACATATAGGTAATTTAAAAACATGAAGTGTGTACATGTGGGTTCATTGCTTATAGTTATCTCTCATAGACAACCTTCGATAGTAGGAGCAAGCTCAGATAAGAATGTAAAATGGTTGTCTCGACTCAACTTCTCACACAACTCAACTCACTCACTCTCACTCACTCACAAGTGGAGTTTATTCTTTAAAAACTACTGTCTTCGTATATGAAATTATATAGAAATGTACAATGCATTTCTATATAATTTCATAATTTATATTAGATATATTAGAAGTAATTTAAAAATACTGTTGAAAAAAAGAACATTAAAAATAAAACTTAAAATCGTCATCATACCTTACTTGCATCACCATATGGAAAGAAATTCCCGTATATTTTTTTAAACTCCTCTACTGATAAATGGCCACGAGGACAATCTTTTAAAAAACCTAAAAACGATAAATAAAAGCTTTAGGACCACATAAACGTAAATCAAATATAATTCTGAATGTATTTTAGCAACAATTAAATTTTTACGTATATGTCCTCATAATATTAATAATATTTAATTGTATTTATTTATCAAGTCTGTTTATGGTGTTTATTACTTAATTATTATTTACTTTTACCACATTTTCATCTTGAAAATTACGCTACATTTTCTTTTTTATTTAGAAATGTTTAATAACTTAAGTATATCAATTGTGAATAGGAAATCGAAATATTTGACGAAATAAATTACTATTTCCAGCATTATCTCGCCTAGGCATATTCTACTTATGGTTTTTACTTTTTTTTTACTACTTATGATTTTTGCTCTTTAGTTCTATGACACATTACTCAATGTATGAAGAAATTCCACACAGACGCACAAAATACTACACATCAAAAAACTGATTTGATCATACTATTAGTCCGTATTAAAATATTTATTTCTACCCTATTTTAATGTACATCTTTCGTATTGACTGGACAGGATTGTTTTGATTATGTACAATGTATGTATGATATATGTTTGAGTATAAAATAATAAATGTAATAATATTTTCATTTACCCTTGTACCATTCTTGTATCTCCGCATCTGAAAAAATCAACAAATTTTTAAGACGAAGAATTTAGGTTTCGGAATCTTCAGATTCAAATTAAAAATATTTTTTATTCATATCAAGAGGCACTTTTAAAATACTTTCTATTAAATGAATGAAGCACTGCTACGGTATGCTTTTATATGAAAAAAATATGAAAAAAATTATATTTACAAAATAATATATAGAATATCATAGGTCAATAAAGTTTGTATAAGTATATTTGTATAATAACATAGAAACGTATAATGAAGCTATTTTCGAATTGAATATATCCTGTTAGCCCTAACGGATTTTACAGCGTCACCGAACGGCACGGACGAGCGCAGAAGCATCGTCGAAGATGCGAAATGAGGAAAGTAGAGCGCAGAAGCTCTACTAGAGTCGGAAAACGTTAGCCTAATGGTGTCTCCTGTGAGGCCGGACCACGGCTTAGACTGACGTGTAGTGGAGGGCTGATAGTATTATGATTAGTCATCATGGCGTCGGGAGTATGGCGAGAAGCCACGGCCGATCGACATCAGAAAACTAGGACCTCGAATTCGTCGGAGAAGATGCTGTGTGCGTGTATAATGTGTGTCTGTGTTTGCGATCGTTAGTTGATCGTCATGACGCTTTTTGGACGCCTGTATTTTCGGTTAGTCGACTAAAAGGGATGCAAGTGGAAGTAAGAATGCAACTGTTATAAGTGGATTCTGGTGAAATGACTATAACACAAAAAATATCATTGCTTCTATCTCTTCAATTTAGCAGCACATGTGAAGCAGGTATAATCCGTCGGCATGTACATTGGACTAAAACCGGTTATATGTATGTGCTAAAAAATTATGGATAAATATAGTAACAAAACGAAATATAATAGTGATTCAAAGATATAAGTAGAGATATGTACGCAAAATTTGATTAAACAACAAAACGAATTCCAAAAGATATTTATTGTACGAGTTTATTTGAGGTTTTAGCATAGAACTTCTGATATTCTAGCAATTTTAAACATAAAGTACCTTCTAAATCAGCTGTTTAACGTAAAACCAAGTAAGCTTGTTATTTTTGAAACTTTTGGCAGATTTTTGAATCACTGGAGTTCACTGCGCAGTACAGGGCAAAACGGATTTATGTTTTTCTTTTATCAATATTTTCTGAATACATATATAAAATGAATCAAAATATAAAATAATAAAAACGGAAAATTAATCAAAATTACCTGAAAACTCAGTATTTTGCTTTAGATCCTCTAAAACCTCAGGTTTTAGTTTGCTATTTTGCTTACCCATACTTATTCGTTTAAAATCTTCAATCGATAACGTCTTAATACTTGCACAGCCTCTATGTTTTAATTACTGAATTACTTTGCCCTGAAATATGAAAAAAAAATTATATAATATTTACAAGTGATAATTATAATAGCACACATTTATGATAACACAATAACAAAATAATAAATATAAATTACTTATTATAGATATACTCGTATGTGTCGGAGTCAGGAAAAAAGTAATTCGAAATTTTTGGTTACTTGAATTATTTACCGCTAGCAAGTATTAATAAAGATCGTAAAAATGTTTAATAGGTATGTAGATATGGCCTACAAATGGATGTACCGTAGAATGTCCTAAGAATTTTCGTACGTTATTTCACTGTTGAGTGCTGCGTCCATAAGTTAGGATAGATTTGAGACTTTTGTGTATAAATGCTATGTTATTAGTAGTAATGAAGTAATTAATATTATATACATAGGACATATTTGATTTTATTTTTGTTATATTATCCGCTCGATAGACTTTGCACAATATAACTGACTCCAACTAATCTCACTCGATTAGTATGTCCCAGTAATCTCAAATGTATATAATAATGTTATTTGACACATAGTTTACAAAATGATAATCTAATGATATAGAATAGAAATATATAAGAAATACTTTAACTAATATTATAACTACATTGATGTTAATAAAAAGTAATGTTACCTTTTGTTGTCCTTAAATGAATAAAATTTCAGTACGCCAATAATGGGTAAATTGTAAAATAAGGACACAAGTTAAGAACTATTTTTTTTTTGTAATTTGTATATTATACATGAATAGGCAAAATGTGAATCATTAAAAATATGAATTCTTAGAAAACCAATTCGAAAAATTTAGGGACAGTGGTAAATTTCAATCTACTACAAGTGCCTAATAAACTAGGTGGCGCTGGTAACATTAATATTTTTAAGACACTGCAGAATTGAATATTTATATCAATGTGCATATTGTAGCACAGTAAACGTTTAGAAAAGAGTTACGCAGACCAGCACAGAATAAATTAAAAAATAAAGAATACTGAGCGCCTGTTTTGTCAAGACAGTTCGCATTTTTTGTGGTATAACAATATTTTAGTCCCAGAAGTGTCGGCCGAAAGATATATGCAATAATCCCATTTTATTTTTTGATTATAAAAGGCTGGTAAGCACAAGTTTGTCGTCGCTCTTTTCATTTGATATTATGAAATAAAATATGAATCTAATGTCAGATACAGCAGATTTATCAGTTACAAATCAAACCAGCAAAATCAATCATCTGTTAGTGTTGAATCTGTGCCGATACAGGCAGTATTACTTCCTTGGGATCCATCTATTGAAACAATCTTTCGGCTCGATTACAATCTTAGTATGACTGTAATATATTACTAAATAATAAAATTGTGTGAACAAAATTGGAATCTAATCAAATGCGATTTTTTCGTAATAATAAATAATACCGCTTTCAATCACAATATTATTCTTTAAACACATTTTAATTTTATTAATAATATTGCTTTCGTCAACGATTGCAATATTATATAGTAAAAGATAACTTGTCACATATAAATATTTGGAAAAAAAATAACGACATTTGTGTGATATATTAGTGACTATTCTTGTAGTTTTTGAATACAATATTCTTGAAAGTGGGCTGTAATTAGGTGACAACAAACGTAGTACGCAACGGTTGCAATTTTTTTTATATTTGTTAAAATAAATTTAAATTTCAATAATATATCAAACAAATTGGTTTTACAAACAGAAATTATTCATTGACTTACATCGTCAAGTAAGATATAAAATACTGAAAGGCATCGAAGTCATCTACTTAATACTTTTTCTAAACAGTAATGTTACTCTATAACACGAACTACAAGAATAAAATGTTATAAAGTATGTTGCGCTTGAAGCCTTATACGTAAAGAATACGACACAATAACATAGAAAAGATGTACTAAACTGCATTAACTTCTGATACAAAAATGTACTGAATTTAAAAATATTCGCAAGTATATAATGTATAACTGAAAACTAAAATGCAGAATCTAATACAAATTAACAAACAATATAACCAAAACACTTATAATAAATTATAATTATAGCATAACATCTAATTGATATTGAAAAGAATCGTCATTATCTTTGCTTATGTTCTATAATATGAAGACCACAGAGTGTAAAATTGACAGTAGGTATGGTATATAGCTCTCAATTTTTACCTTTAATATAAATCAGTGTGTGAGTAATTATGAGTATATAAAAAAGAAATAATATTTCTAAGAGACAAATTAATATACGATTGACGTACACATATATTATGTTGTGAAGAATGCATACTTATTATATACGCATATAAGAAACAGATATTTCAATTGAGCCGATAAAATATGTAAACATTGCTTGTGATTCAAATATGATTAAAGTGTGCGTAAGTTTAAAGAAGTGATCTAATAATACAATTTTATGAGCCTATCGATAATTGTGAGCAAAATTAGCAACTGACAAGTAATACTGGGTCGCGCAATTTATATAAAACTAGGTTTGGCCAAAAGTTTAGTGATAATTAAACTTATCTACGGAAAAGATTCCTATAAATAGCCAGACGACTTTATTCGATGAGAAATTTGCAAACTGTTAACAAAATTCTGAATTCTAGTATAACAATAATCCCCGTTCCATGGACCTGTTTAACTGTGTTACCGGTTTAGCTTTCGTTCGTTTTTTTAAATTAACAGTTATCCAAAATCCAAATCCATCTATTTATCGATTTTCGTAAGAATTCAGTCTAAGTAAATATATTGAGGTAGAATGGCGTAATAAATTTAAAAAACAAAAATGGTTTCAATACTTTTATCTCTTTGTTACTAGATTATTAACTAGCCATTCAAATTAAAATGTTTATTCTTCAAGAACATTAACCAAAACTTGATTTACATAAAATGAGCTAAATAAATTTAGTTTAAGTACAGTATACTAAGAGTATGCTGTATGTGTGATTGGAGTTCACAAGATAGTCAAAATTAATTACTATAAACCAAATATCCTTTTAGGATAGTATTTGAATAGTAATACATATTCTGTTCTACGAAATTGACAATAATATTTAAAATTATAATTACAAAACAGTTTTGGACGATTGGAAGTAGCTTATATAGGAAGTTAAATTGTAAAGTGTAATTAGTTAAATAGACACTAAAAAATTATGCGATTCCGTAATTATCCAATATAATAAGCAAAATGCAATATGTACATTAGTATCTAATATAATTAAAACTTACATAAATTAATAACATGGAATGCATGTTCTATCATAAATGAAGTATGTAATCTTAGTTTCCAATGCACTTTTATATAAAAAGTTGATTTTAAATGATTGTAACTTTCATGAAATGGAACGATGAGAATGGTTTTTTTCGATTTAAAAAAATTTGCATAATCTAGTTTTATAGCACCCTAACTGTTAATTTAATAATTTGTTATAAAAATCTATTTAATGGGTAGGTAGAGAAGTTCGATATTATTTAGTTATGTATTATTGTGCGTTAAGCATGCATGACTGCTTTTATTTTTATTTAAATTATATGCACTGAAAACTAACAATATTATTCTTCATTTATGATTCGCGACCCCGTCGAACATTGTGGCTAACTTAAGATACTTTCGTAAAAAAAATTAGCAACATTATTAATTTAATCTAATATCTAATAAATATATAATCTAAAAGATATGGGACTAGGAGACACTAAGTATTTGGTTCCTTAACTACAATTTTGGAAGGAGATTTGTGCATATATTTGGCGTAAACTTTCAAATTGAAATAAATTTAAATGGTTATGAGAGAAAGATAAAGAATAAAAGCTGAAACATCATACATATCAACGAGAACTAGAAGGCACAGTATTAGGAGACAGTGAAAGAAAGAATGAGGAGAAAAACATAATGAAGTATGGATTTGATTAAAAGTAAATTATCATGAAAAGTAAGAAAGTAAGGATAGGCTAACAGCAACGGAGCCAGTCTTTAAAAGTCCAAAAGATAAAATCATCCTATAGCCTATGTGATTAAGAAGAAATTACACCGAATAAGAACGATTTACGACACCGATGTTGATATAAGAACGTTAAATACTTATTTAAATTTAATAAAACTTACATATAATTCGAAATATTCACAGAACTGATCAGATTATCGGTGCATCATTGTGTTTGTTTGCATTACATATATGCGTATTGTGAGTATATATCTACCAATCTGATCGTTTCTGTATGATTACAACTATCCTAATTGTTGCCTTAATAATAAAGTAAGATTGACTTTTGTTTATAGTTTGTGCAGTATATCCATTACCCATCGCTAGTTTCAATTCAGAATATAGATAAAACTAAGATGTTTTAACATGTTTACGGCTACATATGTAATACAAAATCGAGTGTTTCGGGATGCTGGAGAAAATTAATCGTGATATTTCCAATATTGTGAAATGGAAATCGCGTTTAAAGATACAAGTAAAGTATTTTAGTTCGAAAATAATCAAAAACTACATATACTAAGACCGCGCGTGTCGAGACTGACGCAAACAATACTGTCCGGTACAAACATGTATCGAAAGCTGGTTTTAGAATCGGGATTAAGGTTGATCGAAAGCATAGACTGCAGATCAAACGTACTGCAATCTATACATTTGAGCGGAGTTCGATTAGCGACATCATATGTATATATAGAGATAGAGATATATATGTATGTAACAGCGTTTCATATTTAGATCGGAGATTTACGGTCTTACAGTTTACATTTCACATGAGCTATACGAATACCGTATAGCTGAGTTGTTTCCAACAACTATAACGTGCCGGTTATAGGAAAGGTTTGGTTTGCGTCAAACTTAATATATAAAAAACGTCAGACAAGATTTTCATCCTCGATGACAAATTCAATCTCTTTCTAACAGCAGTTGAGTAAATCGTTCTCGTGAAGTTTTCTGTACGAAAATATACCGAAAACGCTGAACCGCCAGCTCTACACGGGAGATGTTAAACCAAGACCGACCCCATCAAGATAAACACGTCTGAGATAACATTTTAAAAAGATGTTAAACATGTAACAGATGAAAATCGAACCCTTAATTTTTTGGATCTGACTTCTCGCAATACAGAACCTAGGTAAGTAGGTTTCTACTCGTAAAAGCAATATTTGTGGCATTTCTTCATTTTTGGTCAATCAATTACACACTTTAAAAAAGATTACGGTTTTCCGAAAATAAGAATTTAGATAGCGCATTTAGTTGAGATATATGTATGTTTAAAGTCTCTGAATAACAGCCGAAGAGAAGTTCTACTATTTTTTAAAGGTTCAGTATTATATGCGTCAACCGAAAAAACCGACAAAAGGAAAACAAATATCAGAGGTACATTTAGGATATCTCATGAAGCACAGAATGCAAGGGCGTGGATAAAATAGATTGAATTGGGCCAATTTAAGGCGCCAGCATTTTGGAAAGTTCCTCATCCTGAAGACAGC
This sequence comes from Morpho helenor, assembly GCA_029227775.1. Classification (NCBI taxonomy): domain Eukaryota; kingdom Metazoa; phylum Arthropoda; class Insecta; order Lepidoptera; family Nymphalidae; genus Morpho; species Morpho helenor. The sequence goes on from JARGCU010000030.1 coordinate 13,257,807, forward strand.
CCTTAAGGAACTCTTCCTGTGTGAGCTGGCCATCGTTGTTTTCATCCATTTTCGCAAAGATGTTTTTAGCGCGTTCTTCAGCAGAATCAGCAGGCCTGTTACTTGAACAGGCACCCAGCATATCGTAAATAGCCTGCGAAGTACACATAGAAAAACTTTGAATATTTAACAGATATAAATATAGCAATATTATAATACACTTTTATATTGCAACGTCCTAAAGCGGTTTTACCGCTTATAGCAATTTCTCATAGACAACCTTTGGTCTGCGGACCAAGGTTAGAGAACGGGTTAGTGCATAAATTAAAGTCTAAAAAACGAATTTCTGGATATTGGAATTATTCTCCTTAAATAAGAAATATAATATATATTTATAAGCTATGATGTTCTTTGATTGACCCTACTATTTCAAGTATGATTGTTGTTGATAGGTCTGTACGATAACAATAAAAAACTACTAACCTGGACGATTTTCGTCATCTCCTGAATGTCTATTACACCATTCCCATCAACATCGTACATGCGGAAAGCCCACTTAAGCTTTTCTTCGGGAGTGCCGCTAGATGTCACATGGATAGCTTGCAGAAATTCCTAAAACAATTTTTTTACGATACACGATAACTTCCCAGTAAATTAAAAAGAAACAGGGGAAGGTATTCAATAAACGATATATATCGAATCAACATGTAACAGTTATTTATGAAAAAAAAATTCGCAATATAAGCAAGAGCAAAACTTATTCAATCAATTCGCAACATCATGCCTTACAAAATAATATTACAGTAAAAGCATACAATCGCATAGTTCACATTAACATCATTAGAACAAATTGTTTAAGGCGCTTAATGTTACCTTGAAGTCTATGTATCCATTCTTGTCCATATCGAATGTTCTGAAAACATGATCACAGAACTCAACTGCATTACCAGATGGGAAAAACATCTTGTACATGTCGACGAATTTTGCTGGTGTCAGCCTCCCATTAGGACAGTCTTGCTGCAAACACAAATTCAAATTCAAAATATTCTTTATTCAAATAAACTTGTAAACAAGTGCTTTTGAATCGTCAACTCTACTGCTGGTTCGGAAAGCTGTTCCTACCGAGAAGAGCCAGCAAGAAACTCGGCGGTTGCTCTTTTAAAAATATAATTCTTAATATTATTTACATTAAGTCGTTACTGTCTTGTACAGGTTCAAAGAGAGCTATATCCACACATTCTTATCTTCTAAATAATCTTCAAGAGTATAGTAGGCTTTCTGTATCAGCCTCTTTTTAACAGTGTTTTTAAACTGCTGTAATGGCAGCGCTGAAATTGATTGCGGAATTTTATTATAGAATCTTATACCAAAACCCACAAACGAGTTACGCACTTTTGCAAGGTGCAAAGCAGGAGCCGCAAGCTTATGTCGGTTCCTGCTTTGTCTATTGTATACATCACCTATCGTTTTATAATTCTTTATATTTTTATGTACATAAATTAAATTGCTTAAAATATACTGTGAAGCAAATGTAAGAATACCTGTTTCCTTAAACTTCTCTCGCAGGAAATCGCACGGTCTTAAATTATAAATGCCACGTATAGCTCTTTTTTGTAAAACAAAAATTTTTTCACTATCCGCGCATTTACCCCATAGCAATATTCCATAGGACATAATGCTATGACATACAATGCTATAACACAAGTTACAAAATACAATTAAGTACCATTCACAAATACTTAATTAACCTATTCAAATGTTCTGTAAAGCGTCGGAAAATATACAATACATTAAAAAAGCTATACTTATTATAAGTATTTGATGGATTTTCTCAAAATCTACTTTATGGATTTTTGTACGGTTTTCACTAAAAGATTGCAATTCTTGCAGAAAGTTTAAGTTAATAGTACATTACGGTTTTATGTATATTGTAGTCGGGCGAATGTAAAAAAAAATCGCCGACTAGGAGCTTTACTTGAGTGCGCCGCGTAAACCAACAGAGGTACACTAAAGTGATGTACTAGAAAATTGTAGATCTACAAAAGTACTACAAAAAAGTCCGCGAGAGCATGTCTCTATCTCTTACGGTTAATTTGCAATAATTACTTTCATGTACAAATTTTCAATTCGGGAACAATTTTGAGATTTTCACGGGGGCGAAGCTAGGCACAGCTAGTAGAATAAAATATATATACGTTGGCACCTTTGTCTGTCTATTTAAACGACATAAAGGTTCGAAGATTAATTTAAAGGTCTAAAGCTAAATTTTTTCATTCACCTTAAACCCTTTGTACCACTCCTTGATGGTGGTCTCGTCATAAGATGTATGAGTTTTCAGGAAGTCCATATCTTCCTTCGTCAGTTTGTCTTTACTGAAGAAGCAGCCCATCTTCACTGTAACAAAAAAAACTATATTTATTTATATAAAAAAACTATATTTATATATATTTTCTATATATTTATTAACTAGTGGTACACGTGACTGCGTTTGCATAGACTGCATTGTTAAATTACCCTCAATTTTGTGATTCATATGTTTTCCTATTCCCGAAGGAAAAACGGAAATTCGATCCCTTATATTAGCTCGGTATATAAGGTGCCAATTTTCATCAATAGCTGTGGAACAGACAGAAATAAAGAATAGATTCACAATATAGTCCGAAATAAATTATATAAATAGAACATCGCAGTAGCATACAGTGGCTATTGATCTGCAGGCTACTGGTGTTATATTAAACCTAAACTATTTGGAGATTACAGTACTGTGAAGCTTAATAGAACTTGGATATAAGTTGAATGTGTTAGGTCTTACGATACAAATGAAAAGCCAATTTATTATACATATTAAAGTACAGGTTCAAATTTCTCGAACCACCACCTACCTAAATACTACTATAATAATAATATAAAACCACCAAATTTTTACCTATCCTTTTCACACGTCTAGAGTTTTATCACAAATATATAAAATAATATGTTATTTTGGTTTGACGTGAATGGCTATACCATTAGTTGATTGGCGGCGACCCATTAGTTCACAATATAGACCGTCACAATAACTGACAGCATTGTCTTTACAGCATGAAAGGAAGGATATTTGATATTTATACCCCTATAGCTGTTTTAGCCGAACAGTCAGAATAGACACAACGACACTAAAATGAATATAAAAAGCCCTGGAAAATATAAATTACCTCCCAATCTACATTGATGAAACAGCGTGGCGGGTCTAAGAGAAATTCTGTACGCAAAAGTTAAATTATATGACACAGCTACTTTTCTATTTTGTTTTTGATAATCATGCTTTGGTTTATTTTATAGCAAGGGCAAATGGAGACTAAGGTGAAAAACGAAGACGCCCGTCATGTAGATCCGGTCTATATCGCGTGTCGCACCTCATTAACTTGAATGACATAAATGTCACACTGTTATACGTTCCAAGATCCAAGAAATATTTAAACGGCATGTCTGGAAGCATGTTCGTATATACTACACTAATTGTGTACGAATTTATAGTTAAGAAAGGTTAAGAATAGCAGTTAAAATGAGTTTAGATAGAAAGCTAACCATTATAATGACGAACTGTAGTCTACAAATATGTTTACTCCTTTAATAAATTTACTAGTCTATAGACTTCTTATACATCTTGCATTACTTATTATTTTTAAACTTAAAAGTCACAATCACAAATATTGGAATAACAACCAAACTATTTCCAAAAGGTTAATCCTATTAATCTTACTAATACTATAAATGCGAAAGTGTGTGAGTATGGATGTATGTTTTTTTCTCTTTCACGGCGAATCCGCCGATGAAATTTGACATAATTGTCCTTATACACTGGAATAACATATAGGCTATAGAAATCCTGTTTTTCTGCAGGAATAGGATGACACTAAAATGCGCCATCTATTATCAACCTATCACGCTACAACTGTTGCCGCGAACGAAGTCGCGGGTAAAAGCTAGTAAAACAATAAAACACATGAAAGTTTTTATACAAAGCTCAGAAATCCAGTGAAGTCTAAACTTCACAAAGCTATCACAAAAGACGGAGCGCTGCGATACAATATACCGCTACAAAGCCATCGAATGGGAACATGGAATCGATAATACTTTTCAGGCAGTAAAAATCATCGGTACAAAAGAAAAATAGTTTCTCTGCAACTGTCGTATTGTCAAGAACAAAATAAAGAAAAAAATTGTATGTGTAAATCTGTTTCTACACATCTTTGTATAATAAATAGGTATAACAATTATAACCTTAAAATTTTATAATTATATTTTAAATATTCAATAACATCATTATTGTCCTACTTTTATCCCACTATAAGCGTGACCTGTTTTTACATGTTTTAGCTAGTTATTTTACGACCGGCCGACTGGCTGACGTCACCTTACTTTAGTCGCTTTTGCCGACACATCGGTAAGAAAGGAGGGTGATCTATTATATAATCATTTTAATATATTCTATCCTCATTATAATAAATTTAATCGAACGCAATTTATTGTAAAATAGAAAACCGAAGTAAAAACCATACAAATTTTAACATCTTCCTTAGTGACACGCAGCAATCTTTGCTGTATCTCTTGATCTGAGATTCTATCGAGTCACCTTGTTAAAAATTTAAAAAGGATTGGTTAAAAACTTTAGATTGGCGGTATTGATAAAACTAACATTAAATTTATATTTCTATCATTCATAATGTACTTAGAACCTGATAACAAAAAACTCTTATTTAAAAACAAATACAAAGCATTTGCTACTCTAGTTTTACTCTAGTCTTGATAGGTACTTAAAGTCAAGAAATACTCAGTGTATTTGTGAGTTCATGAAGTGGAAATTCATGCCTTATAGCCAAAATCCAGTTTGAGAAAATTAGACAAATAGTGTCATAAATTATATGTATTTGAGAAATATACAAACAAAGTGAAATGTTCGCCAAAGTACATCTTTTTCAAGATTATTCATTCCTATTGCCAGTGCCAAAAGTATCTTACTAGCTGAGTCACACAGTGCAACGGTTATATAAAAACTAAGATGGCTACTTATAACTTATTATAACAAAATAGTTTCTTTAAAATAATAAGAGCAAACTTCCAAATCCATTTGACGATGTAAAAGAACTTGAAATTCTACTGTAATAAAAAATATTTTGAATGAGAAATTCAATTTAGACTTACCTTTAGGCAAAATTTTGCGCGAACATTAAAACTTTAAAACATATTTTATATTATACGAACGTACGAACTTATATTATCCTCCTATACTCTGCAATATATAAAAAAAATATGATACCGTCATACAATTTTTAAATTAAACCAAGAATGAAAAAATGTAGTATTTATTGAATTCAACAATAAGGACGCGGCCCTATAATCCCAATGTTTTTTAACAAAAATCTTAGGTCGTGCCACTAAGATGCACAAAATTAAGTTTGTTAAAGTATAAAAGTACAATATTCAATTACATCATATAAAATTGTAACTATATCTGTGATTACGTTAACCAAATGCTTTTGTTCCGGAGGGTATTTGCTATACCGTGCGGAAGAGACAGTCGTGACGGACTGAGATGAATTCATTGATAAACCCGTTTACATAACTCGGCGATTCAGCCTTAAATCATGACGTAGCTCGAATTGATCAATTGGCAATAAAGGAAGCCCCAGAGATGTTTAATGTAATTTTCTTATTTCTGGTTGATAATGGCGCGTCTGCCAGTGTTTCAAGTCCGCAGCAAAAGCCCCGTAGACCTTATTGGAGCGATAATAATTTAGACACCCAATGGAAATAAAAGATGAAGGGTCTAATTTAGACGTTTATCTTTAATTAGTAAGCATTAGCATTTAGTACAAGTCTTAGAACAAACCATACTTAGTGCTGATATTATTACTATACATTTCTAATCACATGACTAATTTGCGTACTATAAGAGGCTTTCATTACTAAATAATGCAACAACTTTGTTAAAAAACTAATACGTTCCCAACCGGGGTAGTTTTATTTGCTAAAACTACCCTTCACGTTAAAAAGGAAATTCGATAAATTTACATCCGACCATCGAGAGAACTTCTAAAATGCCGCATCATCAAACCTCTCAACTAAACAAGGCTTTTGTTTTTAAAGCAAAAATAGCCTCTAGATTTTATGATACATTTATAGACAATAGCTTTTTAATAGGTTTCCTACTATATTATTGTAGTGAATGTATTTTAATAAATTTTAATTATTTTAAAACTACATTATATAATCGCAAAGCTTTTAAATTTTGTCGTGGAGTCTATCTACTGATGATTCCACGGTTGCGGGGCGAAACGATAATTGAGTTTGTGGTATTTGTGTATTGTATGAAGTGCCTGCGTTTTAGAAATGAAAACGCATGTATTAGAAATTAAAACGAATAGTCCACTCTACATATATTTAATTAAGTAAATAAGTAACGGCCTGTTACTATCCCACTGCTGGGCATAGGCCTCTTCTCTCCGTTTTTTTTTTTTGGAGAAAAGGATTGGAGCTAAGACCTACCACGCTGCTCTAATGCGGATTGGTAGGTTACAAATAGCCCCAGAGTTCTCTAGAGATATGCGGGTTTCATCGTGATGTTTTCCTTCACCGAAAAGCGTGTGATAAATTGCAATTATCAATTAGACACATAAGTTTTACTAGCATTGACACATGGACACATAAGTTAAACTCATTAATGCCTGCCCGGGGTTTAAACCCTTGACCTCCTCGAAAGAGGCGCACGGTGTTACCGCTGGGCTACCACATCTTATTTACTACATATATTTAATATTGTATATATATCGCGGGTTATGGTAAAATATTTTTATTATTACTTTTGTTTAAAGGATTTGTTAACACCTCTGTTGAAGAACGTGTATATTTTTTTTACAACGTGTATACAAATTTTAAAAATGAACGTTTTATTCTTATACAGTATATATTATATCTAACTAATTAAAGTTTTCGTTCCTTATCTTCGTCAACCTTTAGACATCTACTGTTGTATTATAGGTATCTTCAAGAGATTTCTACATCTAACGATCTTGTGCCACTCAGTTCAAGCGGTCTCTTGTAACTTTTTTTGTCATCTGCCTATCTAGCGAAGGTTCTACCTGGAGTTAGTGTCATCCCTCTCTCTATCGTCAACAAAACCACTGCCAGAGCAAAAAAAATCGGTCTACTGAGTGCTACTGTTGCGGTACTTTTTAAGATTCATGACGTTCAAATCAGTAATCACCAAGTAATAAGGTTTGGTGACACAGTGCTGCGAAAGCAACGCTATCAATTCTACACAGTGTTTCAACAATAAGTCGCTGCCCATTCTCAATTTGCAGCATTTTTTTGGTGACAAAATAATGCTTATACCGGCATTTGTCGGACGTCAGACGATGTATCTTTACCTGCATATGGTAGTGCAACCAGGATTTTTTTGTGGAAAATGAATGGAAGTACATGTAGACAGCTTAAGATGTAGACATAAGGTTAATAAGCAACTTAATATTCACCTTATATCAAAATCCAGTATCTTAGAGTTTCTGACTATATGAGATACTGCATTGTGTGACCTTAATTTATACTTTGAGGAAACACAAAAGTATGCCGTTAACTGAAATATTAAATTTATAACTATATTTGATTTCAATAAATACGAGTACAGTTTCGATATTCGAAGAACGATTATAGCTATATGGATAGCATTGGCTCATTTTCATTATTATCATTCTATCAATCAACATCGATGGATAAATGTATCGACTGACGTATTGATATAGATATCAAAGCATGCCTAGAGTAAACATATCCGAAAATTTATAGTGTACTAGCTAGTAAATCAAATTTATCCAACAAAAATAAAACTATTTTTAACTAGAAGTAAATATGAAGCAAAATTACCAGGTAGTTACTTGAAATCGTAATTTATGCTTACCGACGTTAGTAAAAATAACAAAAGTCTTCAGTAAATAATTGATTCAAAGTATTGAAAATTGAAAATAAAAATAACAATAGTTTTACTAAGTTTTCGCTTTAGTTTTTAACTTGATTTTTTATTCTTAATTTTTAGAGTAACATATACCCCTATAGATTACCATTTTTTCTCCAATTGAAAGTGGTTTATGAAAAAGTTTGTGCATAATTTGTTAAGGTTTAATGTAAATTATGTAGAATATGACTATATATTATATATCCTCCTGCCCTTATCCCAGTCTAAGTGGGGTCGGCACAACATGTTATAAACATATTGTAACATGATTTGGCTGCGTTATTACGACCGGCCGCCTGCCTGACGTCAACTTACCTTAGTAGTATTTTACGACACCTCGGTAAGAAGGAAGGTGGTCTATTCTACTAAACCGGATACCACACGGTGGGTCAACTTACCTTAGTCGCCTTTTACGACACCTAGGTAAGGAATGAGGGTGGTCTATTCTACTCAGCCGGATACCACACGGCGGGTCGACTTACCTTAGTCGTCTTTTAGTACACCTCGGTAAGTAATGAGGGTGGTACTATTCTACTTAGCCGGATACCACACGGCTAAAATATGACTATAATTGTACCAAATGTCGCAAATGTGAAGTCGATAGGGTGCTTTCATTGAAAAGGTCGCCTTATATCTGAGATACCACCGCAATCCTCTCTATGGCACACCATCTCTTGCGAAGCAGGGACAGGTTGCTGGTTTAATAAACAAATTAAGAATTGCTTTAAACACATACTATTCCGTAATCCAGATTACCAGTTAATTAATCCTGCTCACGTTACTGCGCGTCTGCTGTATCTCGCCAATCGTTTCATAAAACCTAATCTCCAATACAGATTCGTAAACACGCATTACGTCACATAAAGCGAAGCATGAATAGTTTATTTTCAGACATTTTTTCTATAGAATAAGCTAAGGTGATTTATATATATTGAAACGTAGAGTTGCGATCCACCAAAATAGTTTAACGAGAATTCCCAAGGCAACCTACTATTAAAATGAAATAGGCGATAACCTCAGCTTAGGAAAACGTGCCGTTACATATTAAATAAATTTTTAACATTTTACTATTGAAATAGATTAAAACCACCCTTAGCAGTGAGGGATGATTGCGATGAAGGAACAGGCCCCTAGGGCATTTAATATTTGAAAAGAGAGATGATTACATACATCGCTGGTGAAGTGGGCCGTTGACTTATAAGTATTGAAAGCAAATACTAGTGATTTGCTCTTACGATTTATAATAAGAACGCTGCTTTTAAATTAAAAAAATACTTTTCATTTATTTCTTTTTCTTTTTTTTAACAACTCAATAGATTTTATGACTAATTGATTAATTAACAAAAGTTGGTGAACTTCATACTACAATTTATAATAGTCAGTATTCACTTGGTCTGGTGCAAAAAAAATTGAGCATTTCTATAGACCAGTTTGAATACACGTCAAGGCGTCGACTTCATAAAACAAGTTTGTCTGTCTAGCTTTTTAATTTTTAAGATAAGTTAGTCATAGTACATATGTGTATATTGGGTATTTTGTAACAGATTAACATTATCCTAATAACTTTATCTAAAATACAAAAACTAAAAAAAACATGATGATTATAAAAAAATAATATTTATGAAACAAAAATACTGTCAACAATCTATATTTGTTAAATGACATTATTAAATTTCAAGTGCTACCAAAGTTTCTAAATGTAACTTGAAAAATGATTGTGTTTAAAAATAATCATACTATTATTAAATAGATAATTATCTACAAGTGTTTTAAATTTCAATAATACATAACTAATTATTTTAGTAATCCAAGTGAGTAATGGATGGCAGTAAAAGATATGTTACCGGCTTTTGGAAAATCTATTTTATCATTAATATATTGTTCCACGCTTATGAATCCATGTTAACCATGCCGGTCCTCTTAATCAACTTAACGTAAATTGCATAATATTCCTTAAGAGGTCAGAGTTTGATCTACCTGTGAGTTTGATCTATCCTAACTGATAGTAAATTTCGTATAATAACTGAGAGCATGTCTGAAACTTGTGTTAGCATGATAAAAAATATTCATCATCCTCCTGCCCTTACCCTACTCTAAGTGAGGTCGGCACAAAATGTTATAAACATGCTGTCACATGATTTGGCTGCGTTTTTACGACCGGCCACCTGCCTGACGCCAACTTACCTTAGTCGTATTTTACGACACCTCAGTAAGAAAGAGGGTGGTCTATTCTACTCAACCGGATACCACATGGTGGCTCAACTTACCTTAGTCGCTTTTTACGACACCTCGGTAAGAAAGAGGGTGGTTTATTCTATTCAGCCGGATACCACACGGCGAAGCATGATAAAAAATATTATTACAGTTAAATATGACGCATTCCCTAAGAACTATTGAGAATAACCGTAATAAAGTATGTATTATACATATATTAATTCACATAATTAAAAAATACTCTGGTAATTTTATGTAAGAAATATCTTTTTTAAAGATTTAAAAAATTGTTAAGCCATACTCTTCTAAGCATTGATATTTCTCATTTTAAGCAAATAATTATTACGGTTATTAAAAATTACTATTTCAAAGCGTAATAACTCAACGCATGAGATATCTTCCAAGGGACACAGAAAGACCGTTCGTCTTTCCATGTCCTGTCTTTTATATCTTTTATGATCACAGAAATCATAACATTTTCAGAAGAATATGTCAATATTAATAAAAATATTCGTCTAGCGAGAAGTAAAAACGGGCCAGTAGTTAGTTACATAACATTAGTTATAGGTTTTATTTTACTACTTACAAAATAAATGTCAACAAAAATATAGAAATGCAAGCAGAAAAGTAAGGAAATGATAAAAGCATTTTAAAGTCTACGCTGCAATCATTTTAAAATGTACATTGGAAATAGCAGAATAAAACCCATTTCCTGATTTAGTTCAGGTGCGAATGCAGACGTACATGTCAAATTCGAATTTGCATTGTGAATTTTCGTATTCAGCAGTAGGTTGCAAATGAAATTCTTTTGCATATTGGATAAAATATACCTGGAAACAAATTTCCTATTTGAACATCGAAAGTAAATGCTTTTATATTGACAGTTGACACACGTATAAAACGTAGATGGGCGGCCGCCATTTTTAGTTTGAGGTCGGTCATGCAGACTAATGCCAGTCACGTCGCAGTTGGGTGGTTCTTACAATACAATAAATATTCGCCATTATTGCACCAATTAGCAGCCATTGGAGGTTCGTGATGCGACAATTCCTCTTAAAGACAGGTTTCTTTGAGTTTAAGGTATACTCAAACTTTAGTTCCGTCACATCTCGGAAACATTTCTCATCATTGGCAACATTTCCCCTATTTTGATCCGACCTATCCCTAGTAATAGTATGTTACTGAAAAGAAACTGGAATATGTTGGCTTTACCTAATAAACCATATATCATAAATTATTATAATTACATAATCGAAAAAGACCGAGCCTAGCTCGGTAATATTTACCAAAATAAAAGAAAGTTAAAAAAAAATAATAATAATAGGGTGGGGATCGTTCCTAGGTATTTTCATTTCTCGCGACCACCCATTCCTCGAATAAGCTACGCTGACTTGATAATTAACGGCAATAATGGTGTTTTATTTATTCAATGTAAATTTTAGTATTTTTTTAATGCCCATAATCAGGGATAAAATATTTTTTTTATATATAAAACCTAGCTAGATCGATTTTTCTTCCCAAAACTTCCTTCATGCTGAATTTCAGGAAAATTATTAGAGCCGTTTCCGAGATTCCGAAAATATTTATATATACATGCAAGATTAACTCATTTAAATATTAAAGATTATATTAAGGTATATGCACAAACCATTATTGAATTTCAAAGTGCTCTTCTAATATTTCAGGGTATTTTGAAGAACTGAGGATAAAAATGAAAAAAAAATCGAAACAAGACTGAGTCACAGCAACGCGCGCCCGGTCAGTTAGTTATAAAATAAAATATGGCGTAATAAAATTATGTGCTTCTACAGTCTCCACTTATTTTCACTGCGTGGGCAACTGTCGTCGATCATTAGAATAATTATTCAGCTCGTTAACAAAGCGCTTGAAACCGACGAGATTACTATGTGCATAATAAATAAATAATCTTATAAAACATGAAATCTCTCAGCGCTTTTTATTACATTTTCTATCAGTACTTCCATTAAAAGAAAAAAGTTAGTTGAAATGGTTATAAATGCCGTAGACGTAAAGTGATTTAGCGTTCCCTTCGAAATTAATTGTATTATGTACACTACATACTGACAAAACCCAACAGCAGATAAGGATTCCCATATGTATATGTAACGCCAATGTGTTTTACTGCAGAATGGTCAAAGAGACCTTGTGTTTCCTCTGTATACCACACAATCATGACGCATTAACTGTTAGGAATCAAACGACTGGAAGCACTTGGAATGAAAGCGGTATATCATGCTATTGTCACACGAGGATCCATCGCCCGATAAGACAAGCTAGCTTGATATGGAAGTACTACGAACAGCGCCTACAGAGAACTATCAGTTAGTGGCGGAGGGATTATGAAATACCTGTAATTATTACTCAACAGCAAATGGCGCCCATTTTCATTGGCTCTCCCTAGGGTTAACAGCGGCCGATCGGACATTGAGCCGGCTGCTCCCTGAGGTAATTAGTGCATATCGAGGGGTAGCTCTTTAAGGGTAAGAGGATGTTAATTAGCAGGGGCTTAATGCGAGGTCCACTTTCAGCTTCCTGTCAAGCGGCATATACAATAAAATATATAAAATTATATACATTATGTTATGTTGAATTTAGTATATAATATATATGTATATTGAAATTCGTTAAGATCGGAAAGTAATACGCTTTTCTATTAATCTGTCAATTTCGGAGTCAAAATACTATATTTCAATAATAAAAACAATGATGATTAGATAAGTACAGTTTATAGGTTTAAGTGTAACCGGAATCTGATCTAAAATTGATACAGAATTTAAATATAACGTTTTATATCACAACCAAATTTTCTCGTACTGAATTCAAATATTGGTATGAAATGTGAATGTAAATGTATTTGCATTTAAATAAAATCTGTCGATAATTTGAACTGAAAGCGACACCTGATAAAATCAGCTATTTCCTCGGGCAGTATACATGCAGTGTTAACCGACATGTTTGTAATGGCAGATATCCGTTTGGCAATTTTCAGACAGATAAGTTGTATTTTATTGTATGTTACTGATTATTCGTAAATGGAATACCAGAGCATATGACCATTTGATATACCTCAATATAAAATAGTCATACAATACTATTACAGTAAAATAAGGGCCTTTTACTATCCCATTGCTAGACATAAGCTTCCCTCTTCGTTTTTGGAGAGACTGCTTAGTAGGATTGGTAGGATTGGCACGTACCCATAAAATTCTCAAGAGATATGCAGTTTTTCTCACGATGTTGTCCCTCGCCAAAAAGCATGTGATATATTGCAAATAACAATTAGACATATAAGTCTTAACAGGAAAACTAATCGGTGCCTGCCCGGTGTTTGAATCCGTGAAACCTTCGACACGAGTCGCACGGTCTCACCGCTGTGCTATTACTGTTTTACAGTTATCCAAGTATAACTGGTATAAGATATTGATATTACAATTCAAATTACATTCTGCACTATTTCGGCCTGCCTGTAAAAATGTTTTAATACACTTCTTAAGTTAAAAAAAAATTAAAATTTATTTTTACTTTGTATTTATAATCCTTGAAAAACAATGTTGAGGATTTTTTTACCAACATCAATTTCAATCCCATCCTGATTATAGGCCCGTTGTGTGATTAGTCTACTGTAAAGTTTCACGATCCATTCTCGCTTTAAGTAATGAAAACGGAAAAAGGAAAAGGAAAATACTAAACGAATTCTTATAGACTAATGAATTACTTTGCATGGATCTAAAATGGATTAATTAGAATTATCAACAATCTGTATTTTTTATTGTAAATTAAATTTATACACTGTATAGATATATCTGGCTTCTTTACCCAATTTCGAGTTACATGTTAACGAGAGAATATTAATATATAAGTTGAGTGGGTACGACGTATTGTCCTGAAGAATTCTACTAAAAACCACTCATTTGATATTAATTGCAAAATTTAATGTTTTGTTAAAATGTATTTTATAGCTTGCCGTATTGATTGTTTGGTCTCCATAAAAAGTTTTCCTTTAATTATTATAACAATATGCACGCAGTAGAATGAATCGACTACATCGTTTTACAAGAGATATCTATAGCTTTACCAAGATAGAAAAAAATACCTAGAAGAACTAAATAAAGAAATTATCATGTATCGATCCACCCACATAAATAGTCTCAACCTTTTACCTAGATATTACTAAATCAATACCTGAGACTGTATTGGCAATTTGCCATTATTTGAATTGAATAGACTGATGAATTCTGTTTTTCGTTGAATGGTTAGGTAAGAGATATAGACAATAACTTCGTTACTCCATTAACAGTTTATTATTAATGTTATTTAATAGGCAGTGTCAACGGGTGATAATTTATTGATGAATGATAATAAATGAGCATAATTAAGTAATTATTAGCTGTTGCTTATACCACGGTAGTCTATTTTGGCGAAGGTAAATCTCGCATAATGAGGGAATTCCGTAATGGATACATACATGATACATGAGTACTGCTTGATATTCAAATTATGGATGTGATTGGGGTCGTCGTGAGCTACTAATAGCAGAAAATTTCAGCGCAGAATAACTGAAAACATTTAATAAATGTTACGCCGTGTGGTATCCGGATGAATAGAATAGTACCACCCTCATTTGTTACCGAGGTGTTGTAAGAGGCGACTAAGGTAAGTCGACCCGCCGTGTGGTATCCGGCTGAGTAGAATAGACCACCCTCATTTCTTACCGAAGAGTCGTAAAATATGACTAAGGTAAGTTGACGTCAGGCAAGCGGCCGGTCGTAAAATACGTAGCCAAATCATGTGACAACATGTTTGTAACATGTTGTGCCGACCCCACTTAGAGTGGGATAAAGGCAGGAGGATGATATCAAGCCGAATGAAGGCCAAATGTACCGCCCCTGGCCCCGATGGCATTCCTGGGCGCGCCTGGGCGCTCGCTCTGGGTCCAATGGAGTCGGGACTCAGGGCGATTTACAGCGCCTGCCTCGAGCAGGGCCTCTTTCCCCGTAGGTGGAAAACTGGGAGACTGGTCCTGCTCAGAAAGGAGGGTAAACCGGCCGATACACCTTCCGCGTATCGGCCGATTGTTTTGTTGGACGAGGCAGGGAAGCTGCTTGAGCGTATAGTAGCTTCCCGCATCATCCAACACCTCCAGGATGTGGGGCCCGACCTCAGTCACTTCCAGTGCGGATTCCGTCAAGGCAAGTCCACCCTCGACTGTATCGAGGGTGTGAGACGTCTGGCGGAGGAGGTGACAACCCGGGGTGAAATGGTGTTGGCGGTATCATTAGACATTGCCAACGCATTTAACACCTTGCCCTGGGGAGTGATCAGGGAGGCCCTACGCTTCCACCGTATCCCCTCGTACCTACAGCGCATTGTCGGTGACTATCTTGCCGACCGCGCTGTCAGGTACCCAACAGCTGGGGGTCGATGGAAGGAGCGGAGGATGTCGTGCGGTGTTCCACAGGGGTCGGTCTTAGGCCCCCTTCTGTGGAACATCGGTTACGACTGGGTGCTGCGCGGGCAGATGCTCCCGGGAGTGCGTCTGTTTTGTTATGCAGATGACACTCTCGTGACTGCTCGCGCAAGCTCTTTCCGGGAGGCCCGTATACTGGCGACCGCGGCCACAGCTCACGTCGTGGCCCGAATTCGTCGGTTGGGACTGGGGGTGGCCTTGGAGAAATCCGAGGCCATCTGTTTCCACAAGCCTCGGATGGCACCCCCAGTGGGTTCCCGGTTGGTGGTGGGCGGGACGACCATCGGTATCTCAGGTACTTTAAAGTACCTGGGATTAATTCTCGACACCCGATGGACGTTCGAGGCCCACTTCCGGCGGCTCGCCCCCAGACTAATGGCGACCGCCGGAGCTCTGAGCAGGCTCCTCCCAAATGTGGGGGGGCCGAATGCAGGCTGCCGGCGCCTTTACGCCGGGGTGGTCCGCTCCATGGCCCTGTACGGCGCTCCCGTATGGGCGGAGCGGCTGAACGCCAGATCCCTGCCCCTGTTGCGCGGGGCGCAGAGAATTATGGCGATCAGACTTGTGCGGGGCTACCGGACCATCTCCGGCGAGGCGGCCTGCGCCTTGGCTGGGTCCCCTCCGTGGGACTTAGAAGCCAAGGTGCTTGCTCAGGCCTACCACCGAAAAGCTGAAGCCCGTTCATCGGGGGGAAGCTCTGAGGTGGTAGAGGTTGACTGGCGGAGGGCAGCTCAGGTGGAGCTCCTCCGCCAATGGAGGCGACGGCTGGAATCGCCCAGTGCCGGCCATTGGACGATTTCTGC
Source organism: Morpho helenor (assembly GCA_029227775.1). Classification (NCBI taxonomy): domain Eukaryota; kingdom Metazoa; phylum Arthropoda; class Insecta; order Lepidoptera; family Nymphalidae; genus Morpho; species Morpho helenor. Next base: position 13,274,281 of record JARGCU010000030.1, read on the forward strand.
ACTCCAGCCCATTCTCCAGGGCTGGGTCGCCAGGAGGCATGGGGTCCTCACCTTCCGCCTAACACAGGTGCTTTCCGGACACGGTTGTTTCGGGGGGTATCTGTGGAAGGTGGCCCGGTGCGAAGAGTCCGGTGAATGCCACGAATGTGGCGCTGAGTTTGACACGGCGCTGCATACGCTCGCAGACTGCCCAGCTTGGGCGGTTCAGCGAGCGGAGCTCGTGGCAGAGGTGGGGCACGATCTCTCCTTGCCCACCGTGGTTCGTGCCATGGTGGACAGGGAGGGATCGTGGGCAGCGATGGCCTCTTTCTGCGAGGACATAATCTCTCGGAAGGAGGCGGCGGGGCGGATCCGGGAAGTCGAGTCTTTGGATCCGATCCGCCGCAGGCGAGCGGGGCGCAGACGTCTCGCCGAAGCCCGTCGTATGCCGCCCTAACGGGGGCCTATGGGCGTTCCGAACGGGGTTTATCGGACGCCCATCTGAAAAGGTCCCTGAGGTGGTCGATGCATCTGGTGCTCCCGATGCATCGTCTAGCGGAGGAAGGGCCTAGTTTAGAGAGGCCCTGACCCAGAGGTGGCGCACTCTGAGGTTCAGAGTTGCTGCTGGCGGGGATGGGGGCAATGTGTCCAACGTTACCCTGTCCCCGCCACCAGCAGCGTGGTGGAGCACTGTCAGGTTTTTAGTCGGTGAGAGTCCGACATACCCGCCGCTCGTCCCTGTCGGGCGGTGATGACCCATAATGGGTTTTCCTGACAAAAAAAAAAAAAAAAAAAAAAAAAAAAAAAAAAAAAAAAAAAAAAAAAAAAAAAAAAAAAAAAAAAAAAAAAAAAAAAAAAAAGGAGGATGATATCACAATATACATTTCATTCACTTAGATTAGTAACTGGTTTTAGGTTAATCAAATTAAAAATTAATGAATCCAGTCTAGTTTGAATTTATTTTTAAACCACACTATAAGATCTTCGTACTATAATTTTCCCTACCTCATATTATATTTAAGCAACTACACATAGCGGTTAGCGCAAGTAACAATTCAATACAGAATGAAGAAACTTTGTCATGATATATATTATATTAATTTACACGTTAAGGATTGTCAATATTTAAAAATAAGTTGAATCATAAAAACAGAATTTTTGGAAAAAAATGTTGAGTGAAATTGATATCTGGCCGCTCCTATTTAGCTTCTATTATTATAGTATTTAAGCTGATTTAGAATTAAAAAACGCTAAAATTTACATTTACGAAATCAAATCAAATGGCGAAAGTTCCAAAAAGATTTAAACTTCTGATACATGAACAGTTTACATTTTTTTTGGTATTGATTCATTTGAGGTGAAGATAATATTTCTTTTATAATAAAATTTGTAAGCAGTAATTTATGATATAAAATTATGTGATCAAATACGGTGAAAAATATTTCATTGACTAAAACCTCTTACGTGTATTACCGATGAGTTGGCAGTGCGGAGCATTGACGTATATTTTCCCAACGTCAATGCGGTTACGTTATAGAAACTGGAGTACTCTAAAGGCAAACCGGTATCCGATAATACTCTGAACACAAAAATAAATGTGTATTACAGCCCACTGAACACGCTGAGAGAAATATAACGAGTTGAAAGGTATTCATATAGATAGTTTTAAGATTTTAATTTAGGAGTCCGTTCATATTATATTCTTACTAGCGGCCCGCTCCGGCTTCGCACGGGTATAAAATATATAGCTTATGTCACTCAGTGAAACAATTATTGAAATTTATCCGGTAGTTTTGATTTATTCATCACGCGACTTGCAGCAGAAACTTTATCATTACTTTTGTACTGTGATAAGCTGTTAAGAAAGCGTGTCAAATACTTCGTATTCGCATTTTCATATGTAGAACTATATAAAGTATTCATGACATCATTCAAGCAGCTAAGTCACATGACATGGTTATTGAGAACCGGGACACATAAAATGTATTAATACCATCGTTAAATTTCACTGCGACCGTTAAAGTAAACCTTTTAACGCATCGCCGCCATCTTTAGATATTAATCCTCGTCTACAATATGTATACATTATATAAATTGGTACAACATAATACATGGTTCAATTGAGTATCGACCTAAAGGTCGAAGGATGATATTCGGCACTAATAATCATTCATGTTAATGAAGTAGTACTAAATCGAAACAATATTTACTAAGAACTCAAGGACTCTCATTGCATTGGATCATGCTAAGAGCATGTTCGCGTGTTTTGTCGATAACTTCGTCGGAAAGAGATGAATGATCAAAAATGGTCTTGATAATAATGACCCTTTTGTGACTTTTTATAAATGTAGGTAGGTATATATTAATTTGACTAAGTAACTACAATGTTTTAAGTTGTATATTGCACTCTAGATAGACTTTTCGAAACTATTTAAAAAAAATTCCATTTCAATATATATAATAATCTGTAGTAAATTTTTTTCATGACAATCATTTCATTTTTCGCCGGTATCACTGACTACGATGAAAAAACAAAAATTGTATGTTATTTTTGTACATGTCAGCAACACTGCACAAGGAACAAATATTGATAACATTCGACATTCGAAAATTTAGACAATGAAACTACGAATACACACTAACACATCTGTCTTCTGTCTGTTCGTGATAAAAGCGCAGAACGAATTTTCATGCGAATTTCAGCAAAATACAGAGTGATCGGATTTCGAAAAACTGAATCCGCCTGATAGCTTTTATTGGAAACAAAGCCGTTTGAAATATGACAAAAAAGTATGGTGGGAATTTTCCTCTTTTCTCTACGAAAAAGTCCGCGATGGCATGTATCTTTTAAATATACGTTATAATGGGTTCAAAGTTAGTTAGGTAAATTTAGTTACACTGAAATCCGCTTATTTAATTAGTTGTAGAATGTAATTATGGAAGATGCAAATTTTGAAGCGTTAGTAATTACACCAACTGACAGTGTGACACTAATCCATACTGTAAACGTACACAGCGTCGCAAATTTAGCCATGTGCCACACTGAAGCAAAATGAAAATCAAATACATGCCATCCCTCTACACGGTTAGTAAATATGAATTGCAATATCGATGTCCCAATTCCAATTAATCAAACTTGATTGGAAGGGGATTTATTATAAACCGTGAATTGAATTCACATGATTCCTGTTTCTTTTAATTTCAAATGGAAATGCGTTTATTGTGTACAATAAATAAGATTCGTCTTAAATTAAACTTTTGTTGATGATGACTCGAAAGAAATGTTTTCCAATAGAAAGAAATCCAGTGAAGTTCCAGAAATTTCCAGTGGTAGCAATATTCCATCGTAAGGATTCTATAAAATCGTACTTTCTTAATTAATATTCATAATTCATCGGTAACGTAAAGAAACACATACCGGCGTAACTCCCTAAGAATCCCTAAGACGTGTTACCCGGCAATTTGTATTGCCCCAACGTAAACTTATCGTTCTCGCTAAAGAAGAGTTTAGCTTTTCAGTAGTACCAGAGATCGTAAATCACTGATAATTTATTTGAGGTTAAAAGAATATGAGCGAGACGTTATTGACATCTCATGGACGTTACGCAGTCTTCCTCGGGTAAGGTTGAGATCAGGATTAACAACGTGAATAAAGCCAATAAATGGCAGACTGCGTTGGGCTTCCCAACTATTTCCTATTGTTTGACACAAACATAAAAGCCTATGATTTTGATGATGCATGACCTTAATGCGAACTAGCCTTAAGCTGCCACTAAACCCATTTACGTCAGTATGATTTCAAAGCGGATATATTCGTGTCTGAATTTAACATCGTTATAGCCATCAGTCTATTACTCTGCAGCGCTTCATGTGTGGTATGAAATGTATATTAACCGTATTGCTTGTAAAAGATAGAGCTGATCCTGTATTCTAAATTATGACTATTTGTTTGTTTTGTTGTTTATTTATTTGATTGACGGTGTTTTGTATATACGACAAATTTTTTGAATATTACAAAAATTACAATAGTAATTTTTTGGTGGATAACTTCAGCCGTTACATCTTTCTCCTCTGCTGTACCTGAGAGAACATTAATGAATTTATAAATTAATTCTAAGTAATTTTAATTTCAAGTTATAGAAATTTACTGTTCAAATCTTTTCTCAAAGTTTTCCTACTTAAATTTTGTACGGCCAAAATCCTCAGTGATTCTAGGTTTCAATTTACTTCTCACGATAAATATGAATAGATTAAATTGAATGAATAGATATTCGAAAATAGGAAGGCTCAAAGGGACAAAAATATATTATTTTTGTCACAGGTGCAGAATGAAAATGTTGAATATGTAAATTTCCAACTGTTAACTGGCACTGACGACAGATTGAATTTTCATAAAGGTATTGAAATTGTGAAAGCACTAACGAGAGCAGAGTATAGTAATTGAATTGCACATTCGCAAAATTATATTTCCAAGAGCGATGTACTAAATAATAAATTAGTTTTGAACATGTCATATTTCCATTAGAACATCCTAATTAAAATTTTGTGAAAGACGTATTAATTTAATATTTCGAAGAAAAAAATTAGTAGATGTGATTCAATGTGGAAAAAAAGGAACAATGTTTTATTTGCTTGCTTGAACACGCTTAAATAAATAAATAAGTAAATAAATACAGACAGACTCAGCGGAGCGACTATTTACATACATTTGTAAGAATATATTTTAATGGCCCTTATTTTTTTAGGTTTCATTCCACTAGTTTTCATTGTACTATTTAACAAAAAAGACAAACGCCGCTTTAGATTTTACAGTGAGAAAGCTATGGAGCCTTTTTGAAAACGTACATAAAAGAAAGCAAACAAAAGTTGTCAAGTTGCACATCGATACTTGGCAGACGAGTATCATGTTTCCTCTACAAAGACTGCTCGGCAATTCTCTTTTGAAATGATATACAGTTTATTTTTTCTTGAAAGAAAAAAATGAATAGATAAAAACAATATTAATTATATAGTACGGTAAATGTTATATTAATTACCTTATTAGGTAATAATTTTTATATGAATAATCATGAGCACTAGCAAAAACAATTTCGATTATTAAAGATTCAAGAAAAGATTTTAGAATTATTTAGTCATAAAAACAAACGCTTTGTTCCTGAACCTATGATGTTACTTAGTAAAAAACAAAATTGTGTAAAAGTTATAAAAAGAGGATTTTAGGATAAATTTCTCGTTAATTAATTTACATTTAAATTAATTATACAAATCAACTTGACATTATAAGTAGCGGTGAATCTCAGTATTTAGAGCTTGATGGCTTATTTCCTACAACGTTAAGATAAAAAATCAATAATTAAATTAATTAATGATAAACAAAGACACGCACACGCGTCTTCGCCGGCGAAAGCGAGGTCACCACTTTTTTTAACGTCAAGCACCAAGGGCGTTAGCTACGATTGTTGTATCGCTTAGACTTCTCTGTAAGCCTGACTTGGTCCCTACAACGCCTCGCTTTAAACCAGGTCTAGCCTCTCGGGATGTACCCTCAACTTCACAAATGCTGCTGCAAGTATTTTCTGAAACCCGCTTTTCATTGTTTTGGTTTGCGCTTAATCAATTAACCAAAAACACTCTAATAGTCGTTTGAGCAAAAAGTCCTCGTAGCAAATCCTTAACATAAGTGCGTTCTACTTTAATCACTGTAAACTGGAGCACTGTACAATAAGCCCTTGATTATTGTTTAAACAGAACATTAATTGACAAACTTCTGAACTCATTTACATTTTCATGATAAGCTAGCTATACAAATTATAAATTAACCCCAAAACTATATTCAACAATTAATATGGTGGCTTTCGTTCTTTGATTGTTATGGAATTAAGCTGGTTCAGTTCAGGTAAGAATTTTCGGTTCTGGCAAAATATCATTACTGCAAAATAATTTTTTCTTTAGAAATGACTATATGATAGCCCAGATAGATAGATTGTTAAATGTATGTGCTGTATTAACTATACATACATAATGGAAGAGTTATATTTTGAAGCTGCAATATATTGAATTTTTTTATGAATACAAAAGATTGCTTGTAATGCTGAATGGTTTTTAGGATATGAGTTGATTACTCGTATTTCATTAAAATATTTTTGTTAATTCAAGAATCTCCTAAAGTAAAATTCTGAAATGAGTCCATAATGGTAGGGGCGTTAGACATACTCGTAGGTGGTCGGTGGTGTCACAGCGAGACGAGGCCGGAAGCGTGGCAGTACCTGGTACCGATTAACGATAGCTTACGTACTGGGGGCGATACATGATAGCACTACGAGCCCTAACCTATTGTTTAAAGCTTGTTTGTTTAAACTTGTTTAAAATTAATCATGGGCAGGTGTTACTCTCTGCTCAACATCTAGACGTTCACCGCTATACATAGGTCTCTTTACATGATTTCCACACAACACAATCCTGTGCCGCTTGTATACAACGACTCCACGAGACCTTTTTGATGTTGTCTACCCCTTAGAGAGTCTACTAATGATGCGTTTTTTCGTTGCGGGGTCGCCGGTCGGTCGCAGGTGGCGGTTATCACTAGGTGCATAATATGCGAAGCAGGAGCTCGTCACCTAAGTATTTTAGAACTCATCAAACTCCAGGTAGACACTAATGAGTTTTTCTATTAAAACTTATGTGTCTAATTTATAATTCCAATTTATCACACGCTTTTTGGCGAAGCAAAGCATCGTGAGGAAACCTGCATATCTTTAGACAAATCTAGGGATATGTGTAACTTACCCATCCGCATTGGAGTAGTTTGGTAGTTCTTGGCTCCAACGCTTCTCTCCAAATGGAGAGAGGCGGCCTATGCCCAACACTAGGGTTGTAACAGCCTGTTACTCTACTTTACTTACTACCTACTTTTAAGTATTACAGCGACAAAAGTCTAATTCGTTCTCTATAAAAAAAATGTACCTACCTAACCTCAAGTTTCATTAATCGTGATGCTGCATATGGAAGTCTAAACCATTATCTAACCTCATACCAACGCAATATGTAAATTGATGGCTCTCCACCAGGGTGTACGGAATAGCCAGCTGCGGCTAGCGTAATCAGGTAACGTGCATTTGGCTAATTATTCATACAAACGATTCTAATGGACACTGCCTTTGGTTTAGTAACTAATGAACTTATTAGCTTTAAACAACAAAAACCTTTCAACAGGCTACCTGACTTATAAATTTAGAATCTAGATATATTTTAGACCTTTTTGCAAATATTTCACCGTATTACATATTCTTTCATTATGCAAAAAGACAGATGCCATGAACCGTGGAACTTAATCTTTTAATTGTTCGGTAGAATATGGGTGAATTTTTCGGTTTTTGTCAGTAGAATCGGAGCTGAAAAGTTTGCTTGTCAGTTACTTAAAGTTTAAACCTTAAGATAAAAAAAGTCTCTTCTTTTGCATGTTAAATAATGTTGATACTAATACACTGAACTCTGGCATATGAGATCCCGGTAACATTTATATCAAACATCGATCCGCCATCATATCTTCAGTCTCTTAGTAAAACGCATTGACGTATGAGATATCGTTCTTAATTATTTTATCATGATCGCAAACTTTAAAATCAATTCATTAAGTCAAAGGACTATCCAAGACCGTTAAACAAGAATTTTATTTAAAAGATATTATATTATATATTCCATCGATTTGCTATTTCAGTGTGTTCTAGATATTCACAACAAAATGGAGTCGATGTCTGCGGTAGTACTTAAACCGATTTTGTTGTAAACCGTGATTCCTAGTAATCTAGTTGTTCGTTCAACGTCATCAAGTAATCGTTAGCTCCAAAAGCATGAGCTTAATCTTCATAGCGGTCTACACGGGAAGTTTTTATTAAAAAAACCAATATTAGGTAAAGTCAAAATATATACATACTCCTTGTTCATAAACTAAATACAAAAAAAAACTAACCAGACTTTCCTCAGTAAAACATTGTAGCTTTTAAAATAATGACATATATATATTTGCGCACTCCCGAAAATAAAACAGAATTTTTACCATTAATGTCAACACCCTTATAAGCTTCAATTGTACCGAATTTAATCAGTATTAGCCCCACTGTTTTCACGTTAAGTTCGAACAACAAAGAGATCGGTAGATAAAAAATAAAATAAATAAGAAAACAGGAAAAAGAAACTGTGTTGATATACACGAATTTCATGTTCGTCAGGTAGGTTTACTTTACATCACCAACATCCAGAGTTCATGCCACTATTGACACTTGTACGAGTACATTTCTTGAGCAAATCGATTTAGCCATTCTAGCAGTTATCATTCTTAGAATTATTTCACGTGGTCATAACTAGTGGATGTTATTAATATATTTTCAATTTAACTTTTAGAATTGCACGTCTACAATTGTACTATTTTAATAGAAACTGTTTCAACGAACACATTGTAGAATGTTGAGATAGAGATATGGATCTGGTCATTTAACAATACAAAACTGGTATTGTTACTGTTTAATAATCTCTTCTCGTTCTAAGATAGAAAGCGGAAGGATTTATCACCGCAGAGACAGTCAATGTACAATTTCTTTGTTTCGTAGTTGAACCTTTTAAAATTAGTGGCATGTTACTCAAATCGTTAGGAAATACGTTATAGTTTGATCACATATATTATTTCTTTACGATTGGTAAATTTATAAGTAAACAGAATTGTATACCATATAACTACATGCTATATGTGGACACGGTCATTATTTAAATAGAACTTTTGCAAACTTTTGTTTTTTCATTTTACGTATACATATACCCTACATTCAACGGGATTTTACTACAAAATATAACAAAATATTTTTATTGGCTTTTTTTCAAACCGAAAGACTAAAATTGAATAAGATTATATAATGATATAAATAATGTTTTCAATATTATTGACTCAAAATTAGTAAAGGAGGTCAATTATTACAAATATTTATTTTATTTAATTAAATTAGATCAAATAATTTCAGTGACTCAGAACCTAAACAATAAGTGAAGTTAAAGTTAAACAATCAAATTAAATCTACTACAGTTATAAATTTTCCAAGTAAACATTTTGCCTTTCGACTCTGGTTAACAATGAAGGACAAAACTGCCCGTACCCAAGTAATTTCGTATGTATTTAGGTAAACGCGAATGTAAATATACAGTGGGACTGAATAAACTATAAATTTAATTCATTTACCGTACGACAAATGTCAATGTTCTATGAACTGAAACGCAAAACAAACCGTTGCTAAATATCAAAAGTTGTCCATTATTAATATTATAAATTTCCAAAATGTGTTTCTTTGTTCTTTTATGTATGACTTTTAGGGGTAATCCGCTGAACCAATATTGATGAATTTCTGCATAATCTATTATATCTTACCTATTTACCTTAAAGACTTACACGGGGTAACATATAGGATAAAAAAAACCCCAGTTTGTCTTCCGGGAACACGCGAAAACACACATTGCAATATTGAGGATACTTAACCGCTAAGTTATAGAGGACTAAGTCGCGGGTACCACTAGTATTGAAATACGAAGTTCTCTGCAGCGTCTATCTGTCTACTATCTGTTCGCGCTAAACTTAAAACTATAAAGTGGATTTTCATGCGGGTTACTACAATAAACAGGGATCCTACTAATATTATAAATGCGAACGTTGGTGAGTAAGAATGTATGTTTGTTACTCTTTCGCGGCGAACCCGCTAAACCAATATCGAAGAAATTTGGCACAACTATTCCTAATACACCGGGGTAACGTATACGCTATAGAAATCCTGTTAATTCTACAGGAATAGGATGATATTGAAGAGCACCATCTATTATAAATCTATCACGCGACAACAGTCCACGCGAACGAAGTTGCGGGTAAAAGCTAGTAATTCATAAAACGGTTTAGGTATATTAATCGTTACAATTTTGTATAAATTGAAAACGCTGATCGTTGAAAATTACAAATAAACTCAGGCCGCCTGTGAGCTTTCATCCAAACCGCTGCCTAATCCTTTTAAAATTAACAAAACAATGTATGGTGGGATAATTCCTCTTTAACAGGTAAAAGTCGATGATGGCATATATCTATATTTTATATCCTTTTTTACTAGTCTTAAAAAATATCGACGTACATACATACGTTTTTCAATGGGTAAAAGCTAATATTTACTAAGTTAAACTTTTTTCTAACATTCTTCGTTGTAATCATAAATAATTATAATACAAATCTTTTAGTAACGTAAAATTCTATCAAGCTAAGCTTAGGTGTAACAGTAGTAATACTTAATTCTCGACTCGTGATCATATAAGTGCGGTGTTACTAATGGAGTTATAGAGTTACATAGAACTAAAAGCGCGCTAAGTGAACTTAATTATCGCGCGCCAACTAACGCTTCTAACACCAGCAAAATCTCCCTTGCAAGTAGAGGCGAATTTTATTACAAATATTCATTTATATTGAAACCACCGTGTGGTATCCGGCTTAGTAGAATAGATCACCCTCATTTCTTACCGAGGTGTCTTAAAAGGAGACTAAGTTAAGTTGACCCGCCGTGTGGTATTCCGCCGAGTAGAAAAGACCACCCCATTTTTTACCGAGATGTCGCAAAAGGCGACTAAGGTAAGTTAACGTCAGGCAGGTCGAAAAATAACTAGCCAAAGCATGTTTCATGTGCGAACCGCACTTAGAGTGGGATAAGGACAGGAGAATGGTGATTCATTTATATTGTACATTGAATTAAAAAAAATAAACACATATCATTACTTTCTACACTTAGATTGATGTCTTTAGGTGGTTGTTATTTTAATTCAGGGTACAATAAATCACACTTAGTTAAAGGAAATTTTTTATAATTGATGTATAGAAACCGGCTATACTCACGTCTTATTTTATCGGATGATGACTACTTTTAGACTTGCCTTCTTTGAAGTTTCGAAAATATCTTAAAACTATGCTACATAAAACTTACTATACAATTGAAGGCTACTTAAAAGGATTTTTAAACTGAATTTTGAATTTATGCAACATATCTGCATCAATATTGATTTTATTATCTGTTTATGGTTTTCATTATTAAAACTTAACATATGGCTACAATTTTTACAAATAACGAAAATACTCATATTCATTCCGTGATATTTTCATTTTAGTAATATTAAATACCATGCGAAAACCGATATCCCGTGGGATCGCAACATATTAATTTCAGTAATCCCAAGATTGAAAACCAACCGCGTGAGTCGAAGCTATACAAAATACTCAAGTTTGTACGAAATAACACACTATGTATATCGCATTTCCGTTCTTTTGTATTCATAACGCATATTTTGTAATATTATTTTAACTGTATGTACCGAACTTTATATTCTATTAGTTGAAAGTTAACCCAGTAAGGAAGCTTAGTGAGTCACTACATTGAAAGTGAAAAATACAAAAATTATTGGTGATCATCTGGATTTTGATTTATTCAATCAAAATCAGGAAACATAAAATAAACATTTATGCCTTATATCTACTATGAGCACGCAAACATTTGAAAATAAGCAGGAAAAAATTCTTCACTCAATTGTTGGGCAAGAATTTATGTTATTTTTTATCTGGATCGGACAATTTACAATTACAATAGGTCATTTTCATCTATACATATTATTATTGTTTTAATAATTAACAATAGAACCTTAGTACGAAATTGACTAAATAAGTACGTCGGTTATCAACATTCGCAATAGATTAGCCATCCTCGCTCCCAAAAAGCTATCGTTAATAGGCCATTACATAATTAAACGAATAATAGATAAACAAAGTCTGACGATAAATCTAGATAGTATCTAATAATTATTTATTATATAAGAACAAAAGTAAACATGTTCTATGACGTTTAGCAGTACTCATTGTGCAAAGATGAATTAGGTCGCTAGTAGTTCTGTAAGTTACAAAAGTATGCTTTGACTCATATCAAATATTTTCGGTAAAAATTTTAAAATATATTCTAATTATTGTTTTCTACTTTCGCCATGTATTGATATAGATTTTTTTATCTATTTAACCTTTAAACCAATAATGGTTTAAAGGTATTATAAAATATGTAATTATAAAATATGTCTGAATAAATTTTTTAATTCAATTATAACTAATTTGCACTTCCCGTTCTATTTTATATTTCTCGCAAGAAAAGCGATAACGAACAATAATGGACTTGTCAGAGCCGCGAAGGCGGTGAATCAATATTCTGCCTCTTAATACTGGCTCCAAGTCACCTGCCAATTATAGTAAATTTGCTTTGTGGTATAATAAGAAAACAAAACCACATAGCATGTTTTTCCCTTGTAGCAATCTTTTGAATTTACTATATGGCTCACTAACGAAATACTAACAACTACTCTTTCTAATTTAAATACAACTCAGTTATTTTATTAGTATTCGGTTCGATCACAACAGTGAAACCACATGTGTTACGTAAGCAGTTTTGCTGTCCGTCTTTGTATTTTGCCATTTCGTAAGACATTGCACACTTTTTTGGAAGAATTAACAAATAATAACTACATTACACTCTCGATGTCTTGTAACTATTACAATTTAAGTTTAAAGATAAATTCCTTTCTGAATTAAAGACAAGAAGTATAATTCTTTGTCCTTATAAGTATTTTAAAAAAATTGAGTATTAAAAAATGTTGAAAATTTGAAATACCGTTCCAAGAACTGTCTTTGCAAAACTTCTTTGTGCAATGTGTTAATGTAATTACGATTTGGATAGAAAAGTTTTGAGTTCTGTTCCATTGAAACGAAATGGAGTGATATAAAAACCTATATATATCTATATATAATTTTTTTATAAATACCTTAAATTAAAAAAAAAGATAATTTTAGTCATATGTAAAAATTAAAATATAAAGACTGTTTGCTATAATTCAATACTCATTTGCTTCAGCTAAGTTCCAACTATATTGATACCGTCATCAACAAAAGAACAGTATTCGCAGTGATCATTTAAATACATAATACCTGGGTTACCGGGCCTTGCTCGGTAATTTTTTAAAGATATAAAAAAGCAATATTTAAAAACAAGGGATGTCATATCTGGGACTTGATCCGGGGCATTTTCATTTTCCGGCCGTTCCGTCTTTTTCAAAGATCTTTAAGGCATTTTTAATGAACACAGGTGAGTTACAAAGTTAAATATTTTATCAATAATATAAATCAACAATCGAACACTTTTTGGTTTAGTGTAGCTTAACAACACCATCTACTGTTGCAGTGTCTTAAACAAAGATTACATTGTACATAATGAAAATTAGTCATAAACCAATTTATTGGTCCCAGTTAAAATAAAAAAATATTATTACTCATCAACGCATGTCAGGAAGAGTCGTACAGAGTTTGATATGAATTTTATTTTTGTTACCAAAACATCGCCAATAGCATGAAAAATTTACAGAATGTCTGTTTCTTTAATGTAATATGTAACGTCTGCTTTTTTAAAGCTAGATCTTCTTTGAAGATATATTTTTATATCATATAATTCATATATTAATTATGAATTAAAATACGTTGATGAAAAGCTCCGAATAATAATTATTCAATTAAGTCAACATTTATAAAAAAATATATACAATAATAATTGATAAATTTAAAAAAATCATTAATAAAAAAAACAAAAAAAAAATTGTGTTGAGTGTTGAGTCAATATAGGTTCTTATGAAAAACAAAAATGTTGTAACTTTAGCGGAACATTACAAAATTACATACAAAAAGAAAACTTTCTCACCTAAATTGTTATAGAATAGGACCATTACGAATCATAAAAAAATACTTATAAAATTTATGAAAACCAAAACTTCCAAAGTATTGTAAAAAAAAATCCATACGAATATGTGTGAGCGTGAATAAAATAATATTTGAATATTACAATCTGCGGACGGATATTTCAACCAATTCAATTTAATAAAATTTAAACGGTGGCTTTTTACATGTTGTGCGATAGTCCGAATGGATTTCAGAGATCGGTTCAATGATACTTGATGCTATTAACCTAACATCCACTACCTCAACGAGTTATGCAAATATTTGCGCAACATATCGTACATAAATCTATCTTTATCAACGTCTGTTTTAATGGTTTTTTTTTACTTTGAGACAGGCAAGGTTTTAATTTTAAATGAATACATGCTGTCTTTTATTTAAATTTGTACTTAGCTCATGATATATTTGACAATCATATTTTGAGTACATAATAAGCTAATAAATTCATTTCATTAAATAATAATAATAAATAAATATTAATAGCTATAATTCAAGAAATATAAAATGAATATGTTATCTGAAATAACATTTAACTGAAGTAAGTATACAACTAATATTTGAATTCAAATTTATAATATAATATGCATTACAAGCTCCGCAATTAAATTTGGATTCCAGGAATATTTTACTATTCTCTGTAGAATAGGTGAAAATGAAGCGCAGCAAATACTATTTATATTTTCCATCTAAGTATTTTTTTTAGAATCTCATGCACTAATCTAAAAGATGTAATGTGCCAACGCCGTAGTAACAGATAATACCAAATGTAGTAAATGCTAAACTAATAGAGTAGAGTAGAAAAGTTCTATGTATTAGGAAGAGAATGCAATGAAAATTAAAAAAAAACATGCTAAAGATATAAAATATAATAAGGCGACATTACAAAATTGTGTCTGATAATGATTCTAATAATTCTATGTCCATCACGGTTAAAAACAAAATTTTAAAAACATTTGTCATCCTGAAGTTTCATTCCAGATGTACAAAAGGAACAACTACAATTAAGCTCCCAGTCCGTTGTACATTGTCTATTGTCTGCTACAGCTTGCATAATCCTACGCAGTGAAGCCTAGATGTGTCCAGCCTAAGAGGAAATAATATTATAATGAAAAAATTCTAATTATAAACTTTATTTAAGATATAAAGTTTAACCAGTTCAAAATAAAACGTAATATAAAGCAATCTAAAACCTATATTAAAGTTTATAAATGATATACATGTATAAATAGGTCGTTGCCGGTTATTTGTTTACTTAAAAAAATTGTTTCTAAACACAAATAAGAACCCAATAACAAATAATATCGATGCAGAGATTTCTTCGTAAAGTTTCCTTTAAAATTAAAATGTGATTCTATTTTATGTAAAAATTTATGTCTAAAAATTACATAATGTAAAAATAAATTACATAAAACCCCATTGGAAATTTACAAAACGGTAATTGAAGCTATAGTTTTAATATAATAAACTTTTTATTTTTTATTGTCTAAAAAATAATTAAAATTTCTTCTTTCAACAATTATACCAACAATCAAAAGTAAGCGAAGATAGTTTTGATATTCATACTACTCGTAAGACGTATCTATGATTATCAACATATCGCCATTTTTAAAAGTATATTTATAAATATAAATAATCCTATTACCATCTATTCACAAAGTTATTAACGTTAAATGGGTGCATTTATTGTTTGGCATAATCCATTGTTATGCAGAATTGTTCGGAAAATTTCGCGGTTATGCGTAATAATAAAGCAGGCACAAGATTAATTTCATATGATTTTAAAATTAATTGAAAATTAATAACATGTCATTATTGATGCCTGCATATTGAATAATTTAAACAAGGAAATAACCAATAAATAAATATATAAGAATGAGATCTTCAAAAATTCTTGCTCATTCTTGTTTATTAAAATCAAGCATGATATCTTTTACTTTTAACTTAACTAGTTAAGTTCTTTCATTTTCCTTACTCACTTTAATAGCATGTCGGTTAAGATCTAATAATCCGTTACAAACAACTAGGATTTGCCCCTTACTAAAAATAAGTCAGTACAACCGTGTGTTACAACAAAACATCAATGTTGTTGCAGATATTTTGCTGTTTTACTTATTCAAGTTAGGTTATATTATGCAAGTAATTTATTACACCAATTTGAAATCACGCCAGGAAAAACTTAAACAACGGAATCAAAATCAGAAATGTTTAAGTGTCCCAATCTCCAGACTATTATTTACAGCAGCACAGCGCCTGTCGGTTTGTTTGCGATAAACTCAAAACTAGTGAAATGATTTTCATAAGGGTTCAGCCAATAGAATTCATGAGAAAGTTTGAAATTTATAAATTGTTAAGGTTTTGTGTAAATTGCTTGTCAGTGTGACGATAATTGTTTAAAATGATGAAAACTCTGTTCCATCTCAGAGCTTTTATCAATAACTGTGCATAATCCCTTCGTTATAAAATACAACTATGTATGGTGGGATATTTCTCTTTTATAGGTCTAGGTAAAAGTCAGCAGTGGTTTATGTTTTAAGTACAGATAAAGCTCATTGTAACTTCTTTAAAACTGGTTACTATAATATGCACTAATTAGCAGGTTAGTTTGATGGATATATTTTAAATCCTTCTCAACTTCAGTAATTATATAGAAACATGTAGATTTTCTCGAAAAATTTCGATTACAATTGTGTAAATTTTAAATAAGCAATTAATTAAGCATGTAAGTTTTCTATGAAAATATAGAAACCTTATAAGTGCTTGCTAGGGTTGAACACGTGAAGCTTTCGCAAGCGTCACGCGCTCTAACTTCAGCCATTGCGGCGTCACAATTATCAATTATCATTGATAAATGATTCACTCGCGTAAAAATGGATTCTTTAAATATTAATTTAACTTCAATACAGCTCAGAATAAATTCTTTCCGTAATTAATAACTAGAATCAATATTGCCGAGTTCAAGGAATTCCAGCACGATTCCACATCAATCAATTTACTTTAGTAATTAAATGGATGTAGAAAGCAGTTCCTACCCCTGAATTCTCATGACGCGATATTATTGCAACATAACTATTCAAAACTTGAAATCTTCGTTAGTCCATAACGTATTATAAAGTAACCGAAGGTAAACTGCAACTTTTTCTGCAAGTGACAATATGCTGTTTGCCCTAACTGCTTTTACTGGTTCATAGAGCGAAAGCGGGGCCCTAGTCCGTAGCGCAGAAGTATTGTTGAAGTTGGACAATGCGCAGCTCTACTTACGGCGGAAAAAATCGTTTTAAGGGTGAGATCAGTCTGCGGCATATGGGATATAACGGTCGCAAACAATTTAAATGATCTTATAAAAACAAGAGAGATAGGTAATAATATACTTCATTGCTCAGCTGCAGAACGCAGAAGGTCTATTACTACTAGTGTTGGGTAACATCATTCTTAGAGTAGGATATGGTATATGGAATATGTCCGTAACCGACGAAGTGTTAAAAAAACAGCTGAGATAAATTATCTTTTCTTAGCTGGAAGGCACATAAGCTTTACTAGCATCAGTTAACTTTGTCCTAAAGGTGGGACAAAGATAGTATGTGGGATATGTCTCAGGCTGGCAATTGAAAAGATCCCATAAAAGTAGTGAAAATACCATTACGTATTTTCTCAGCCGAAAACTGCAGAAGATCTATTAATGTCGGGTAACATTGTGCTGAGGGTTAGGATAAAGGTGGTATATGGGATATGTCGCCGGCAGGCAATTGAAAAGATCCTATAAAAATAGCGGACATACGTAACGCGTTTTTACTCAGCCGTAAAGCGCAGAAGCTCTACAACTTTGGTTAACGTTGTCGTTGTAGAGTGGAACAAAGGTGGTGTGTTGGAAATGTCACAGGCAGGTTACTAAAAAAAGTTAAAAATCAGCAGACATTTACTTATTTACTCAGCCGTAAACCGCAAAAGCTCTACTAGAGACGAGTAACGTAGTCCTAAGGGAATTCACACACTTTCTCGTTCAACTAAAAACGAACTTATTTAATACATTGTAACACTTTTTCCTACAACTTTTTTCTATATTGATTTTCTTTTTAAATACAGCTTGGAGATCCCAAATAGGAGGTGGAAACAAAATAAAAGGAAGATACTTTTATGCTGATAAGTAGAGAAGAAGTATTATCTATTCATTTTCAACAAATATAATATATGCATTATATATTAAAATTTGTACATTAGGGAACACAATAAAATATATTATATTGAGTATAATGTCTATTAATGATGATATATAATACTACATTATACTTTGTATGAACATTTAAAACTATTCTGTAGAATATTCTAATATAATTATATATAATAATTAAAAAGAGGTAAAAAAGCAAAATTACACTTTGCATCCTGTTAGGATTTCGCAAAGCCCGTAAATTCGTTATAATAATTAATGAAAAAAGATAAACCTGTGAAAGTATCATAACAGAGATAGTTTTACAAAAGATCATTGAATAACAAAAATCGCTAGCATTTATAAATGTGCTTAAATCTTAAGCGTGATTTATTATAAGATTTCGTATAAAACTTAAATCAAAAGATAAAAAAGACAGAAGTCTAAATAGATGTACTAAATAGGAATAAAGATGAAAATCTTAATGATTCTCCATCTTTTGGCGTAAGAAAACTACCAATCCTCTTTTAAATGCGACAGAAAACGGATAACAAAGCTTCGAACATAAAGGTAACAATAGAATTTGATCTCATCAATATAAAAATTTTGCCTTTCACAGTTCAGTACAATATCAGTAGTACAATTTAGAAAATAAGGCATATTGTAAATTGAAAACTTGTAAGCTAATTTAGGATCAATATATTAAAAAATATATATTCAAACACGTCATACGACGACAATACATCCGAATTAAGTCATGCGCAGTAAAAATAAAACTAATTTATAAATAAAGAAACTATCTTTTTTTAATTCTACCCGTAACAGTTGTTTGTTTAATCGTTTATGAAAACTGAAATATGAAATAGAAAAGTTCAACAAATTCTTGTTCACGGTTCTTTGTGGTTTAATCTAACTTTAGCCGTATAAACCAGATGGCTGGCTGGCCAGCACGTTTCAGTAACCACTTTACGTATTATAGATATAATAATACCAAAAAAATTTATAACAATGTAAGCTACATAATAAAGGTAACTCATCGATTTTTTTTTAATTCGCTGAAATCGCCAAAGATTAATGGTAGCTACCTATTAAAGATTGATTTAAAAAATAAAACCAAGTAATAATAAAAAAAAGTTAAACAGTTTATGAGTCTTACCTGAGTGTCGCTACTCGGTATCGATTTGAGAAGATCGCAGAAGAGCTTCCAGGTGTAATTGCAAATGCGTGTACCTCGTTATCAATTAGCTCAAGCGAGCATGATCGCGCGAATGAAATAGATATATACACCGCGCGTAAACAGTGCAGCAAGGCCGGCGCCGACGGCGACCGCTAGGCGAATATCCCGAGAGAACGTCGTGCTCGAGCGGCCACACGAAACGTTCAGATCGATACCGGTGCTGCCGCGCGGTCCCTTTCGAGTGTTTCGCTAAATAGGATCGGCGAACCCTCGCTAGATCGGTCTTACGACTGAAGAGGCCCTACGACGGATCTTACAAAGCCAATTATAACAATTATTGGTGTAATACGTCCGACCGAGCGCAGCAAACCTACTTGACTTCATATATCATTATAAATGGTGAAGAGAATCATGGAGAGGCGTGGAGCATGCGCAGCAGAGGTAGGCGCGGCGGCGCGAGGTGGAGGAGGTGCCGACTGCCGGTGCCTGCGAGCGGCGTGCGAGGAACAAAGCGAGGGTCCGCCGCACCATAGCTGAGAATCGCAGCCTAACCGTTCCTTGCCCGAGACTTTGCCACCAATAACACGCAAGAACATCGATCATCGACACGCACAGCCCGCGGCCTCAACAACATTTTACATTGCTAACCTATTTATGATTCTTAAAATTGCGTTAACGCTAACGGAAAGAAATGTTTACTAATGTTGTTAAAAAAATTAACTTAGATTTTTTTGTGATATTTGATGTATATTTGTCAGATTCTAATATTTAAAACCTTCTATTGAAGTGTACCATAGTCCAGTTTAAAATTCTTGGCGACTAATAAGGATGTTATTAGATTTATTTTCTATTATTGAAGTCTTACGTCTCATGACTGTGGATCTTGTTCTTATCATTAGCATGATCTATGAATCCTTATTATTTATACTTATCTTATTATATTATTAATATGATACGTTTTATAAAACTGTACCTAATGCCGTACACGCATTTTTACGTCATCAAACCAAATTTGTAAATACTTAACTGAGTTAAGTCACGAGCGCGTCCATGGTCACTCCAACACCTCGTGCCAAGAGTGTAATTTAGAATACTTGAGTACTAGATTTAGACAAACCACGAATGTGCTTTGGCATAATCTAAAATACGAACACGCATAGCTGGCTTTAATCCTATATCGGATGGATTAAATCGATTGGAATTAAGTTTAATACTGAAACAATATTATATATCTAAATCAGCGCCATCAAATACTTTTTAATTAAATACTACCACTATATAACCATTTACATTGTAATATAACCATTCAAATTTTTGACAGACTCAAGATATTCATGTCTTTAATCATCTTTTTTGTCCAGTTTATTAAAAAAAAATCTTAGCCTTACAAATTATACGAAAAAATTTGATTACTGAACACTAAGCATACTTCATATTGAGAGTATTGAGAGTTACAAGAACGAAATCAATCTTTAATTAAATAAACAACTTAGTAAATAAGATTCATTAAAAGATAAGAGATTTGAAATTTATCATTCCAAAAATATATATATTGTCCATTAGACAGCTCACGCGTAATAAGAGTTCTAGTATAATCCAATATATTATAGGTACAAATACAATAATTATTGTCTTTCAATACACCGTGTGGTATCCGGCTGTGTAGAATAGACCACCCTCATTTCTTACCGAGGTGTCGTAAAAGGCGACTAAGCTAAGGTGACCCACCGTGTGGTATCTGGTTGAGTAAAATAGACCATCCTCTTTCTTACCGAGGTGCCGTAAAATACGACTAAGGTAAATTGACGTCAGGCAGGCGGCCGGTCGTAAAATACGAAGCCAAATCATGACATGACATGTTTGTAACATGTTGTGCCGACCCCACTTAGAGTGGGCTAAGGGCAGGAGGATGATGATCATGTCTTTCAATATACATTCGGGACAAAATTTAATGAAACAACATAATTAATAAAAAATAAAATACGTTAAATATATTTATAAAGATTATATACTCAATAATTACACAATTACTGTGTCTGACGTAAAATTAACCGCCTATTAACTGAATAATCACAATAGGTTAATTAACTCGCAATAGCAAAAACTTAGAAAAATAACCAATACTCATACTGTTTTTATTTAGTGTCGCCGTATATGAGATATTATTATTTTCTATTTTACCAATGACCATGTAATCATTGGTTGCCAATTTGACGTTTGACTACTAGCTTACTTCAAGGATTAATATATACGATGTAATTTAAGTTACGTACACGGTTATCTCAACCCATACTCATCTGTCGGTACCCGCCGTGTGGTATCCGGCTGAATAGAATAGACCACCCTCTTTTCTTACCGAGGTGTCGTAAAAGGCGACTAGGGAAAGTTGACCCGCCGTGTGGTATCCGGGTGAGTAGAATAGTACCACCCTCTTTTCTTACCGAGGTGTCGTAAAAGGCGACTAAGGTAAGTGACTCATCGTGTGGTATCCGGTTAAGTAGAATAGACCACCTCTTTTCTTAACGAGGTGTCGCGACTAAGATAAGTTGACGTCAGGCAGGCGGCCGGTCGTAAAATAGGTAGCACAATCATGTGACAACATGTTTATAACGTGTTGTGCCGACCCCACTTAGGGTGGGATAAGGGCAGGAAGATGACGATGTTCATCTGTCGGTACATTCATTGAAGAATAGTTCTATTATGATTTTTCACTATAATAGGAAAATTACTCGTATCTTTCCGAACAAATACATACACAACATAAATAGCTTGTAGCAGTCGATTCAACGTAACAATTAAATTTTTCAACATAATTAAATGTTATTAAACAATTAATTAAACTCAATACGATTAAATGTTAAAAATTTGAGTTACTTCAAAGTTGAGTCACTGATACATAGTAGTTGTAAGAGCGCAATAATCGCAATTAAATAAGTAATCGGTCTACAAGAGTAATTTGAGACAGTTTACCAACAATTAATATTAACTTTCTTTAAAATGGTCAATTCATGAGGAATTGACTTTTCTATCAATAAGTATTTGTCTTTATCTTTTTTGTTAATCGCTATACATCCACAGTCCATGTCCACTGGACATGTCTGTGTCTCATTAAAAGAGCCCCTTGGATCAAGCGACTCCTTGCGACTTTGGCAACGCCTTATGCCTAGTGAAAGGACCACCAGCGCTAACGGATATCACAACTGAAACATCTTTACATCTCAAAAACCATCAACTTTATTTATTCGACTTTGTGCTCCGCCGAATGAGTCTTTATTTATTCTATTTCTACAGATTATAGAGAATAGAGAAGAGAGATTATCTACTTCTACAGATCTTTTACTCGCCGTATGGTATCCGGCTGAATAGAATAGTACCACCCTCATTTCTCACCAAGGTGTCGTAAAATACAACTAAGGTAAGTTGAAGTCAGGCAGGAGGCCGGTCGTAAAAAACGTAGCTAAATTGTATTACAACATGTTTGTAACATGTTGTGCGACCCCACCTAAAATTGGGATAAGGGCAGAAGGATAATGACAGATCTTTTACTAATCGTCAACGGACTTGATGATTACACTTCCATTGTTCGTTGAGACGTTGTATTAAGGTTTCTATCCATCAATCCATTAGTAATCATAATAATCTAATAACATCGAGATTTAGTAAAATCAATATTCTGTTGGGATGTAACTTTGTATACGAAATGATTTAAAATTTCTAATTCTATAAGATCAGCCAGCGTAGACCAAATATTTGCTACTAAAGTCCTGCAGAGTTAACGAACTATAACCACAACAAAGCTGGAACAATCACCGGAGTGTTTAGTTTCTGGTCAACAAACAAGTAGGTTCATCACATTGACATTCCCCATACATTCAGGTACGCCATACAAGTTTCAAAAAGCTATTGTTCAACTGCTTCAAATAAACAAACAACTTAAATTATTTAACGAACAAATACGATTTTTATAAAAACGATAATGCAATTATTTTTTTATATAAATCTCTCAGTAATCCTAGAAATATATTACAATGCAAAGAAGATGTTCTAGTTTTGTGTGTTCGTGTGTTTGCATTGCATTAGGCTCGAACTGTTTAAAGGATTTGTATGAATTTTTAAGTCCATATTGTACTAAAGTACGTATTTGTGGGATCGTGCATCGTAGATTATTAAGCTCAGCCATACTACACAAAAGAAATTGTATTACAAAATTACATTTAAAAGAACTTGTATCCAGAGATATTTAATCAAGTTTCTGTTTTATATTTGAACATCGATATTTTTTGTACGTAATGGGCATTATCTGTTACATTTTGAAATATATGGGAAATAATGACAAAGACTGCAGAACCGATGCGAATAGCCACTGGTAGTCCTTGGTTCATGTGTACGTTGATCTCCAGAGACCTCGATCGCCCTACTATTACTTATCTCTTTAAGCGTTTTTGAAGTCTTACTTCGAAAAAGCTCAAGTGAACTAAATACCAGAACCCACTTATAACAGTGGCTTCCACTAAAGTCCCTGTTAGGTTGAGTCACCGAAAATATAGGCGTCAAAAATGCATCCTGTATGACCCTAACGATCAAATAACGATCGCAGACACAGACACTATTATACACGCACACAGCGTATTCGCTGGCAAAGACAAGATCTCAGTTTTCTAAAATCAGTTCGCCGTGGTTCGGCACACTTGCGACGGCGTGATGACTAGTCACAGACATACAACCAGCGCTGCATTACACGTCGTCCTAAGCCGTGGTCTGTCCTCGCAGAAAAGCACCTACGACGAGGTTACCCGATGCTAGAGCTTCTGCGGTCTTCTCTACGCATTTCGCTACTCTACTTGGACGATGCGTGAGCGATAACAATCCCACCTGGTGATACTGTAAAAGCTTTTACGGCTAACAGCATAAAGTCAATCGAAAAAAAAGAAAAACAATGACTGAATATATCAAATGATCTTTCCTTCCATCCTAACAGTAGAATGAGACTTTTTCATCAATGAAATTTATTAACTGTGATTAATAAATTTAAACATTAATAATAATATTATTAAAAGAATATTATTTATTAGTATAATTGTAACTGTTACACTGACATTAATATACTCGAACTTTAAGTTATTTACAGTGGACATTATCCATGTGTAGTATAGATATCTTTTGAAAAAGTAAGAAGAAAGTATTGAATTTTGTAATAAGATAAGGTGAATGCAATACAACCCATATCCACTAATGTAAAAGTCCTGATGATCGAAATGCAAGCTGCATTATTTAGAATGATTTGATGGAACGCAGTCGTTCTTATATCTGCACTACTCATTTCAGTCATTAATTTTTTACGCCGCAAGAATTTTTGCGGAAAAAATCATGTGTTTAAAATTATGTCAAACAAATGTATACTAATAATATATAAAGCTGAAGCTCGTTGATCGTTTGTTTGTTTGTTTAATTGTTTGAACGCGCTAAGTAATAGACCAATATTAAAAATTATTTGAGTGTAAGATAGTCCATTTACCGAGGAAGGCTATAGGCTATTTAACATCACGCTAAGATGAACAAGTGAGGAGCGGTTTTAAAAAATGTTACGAAAACGGCATAATTTAAAAGCTTCCCTTGCGTGCGCAAAGTAAACGGTGAACTTTATTCAAAAATCATGTATTACAAAATTGTTCCCCTCTAAAAGTTCTAAATAAAAGTCCGCGAAAGCATATGTCTAAGTTTTAAGGTTAACCCATTTTTATGGTTATTAAAATACTTAATTACGATTTTAATCTTTCCACGCAGGTGGAGCCGCTGGCGATTGCTAGTATATTGTAATATTTTGTATCCAACATTGTACGCGTTTTCTTTTACATAATTTACAATACCAATACGAATCAATCGAAATAGCGATAATTAATCTGTGACTTACAAATGCCTTCAGCTATTTTATGTAATAATGTATTATGTGTGTTGTATCATTCCAAAGCGTAAATGGCCTAATGAGCTTTATAAATTAATTACAGTCGTACAATAGGCCCAACGCTCGTTGATCGTTCGTCGATGACGTAGATCGGTTTGTGTGTCAATGAGTGCGCTTTTTGTGTTTTTATGGAAACAACTAGCTTAGCATTTGAAAGAGAGATGCTTATTTATAGTTTCTTCTACCTTCCTTATTTTATCTGATTATAGGGTATATAGAATCCAGTGTTAATAGTTAAAAGTTCAGAAAAGGCTCTATTCATTTAATGGGGATCAAAAGTATTTTTCACGCACGTTTCAAATAAAATGTTTAATAATGATAAAATAAGGGTGAATATTAGATGGTTATTTATCTTTTGCAGGCACTAGAAATATAATTACATGCAGAATTTTATAATCATCGTTAAATATGTAGATATGTTTTCGGCCAGTCTACGGAAGTGACTCGCTATGTGGCCCACTTTTCACAACTTTCCAAGGAAGAAAAAAAGATACTGACACAAGATCAGTTACAATTATTAGAAGTATTGTTAATTCAATATCTAGGTAGTTTTAAATAGATTATTATATACAGGTCTAAAAAAATTTAATTCAAAAAAATGTCTTAACCTAACCATATTGAATTAAGATTCGGTTTTAATAATTAATATGTAAAAGTATTTTTTGGGGTTATTTAAATGTATATGTTATCATGCGCCTTTTCGCGCAGCGGAAATTCGCGGTCAGCTACTCATATTTTGCTTTGTTTTGGCTAAACCAATCAGCGACATTTTCAATTCCTCTCAACTCCCTACTATTGTGGAGCTAAACCTTTTACGGCCAAAACGTCAGTTACTTCCACCATTATTATGACCGCTACTTGGTTAATTATCCCACCGCTGGGTTCTTCTATCTTCAAAAACAAAAATAGATCTAAGACTCACAAAGCTAATCTAATTCGAACTGGAAGAAACCTTTTTTCAGGTATTTACCATGGATTGACAGATTTTCTTTGCCGAAAAGCGCATGATAAGTTTTCAATATTATTACATTCGTATTATCTAAAAAAAGAGCAGTATTGTACGATGGCGTAGCTTAGGCTATTAAGAAGACCCATGAACAGAAGTCACATACCACTGAAAAGCGTATACTGAGGTGGGCAGGTGGAGTTACACTCAAAGAAAAAGTAGGCAGTAATACATATTAAGTAGAATTAAGGGTGCGCTTATACTGGAAAAAATATCAGAATCCAGACTATGATGGTACAAAGATATTATGTAATGGCCCGCAAAGAATTGCGCTTTCAAGGGAGAGGAAGACCACACTCTACCTGATGATGAATGTCCAAAATGACATAAAATGGCTCGGCCTCAAAAAAGAGGATGACAGAGCTTCATGTCGTCACGCGATAAGATCGGGACAAGGCGAGGAAAAAGAAGAAGTTTTACCCAAAAAAAGTAAAATGTTATCTTTAAATAATACTATAGAAAATCACTCTTCTTAAATAAACTCATAGGTATCCAAAAATATATATACTTACGTGCTCTTACTCACTACTACTAGTCTTGGTATCTGTTTTGTTGAGGATATGAAGTTCACACGAGCTTACCTGCATAGACAAATTTAAATAAATCAGTTTTATTCTGTTACATATAACAAAAAGCTTTTATTCGATATAACCGTTAAATACTATAAAAAAATATTCTCCATAAACAAAAAAAGGAAATGTGAAATTTATGATTGGACTAATGAAATAATAGTTGTAATTGGAACTATGACACTATTGGAACTGTAACAAAATTAATAGATGTTTATGTTAGGTACAAAAGTAATAATAAAATTATTTTGCTATAATCCGCGACAAATAATTATTATAGCAAAATTAAATTCATTTTGTTCATTATTAATTTTGTAGTATACCATATGTCTCCGCAAAGTAACGCCTAGTTCTATAAATTATATATTAGGCAGATACGTTAAATGTTAAGGCCGTCGGTTGGATAGAACGGAAGAGGTAATGATTTATCAATCAGGTCGCATATTAAATAACGAACTCGGGTCTGATATCTTAATCAATGCTATCTCCATACATGTTAGTTAGAGGCGTATGTTCTTCACGCTATTTTCTATACTATATATGTAGTTCTTTAAAAAGTAAATTGTCATTTTTCTTTCGGTGACAGAGAAAAAATATTATCCATGTTTTTTCAATGTTAAGAAAATAGACGTTCAGGGAGAACGACGAAAGAATAGGGCAGACTTTTAAATGTGCATTAATCACTGCCCATCAGACGAGATTACGGCCAGACGATGTTCTCCAATTAATAACATAAAGCATAGTAAATAACAAAATATATTGTAATCATTCGATTTTGTAAATAAGTATGCCACCTCTCTCCCTACATTTGCCACCCTATTCTCACCTGCACGCTAAAGTCTAGCAGACAAGTCTCCAGCGACTAATTTATAGCAGCATAACAACTCCTACCGACCGACCTGACCTAAATATCATTGAGCGATACTGAGCGGCAACGTTATCGCGCGATAAACGTTCGAACGTTGTTATTTTTGGCAATGACCTTCAACCTTTGATTTAAAATTCGGCAGTCGAAGTCTTTTGGTTAATACAAATATTATAATATTAAGCAAAAACATGTTATCGGAGTTCATAAAGTGTTATGTAATAAATTATGCACCAAAAGACCGAACTGCATAGCACAAATGAAAGCATGCTAAATTCTAACTCAACCACAGTAATCAATACAGGTAGCTGAAGGCTTACGAGCTAGCAACGTCAACGACGAAATTTGATTTGCTACTGAATGTCGCAGCCGTACTCAGATATAATTTTTCTAAATAAAGAATTCAAATAGTTTATAGAATATTCAAATTGTACTCGAAATGAAAAAAAAAATTATTGAACTTTAAAAATAAGTTTCAATTATGATATCTATACTAATATATAAAGCTAAAGAGTTTGTTTGATTATTTGAACGCGCTAATCTCAGGAACTACTGGACCGATTTGAAAAATTCTTTGAATGTAAAATAGTCCATTTATTGAGAAAGGCTATAGGCTATATAACATCACGCCAAGACGTAAGGAGAGGAGCAACAAAAAATATTACGAAAACGGCGAAATTTAAAGCTTTTCTTGCGTGCGCTAAGTAAACGGTGAATGTTATTCAGAAATCATTTATTACAAAATTGTTCCCTTCAAAAAGTTCTAAATAAGAGTCCGCGACAGCATATGTCTAGCCTTCAAGGTTAACCCACTTTAAGCATTTTAGTAGTAAGTAGCACTTACTTTAAGCATTTTAATAGTTATCAAAATACCATATTACGGTTTTAATCTTTACACTCAGGTGAAGCCGCTAGCGATTGCTAGTTATAAATAAAAATTCCGACGTGTATGAATAAAGCTGTAGCAACACTTAGGAATTTCTTACTCACGTACACACTTATAAGTAACAATATTATTGCTTTTAATAGAATCTATTCATAGTATTGAGAAAGCCAATAAAAAGCATTCAGGTGACTTATTGAAGCTTTTAATTAAAGCTTCAAACCGAATGGTCCCATAGAATATGTAATTATATGCACTTAGTATTGGGGTATGCCAAATCTCTCGCCTAAATGGACTTTTTAAGTACAGAATGTGAGAGGTTTGTTTCATCTATTCCATAATAAGTCATGTAAATGTACTAAATAAAAATTGCAAGAGTAACTGTTAAGACATCAATTTAACAAGTACAAAAAATACGAAAAGTTCCAAAGGACTCACGCTTTGAAATATGTGTCGGCGGTATATTGCTGCAATGCTTTATAAATAATTAAACTTCCAGGCAAAGAGGGCAGAAACTTTATGAGATAATATATTTTTTGAGTGCTAAACGTTTATAATAAATTGTACACTTAATTTTTTTTCGAATTTAAATTATTTATTTTTTATTTTTCAGTTATTTAATTTATAAAATTTATTTAAATATATTGAACTGATATTAAACATATATAACTACATTTAAATATGTGTCACCACAAAGACGCAGTAATCACATAATATTGATGATTACTGACTTGAAAAATTTATACAAATTTACACTACATTTTTAAGTAGACATTAAATTACTTTCCCAGAAATTCAAACCCAAATTTTGATTTTTGATTTTGATGTCCCAGGAGGATCGTTTCGTCTGGCAACCCTTTCATTGTATAATGATAATGGCCTGTAAGATATCTTGTATTCATCACAGACAAGTTCTTTAAAAATATTTATATTCAATGGACGTTAGCGATGCGCTAATGACGTAATTGTGATGTTCAGTCCGCATGGGAAACAAGACATATGAAATATTTAATCAAAATCTTGTTATTGATGACAGCAGTTTAAGAAAAGCTATAAAAAGGACTCTGATACGGAAATCTACTATACTGTTGGAGACTATGATAAGCATGCGTGGATATAGCGACGCTTCGACTTGATGCGAGATATCAATGACAAAATGTAACTCGTTATAAGAATCTTTCCTCTCCGCATTTCGCAACTTAGGCGATGCTTCTGCGCTCGCCCGTCCCACCCGGTGACGTATTAGAAGCCGTTAGGGCTAACAGCATATATTCAATTTAAAAAAAAAATAAGAATATTTCTTTTAAAGAGCTCTGCCTAATTTCTTGCTGGCTCTCAGTATGACAGCTTTCCGTACCAACAGTAGAGTTGACGATTTAAAAACAATTGTTTACGAGTTTACTTGAATAAAGATTATTTTGAATTTGATGGATATAAATCTGAATTCTTAGATTATATGTAACCTCCCAATCTATAGTGGTACATCGTCATGGGTCCAAGCTCCAGTCATGCTCTGTAAAAGGACGAGAAGGCTTTTGTTTAAAGTACCTGCCCTTAAGGGGGTGCAGGTACTCTACCGTAAGGCTGCAGTTTGTGGGGCACAGAAAGTTCAGCTAACTCATTATCAGACAACATTACAAGAGTAACAACTTACTATTAAATTAAAACAGTCTAATATAATCTCTTATTAAGATGAGGGGAAGAAGTACTGCTTCAAGTTAGCCTACAACATATCAAATTTTACTTTAATTTCCCGATACTTAAAGATATTAATATGAGTACCTGGGTGACCGAGCCTTGCTCGGTAATTTTTTTAAAGATATAAAAAAATGCAATAAAAATAATAAAGAAGCGCCGGGTGATATGTGGGAATCGAACCTAGGTTTCGAACTTTATTAGTCCGCGCGTTACCATTAGGCTGTCACAGCTTTGCATTTAACAGCTAAAAAATTCATTAAAATTTCAGATAAAACTGTTGCTGATACCAGTTTATCGTTATATACTTTTTCCCTGGCCAGCATTCTATAGACGAAATCTTCCAGAACCCAAATAATAAAAACAAAAACACTCCATTGATTTCGAGTCCCTTCTGTGCGTTGGTACAATATTTCACAACTTTAACATAATCATGATATTTCTACGATCTTATTGAACGATATTATTTTCTTACACTCTTACGCAAGTTAGTAGGTACATAAATAATCAATATTACGAGACAGTAATTGTTACCTAAAACGTTTCTATTCAATTAATGTTTAAATGAAATTATAATTAACTGGAGCGTTCAACGTCAAAGTCTCCTTTCATTTCAGAAACTAAAGTTCTTTGATGCTGTTATATCAATACCTGTTACAGAACTTTCTCTTACTTAGACTAATAGTTTTACTTTAGCTAGGGGTAGATGAATCATAAATATAATGTTAAATATAGTATACCTATATAAGTTTAATAAAAATGTTTAGACGTCATCGTGTATTTATCCGCGCTTGAAAATAATATATGTAAATTGCACTAAGTCATACATTGTTATAGAACCACATTCAGTCTTCTATTAAAATCAGAAACCTTTTGTGAGTTTGTTGGATCGTAAACTTAACTCAACTTAGGTTGAGATATTCTGGAGTGAAAACATACTTTAAAGAAAGCTAGCTTTCATTATGTTTGGCACAGTACTCGTTGGCAAGATAGTAATAGGTATGATTTTGCTAGGTAATTTATAAAGGAGACATTAAAAAAGATAGGAAATTTTTTCCAGTTGGTATCTGTTATAACGCAGGTACCACATGCGAGCTAGTCAATAAAAATAATTACGGAACCCCTATTCAGAAGATGTGATCTCAAATCATCTAAAACAAATTTGAAAATATTTTGTCGAACCCGAAAGTAATACGACAAATCAATTAAATTAGAATTTCCTTCTTCTAGAGATTATTTCGTGCGTGTTATTACAAAATGTTTATGCCATCGCCTTACTACTAATAGAATTTCAAAGGTAACTTACAAGTACAGCTATACCAGTACTGCTATAAATAATACATACTGATATTTCTATAGAATGCCTGTCTATAGAAATTCGTGATATTGGAAGGGTACCTTGACACTAGTCCCGCGGTGGCCATGTTTAAATAAGCTTATTTACTTCCTCCTTTGCTCCGTAGTAGAATTAGTAAATGGATATTACAATTACTTAAACAACTTATTTACTTCATAAACTTTGTATAGAACATTTAACGTTATTTAAGACATCATATACTTTTAAAATATTCTAAAGAATATTATTACAGCTAATCACAAAGATATCGACAACTACAAAATAACCATGAGTACTACGTGAAAAAAAAACCTTCGTAAGTCTTTGAAGGGGTCTTTGTAAAATGTGCTTTATCACGCTTTCTGGAAGAAAACCTCGTTACAGTTTAGATCAAAGCTTTAAGACAACGGTAAAAAGAGTACAATGCTTTTCAAGTATACAAGATACAGAGAGGGGGCGCCACAGTAAACTGTAGCACCCCCTCTTTGCACCTTGTATTAGTCTTGTGTGAAATTTCAACCAAAGGGACGTGTTTTAATTTTTCATTGAATCAGGTGACTCAATAATGTCTCACAATAAGAGGTGCAACAAAGGGTTTACATACTAAGAGAGGTGTAAACTAATTTTGTATGGTCTTGATGCAGTATTTAGAGTTCTTATGCAGTAGAGATTGACAGAAAATCAAGCTAAGGTCGAATAAACGACACAATTATTCTTAAATATTTTTATTTTTGTTTTAGGTTACAAAACATTTTCTAAGAACCTTTTATTTATAGTGTATACTAATGGCTAAAATATTTTTACTAATCAAATAGGTAATACTATTACGCCAATAATAGCAGAAAATATTATTAAATTCCCGTATATAAAATTTCAACCAATATTGGACAATGCATTAGCAGCCTTTACAAAAAGCGACCTCCTCAACCTATGGACAATATGAACAGCATTATTATTCGGGTGAAATATTTTTCATATAACAAGACATTAGAGTTAAAGTATTTCATAATAAACTTAACGACCTAATTGACTATGGCAATCTAATATGTATCATAATTGTAGCATCATGATGGTGATATATCATGACATGTTTATGCAATAGTTTACTAACTTCTAGTAAAGTTGACTTCTAGTAGAAAAGCACACAATCCGAATCTTAAACCATTTCATGCTTAACATAATGACTATTTACACGATATTATTTAATAGAATTAACATTAATACGCTGAACATAAATCTATATTTTGACTAAATCCATAATGCGCTCTATATCCAAGAGAAACCGGTGCTTGTCGCTAGTATTATATTTAAACTAGAGATGTATAGGTAAGGTTTTAATTGAATAACGTTATTCACAAGTCAAGTCAAGACATTTCTGAATCCCCAAGGTGAATCTCAGTAAAACATGTCTACAATGTACTTAACGAATTATCAACATTTCGTATAAATTATTATCGTTGACAAATTAAGTTACTGTAAATTTAAATCAAATTTACACAAAAGCTATAACTGTCGTAACGTTTAATGAACTAAGCAAATTTAAAAAAAGCTAATAAAGTAGTATTTAATGAAATTAAAAGCATGTTAGTGATAATTATATTTGCTTTTAGATAATTATATCTTCTAATATATACATATATATATATTTGTATGTATCTACATAAAAAAAATATTAAAAGTTTAAGCGTATCGTTTAAGCGTATTATAGTACTATAATTAAATAATAATAGTGTTTTAGAAGGTTAAAAAATTTGTACCGTATATCCTCCTGCCCTTATCCCACTCTTAAGTGGGGTCGGTACAACATGTTATAAACATGCTGTAACATGATTGGGCTGCGTTTTTACGACCGACCACCTGCCTGACGTCAACTTACCTTAGTCGTATTTTACGACACCTCGGTAAGAAGGAGGGTGGTCTATTCTACTAAAACGGATACCACACGATGGGTCAACTTACCTTAGTCGCCTTTTACGACACCTCGGTAAGAAATGAGGGTGGTCTATTCTAGTCAGCCGGATACCACACGCACTTTGTACATAAATGCAAAAAATCGAAAAGACACTTATAGTATTGAAGACTATGTAAATGATAAGAAAGCTGGGATTCATGTTGCAACCAGCTACGCAGTAGATTATATTATTGTAATATTTGATTTGTCCAACAAGTTAATATTATTTAAATAATTATTTATGAAAAAAGTGCCGAGTTTCTTACTGGTTCTTCTCAGTAAGAGCACTTTTCCGAACAAGTGGTTGCTTCATTAAAATTCGACGATTGAAAAGTGCTTGAATAAAAAAATATTTAAATTTGAAATAATATACCATTATTAATTGAGCAATAACAATCAACATTAAATTGCTAAAAAATATTTCTTCTGAATTGCAATTATAAACTGAAAAATACGTCATTGTAAATTAATTAAGATAAATATTATAATTATATTACAACAACGATATTTTTTCTTTATAAATTTGCATATGGAATCTGGTTTAGTCTGTATATCATAGAACTCTTGTAGTCGTCTGTTGTCTGTCTATTTCAAAATAGTCGCAGGAAAACCTTGAAGTAATTTATGCATACACGTGTAGAAGTCATTGTCGACTATCATATTGTAAATTTGTAATACAATAGATACTCCCGAAATAAAATTTTATGAATAAAGATTTGTTAGTACGCCGTGTGGTATCCGGCGGAATAGAATAGTACCACACTCATTTCTTACCGAGGTGTCGTAAAAGGCGACTAAGGTAAGTCGACCCGTTGTATGGTATCCGGCTGAGTAGAATAGACCACCCTCGTTTCTTACCGAGGTGTCGTAAAAGGCGACTAAGGTAAGTTGACCCACCGTGTGGTATCCGGTTGCGTATAATAGACCACCCTCTTTCTTACCGAGCTGTTGTAAAATACGACTAAGGTGAGTTGATGTCAGGCAGGCGGCCGGTCGTAAAAACGCAGCCAAATCATATGACAGCATGTTTATAACATGTTGTGCCAACCCCACGTGGAATGGGATAAGAGCAGGTGAATGATGAATAAAGATTTGTTAGTGTAGTTGATACAGCTCATGTTTACTATGGGTCCGAGCATTCCTGATCAGGCACTGTTAAGTTTCGTAAAATAATCTTGTGTTTACTATATGCCTATTTATAATACCTAACAATAAATGGTGAAATTTATATTGATAAAAACTACTGACAAATAAATCTAAGAATTATATGTTTTTCTTAAATCGCTATAAATATCCAATAATTAACTAATTAATTTGTTGATTTCATATTTATATATGCATATAACGTACATATGTGTATTGTAACACAATTCCTCGAGTAATTTTACACTTGCTTTTACAAGAGTTTTACAATGATTTAAAAGAATTTCGAAGAATGAATAAAGAATACTTTTAATATAGGCAAATACAATAAAGTGCATTTATAATGTACTGATTTAAAAAAAGGCACGCATTTACTCTACTTACATAATACGAGTATATTAACAAACATGCCGCTATATTGCAAACATTGTCATGTTGCTAAACTAAATAGTAAAGTTGTTTTGCTGAGTTCCAGATGACGTTAATGTTACGAAGCGGCAAACAAACAATAGCACATTCAATATAATTAATTTAGACGAGTAGATGGATTAAGTTTGACGAAAAAGGTAGGCTTTTCCATACGGTTCGTAATTTGTTAATAACTCCTATTCAATTATTATGCTACAGAAGTTTGTAATGATTTCCATTAAAATTTATATGA
The DNA here is from genome assembly GCA_029227775.1 of Morpho helenor. Classification (NCBI taxonomy): domain Eukaryota; kingdom Metazoa; phylum Arthropoda; class Insecta; order Lepidoptera; family Nymphalidae; genus Morpho; species Morpho helenor. The sequence continues at coordinate 13,309,477 of JARGCU010000030.1, forward strand.
TACTAGCTTTTACCCACGACTTCGTTCACGTGGACTGTTGTCGTATGCCAGGTCGATAATAGATGGCGCCTTTTAATGGCATCCTATTTGTGTAGAATTAACGGGATTTCTATAGTCAATGTGTTCTTCCGGTGTATAAGGAATAATTGTTTCAAATTTCATCGATATTGGTTCAGCGGATTCGCCGTTAAAGAGTAACAAACATACATCCATACTCACAAACCTTCGCATTTATAGTATTAATAGGATTTATAACAGTCTTTTTTGTATGAAATAATTTCACTTGTTATTATCCAATCCAAAACGGCACACGATCGTGAAACGTGGAAATGTCTTGAAGAGACACTGCGAAAAGGTCATAGATGCTTTCAATCCCATTCGGGGCTTTCAATCATACCTAAACTAATTTTCAGACGCGACAATGCTACGAAAGGAAATCATGTCTGATAGCCTGGGGATTGGCTTTTAACTAGTATACCTAGTTTAACTAGTATTTTATATGCATATAAACTACTAGGTATACCTGAGCAGTCTCGTTTATAGATACCGCTTAAAACAGTCCCAGTTTTAAGTGTCTTGAGAGAATCAATTCTAAAATAAATTTTTTTAAAGAAGGTCTTGAAGAATGTTTTTGTGATAAAGTGAGATCTATTCTGAACGTGGACCAAACATGACTATTATATGCCATGATATTGTTCTGTATACATTCTATGTTTCATTTAGACGTCATTGGTGACGTTATTTAGCAAACGCTATTATATCGTGAACAATAGTCAGGTCTATGCGAGTGCTCACGGCTGGGCATAGGCCCCCTCTGCCCAGATAGAAGGCTTTGAGCAAAGATCCACCACGTCACACAGCTTCTTGCAGATATTCTATATAGCGGCATTTAGTTGTTTATGATACATAGATAAACACCATTACTATTATAAACGAAGAACAAAGATAAAATTTCTTCTCACCGGTTCTTCTAGAATATATAAAAAAGGACGGAATTCTAAACTAGTGACAGATTCATTCAGGCAATTCTACTGCAAATTATTACTTCTCTCCTGCGTCTACGTCTCGGTCCCTTGACAAATTAAAATAATATTACTTGATAACCTGAATAGTCTCGACCGGTAAATATATTTTTCTCATGTGTTTATTCTTCCGTATCACAAATAATGTAGAGATTGAATTCTATATTTATTGTTTGACTATGGCAGGTACACAACTATTTACGCTTTATAATTTTGCAATTATTTACTAACACTTTCTAGACCATTATGCATGATTATTTCATAAAAGAAATAAATCAGTAGGTCAAAATGAAACGGTCTCAGAATTTTAAACATTAAATAAAATATGTATGTTTTGTTGTTTTGATGCAACAAATTATAAAAAGCTTTGAAAACCGTAAACATGAAGTCGGTATAAATTTATATCATAATCATTAAAATGTTAATGAAGTTATAAGAAAAAAAACGCTTTTCTTCTCGAATTCAAAGGGCACACTAAACATGGTCTAAGTTGTTACAAAATTATCTTTCAGTTATTTTCTCTCAGTTATTTTTTTCATTCATGAATAAAAATTTTAATTGAATCGCAACTCAAGTAACTTTTAATTGCAGACATAATTGATAGCTGTTTAAAAGTATGCGGATGTTAACTGCATCTATAATTCACTTTTAGATTACATATCAACTATTTAGTGACAATTATCAGTCTAAAGGTCTTAAAAATCAAAGTAAATATGCTTAAACAATAGTATGTTGCAATGCTACATCTAACATAGATTATTCATATTCATAAGTATTCGTCAAAACTCACCATTAGCGACATCTAGTGGATAATAGACGAAGCTTTACGTCTAAGCTTCTACGTTACGTAACAGATGGCGCTGCCCGGCAATTTTTACGAGACCGACCTTTAATAATTTATGACTGACGTTAAACTTAGAACCATAAAAAAAGAAATACATATGTCTACATATTACCTGAAATAACGCTTTTTAAAGTAAAATCTAATAGGTTTTTTTATGTATTTTACAAAATCTTATTTAATTTAAGAGAACCTTCTTCGTTCATTTTAATTTAAAATATAATTATTGTGTCGGAAATTTTTTTAAAATTGTCACTACTTGCTTGGCGTACATAAATATCGTACTTGCTATATAGCACAAAAATGATTTAAACATAAACATTTTATAATGTGAATAAGTGAAAATTTATCACTGATAGAGCAATTAAATTAAATTTATGAATTAGGAGAAGAACCTAAACTACCTTTAATTGTATCGTTCTCTTGTATTTATTCTATAAACCAATAAATGTAAATACCTACCAAATATTTATAATGATTTTGAGATAATTTCTTGTAATATTTTGACGATATTATACCTTTAAGTTTCGGGATAGTAAGGTTTGATAAAAGTCAATTGTAATAATATTCAATTGACTGTTATCAATTATATACTCGTATGTGTGCGTTAAAAGTATAAAAAACCTAAATCACAAGACCAAATAAATGCTAGGCAAAACCTATATCGGAAATGTTAAATTAAATAATCATTTTTATTACGTCGGGGCGACTTCGGCTAACAAACAAGTTGAGCGATTAAATAACAGGTATTTTTATCGATTGCCATGTGTTCAAAATAGTACATCGAACGTATGTTGACAACTTTAGCTAGAAATGAATCGAGAATAGAATTAATAGACATTTAAATATGGAACTGCCGTCTTAGTCTCAGTTTACATATCGATAAATTCTTTTTAAAATAGTTTCAAGTCGTGAATATTTTAAAAATAAAACTAGCTATTGTAATCATTGATATATTCAGCACTACTGGGTTAACCCATAATACCGATTCTTTTGACTAAATTGTCATGGAGTTCGGCATCGTCAATCATTCCTCCAGCTCTGCAGTAAATACTTGTCTGAATTTACGATCGACCTTATCTATCTCCCGTATTTGATCTCAGTTAGCATATAAAATATTTCAACTCTACAATCTCCATAAATATTGTTTTAATACATATACCTTAGAATGTCAGCATCTTCTTTATAAGCAATACGTATTTAATAATACAAGAATATGTGAATGTCTGGTCTGTGAATATAAAATAACTAAGAATTATTAATATGATACAAATAGCATAACATTCTTTTCAATTTTCGTCTGTAGCTTCGATCTGTGTTTCTCCTTGTTCGTGGTAATCCTTGGACCAATATTATGAATTTCTAGGGGACTTTTAATAGAAAAAATAGACAATTAAAGACAGGTACAAGAGTTTGCAAGGGTTAAAAAACTATTTATTTTGACACAGATATTAGAGTAGAATATATTAAATGCGATAGTTAATGCGTTTTTCCACGGCTTCCTATAATCCGGGCATACGCTGTTTTATATTAAAGTGCAACGGAAAGCTTTATAGCAATGACGTATTGTTAATCTGTATATAGGATAGCCAAATAATAATGTTAATATATGAGACGTTTTAAGACTTCATTACCATAGTTATTCACAATTCGCCCCATCCAAAGAATAAAGTTACATGTCCTTTGTTATACGCATAGGACATATAACTTTAACACCTATTTATATCAAGGCTCCAATATAACATATTTCTTCTTCTTCCTGCCCTTATCCCACTTTAAGCGGGATCGGCACGTTAGCCGTATTTTACGACACCTCGGTAAGAAAGAGGATGGTCTATTATACTTAACCGGATACCACACGGTGGGTCAAATTACCTTATTCGCCTGTTAAGATACCTCGTTAAGAAACGAGGGTGGTCTATTCTACTCAGCCGGATACCACGCGGCGGGTCGACTTTCCTTAGTCGCCTTTTACGAACACCTCGGTAAGCAATGAGGGTGGTACTATTGTATTTAGCCGGATACCACAATGCTATCCAATATAACATATTTAAACGTATTAAAAAATATTTACAAGGGAGAATGTACCAAATCTCACTTCGGTACTTAGAAGAAGATGCTTAAGTTCATACCAAATAACTAATTATTGAATAACCTTTTAAAAAGATGGTAAAGACTTGAATAAACTTTAAGCAAGTATTAAAGCCTTTTGTTAATTGGTAAAGATTAAATAACAAATTGAGCTCCGATCCTAATCAACGGAAGTAGTAGGGAATAGCCGGTTCTAACTCACTCCCAGCACCTTGAAATCCTTGAAATAGGCTAACTTAGCGGATTCTAAAAAAAGCTCGCCAAAGCAGATTCCAATCAGACTAAATTCCAATTGACCGTCAGAGGTCTCTTCGGATTTTCCAATTGGATCCTGGGTTGCAATAGGAATTTTCTTACTTACCCTCGTAACGAATCGTTTTTTCTCGTATTTTATTAGATTAACTTATCGGACTCCTTGACCAATTGGATTTTCCATTTGATCCACGACTTTCCTTTCCTACATTAATGATTCAAATTAACTGAATTCTAATTACAGTATGAATGTCTGACATTTAATGGCCGATTCTGGCTCATTGGCTTGGTTTTATCAAACTTGATTAGGTTTCCAATCTAAGATTTTTCTTAATAAATAACATTAATCGTTCAATTTTGTTTTTATCATTAATTTGATATCAAACTGATAATAATTGAATAGGATGTGTGTCAGATATAAATTCAATATGAAAATATAAATAAAAAAAAGTCTCGTACAAATAACTCAAAAGTTTTATTTTTTCGAAGAAACGCTTTGACTTTTTGCTGCTATTTGAAAGAAAGTGTCTCATAAAATAATATTTTAAATTAGACAGGGTCGTAGTAATTTATTATAGTAGACCCTAATAAATCAATGGAAATAATGGGCATCGACCATATTCCCTCTTCCTTATAATATTCTTTCATCCAGCCTAAACGTTGTATTCTGTGGCGACAAGTTTAGACACGATCTCGCAAAAAGCAGATGTAAAAGGATCACATGGCATCATGTATATCATAATTTATTATAATAGACCTTAATAAATCAATGGAAATAATGGGCATCGAACATCCGCTCCTTTTTTATAATATCCCTTTATCCAACCTAAACGTTGTATTTTGTGGCGACACGTTCAGACACGATCTCAAAAAGCAGATATAAAAGGATCACATGCATCATGTATATCACAAGATATTTTAATACCACGCGGCTAGTATCCAGGCTGACGTAGTGTTCAAGTGAAGCCAGTCACTAGGCAATTATTAATCATGGAGGTAAGATTACGTACTTATATAGTATAATTTCATGATATATATGAATATTCGTATTAAATTTTAATCCCTGTTGACCAAGTGACAAGAATACGTGTTACAACGATATCTTTGTTACTAGTAAAGTTAAATTAATAAGACCAAGATTAATATTTTTTATTATTAAAATCTTATGTTTCTAACCTAACCTAACCTATAACGGTCACAAAAATCTATAGATTCATTCTGCAATAAAAATAATATTAATGTATTAGATTTTAATAATAATAAAGGTTCTTACTGTATATGAATAATTTTGATGACACTAGTGATTATATTTACTTATTTCTAATTTTTTTTTCAGATCTCACCGAATCTCGATGAATTCAATGTAAAAAACTATTATTATCCTATTAACTTAAGCGATGACGAAAATGCAAGCAATTCTTGCATATTGAAAAATAAAAAAATCGCAACGAAAAGAGCTGGTAACAATATCGACATATTCTTTGAAAAGCCTAAGAAAAAGAAAAAAACCATTCCGTCTTCATGTGTGGCTCAAGCGTGTGATGGAGGTGTATCATTTATTTCTTCCAATGATAATGACGGAGCGAATGCTTCATACCTCATGAAAATAGAAATTTATGACATGAAGAATCTGAAAGAGGTTTCGCCTGTAGACTATTGGAAACATGCAGACTTGCGATTAAAGTACTACATACAATCCAATACTGATAAACATTATCAGAACACACGAGATATAATATACAACATTACAAAGCAGATCGCCTGCAAGGAAGACTGTAAAAAATATTTCATTGATAGAGACAGTAAGAAACAATAGAACTTTCTCTAACTCATCACAAATCAAACCCATAATATAACTTTAATTACAAAAACCTTTTAAAAAAATACAACCCCCACTGCCGCTCTCGCCTCGCAAACAAATTATAAAGAGATCAGTCATTCGCTACAAGCGTTCATACTAAGCGCAACGAAACACAATGGCTGAGCTTGACAACTCTGTATACGACGAAGAAATGGTCGCGATATGTGAAGAAATTGAAGACAACTTTTTGCACCTATGTAAAAAAATTGAAAAGGACCATGCAGAGATGTGAGTAATCTATCTTGTTTAAACTTGACTTTTATGGAGGGGTTGATTTTGTATATAAATATACGGACATCTAGAACGTTTTATTCAGTCACGAGTACGCAGTGAATATATAAAAGTTACTATGGAATTCTTAACCAGTGATGATATTAGTTCATTTACAAAACAGTTTTTGATCGATAAGATGCATAAATTCATACGTTTGTGGTATATCAGTGATAGACTTCCAGGATGGATGTTACAGGATCCTGATATAAAACCCTATTTTACTCCTTGTAGTGGACATTTTCAAACGTGTTCTGTATTTGATGATATATATGATGAAATTGATGGAGTATTCCCGATGGAAGCTTATTGTATTTTATGCAAAAAGTCTGAAAAATAAATAGTTTATGTAAGTTGAATATTTATTAACATCAACTTAAAACGTAACACGGAATATTATTTGAATTTTATATATTTATTGGTTTACTTCATTCCAGTACGGATCAGTTTGGAGCAGGAGTGAGACAAGTTGGAGAAGCAGTCAAAAGAAATGCCACAGAACATGGAACTCCTCAATATTCAAGGAAGCGTTTATACGCACAAAAGTCTACATCACCTGGGAAGGCAACAGCTTCACCACCGAACCCAGAAACAGAGCCATCTGTAAGTTCTGCAAACTTAAATAGCATTAAATGCCCAACTTGTGAAATATTTGTTAACAAAAGGTACTTCACCAATCATCTTAAAAGTAATAGGCATAAAAATAATGTTTTCACGTTGATACCGAACTTAAATAATGTTCAGTTAATAGAAAAAGCGTTCGGTCAGAGATTAGTAACATACAGAGTATTCTCTAACTCTGCTACAACTGATACCGACTTTAAAACTCCTGAATCATTTTTTGGTTCAATTCGAAGCACTGTTCAAACATTACTGGAAAAAGTCTTGAAAGAAAATACCACAGTTAAAGTTAATTTTATTTTAAATGGGGATTTTGTTCAGGCAACGAAAAATTTAGAAAACTCCTTTGACTTTCAAACTTTTAATTACATGTTCTGTTTAGGTGATGAATTTGATGATATTTACTCAAATATAAGTTCTGAAATTTCAAACAAAATAAGTAATTTTGAAAAGAAAGATAGTGGTTGGAGTCTTAAAGAAATGAGATATGTCGATCTTAACATTAACAAATTTAACCCATTAAAAGGATCTTCATACATAGACCTACCGATAGATATCAAACGTAAACGAGCAGTAATTAATGTTAAAAACAATGATTATCAATGTTTTCTATGGGCTGTTCTATCCGCTTTATATCCTGTGAATAGAAATGCAGACAGAGTTTCCTCATATTTATCTAAACAAAACTTGCTAAATTTCAAGGGTATTGCTTTTCCAGTAAGACTAAAAGATATTATAAAATTTGAACGCTTAAATAATATTAGTATTAACGTTTTTGGAATAGAAAAATCTAATAATAAATCTACGAAGATAATTGGGCCTCTCCATTTTACCAAATGTCGTAAATTAGTTCATGTAAATTTATTATATTTAGATAATGGTTCTAACGGTCATTATTGTTATATTAAAAACCTTTCTAGACTAGTCAGTCGTCAATTAACTTCACATGAACATGCAGTCTACATCTGTGATGGCTGCTTGCTTTATTTTCAAACATATGATAAATTGATTTCTCATAGACAATTTGATTGTAATCACGTTAGAACAGATTTGCCTGATATCAGTAAGGCAAAAATTTCATTTAACAAATTTGAACGTGAACTGAGAGTACCGTTTGTGATTTACGCAGATTTTGAAGCATTTTTAAAGCCAATACAAGGGTGTGATAATAATCCATCTCTATCGTATACCAGTAATTTTCAAAAACATGATGTGTATAGTTTTGGATATTATATCAAATGTGCGTATAACGATAGCCTCTCCAAATATATAACTTACACAGGTAGTGATTGTGCAAAAGTGTTTATGGAAAGTTTGAATGAAGATTTAAAATATATATCTAAAGAGTATTATGTCAAAGTTGATCCTCATCCGCTTACAGATGAAGCTAGAAGAAGTATATCTTTGACAACTACTTGTTGCATATGCAAAGACACTCTGAAATTAGATAGTAGCTTAAATTTTGATAAATATACTGGAATCTTTACAGGTGTTAGTCATAAAGCTTGTTGTAAAAAGTTAGAAACCCCTCGATTTATACCGATTATTTTGCATAATCTTAGTAATTATGATGCTCATTTCGTAGTGCGCGCATTAAATTTTGCTGAAGGTGACATTAAAGTTATACCACAGAATAAAGAACGTTACATTTCCTTCTCAAAGATATTAAAAATCGAGAATCAAAATTTTGAGTTAAGATTTATTGACTCTTTTAAATTTTTATCATGTAGCTTGGAATCTTTATCAAATAATTTGAATGATGAGGATTTTATCGAGCTGCGTAAAAATTTTCAGCACCCTGACGATTTTTATTTTTTAAAACGCAAAGGCATTTATCCATATGATTACATGACCTCATTTGAGTCATTAAAGTTAACTTCACTTCCCACACAAGATCAGTTTTACAATATACTAACTAATAGCGATGTTACAAATGAAAATTATAACCACGCTAAAGATGTGTGGCATCATTTTAAGTGTCGCAATATGGCTGATTATTCTGATTTATACCTGAAAACTGACGTGTTACTTCTAACTGATATCTTTGAAAATTTTAGAAACGTTTGTATCAAAACTTACGATTTAGATCCTGCACAATATTACACTGCACCTGGCCTAAGTTGGGATGCAATGTTGAAGCACACAAAAATAACATTAGATCTATTGACAGATTTTGATAAAATTGCTTTTATAAAGTCTGGTATACGTGGTGGTATTTCTCAATGCAGTAACCGTTATGCTCATGCTAATAATAAATATATGTTCAATTTTAGTGAGAAAACTCCTACATCTTACCTTACTTACTTAGACGCGAATAATTTGTATGGCTGGGCTATGTCTCAATATCTTCCTACGGGTGAATTTCAATGGGTAAATTGTGACACAAATTTTATGGTTCCAATTGACTCAGAAATAGGTTATATTCTTGAAGTGGATTTAGAATATCCACAAACTTTGCATGAATCACATTCAGACTTTCCACTATGCCCAGAAAATATATGTATTGGTGGTAGCAGAGAAACAAAATTAGTTCCAAATTTATATGATAAAACTAAATACGTTATTCACTACAGAAACCTCATACAGTGCATAGAAATGGGATTAAAGTTGAAAAAAGTTCATAGGATTTTAAAATTTCGTCAAAGTCCATGGTTACAAAAATATATAGATTTAAATACACAATTACGTATGTCTGCAACATCTGATTTTGAAAAGGATTTTTATAAATTAATGAATAATTCAATATTTGGGAAGACTATGGAAAATGTAGAAAAACGTGTGGATGTCAAACTTTGTACTCATTGGGAAAATAGGGGTAAATGTCAAGGTGCTCAAAATCTAGTAGCACGACCTGAATTTCATAGTCTGTCTATATTTTCAGAAAACTTAGTGGCCGTTCAACTTAAAAAAACAAAAATACTTTATAATAAACCCATCTATCTAGGACTTTGCATATTAGACATATCCAAAACGCTCATGTACGATTTTCACTATAATTATATGAAAAATAAATACGGTTCACGCTGTAAAATGATGTATACCGACACTGACAGCTTCATATATCAGATTTTTACTGATGATTTCTATGAAGATATTAAACCGGACTTGAACAAATACTTTGATACCTCTGACTATCCTTTTGATAATCTTTTTGGTTACCCTCAGATAAACAAAAAAAAGATTGGTTTTTTCAAAGATGAAAATAACGGTAAGATCTTTACAGAATTTGTCGGTTTAAGGTCAAAAATGTATGCGATGAACGTACAGAATAAATTTATAGCTAAAGCAAAGGGAGTTAATAAGTCCGCTACAAAAAAGTTTAATATGCGAAATTACAAAAACGTCTTATTTAAGAAAAATAATCAAATATGTGAAATGTATAGATTTAGATCGATAAAGCATGTTATTTTTACTCAAAAGGCTAACAAAATTTCTTTATCGCATTCTGATACTAAACGATTTTTAATTAGTAACTGTACTGATACTCTGGCTTGGGGTCATTATAAAATAAAATCATATAAAAGTGATGAATAAACTAACATACACTATTAAAATGACTTTATGTTTAAGAATTGCTAAGTATTATTATTATTATTTCGTCAATAGTACCTAAGAATGTAAATATGTAATTATAATATAAAATACGAACTTGTTGAGTTTTTTTTAATTGGATTCCTACCTCTTCCAAAAACACACGTATTCAAAAAATGTATCACTTTCTTCATCCATTTACTGCAATCGTGGCAGGTCCGAGTGGTTGTGGTAAATCAAACTTTGTTACTAATTTTCTAAAATATTGTAATGATATATGTAATACAAGTTTTGCACAAATTTTATGGTGCTATGACGAAATGCAGCCACTCTACAACCTAGAAAATGTATCTTATGTTCAAGGGTTACCAGATATGAGTATGTTCGACGGCATACAGCCACGATTAGTTATAATTGATGATCTTATGAGAGAGTCCGATGGTCGTATTGTTGACATTTTTACTAAAGGTAGTCACCACAGAAATTTAAGTGTGTTTTATATTACGCAGAACTTGTTTCACCAAGGTAGAGGACAACGAGATATATCTCTCAATACAAGCTATATAATTTACTTCAAAAATCCTCGAGATCGAACACAAATACGTTACTTAGCACGTCAAGTGTTTCCAGATAATTGTAAATTTGTTGAAGAAGCTTATAAAGATGCTACTGTCGAACCACATGGTTATCTAATGATCGACTTAAAGCAGAATACACATGATCTCTGTCGCTTTAAAACCAAAATCGATCCAATAAAAAACCTATGTGTTGTCTATGTACCAAAGAAGGGACTTAAATACAATATACATCAACCAATTATAGTTAGTGATAAATAATGGTCGAAGATAGCACAACGTTAGATGAAAAATCGTTAAGGTGTGCATTACAAACTTTCAAACCAAAATATCGTAAAATATTGCTAAAATCGCTTAGTAAAAAAGAGATAGATCTGGTTTGTAAATATATTCAAGAAATTTTCAAAGATAAAACCCCAACAGAAAGAGTTAAACGATCTTCTATTGTTAAATTGAACTGTTTTCTTTCAACTAATATTATATAAATATTAAGTTATTTTAAAAATCGCTATCAGTCGGATATAATGCCTGGACGAGTGACAACTCATAAGGATTTATTAAAATCGTTACACACTCTCAAACCTAAATACCGCACAGCTTTATTAAAAGCTTGTAACGAGGAAGAAATAAATTGTATTTGCGAATGCATTTATAACACCTTAAATGGTAAAGTGGTTTTAAAAGAAAACGAGAAATCAAAATTAAGAAAACATAAAAATATTCTCAGAAAACTAATAGGTAAAGGTAAAAATAAAATAAGAAAAAGAATTATCATTCAAAAAGGAGGAGCATTTCTGCCTATCATTCTAGGAGCTGTGTTGAGCGGATTATTAAAAAAAATTTTATGATCAATTATTTTAATCAAAAAAAATGGATAATACTAAGAAAATGATTCTCATTGAACAAGATGTTATTGATAGACTTAAATCAAGAGACACAACGCCTGAAAGTAATTTATCTAGATTAGATAAAGAAATGCAAAATATATTAAATAGTAAAATGGACGATCGCGAAAAATGGTCACTGTACATGCAAATCTTACAAAGATATCTCCATTTCGCTAATGAAAATCGAAAACCAATAAAACTACCCGTGACCGTTGAAGGTGAGCATAAATATTCAGAAGATTTGACTCCTCATAAAAAGACAATTAAAGACGAGGACGCACCAGTTAACGAAAACTCCGTACATGATAAGGACGCACGAGATGTATCAAATGAAACATTGTATACACCTATTTACATAAATAAATTCATTCCAAAGACGTATCGGAGAAGAAGTGAATTATTATTGGACACTATTCTCAATCATAAAGATAAAATTAGTTGGAACGAGGAGGGGTTGGTGTTCATCGATAATGAAGTTGTAGACGACAGCAACATTGTTGATCTCGTGAATTATACTCTTAGGCCTTTAAAGCGCCCGAAACCTAATGGATGGAAAAAGTTTACAGAAACTATTAAAGATATAAGGGTTCCTCTCACTTGTATTGGTAATCCGCAAACTCTTGAGTATATTAATAATCTTTCTCTGAAAGGACAACAACATCTAACACCAAGTGATGATAGTAATCCAAAAATCAAAACATCATATAAACTGAGAAAGAGAAAAGACATTTGGGAAAGATGGAATCCGTACTAGACATTAAAGATATATATTACGACGTATCGAATCCAGCGGGATACAGCAGTGTTGACAAGTTAACTCGAACGTTAAAAGGTAAAATGAACAAAAAACAAGTAAAGGACTGGTTGCAATCCCAGGAAACTTATACACTACATAAACCGGTACATAGAAAATTTCAACGAAATAGATACATATTGTCAAATTTTAATGAACTGTGGCAAGCTGATTTGAGTGATATGCGGACTTATTCTCAATATAATGATGGTTTTAAATATATACTTTGTGTTATTGATGTTTTTAGTAAATACGCTTTCGCTAGACCGTTAAAAAAGAAAAATTCAGAAAGTATAAAGGAAGCGTTTGAAAGTATATTTACTGAAGCTAACGCGACCCCCACACACATACAATCGGATAAAGGAACAGAGTTCGTATCAAAGGATGTTGCACAATATTTTAAAACTAAAAATGTAAACTACTATACTACAAATAACCCAGATATTAAAGCTAGTATTGTCGAGAGATTTCAACGAACTCTAAAAACTAAAATGTGGCGTTATTTTACACATAAAAATACATACACTTATATCGATATTTTGGATGATTTGCTTTATTCTTATAACCATAGTTTTCATTCAAGCATTAAGATGTGTCCATTTGAAGTTAGTTCTAGTAACATCATGAACGTTTGGAATAATTTATATGAGAATAAAAAATATAGATTGGATGTTATACAAAAAAATAAGTTTGAAGTTGGTGATCACGTAAGAATAACTAGACATAAGCATATTTTTCAAAAAGGCTATGAAACTAATTGGAGTGATGAAATTTTTATCATAACAGCTATAAAAAATAACATGCCTAAAGTAGTCTATACACTCAAAGATCTTCAGCATGAGCCCATTATAGGAACATTTTACGAGAATGAATTACAAAAAGTAATTTATAACCCCACTACTCATTATAAAATAGATAAAATACTGCGTTCTCGTAACTCAGGAAACAGAAAAGAGGTTCTTGTTAAGTGGAGAGGTTATCCCAACAAGTTTAATAGTTGGATCTCTGTATCAGAACTTGAAAAAATATGAGAGAAGACAGCTTTTATCTCACTTTGCTAAGTAACAGTTCCATGACATACTTTGCTGAAAACACTACAGCAAATTTTTTTACCAAGTTACCAAAGACTATGAAATTAGAAGGCGAATGGGAAGTTGCTATTGTGGAATTTCATTACCCATGTAGTATGTTTAATCTGGAAGAAAATGAAAATATTATTTACATCACGTCTAAAGGCGATAAATCGCAGTTATTCACGCATCTGGAATACATGACACCAACCAACTATATTAGTGTGGATCAATTCGTTATCGATTTTAATGAAAAATTAAAGGATAAAGTTAAGCTTAGATATGATACATTATCGAAACTCGTTACAGTGAGTAGTTGGGCAATCGACGTTACATCTGTGGTATGTAGTCCTAGACTGAGTGTGCAGTTAGGCTTTGCACCATTTACTAATTTAATAAAACATAACTTCGGAAAATATCCCGCTAATCTAAACTTGGGTCTACCTTCACAACTTTTAATATATTGTGATATAGTAGAACCACAAGTAGTGGGTGATGTCATGACACCTTTATTGAGAATTGTTTCGTTGGATCCCACCAAATATGTATATGGCGCTTCTAAAATAAATATCTTTTCGTCCCCTCATTATGTACCTGTTATGCGCAGGGAATTTGACGTTATAGAAATAGATATAAGAACAAGTACAGGTCAAAGAGTACCATTCCAGTTTGGAACTACGTGTATAAAGGTACATTTTAAAAAAGTCAAGTGAAAATATCAATCATGTCTTGTCCATATTTACATTATTATACTCATCAAGCTGGTTCTGGTATGGGGGTAATTTACAAAGGTGCACCACATCAGCGAGGTCATGGTATAGGGAGCTTTTTGGGGGGTTTGTTCCGCTCGGTTCTTCCACTTTTAAAAAATGGTGCGAGATTTGTAGGCAAAGAAGCTTTAAATGCAGGTGTAGGTCTTCTATCTGACATGTTAAATGTTCAACCAATGGGTGAATCTGTCAAATCACGCTTGAAAACGGCAACTTCAAATTTGAAAAGGAAAGCTGATGAAAAAATAGATTCAGTAATGTCTGGATCCGGATATAAAATAAGAAAGCTAAAGAGGAAGATCATCACTTCTAAAAAACCTTCCAAACGGAACGGTACTAAAAGAAATAAACGACAAAATATTCAAGATATATTTTCTTAAATTACTTCTCGTAACTCAAAAATGGCGTTTTTACATCATCATTCCTGTGAATGCGTAAAATCAGAGTTAGATTTATTTGCTCTACCATCTACGCAAACGAGTATTGAGAGTGGTCAATGGATACATTACAATCCCATTTCATCATTGACTGACGATGGACCGATTGAGTTTTTAGTACCGGGCAATGGAGACGATTACATTGACTTGTCCCACACCTTACTTCATATAAAAGCTAAAATACAGAATGGTGATTCGAGCAAACTTTTAGCAGGAATTCATGTCGCTCCAGTTAATAATTGGTTGCATTCTCTTTTTAGTCAGTGTGATATTTATCTTAATCAAAAGTTAGTGTCTCCTCCAAATAATACCTATGGATATCGCGCATACATTGAAACGTTACTCAATTATGGAAAAGCTGCTAAGGAAAGCCATCTTACTTGTGGACTTTGGTACAAAGACACTGCTTCGAGCATGGATTCATGTGATGTTTCAAATAGAGGATACGTTCAAAGAGAAGAACTGGCAAAGGAAAGTCACACTATTGAAATGATAGGTCACATACATGCTGATATTTTCAATCAAGATAAGTTTTTAATCAATGGTGTTGAAATGCGCTTAAAACTAGTTCGTTCAAAAGATACTTTTAATTTAATGTGTTCATCTGTAGATAAAAAATTCAAAGTCCATATTTCAAGTGCTAGTCTCATTATGCGTAAAGTTCGTATCAATCCTTCAGTATTAATTGCTCATGAAAAAGTATTAGCAACCACTCCTGCAAAATATCCAGTTACGCGTGCCGAGGTTAAGGTTTTAACTATCCCATCAGGAATCCAGGGTAAAATGCTCGACAATGTATTTTTAGGTCAAATACCTAAAAGATGTATTGTTGGGTTCGTTAGTAATGCTGCATTTAATGGTGCTCTTAATGTGAATCCGTTTAATTTTGGTAACTATGGTCTCAACTTATTTGGTTTGTATGTCGACGGTCAATCTATACCATCGAAAACGTTGGTTCCATCTTTTCATGATAATACATATATAAGTGCATATCATACCTTGTTTTCGGGAACGGGAATTCATTTCCTGAACGAAGGAAACGATATTTCCAAGGCAGAGTACAGTCATGGTTATTGCTTGTATGCATTTGATTTAACTCCAGATCTATCCGCTAACTCAAACTCTCATTGGAATCTTATAAAGCGGGGTAGTGTAAGGTTTGAAGTTCGATTCGATAAAGCTCTAACTACAACACTTAATTGCATTGTGTATGCAGAGTTTGATAATGTAATTGAAGTCAATAAAAATCGAGAAGTCAGCTTAGATTATAATAGTTAAGATAAATATAAGTGGAGATTTCTAATGTTTAAGTCATTCTTTGTTAGGTCATGCTATTACAAAGATATGGATACAAAAGAGATAGAAAATTATTTAAAACAAATAGATAAAAATATTGAGTTCAATGTGTTTGCGGCGAATCAAATGCCTGTGTATTTTACTAAGCCAGTATATCTCATTTCAAATTTAGATCCTGATACAAGACCGGGATCACATTGGGTTGCTATATATGTAGATATTTACGGATTTGGAGAATATTTTGATTCGTTTGGTCGTAAACCAGAAGGATATCATGAAATGTTTTTAAAAACCAACTGTAAAAAGTGGATTTCTAATAATAAAATACTTCAAAATTATTTCAGTGCGCAATGTGGACTCTATTGTTTAGTTTATATTTATTTTAAGTATAATCATGTTTCAATGTCTAACTTTATTGATTTTTTTTCTAATGACACTGTAACAAACGATAAACTTGTACAACAAATGTTTATTTCTTTATTTAAAACTTGAATAAACAATAACTATGTGAAATGAGGTTGTTTTATTTATTTCAATTATCTATTAAATTCTAAGCGTAATAAATAAAAACTTAATATAAATTTAAAGAAATTTATTACAAAAACTTAAAGTAAAAGAACATATTTGACTTAAAATTATAACACAATTATTATTTAATCTCCCATCGATTCCCAATCTATCTCCAGAGTATTCGATAGATTCTCCTGAAGAATCACGAATGGAATTGGGACTTCGTAATCTCTGTAGTCAGACACATGGAATGAATCAGGGCTATATAAACTTGGACTTGGAGACAGGATCATTAGTTCATCAGTTTCGTCTTCTTCAAATAATGGTTGAGACATTGGTTGGTACTCAACCATGTACTCGAAGTTTAATGGAGCTATTGGATTGGAATAACCCCTTTTAATTTGGTCCTCCACGTCCTCACATATTAACACTAATTGTTCTTCAATATCACTTTCTTCGTTCTTATCCAGGACACGACACATATCATTTTCTAATTCAATTTCTTCACATATCGCGACCATTTCTTCGTCGTATACAGAGTTGTCAAGCTCAGCCATTGTGTTTCGTTGCGCTTAGTATGAACGCTTGTAGCGAATGACTGATCTCTTTATAATTTGTTTGCGAGGCGAGAGCGGCAGTGGGGGTTGTATTTTTTTAAAAGGTTTTTGTAATTAAAGTTATATTATGGGTTTGATTTGTGATGAGTTAGAGAAAGTTCTATTGTTTCTTACTGTCTCTATCAATGAAATATTTTTTACAGTCTTCCTTGCAGGCGATCTGCTTTGTAATGTTGTATATTATATCTCGTGTGTTCTGATAATGTTTATCAGTATTGGATTGTATGTAGTACTTTAATCGCAAGTCTGCATGTTTCCAATAGTCTACAGGCGAAACCTCTTTCAGATTCTTCATGTCATAAATTTCTATTTTCATGAGGTATGAAGCATTCGCTCCGTCATTATCATTGGAAGAAATAAATGATACACCTCCATCACACGCTTGAGCCACACATGAAGACGGAATGGTTTTTTTCTTTTTCTTAGGCTTTTCAAAGAATATGTCGATATTGTTACCAGCTCTTTTCGTTGCGATTTTTTTATTTTTCAATATGCAAGAATTGCTTGCATTTTCGTCATCGCTTAAGTTAATAGGATAATAATAGTTTTTTACATTGAATTCATCGAGATTCGGTGAGATCTGAAAAAAAAATTAGAAATAAGTAAATATAATCACTAGTGTCATCAAAATTATTCATATACAGTAAGAACCTTTATTATTATTAAAATCTAATACATTAATATTATTTTTATTGCAGAATGAATCTATAGATTTTTGTGACCGTTGTAGGTTAGGTTAGGTTAGAAACATAAGATTTTAATAATAAAAAATATTAATCTTGGTCTTATTAATTTAACTTTACTAGTAACAAAGATATCGTTGTAACACGTATTCTTGTCACTTGGTCAACAGGGATTAAAATTTAATACGAATATTCATATATATCATGAAATTATACTATATAAGTACGTAATCTTACCTCCATGATTAATAATTGCCTAGTGACTGGCTTCACTTGAACACTACGTCAGCCTGGATACTAGCCGCGTGGTATTAAAATATCTTGTGATATACATGATGCATGTGATCCTTTTATATCTGCTTTTTGAGATCGTGTCTGAACGTGTCGCCACAAAATACAACGTTTAGGTTGGATAAAGGGATATTATAAAAAAGGAGCGGATGTTCGATGCCCATTATTTCCATTGATTTATTAAGGTCTATTATAATAAATTATGATATACATGATGCCATGTGATCCTTTTACATCTGCTTTTTGCGAGATCGTGTCTAAACTTGTCGCCACAGAATACAACGTTTAGGCTGGATAAAAGAATATTATAAGGAAGAGGGAATATGGTCGATGCCCATTATTTCCATTGATTTATTAGGGTCTACTATAATAAATTACTACGACCCTGTCTAATTTAAAATATTATTTTATGAGACACTTTCTTTCAAATAGCAGCAAAAAGTCAAAGCGTTTCTTCGAAAAAATAAAACTTTTGAGTTATTTGTACGAGACTTTTTTTTATTTATATTTTCATATTGAATTTATATCTGACACACATCCTATTCAATTATTATCAGTTTGATATCAAATTAATGATAAAAACAAAATTGAACGATTAATGTTATTTATTAAGAAAAATCTTAGATTGGAAACCTAATCAAGTTTGATAAAACCAAGCCAATGAGCCAGAATCGGCCATTAAATGTCAGACATTCATACTGTAATTAGAATTCAGTTAATTTGAATCATTAATGTAGGAAAGGAAAGTCGTGGATCAAATGGAAAATCCAATTGGTCAAGGAGTCCGATAAGTTAATCTAATAAAATACGAGAAAAAACGATTCGTTACGAGGGTAAGTAAGAAAATTCCTATTGCAACCCAGGATCCAATTGGAAAATCCGAAGAGACCTCTGACGGTCAATTGGAATTTAGTCTGATTGGAATCTGCTTTGGCGAGCTTTTTTTAGAATCCGCTAAGTTAGCCTATTTCAAGGATTTCAAGGTGCTGGGAGTGAGTTAGAACCGGCTATTCCCTACTACTAACGGAGGAATAACAGTTTGAATTGACAAATCTTTATTAATATATATTAACAGTTTTTGTATCCAATTAGATCAACGATTACCGAATTTAACTCTGTGGAAATTCGGGTGAGCAGAGTTCGGGAAGTAACATAAGAAATTCTAAAGTACAGAATCTTTTCATTAGCAATCCCACAATACCTGAAGAGTTTACTATTGTTCAGAGCTATATATAGGTCGCAGCTATCTATACTTAAGTGTCTCTACAGTCAAATAAATTAACGACTAAGCCGAATATATTGCTGATCTGAATTGGTTATGGAGAGAACGATCGGCGTTAAAGAACTACGTTGTTGGAGTAGCGACTATACACCGGAAAACGCTGTTTTGACCATAAGAACATAAACTGGTTTGGACTTTTACACTAAATTGAATGTATATTTTTACATAATAATAAGTATCTTTAAGTTCATCAATATAATATTACTTACCTGACCTTCTCTACTAGAACTCATTTCCAAATAGTTTATTTTTAAGTTCTGACAATATGTTGGCAAGCTAGTCTTTTATCAGTGCCAAATTTTAAGTTAAAAGCACCTCCTACATGTAAGCTTTGAAATAAGTCACTGTGACATAAACAGACATTGTGGCAGGGTATTGCAAGATTTCTTTCAGTGAAAGATGCAATTTATATACATGCTAGCGTTTCCCAAAAATGTTATTCGTATTTTTAATATTTTCAATAGACTTTGAAATAATGAGCTTCTCTTTCATCGTTCATCTCGAACTTCGACGCTACACGATCTTGTAACGCCTGGATCCAGCGCCTCCCCGCGACCTCTAAGGTCTAAGGATATCCCTATACTACTTTTTCTGATGTGGGGTATCATCATATCGAAATTCTCTAAATATTAATGTAAAGCTTTCAAGTGCTCAACACGAAAGCTTATCAAGGTCTTTGATAAGCTTTAGTACGCAGATTTAGGTGATCGAATCATTTAGATGATTAGCTACGTATACTAGTTCATGTTGACTAAAAAAATTTCGTTGTTTTCTTGGAGCATGATTAATCGGCAAATTATCTGCTCAGGCTCACTGCGAAATGAACTATTTGGCCTAACTTTTTGTGATAAGACGAATATACGGCGAATACCGATAACATGACCTGCAATCATATATATACCCTTGAATTACTTCAAAGATTTGCTAAGTGTCACGAAATGATTTGTTAATAATGCTTGTATATTATCAAACAAAGGTCCTCGGCTTCTGTCTGGTCGTGATAATTTAAAAACTATTGAACGAATTCTCATACGGTTTTCACAAATAGTCAGTGTGATTTATGGCAAAGATTTATTCGTTAAAATTAGTGTCATAACTTCATTAAAATTTCGAATAAAGTTAAATTGTCAGAAACTTTCATTAAATTTGCTGCCATAAGGACACTCGGGAATCTTGCCAAAGAAAACCTAATTCACTCTTTATTAATCTACGGTGGAATAAAAAAATATTATTATCCTTTTTTGTATTTAGTAACATAACAAATATTTTTATCGTAAATTCAATATATAAATATTTTTAATGATATTCTTATATATATTTTTAAATTAATATTCTTATACGAGTAGAGGGATAGTTTTTTGTCAACACACTACGTGTTGACTTTTCAATTTTAACGCCTGTCATGCTGAATCCCGGGTATTTTGAAGTTACTATGGCTATAGTTAATAAGAGGTGAGTTACGTTAAGAATTCTAACTTCTTCAAAAATGGTCATGTATAATGTGGCAATTAAATAGGGATACAATAGTAATCTTTATCTACTTATATACGTTATTTACCTAGAGCACTCCATGCTAAGACGTTCCTTTACACCATATAGTTCAAATAATCTTAGGAGCTATCGCAAAATAAAAACCTATGCGCGGGTAAATAAATTCTAGTCTGATTGTTGATAATTTTAGCAGTTTTCGTTGAATTTTTATTCTTTCTGGCTTTGAAGTACAAATAATTTTATATTTCACTACATACGATGTATTTTTATGTTATGTATATACCTCTTTTATTTACTCAACAACCAAATTTGAAGGCCTGTATAAAAATTATGTAATAATCAATAAAATTATATCTGCTTAGTCGAACTTCTAACTCCCAAGAAAATCACTAAGTTGCTATAAAAAAAAATTCCCTTTGCGAAAATTCCCTTTCAAAATAGAAGCTTTAACAGACATGTTCGCAGACATATGCAGACACATTCGTCTTTAAAGTGCAAAAAAAATACGTTCAACCAAGGTTTCAAGGTGTAACGCACCAAAAGTAAAATTTGATAATACTTTTGTACATGTTTGAGGCTTCTAAATTAGTGGAATTGCAGAATAAAAGCTTTTACGATCGCACCTATAGATATGTGTTGATAAACCTAGATAAAGCATGTCAGCCTAAAACATATCATGAGCTGATACTGACTGTGTGTACCTATCTCATAATCCGCCACGGAATGGAATGTTAAAACTATATTTTCAACAGTTTATCTAAACAGTTTTTCTTTTTTTTTTCTTTCTTTTTAACAATGAACTATACATTTTTAATAGCTATTAAGTTTTACTATGTACTGTTTGTTTCCTTTGAAAAATAAAATAAATAATTAAAAGTGAATATGTAACTTTGATTTCTTTACTACATGTAAAAGAAACGTTGTCGCAAAGTGGTACTACATGAGCGATGAGGATTATAAAGGCGAAAGTTCGTGAGTATGTACGAAGTGCATGTGTTTGTACCGCATTAACGCTCTAAAGTTTTAATGGATTTGTACAAAATTCTACCAACAGTTAGGTATAAACCTGAAATAATAAAATGCATTTTGAATTCTGAGAAGTAACTAACGAGTTACTATAACACCGAAAATGGAACCGTGTTACACAGCTAGTCCAAAATATAATTCTTAATTGGATTTGATGTCGCTATATCAACTACTAGCAATTGCCAGCAGCTCCGCCCGCGTTGAAAAATTTAAACCGTAATTTAGTATTTTCATGACCATAAAAATGGTTAATGGGTTAACCTTAAAAGCTAAACAAATGCTGTCGCTGACTTTTTAGAAGATTTAGAACTTTTAGAGGGGAACAATTTTGTAATACATGATTTTTTTTTCACCGTTTACTTAGCACACGCAAGAAAACCTTTAAACTCTCCTATTCATCTTAGCGTGATGTTATATATTCCTCCTCCTTCCTCGATAAATGGACTATCGTACACTAAAATAATTTTTCAAATCGATCCAATAGTTCCTGAGATTAGTGCGTTCAAACAATCAAATAAAGAAACTTCAGCTTTATATATTAGTATAGATTTAAATTTAAAAGAATGTCGTTTGAATTTGTTAGTAATATCTAGATATCTAAAGTGTCAGTTTGCCTTGCCTTGGAAATATGCATATTATTATTTTATAAATATATAAATGATATTATAAATGCAAATATCGGTTTGTGGCAATATTGATAAAATTTAGTACAATTGATCTGATAAATATTTGGTACAACATATACCAGAAATAAGTTTATTAGGGAAGACCGAAAGAGGCGCCCATTAGTGAAAAGATGAGAAGTATAGGATAAAAATAGTACGGTCATGTTATGAGGAGGGATGAACATCACGTGACCAAAAGAGTTTTAATATGAATATGGATAGATATAGGACTAGAGAGAGACCGAAAAAAAGATGGATGGATTATGCACATAAAAGGAGTGGCACTAGAATTGACGAAAGATAGAAAGGAATAGAAAATGAAGACATTGTGACTGACATACAAGAACAATATAGTGCATCATAGCGTAAGTTAACACTGAAATCGATGTGAATAACGTTACGGGTACCACTAGTTATTATTATGAAACTGTTTGAGTTCATAATAATATTCAATGAAACATGATGACCTAGGAATTAAAATCAAATGATTCTCTAAAAAGATTTGCAAATGGAACCACAAACAATCAATTCTGAATGTTCGAGGATATAATACTCAATATAGTTTAATGAATATTAACAGTTCATTAGACACTTTACAGAAAATAATACTACGATGTGCTGCAAGTACTCAGAATATCATGGAACTCCTTGGAACTCCTCACCGCCTAGAGCAGACACCGCCAGACATTGAAAGCTTCAGCGATCTGAACAGACAACGCTAGCAGTACCATGCTTGGGATCAAAGCTTCACTAGTTAGAGAATATACATTGGATCAATACAACTGAGATCAAGTCAAATCTTCAAAGCCTGGGATGATGCGGGCAGTCACGGTATTATCAAGTACATGGTTGTCAAGATTATGTAGAACTTTAAAATAAAGAGAAAACATCATATTTGCATGCCTGCAATGGGATATAATATGTTAGCTGCTAATTCGCATTTGAAAGGGTAGTGAATCTTTGCTTCAATCATCCTCTCAAAAAGAGAGGACTTTACGCACTAGTGGAATACTGAATAGATGTTGCTACACTTTAGTTTTTATTATAATTAGCGATATTACTTCCTGCGTAAAATCAACAAATGATACCAACAATGCGTCATTTCTGTTTCGTGATGACAAGATTTTTTTATAAAACGATTTTATTGTATGATTTAATTATAGATGATGGAATAACAAAGCAACACATTGTAGTTGAACGTAGTTGATAGTTTTTCACAGAATAACACACATTGTTGGTTATATTGAATATAGCACATGATTTTAATTTCAGAGCTGTCCAAACCACAACCCACATGCCTTTACGAGTATGCGACAAAAAGTAATATTGACATTGATTATGACGTAATTGTAAAAAACGGATATTCTAATTACAAATTAATAATGTAACGAACTCGTGTTTCGTGTGTTCATTCGTTGTCTTTCTTTCTAATGGAGAAAGGGATCGTTACGATTCGAGATATGGTGATAGTTAAAGAGCAAAGCTTATGGGCCACTTTTATATCAGAGCTGAAGTTCACGCATATGAAGACGCGGACAAAAGCTAATCACTACATATTATAAAACAAAGTCCATATTTCCGTATGTACGCATAAAACTTTAAAACTACGCAACCGATTTTAATGCGGTTTTTTTTAATAGATAGAGTGATTCAAAAGGAAGGTTTGTACGTATAATAATATTCAATACGAAGTAGAGAAATACTGTAATTTTTGAGGTTTCTGTAAACATTTACATTTTTTACCGCTTACATTGCAAACGCAGGCTAAACCCTACGAGATTTGTCAAAATGATGTACTAAGTATTTGTACACCTTAAAAAGGTCTACAGAAAAGTCCGCGATGGTATATGTCTATCTCTTATGGATAACCCACAATAGCAGTTTTTTTCATTTACTTTTTACGAAAAATGATGTCTTATGTTCAAAGCAATTTTTATACAATACAGCATTGATCCTTATCCAATTGAGTACCTTAAATAAATTGTTGATTTAATATAGATCAATATTGCCGTTTACAGCATGTAATTTAAGTGAACATTTTCGGAGATATTACAGATTTAAAATGCCATGCGGAGGCCGCGCTTCACCCTATAGCACTTCGAATCCAGCAGCTATATCGAGTTTGTTTAACGACAAGGAAGCTGTGAATGTTGTATACAAAGACATTCTGTAATTAATTGTAAAAATTAAATACATAGGGAAAATGTAAAAGTAAATAAGTAAAAATGTACTATATGAATTTAGATATTCCAAAGATAGCAGGAAATCTTCTTGGTATAGGGAAAGGAAATTGTTTTTCTCCAAATTTAACGCTTGCGGGCCACGGGCAGTAATGAATAAATCAAAACTACTGGATCGGTTTTAATCATTTTTTTACACTGAATGACATGGGATATATATTTTATACCCGTGCGAAGCAGGGGGCAGGCCGCTAGTTAGTAGATAAAACAATAAAAACATGTTAATAATATCTCTTCTATAATATTTCTTTAAATTTAATCGCAGCCCATGAAAATTTTCAAATGGCACTCGGTATTCGTAATCTGGAGAACTAAATGAAGTATATAAAACATCATATTGCCGAAGTGCATTTTGCGACCTTACGAAATTCGAGACTAATTCTTATGAAATAATATGCATGCTTGACGTGGTATCGTAGAAAACTAGTTAGGAAAAACATTTTACAAGCCGGTTTACAACAGATTATGACAGTTTTTTGTGTTTTATAATATTTAGAATTATTTGAATACGTAAAACCTAATATTTTAAAGAAAATATAATATTAATCTTTTTGTGGGTACCTACTAAAGAAGGTTATTGCGTAATAACCTTGATTTCAACCTCTCATTTCATAGACACCGCTCATCAAGGGGATTACTCGCAGATATATTTGCATACTGCTCAAGAGAGTGTTCGACATTGAAGTGCTTCTGTAGGCTATACTTTTTACTCACTGCTATTATCTTTAAACAGAACACCTAGAGCACTCTCCGCTGTTTGAATTCGGAATACTTCATGAGAGTACAGCTTAACAATTTTGGTCACTATTACAGAGTAAAGCCAAGTCTACGGGTCACTTTTATTGAAAATATAAACACTTTAATAGTAATAACCTCATATGCTACAAGACAAAGAGTAAGTTGAGTTATTACAATGTACCTTTTACAAATACATACATTTAAACTTGATTCGGACTTCATATATATTATATAATTTATATCAATAATTATTAAATTAAAATGCGTCGCTAACAAAACTTCTGCCAAAACTGAATGAATAAAAGTCTCAAGCTCAACCTAAATATTATTGTTAAATTATAATATAACATTCATTATCCAACAGTCTGTTTTCTTAGTTACAAAAAAAATTCTCAGTATAGACACAAATATTTAATTTGTTTTTATCTTTAGATTGCTATCCTCCACTCAATGTTTATATGAAATTTACGATACAAATAACCTAAGTATAAAAATTTCCATCGGCAAAGTCTAGATGTCGAGAACACCGCAGATTCGGCTACATTTTTGGTTGAAAAATAAGCGCATAAGAATGTTGTAATTTATTTTTATTAATATGTCAGAGATTAGAAAGTATTCATCTAAAAGGAGTTTTTTTTCTCTTATTTTTAGATTTATTTTGCTGAAGCGAATATGCAACTCCGTAAATTACTCTTTGTAAATTCTAATACATACAGAAAATAATCTATTTTATATGACTTTTTAGCTAAATGTAGCAACTCTTTAGCTTTTCTGGATAACGGGAATGACAAAATACTATTACAGTATCCAATTAACAGTTTATGAATGGGTTTAATTTTTCTGATATTTTCGTTCCGGGAACATAATTTCAATCCGGATTCACCATATTCATATTATAACAGAAAGAATAAATCCAATATTGTTTTAACGCTTTTTAGATAATAAGGATGATTGTGAAAGATAAAACAATTTGCTAAAAGCATGCACTTTCACTATCCAGCCATAGACACATAAAAGATATACATTTTCATAAAATAATTAAAAGAGGCATAGACTGTCTAAAATAATCGAATAATTAAGTTGTCACTACCAATTTGAAATGCAAGAATACAAATTAAACTCAAAAAAAAGGTCTGCAATTTTGTTTTTTTTTTTTACATACTAGTAAGACAGTAAGTTAACATAGTTTGTGACATAAAACATCAACGGACTATTTCGTTTACAAGATTGTCTTTTGCTAATTCTTCGTACTAAATTATTCATGGAAATATTTACGTTTTATTTTTTATTCTTAATACTAAATGCAAATTATTTTTTGGAGCGCATTTTATAAACTACTAGCGGCCTGCCCCTGCTTCGCACGGGTATAAAATATGTATCCCATGTCAGTCAGTGTAAAAAAAATGATTAAAATTGATCCAGTAGTTTTGATATGGCGCTGTATTTAAAAAATGATTTTCCCTATTTTCCCGCTTTTCTATTGAAATTTTTCCTAGATTTTCGTTGCTATAAACCTCACGGAGCCCGAGACCTTTCCAACGAATGCAAAACCGTGGAAATCGGTTCGTGCGTTCTGGAGTTATATCGTCAGGAAGGAAAACCCGACTTATTTTTATATAGTAGATAGCTTTGGTAAGCATATTCACCGAGCGTATACTAAAGCAAAATCATTTAAGAATGCATTTCCATTAGTACATTATACAACACAAAACATTACAAACAACAATGTCCCAGATTTAACAATCGATTTTGAAAATAGGATAGATCATCAGTCAGATATCACAGCACATTATGTCATTGGCCAAATTAGCGTTGGTGAACTTTACATTTGGCAAGAGAGCGTGTTGCGCTATTACATTAAAAATATTCGGCGTCACAAACGAGTCACAGTAGATCACCGTCTCTACAAACTGGCTCATTTCCAGACGAGACGCAATTACATCTACTACAAAATAGTTGGTAAAGCCAAAATATCACACTCAGAATATTGATCTGATCATTGAATAATCACATACTTTAAGTTCTTTTAGATATAATCTTAGTACCAAAACATGTGTAACTTTCTAGTAACATTACAAGTTGTTGCTAATGCGTCATTGCTTTATCTTCGACTGTCAATTTTTGAGCTAAATATTATTTATGAAAATACCTAACTGAGAGGAGTAGATAAACTATCGAGATATCCAGTGCTGGACACAGCCATATCCATGAAATAAGTTTTTGTGCCGTTTTTCGATTGATCACCTATACCAATAACATACGAAAGAGCTAAGCAGGAAGATTTACGAGTTGAAACTGTTGAGGCACGGGAAAAGATACCTAATAAGCATGTGAAGGAAATAAGACAATTTACACACAAATAGAGTTTCATATTGAACATCGTGTATAAGGCACAGAAGACAAGAACCGGGCTATACTAACAAATCTACACACATATCTATCAATATTATAGAACAAAGTCTCCAAACGCTAATTTTATCTAGCTAGACTAGGCTAATTTTTAACAGTAAACTCCCACAAGATGCTGATATAAATAAATACAAATATACAATGTTGTCAAGGGAAAGACAGAGGCAAATAGACAACCATTGAAGAATAAAAGAACAACAGTTTTCATTCTTTCCTAACCTTTATACTATTTTGTGTATACATAAGATTTTCAAATTTAAAATATTGACTTCCGAAAGTTAGAACAGATACGAAGTCAACGGATATAGTACTGACTATAATTTTTAACTGGAACTCTATAAAGAATTTCTATAATAGAGAAATCTGTAACGACCTAATAAAAAAGGCTTTTTCAACTAAATTTTTTATATTTAACGAAATAATACGAAAATATCCAGCGTCTGCCTATCATTCTGACACACATGTGATATTAATATGTACCAGTTATTAAATGAAACGAATGCCATTTGACTTCCGCAATCCTATAGGGACGAGATAATTATTATTACGAACTATCAGTGATAATAGCAATAGGCACTAACAGACAACTGTTTCGAAATACATATAAGCGACTAAATTATTATGAAATAAACCTCTAAATATCACCTATCAAGTAACAAACTATTTAAAAAAAATGCGATATTTAAGATTCACTGACGTAACTAGGTCATGCCAAGTTAATTAAGTTGGTAATTATCATTTTGCAAACTACTAACATATTTCTTAGATATGATGTTTTGACATTACTATCAAGCATGTTGTACGTTGAATAGCACATATGTTTTGGGGTACTGATGTATTTCATTTTACTGTCACCAATAATTAATTGGCACTATTCTAAAAACTACTCCTAAGTGACGCATTTTACAACGTAAAAACGGTCATCATAGCAACGTGGAATCATGTTCGTAATTATAATGACTGCAAATAAGTTTGTACTGCGCATGGTCGTGAATGCGACATATGTCATTTAGTCCTTGTGGTTTTCTTAAAAATGCCTTTCCAAGTATCAATAATATACCAACAAAATCAAATTACATTAGCACAAGGTCGCCCAGTTACAGGCTACCGCTTTAAAAATGTTACAACAAACTAAGCGACGCAATAATTTCACTATTGTGTTTTGTTGCCAACAACCATCTGATTTAATTATCTATAAATTAGAGTTGGAGTCAAACAAAGGATCAAAAACTTAATGATAATAATGCTAAAAATAAAAAAAATATACAGAGGGCCCTGTTTAAAATTTCTATTTAACAGAAGTTAATATTGCATGTTAAGATCATATCTTAGAGTGTTATCATGTTAAGCTCAACAATGAATTGAACTTGTAAAATTATTTTTAATAACATTCTGTACTTTATCTCAAATAAAAAAAGAAGTAATAAAATTTTAGTTCACTTTTATATATATAGGTATAGTTTAAGTTAGTTCTTCAGCTGCCTTCATCTCCGCTCTCAAAGTTACCAACAAAATACCGCCTAAATAGATAAAATACCCCGATGCTTTTTTCTGTCTATCTGTTCGCAAAAACTACTAAACAGATTGTCGGGCGGTGTTCACCAATAGGTAAAGCCAAACGGCGTGGTAGCTTACATAGATAGATTTATTGTGAGGCTTTTTATAAGGGGGGACAGGTTCACAAAGTCATATATCTACATTCAAATTACTTCAACAAAACCATCATACAAAACCATCGTAATTATTTTAAATGATCACGTATAATGCCGAATTTAGAAATCAAGCTAAAAAACCTAATAATCCTTATCAAATTAAATACGTTAGTTACCCTAAGAATTTCATATTTAAGATTGTGATCCCTTACAAAATATTATTTAAATTAATATCTTACAAATTATCGTTAAATTAGACTTTCTCACTCAAAAATATTTAGAGAGTTAAATGTGAAAAATGCCTATGCATGTCTGTAAAATCTAAAAAAAAATAGCACCAGGTATGCTATTATATTTTAAAAAACAAAAACCTTATTATATTTGATATTATAAATAAGTCTAACTGTAACGCTTTCACGGCTAATCTGCTGGACCAATATTTATGAAATTTGGCACAATTTATAAATATTGAGTACACGTATTTTTGTGATCACTATCTAGTAAGGTTAGTTAGTTGGCGCGTCTTGCCATAACTTATTCAATGTTGTATTTATTATCACACAGAATTTCAAATTATTTCAAAATGTTTTAAATAGATTGTATTGGTTCGGCTATGTAAAATCAGTGAATCACAAGAATCTTTGGATTAGAAATAATGAAACAGATGGTAATGGCAGACAAAACTGATGTCATTCTCTGTCGCGCGTAGACCAATGTGTACCACTTGTTATATGACATCACACGAGTTTATTTTTAGGGCGAGCTTGCTGGCTTGCTTTACATTATTTGTATGTATTTAATTTTAAAGAACAAAAATTAACGTAATAATTGACAATTAATAACAATGTGATGATTTTTATTAAGTTTGTTAATTACTAAGGTAGGTTGACCCGCCGTGTCGTATCCGGCTGAGTAGAACAAACTACCCTCATTTCTTACCGAGATTATGTAAAAGGCGACAAGTTAAGTTGACAGGCAGTCAGACAGGCGCCGTAAATAATAAGCCATAACGTACTCAAAACATATTTATATATCGGATAAGAACAGAAAATGATGATGAATCAAAATCAAATTTACCCAATTTGACCATTCAATTTATGATCTGCATTCTCTATCTATAGCTATATCTATAAATAAAATAAAAATAAAAAATCATGTAATATTTTAGGACTCTTCGAAGTCTTACTGGATTACAAAAAGGCTTTTTATATAGAGAATTAGATGAACGATAATATGCGTGAAAAAACTTAAGACTAGACTAACTGTGCCAGCGGGCTGGCCCGCGTGGAAATTAGTGTCAGAAAATTTACCCCAAATCGAACAGTAAAATAGTTATTGTGAGCTAACCACAAGAGGCAGAGACATGCTGTCGCAGAGTTTTTTGTAGTATTTTAGCAGATACTTTGCCAAATTACTTTAGTATATCTCTGTTGGTTTACGCGGTTTACTAGGTTACTAAAGCTCCCAGCAAGCAAGTTTCTTTATAACAGCGCGACCTCTTCAACACATTTTACATAAAACCGTACTGTACTATTAACCTAAATCTTCTGGAGGAATCGCACTATGCTTTATTAAAATCCGTATAAAAATCCGTTCTGTAGAGTTTGAGAAAATCGGTCACATACACACAGACAGCTTTTGGGGACTTTTTTTTATAATAAGTATAGATAATGTAGCAACAACAGATTTCATTCTCTAGAAAAAGATCTAAATCTTTGAATTAAGACATAATACATATATGTATGTAATATTTTAAAGAAAAAAATTTAATTGGAGTGTGATCTAATACTTGATATATGATAAATTTATCAAAAATATTAAAAAAAAAATATACAATGAACTTTACTAAGATTATTTATAACATAAAAAATATAAAGGTTTTTACAATGAAGTTTCAGATCTTAGTTTAACCATATGCGGGGTTACCTTTATCACGGAAATTACAGTAAAGATTAAATGTTATACGTGCACGCGACCACATTGACGTATAATTGTTGCAGAAAAATTGCTCATAATTATGATATAAATACAACGTAATTCACAATATGTTGTAACAAAGGAATAGAATATTTTTTTAAAAAGACCATTCCTTTCTTCATTTATAGATTACCTTATATACTATAGGAATCTACTATAGCACATAGCTGTAGCAGATTGCTCAACCATGTGTTAATATGCATATAAAGAAAACATAAGATAAAAAAATTCCATATGCAACGTATAATGGCGTATGGCGTATCATCGGATGCCAACAATGTTTATACATATCTTGTTTTTAAAATACGATATAGCTGTGGGAATTAATATAAACATTTATCACGATAATATAAACCTTAATGCAAAAATATCACATTGTTTAAGAAATATTAAAGTAAAAAGTTTACCCACTTTATTTTACATATGGCGTAATTTATGCCAATGTGGTTACTGAAAATAAATAATCTTGAGATGGTAAATGTATAGGAATGTATACTTGAATATAAGTTACAATTAATTATTAAAATTTGTATTTACACATTTATATATGGTATGGAAATGCCTACTGAGTACGACGGACGCTATATTCGCCTTGCGCCAGTTATGCGAGAAATATCTACTTCCGCGTAAGGACTATTACATATATATGGTCATTATAGACTTTGAAAAAGCGTACGATCGTGTTCCTCGTGACGTCCTATGGTAAAGTTTGAAAGAAAAGAGACTGTCCGGGAAGTATGTACAGATTGTTTGTTCCATGCTATGGTATACATAGCTAGTAGTATTCATGTCCGATGTGGCTGTAGGCCTACACCAGGGATCGGCTTTAAGTCCATTTTTATTCCTAGTAATGGATGCACTTACTGCTGATATTCAAAAAGAGGGTCCTTGGTGTATGCTATTCGCCGATGACATCGTACTTGTCGGGGAAAATGCATGTTTAAAAATAAGTCTTAATAAAAAACTGAACACATTTAAAGTAAAGTAAAAGTAACGGCCTGTTACTATCCCACTGCTAGGCATGGGCCTCCCGTATGATTTTTTTTGGAGAATAGGGTTAGAGCTGTGACCTACCACGCTGCTCCAATATGGATTAGTAGGTTACACATATCCCCAGAATTCCCTAGAGATATGCCGGTTTCTTCACAATGTTTTCCTTCAAAAGCGTTTAATAAATTGAAATTATCGAAATTATTATATTGAAAGGAAAATTTTGAATGTTTGTTCGGATTTCCGTTAACTTGATTCCCTTTTTCAAAACAATGGTGAAATAGGTCGAGATTTTACCCACAGTAAAAGAATTAACTCAGGATGGATAAAGTGAGGGTAGGGATTAGGAACAATTTGTTCTCTTGAATGCCACTTAAAGGTGAGGGTAAAATTTACAAAACGGCCAGAAAAGAGTCAAAGATCATTAGTCGTATTGTATGGCTCTGAATGTTTGGTAATGAAATAGATAGATGAAAGATGAGTGTATGCAAATGATATGAAAATGTTAAGGTTGTGCGGTGACAAGACTGGATAAAATACGAAATGAGTACATATATAAAGAGAAGTTTGAAAGGTGCACCTATTATAGAAATAATGAGAAATGCAATATGATGATGATTATAGACATATAAAAAAGATGGTTTGATTATGTGAAGTATGACATGCACATAAGCGAAGTAGTGCCAGAATTACCAAAAGATAGGAGAGAATGGAAAAAAAATACATGTTGTGCTGACCCCACTTAGGGTGGGATAAGGGCAGGAGAATGATGAATTATGATATGGTGTGGAAATGTATTTTATAACATAAATTTAGAAACATTTAGAACAAGAGGCCCTCAAATAATAATCTGAAAAATAATATGGCAACTTAAGATCTGTAAAAAAATTTATATTAAAGAAAAAAGATATTGTTGTTGTTTGTTCTTGAATATAGATCCATAAGTGAAACATAACTTAAAATAAAGATTTTTATCAATTGATCAAAATAATTGTAATTCAAATAATCATTTTTAAATACTTTTGTATCATCAATAAGATGAATGTAGCAACCACTGGTTTGGAATCGAGAAGAACCACCAAGATCAAAGACTTGGCTGTTAGCCTCTAAAACATTTTATAATTTACATAATATTATAATCTTCTACAGTATAATATGTATGTAAGAATGTATCTTTAATATTTAAATGAGTTAATATTGTATGTATAATATATATATAAATATATTTTCGAAATCTTGGAAATGTCTCCAAAGAATTTTCATGATATTCCGCATGTAGGGGAGTTAAAAAAAACTTTTTTATCCCAGTTTTTGGACACTAAAAAAAACTACTAAAATAGGAACAGGAAGCACTAGATATTTGAGCTGTCAACTGCAAAGTTGTGACAGCCTAATAGTAACACTTGAACCAATAAAGTTTAAAACCTGGGATAGATTCCCTCATGTCACCTGCCACTTTTTTTTTTATATCTTTTAAATAATTACCGAACATTAACAAGGCTCTGTCACCCAGTTACTATAGGTAAATCATAATATAACATATTGCTTAATCTTTCCTTTTTTACTATCATGTAAATGTGAGTGAAATTTGCAAATATATCAAATGAATGGCAATAGAAGGTAGTAGTAATAAAAATTTCTTTTGACAAATGAACTGTGGGAATTAATAAATTGAAGTGAAAAGTTTAGAAAATAAAAGTTTTATAACCATGAATATAAAGTATTTAAAAACAATGGCTGCCTTAAGGTTAGAAACTTAATATTAAAAATTATGATTAGAAAGCATAAATCAAGAGATTTGAATGTTTTAGTAGAAGCACATGGTGTGAATGACATAACCAAACAAATAAACTATTGTTTTTACAGTATGTGGAGATTAATAGTTAAATAAGTGTACAATCAGATTATCCTAGAAGACATAATAGGTTAAATATCATAATATAATTTTGATTGTAAGATTTTAATTGCATTATTAGGATATAAAAAAAAGTATGCAGTGAAATACACACAACTAACACAAACTCACAAATACTAATATTTTCAAATTTACTTGTGCTTCTGTTTATAAATAATAAGTAAACTTCTTAATAAAAGTATCTATTTTACCCATTTCAATAGTTAATTTGGATTTATTATAATTATAATTTGGAACATAATTTTAGAATTAATGTTGTAATTTATATTTTTAATAAATATATTTAGTATTATTATTATAACTCGATAAGTAGTAAAACTAATTTAATTTTTATTTATATTGAGTTTTGTTGCTTTCTAGTTGTGTACTATTACTACTAACTTTCATAATGCTAAGCTTTAGTGTTCTTATTATATGATACAGGATTACTACATATTAAATGTTTGTTTATTATACTGTGAAAACCTATATAAACAATATGTAGGTAACTGTGATCTAGGTATCTGAATAAAACTAAAAACATATCTTAAAGATACACTCTTGAAGTAAGAATATTAATAAAAGTAATTACTTTCACCTACGAGACTATCAGTTGAAGTTTTAAATCCATATTTAGTAAATTCTTCATATTTTATTTCTACACAATTTTCTTGTGTATGAAAATATATTAATAATAATATTGATACCTGTTAAATTAATAATAAAATCAATAAAAAAATCTATCTTTTCTTTCTGTCTATTCAATTTTCTTGTTAAAGTATTTAATAGAACCTGTCCTCAAACTAATGTACAAATCTCTTCAGATATGCATATAGTAGTATATTTTGTTAATTCAAATTCAAATAATTGTTATATTCACTTACCTGAATCACTTTCAGCACTTGAGCATTTTCAGTCTTGATACACTTGATAAAATCAACAGTCACAGTCCAATTTTCTGAGAGTCAATTGTTATACAAAAATAGAGCACTCTTATACTTCTACTTATTTTAAAAATAATAGCTACAACTCCGAACCAATTTCTTAGAACTTAAAATCAACTTGACTTTATATAACATCGCAAAATAAAATTAAATATTCTGGGAAAATATTCTTAATATCTATCTTAAAACAAATTTTGTCTTGACGAAACAGGTACTTAGTAAATAAACGATAAAACTAATAACATTATTTTATTTAATAAACAATTAGTAATATAGTAAATAAACCATATTCTTGAATAAATGTGATGATTTAGATTAGTGCGTAAGTAATAATAAAAGGAAATAAAATTTATATTTTACCTACATTGCGCAAAACTCACATTTCACGTTGAAATTTATTTTTCACTAAGTGAGTCTTATCCTACTTACATGTCTTTTAATTTAAAATTCAGAATTGACAACCGTAAAAATGTATCTACCACTGCATTTTGTAGAAATCTACGCCATATTTGCAAAGTAGGTGTAATGTTACCACACGAAAATCTTAATATATAATTATATAAAAAGGTTGTTATATGTATACAAAATTTTCTAGAATTATAATGATTTCGAAAAATCTGCATTTTTATTTTTTATTTTAAAAAATAAATCT
Organism: Morpho helenor; assembly: GCA_029227775.1. NCBI lineage: Eukaryota > Metazoa > Arthropoda > Insecta > Lepidoptera > Nymphalidae > Morpho > Morpho helenor. Next base: position 13,345,855 of record JARGCU010000030.1, read on the forward strand.
TAGAGATTTATGTTTCTATGCTGTTTTTAGTACCGATGAAACTTGATACTATACACACTACATGAACATATATGTATATATTTAAAGGTAAAGTAAGTATAAGCGCTATATAATATATGTCATTTAAATTAAAAACAACTGCTTTCACTTACTTTTTTGATTGAGATAGTTTTTACGGTATTCATTAAATATGAATTTGTAAAACACAGATAATATAAATGAACTATGTATATCTGTTACTTCAAAACATTTTGCCGAACTATTCAGTACCACAGTAAAATGAAAAAGTTATATAAATACCTCATTGCTGTAGTTTAGTCTATATAAGATTTCTACCCTCCTAATATTGTGGTGCAAGTTGTTGCGATAACTTCTAAGATACTCATTTAAAATATACAGTTCAATAAAACAAAATGCCAAACGTGATATGATTAACATATCATAAGGTTTATTAATGTATCTGACTAAATTAAAATTTTCTCAGTAGTATAAGGTTTTGTCACAAAGAAAAAGAGAGTTTATCGCAAACAGACAGTCGTAGTGGACTACGTGATACGAAATGATTGTATTAACTTGATATAATTAGTAAAGATCTTTACTCATTTTCTTTTCAGACGGAAATATATTTTTTAAATGGAAATGATGCTCAAAAAGTGTTATGGCTATTGTGTACTAGCGTAGTGTGAAGTATTACAATTTACTAATTTTCAGTAATACATCATACTTGCTTGAATTTAGTTACTTCTATCTATCTATTGATTCATTCATAAACAAGATTAATAAAACTTTAAAGATGAAAGTGTAACGCCATCTAGGCATATAATCAAATGCTAGTTTTACCTACATAAATTAAGGACTACAATGTACAACATAAACTACTAAAATGTACGTATAGGACTATAAATGACGCTAAAGAATAGCTCCACTACATACTACAATACCTATGATTATTATTCATAATAATGTATTTTGACATTATGAGAGTATTTCAAATACGATTGAAGTCACACAATTATTTATCATCAATAAGTGCTACATAAACTAAACTCTTATTAGTTTAAATTTATTGTATATTTTAACTTTTTAGTAATACTTGCTACAACAAAATAGTCAATATGTAAGACTTCAACCGCAATGGTTATGTACTTTTTACTTGTGTAACTTTTAAATATAATTAATTATAATTATAACACCGTTTTTTACAGCTGTAATTATTTTAAATACAGCTTTGATTATTTGGAAATTTGTCATTTTACTCAACAATAAAAACTAAAAATTTGGTAAGAAAACTAAAAAAAAATATATTTAAATGGCAATGCGCTGTGGCTATTAAAATTCATTCATAGGCCATTTTCAAATCTTTAAATTTAATTTAATTTGAAATAAAAGTAGTTATAACATGTAAAAAATACAAATGTAGGTAAACCTTTTTGCCCAGTGATAAATAGCTCGTGAAATTTTTACGAGATGGTAAAAGCATTTTACGCGCCATTATTTGAACATATATTGCATGTCAAATTACTTGGACTTATATTTTGACCATAGATTATACAGTATAATTTGGACTATTCGTTGATCTGTGTTAATACATACAGTATAGTCTTATTTTAATTAATATCAAAAATTTGTCTCAATAAATAAATTATTATCTAAAGTTCGCCAAAGAAACAATTTAATATTATCAGGGCAGGTTTAAAATTATAGCATTTGGAGATGTCGATTTTTACATAAAATATTACATTAAGTTAGTAGGTATAATATTTTTTATTGTTTTGAATGTAAAATTTACTTATTTCCCTTCAGGAAATCCTATTAATATTCATAAGGCTCAAAACAGTTGTAACCCAGAGCCACATAAAAAAGGCATAAATTAAAATTACACTAGTGATTGCTAAAGATATACGATAATAGAAAACACTCGATGTCAATATCGGTAAATAATTATTGTTGACAATTGAAAACCGATTTAAAATGTTGGTATATCTGTTTGAAAACCTATTATTAATTAATTGTTATTTTAAATTATTAACTGGAGCATTTATTGCACAGTCATAGTCATACAGTAGCTTATATTTCAATGAAAACATTAAGAACAGTGTAATCTTAAAGTGGTAACTGAATATAAAAATAATCAAATGATTATCTATGTTGTTATAATATTACAAATCAAGAGAGAGATATATAATTCAGCTGCCAGGATTCTCTACCAGCACTTTATTCTTCAATATAATAAATATTGTTAACACACTTTTGATGGCTATCTTATAAATATAAATATAGGCTTAGTTTATAAAAATGGTCATGCTTGCTCCACTGGGTCCCTTCACTTGTGCCAATATAGTTTATAACTGACTATTTATTTATTTTTCTTTTCTCTTTTTAGTTTATTTTTCTCTCTATTTATTTGTTCTCTTCTTTTGCTTACTTATCTGCGTGCATTTGCTAACCAGTGCACAATTATACAAAAGATCCTCTCTGTGAAAGGGTTGTCTGGAATAGATCACAACAGTATAATAAGACTGCATATGCATATTTATGTCCTATTTATGTTAATGTTATTTTTTATTTATGTCTCTTGTTACTTTACATTTTTATGTGTGCGGTAAACTTATTCTTGATCTTAATATTTGTTATTTTTTTCAAGTAATTATTCTATCTGTTAATAATCTAACAGACAAGATTTCCCACCAACAGAGGCCTTCATCGACATAGAGGCATTAAAAACCCTTCGCTTACTTGTTCAATCAAAAGTAAAAAAACTGTAGGCAGTATTGCAGACTGTTTAGTCTATCGGTTGGTACCAGATAATACGAAATGTTTGTTTGTATATTGACTTTGATTTTTATTACAACTATTTAGGACATCGTTATATTAATGTTATAACAATTATCCTTTCACGTAAAACGTCGACGTACGATAAAATCGATACGTATTAGACATCACTACTTTGTATTCGTTATTCTGGTTACTTTGTCTACATTCGGGATGCGACTTGGAGTAGAAAAAATGATTAATCGATTAAAATACGCGTTTAAAAAATAAATCTATTTTTAATAAATCGATTCATGATAATCGATTTTTCTGACTATTTGATAAGTTGCCTTTTTAAATTTTAATAATTAATTAGAATAAAGGCTAATTAAAGTGGACCAATAAATAATTACCACCAACAACAATGCATATTTAATCTTAAAAAACAAGCAAAAAGAGTAAAAAAGAAAAAGAGCATAAGTAAAATAATCGATTTTTTGTTCATCCCAACTCTATTGTCTGTTTTAGTTAGTAATCTATGTCTGATATGCTTCGGATGTGTTATCAAATATCAACAAATATTTAAATATTTGATTTTACTTATTCTTCTATTTTTTTTAATCATTATATATACTACACTATATTACTGCACTTAAGTCTTAAACAAATGGGTAAATCATACACAATTGAATTGTACTTCAGAAGAGGTCATTTGGCTTTTAACGAAATTTATTTTTTTCTTTTAGACAATATAGTTGAAGACCAAGAGAACTTGAGGGATTTTCTCGAAGAAGCGGAGCTTCAGCAGTATTATGAATTATTTAGGTAATCCAAAATCAAATTAATAAGCGTTTGCCGAAGTTGTTATGTGCTATGTGCTATTTTTTTTTGTTTTATTTATATTCTGAGTACATCCGCGCATACAGCGCATGTTTCAAATTATTGATTATCTTCTTAGAATCAGTCGCAATAAATTCGAGTGTGAGCGATGGGCGTCTCAGGTAATTATCACGATTTTCTTAAAATTTGATTGAATTGTGTTACTATTACTTATATATTAAGTTTATAGAAGATTTATTGCACATCTTTTAGTTAGTGATTATCATGGAGATCTAGTTCGCATAATTTTTATTATGTAACTTTGCCTTAGGTATATTATATAATTAATATATAAAATTCTTTGCTACTTTCACTTGTGAGCATAGAGACTTATTGTAAGAACAAATTTATTGAAGTGTAAAATGTTAAATTAGGAAATAAAATAAAATAGGAACTTAGAAAACCAATATTATATTTATTGTTATTATGTATTTACTATCATTGTTGTCACCATATGCGAACATATTAAAATTAAAAAATATTGGAGTATGTACTGGCGGCTGAGCCACACCTTGTTGATGTGTTGTGTTTTAAATTTCTCTTAAATCCTCTTAATGTCCATGACAAACTGTCATTGACATGATAATTTTCAGGATTATCTGCTGAGTCAATCTAAAAATGCATTGAAAATCTTTTTTAAATTGGTTCATCTGGCTATATGGAAGGATAAGGATTATCTATGAGGAACATACATACATACATACAATCTATTTTTTTTCCTACATATGTCACATTCAGAGTTTTTTTTAACTAGAAAATGGCTTGCTAAAATCCTGCCCAATACAAAACAACTAATGTACACTACAACCTTTAACTTTGTCTGTAACAAACTGGAAGATGCATATTCTAATGGAATATGCTTGAAACAAAAATTTCAGAAAAATCAAACCTAGTCATAAACTTCTAATTGGATACTGTAATACTTTTTTAGCAATTCTGTTGTCCAGGATAGCTAAAGATTTGCTACATTGAGCTAAAATCAGCTTAGAAAATTGATAAGTTGTTATATAAAAGAATTTATAATATATGTCACTCCATGAACTAACGGAGTGGCATATTCGCTTAAGCGAATAAACTTCAATAAAAAAGAGAAAAAAAAGCCTTTAACTTTCCTGGTGTCTCTAAATATTAAATTAATTGATAATCTAACAAGCAGTCTGTTTTGTTAGTGCATTATATTAGTATTGTCTTTGTTACAGAGATATATTAAAAGTTACAAAGTTATCACAACTTAAGTTCGTAGCAATAGAAGATTTAGCACAAATAGGTCTCTCACGACCTGAACAAAGACGTTACAAGAAAGTTTATTCAAAATTCTTTCCTAATTCATATATAACAAAGTTAAAAAAGTTCCTCAAAGTAAACAAAAGGAATGAATTGGTAAGTTGATTTATTTTGTTTAAAATGTAAACAAACAATGCAAAAAATAAACTGTGATAGCTAAAGAAAGGAAATCGATCACTTTCCTATTATTACTTATTTCACAATTAGGGATTTCTGTGATAAGATGGTAATGGGTAAGACAAAATGAAGGAATCTTTATTCTTTACTCTACAAATGCAGAGAAAATAAATGTATTCTATTGAGAAATAGTTATAAATATTATTATTATATTTTAGAACAAAAATGGACAGATTTTTACACCAATTGAATATCAATCTTTCACTGATGTGAATGTAAAAGTTCCAACTAAGCATATCATATCTATTGAAGACATCACAATTAATAAAGAACTCGGTATGGGTCAGTTTGGAGTAGTGCAGCAAGGCTCTTGGACAACTGAACATCAACGGGTAAGAATTACTTTATAAATATTAAAAAAAAATATTATCCAAAATCGAAACTTGACAATCTCTTCTCTCAATCTTTGTGAATACTTTTGAGGGTATAAAGTTACTTTCATATCTCATACATCCTCATGCCCTAATCCCACTCTAACTGGGGTCGGCGCAACATGTTATAAACATGCTGTCACATGATTTGGCTTCGTTTTTGCAACCGGCCGCCTCCCTGACGTCAACTTACCTTAGTCGTATTTTACTACACCTCGGTAAGAAAGAGGATAGCCTATTTTACTAAACCAGATACCACACGGTGGGTCAACTTACCTTAATCGCCTTTTACGACGCCTCGATAAGAAATGAGGTTGGTCAATTCTACTCAGCCGGATACCACACGGCGGGTCGACTTACCTTAGTCGCCTTTTACGACATCTCAGTAAGAATTCAGGGTGGTACTATTCTATTTAGCCGGATACCACACAGCGTTTCATATCTCAATCTATCTAAAGTGTGTTATTAGGTCTTTACTTTTGCTGAATTTCATTACAGTTAATTTGAATATATATAAAAGATAGATAGATTAGTTGATATTAAAAAAATTAATATAGAGGTACTGTATATGAAGGTAGATTATGTTCTTGTTTGATTGCTTTCATTCTTATTTCGGCGTATAAGTGTCGGTAAGTTTGTTAAGTATGGGTATATGTTGCAGCTGCAGGTGGCCATCAAATGTTTGGGAAATGAACGTTTGACATCAAGTTCTACTGAATTCCTCAAGGAAGCTGCTGTGATGCATAGCATAGAGCACCCTAATATTGTGCGGTTGTACGGCGTTGTTCTGCATCTCGACTCTTTGATGCTGGTTTGTTGTGTTCAAAGTCTAAAACACAAACTGTTTATGTTATATTACAATGTAGTAAAAACTTGACTTAATTCTGTGCAGGTAACTGAGTTGGCTCCACTACGGTCACTTCTAGAGTGTCTCAGAGAAGTAACTTTGCGTAGTAACTTCTCTGTAGGAGTTCTCTGCAATTTCGCTGAACAGATCTGCAGCGGGATGACTTATTTGGAGGATAAGAGGCTGATCCACAGGTTTTTTTTGCATTATTTACAAATTAAGCCCGCGTGATTCCCTGCGAAAGAAGTTTCAAGGAAATAAGTATTCTTAAATTTGCTTCACAGCATATTTTAAGCAATTTAATTTGTTAACATAAAAATATAAAGAATTATAGAACGATAGGTGATGTATATAATAGACAAAGTAGGAACCGACATAAGCTTGCGGCTCCTGCTTTTCGCTTTGCAAAAGTACATAAATCGTTTGTGGGTTTGGGTATAAGATTCTATAATAAAATTCCGCAGTAAATTTAAGCTTTGCAATTACAGCAGTTTAAAAACACTGTTGAAAAGAGGCTGATACAGAAAGCCTACTATACTGTTGAGGATTACTTAGAAGATAAGAATACGTGGATATAGCTACTCTTCGACCCTGTATAAGATAGTAATGACTAAATGTAACTAGTAATATGGATTTTATTTTTTAAAGAGCAACCTTCGAGTTTCTTGCTGGCTTTTCTCGGTAGGGACAGCTTTCCGAATCAGCAGTAGAGTTGACTATTCAAAAGCACTTACAAGTTTACAAGTTTATTTGAATAAAGAATGTTTTGAACTTGAATTAAATTTGAACAGAATATCCTCCTTATTTTGTTATTTTAATTAATTTTTTTATTTGTTTAAATTATTTGCTGTTATTTGTTTATTAAAAAGTAAATGATTGCTTTAATGTATTTTTTTATTTTCATATTCTTTTAGGGATCTGGCGGCGCGAAATATATTAGTATTCAGCAAGGATCGGGTTAAAATTTCCGATTTTGGATTGTCTCGCGCTTTAGGCGTAGGGAAAGACTACTATCAAACTAATTACAACGTGAATCTCAAATTACCTGTTGCTTGGTAAGTAATTGAAAGTCATAAGATTATTGCATATTTTATTTGCAAGATACGCTGTCTACTTCGAACAGGACGTAAAATTTCTGTAAAAAAGTATCATTGCAAGTATTTATTTTGAATTAAATTTTGTATAACTACGTTATTTTGATGTATAATTAAAGTAAATGTCGATGGGTATTATACTTAAGCTTCGTTACAACTTTTTTTACAAAAAACTAACTAAACTGAAAAACTAACCTTCCGAAATGAGGAAATTACTTCCGTGCAAATTTATTTTTTTAATATAAATTTTACGACGTACAAAATTGTTGCCATAGTGCTGATACAATTCAAACAGCAGGCGATTTCTAGATCCTGGCTGACCTAATTCATATCTAGATACAATCGAGAATATAAATGAACTTATATTGACGTACATCCGGGTAAATTTATTCATACTGTCGAGGAAAATTTTGCTTATACAAAATATTTAACAACCAATTAATACTGCATACATAATAAGTTCTTCTTTAAGAGATCATTTTGAGTGATAACGTTGCCTGTTTTGTCTCCTTTATATGGTTTATTCATGATTATCTTCGTTACTAACGGCACAAAGAGTTAGCTTATGTTTTATTAATACAGGTGTGCACCAGAATGCATTCTATACTTGAAATTTACCTCTGCAAGTGATGTTTGGGCTTTCGGCGTTTGTTTATGGGAAATGTTCACGTATGGCTTTCAGCCATGGGCCGCATTCTCTGGTCAACAAATCCTTGAAGCCATAGATGCACCGAACTTTCAGGTACGTTTATCCATAGGACGTTTTTGGAAAAAGTCTACAGATGTAAATAGGAATGTCTCTATATACCACTCTACTCTACTTCTAGTATACCAACATCAATTCTGATTAAGTTACAGCCCATTAGAAGTCATTGATACTGGTTGGAGATTGTTATAGTGTTAATATTACCGATATTCGAATTTCGGTTGATTCGTTATAAGAAACTACGGATATGTGCTGATAACAATTGTGTAGATATACTAGGATCTTTTAACAGCACCGCTCTTTGTACCGTAAATGACAAAACTGCGTTGGATGATGCGCAAAAAAACTATAAAATTACTATATTAGAGTTGTAAGAGTAGCAAAGCAAGACCAAAATGTGCCATAGTCAATAAAGAAAAAGCTAATGAGGTCTATCATTTGTTTTTGAGCGAGCTAACGTAATTTTGAAGGTGTGCAAAATAAAATAGAGTTATTATCTATAGAGTAGTAAAGCCAACCTACCATATGACCATATTACAATGAAAAGAAATAAAGAGAAAACAATTGAGGGTGTATCTATCTGCCGCTCTACTTTATGTGTGATTAATAAGCGATTGCGAAAGCTTTGCGATTTTGTCGTGGAGTCTATCTCCTGACGATGCTTCGCTTACGGGGCGAAACAACTGTTGAGATTGTGGTGGTGAATGTGTGCGGTGCTTGTGTATTGTTGTGTTATCGGTGTCGGTTAGTGCATGAGTTCTTACAAATTCTACATGTATAAGGTATGAGAACGAATAGTACACTCTACAATTAGCATTACATATAATTTCTATTATCGCGGATTCTCCTCCGCAAAGTAACGCCTAATTCTATAAAAGATGGAGTAAATGAGTTTCCTCTCTCGACTCATGATTTATTATATCACCATCACTTACGCGTGCCTATGGCTCCCCTACCCAGGTATAATATCTCTATCTATAAAAACACGTTTCTGATCATATATGAAGCGACGACGAAGGGTCTTCTCAATGCGAAGGCAATTGGGGTACGGGCCTCGAGGCGAACCTCCTTACCCGGGCTGTTCCTCGCAGGCTTGCGCCTGGATTTTGTTTAGGCCTTATGGCGAGGGCTCTCGCCTGTTGGCTCTCGCCTAGGGGATATCCATGTATGAGGGGGACCTCTGCAGGTCATTGCAAACCCGGGTATAATCCACGAAGAAATGGTTTTCTCTTCACGTGGTATCTTCTGAGCGGTGGGGTGTCGAGTTCATGCAGAGTCAATCCGTGATATTGTCAAGAAGCTGAAAGAATACAATGTATATATGAAGCTGTCATGGCAGCGTGTACTTCGTAACAATGCATCTAGATGGCGTTGTAAGTAACATGCAGATATTTCGGGAGTTTACTTCAACTGTTGATAGATGGCGAATGTTCATGGAATGATAGCATGTCATAGAAATTTTGTTACCTTTAGGGAACGTTTATCTGCTTCTATAAATAAAAAATGAAAGAAAAATAAAAGAAAAGTTTCATATATTATAAATATATTTATTTTATCCCTGCCCAATTAAAATCATGATATGAGTCTACAGTTTCCTCGCTTCATTTAATAATATCTCATATCTCAAATATATGAAGCTAATATCTTATTCATTATTTTTTCTATGCTTTTAAAATAGTATTTTGATTAATATATAATCGATTTTTCCCCCTTTAAAATAAATCTATTTAAAAAAATTCATTATTTTGATACGATATAATCGATTTTTTTTAAATCGATTTAACAATAAAGGCCAATTAAAGTAGACTACTATTAAGAAATAATAACAGATGCGCTATATGTGAAATTCGATTAAAATGTACAGTTGGGCTACATTGGTTTCATCCAACAATACATATCAAATCTTTAAAAAAATGAAAAAAAAATAAAAAAGAAGAAGAGTATAATTAAAATAATTGATTTTTAAATAATCAAATTTTGATGAAAAAATAATCGATTGTTTTAATAATTCTGTTCTGGACATCTGATTGGATAGGCCAACATACAATTGCCCATGAGTAAAAAATTCTTTACGCAGATCTATCCCTACTTAAATGAAAGTTGGGCCCTGAGACTTATTAATAGATAAGGCAAAGGAAGTTTTTTTTATCGGAAATTGATTTCTTTAAATCGGACAAATATTTTTATGTGAAAACATTACATACATACATACATACAAATCATTCCCCTTTATAATATTAGTATAGACATCATCATCTTCCTGCCCTTATCCCACCCTAAGTGGGGTCGGCACAACATGTTATAAACATGCTGTCACATGATTTGGCTGCGTTTTTACGACCGGCCGCCGGCCTGACGTCAACTTACCTCTATCGTATTTTACGATACCTCGGTAAGAAAGAGGGTGGTCTATTCTACTAAACCGGATACCACACGGTGAGTCAAATTACCTTAGTCGCCTTTTACGACACTTCGGTAAGAAATGAGGGTAGTACTATTCTCTTCAGCCGGATACCACACAGCGTAATATTAGTAAAGACAAAAAAAAAAGATGTTTACCGAAAATAAAAAAGAATATGTTGTAAGATATATATCTATACCTAAGGTTGCCAACCTTAAGGATAGAGGACCTTACAGAGGTCCGTTTTTGTGTTTTTAAATAAAACTTAGGAACCTTGTAGCAGGAGCCCCCACATCAGTAGTACTTACCCAAAAAAAATTATCTTAATTTATAAACGAGTGAACTCTACGTATAAGTTGAAAAGTTTGTGTATCCACAATTTTTTCCAAATATTATACTTTGTATTAGAACTGTAATAAATATTATACGCAGTAAAAAGTCGTTGAACTTAGTATTTTACCAAATCAATTCTGAAAAGTCTTAGAATGCAATTTAAAGACAGCGATCAAGTTACTGTTGACATATATGTTCTGCAAAATCAGCTTACTGTTGAATGTACTTTCTAGAATCATTAGCTATTCTCAGTCTATAAGGAGTTGAGGGTGCATGACAGCCTCTACTCTGATATCTATTATAAATCATATTAGACAATTATTGTATACACGTAAGTACCTAGACGCTTTGGAACAAACTCTTACAAGTAACAACGATCGTTAGATATAAGTGATTATTCTTAACGGACATAATTGGACAGTGTAAAAAAAAATCTATAAGTTAAAATAGTCTTTTCTTTGTTCGCCAGTTTTCTCAATCACTTAGAGATAATAAATTTAAGCTCTTTCCACCACCCGCTAAATAGTTCAGCACCTCGTGAGACCTTAAACTCAGTATCCCAGATTTAGAGCAAAATTTTACCATTTTCAAATAGTTGTGGCTTAATATTTGGAGATTCAAAAGAACATAAAAGTCGGAAAAGACGAATTTATCGATGATCTGTGTTAATTTTTTTCTTGAAACATTTTGTAATTATTCTTTTTTAAAAGTTAATATTTTCTATTCCAGCGCTTAGAGAGGCCTGAATGCTGCCCTGACGCATATTATTCGTTGATGCTAGAGTGCTGGTCACATGATCCTACTAATCGACCCAAATTTAAAGAGTTGGGGCCTAAACTAGAGCAGATCAAGCCGGACGAAGTAAGTTATGTTTAAGTTAATAACTTAATATTTGATGTACATGTATATGGATGTTCTTAATTTGCTTATCGATATCTATTCCATTAAAGTAGCCGTGTGGTATCCGGCTGACTAGAATAGACCACCGTTATTTGTTACCTAGGTGTCCTAAAAGGCGGCTAAGGTAAGTCATACGTAAGGTAAGTCATAAGGTAAGTCATGTAAGTCATCTAAAGGCGACCGCTGGAGCCCTGAGCAGGCTCCTCCCGAATGTGGGGGGGCCAAATGCAGGCTGCCGGCGCCTTTACGCCGGAGTGGTTCGGTCAATGGCCCTGTACGGTGCTCCCGTATGGGCGGAGCGACTGACCGCCAGGTCTCTGCCTCTTTTGCGCGGGGCGCAGAAGATTCTTGCGGTCAGAATTGTACGGGGCTACCGGACCATCTCCGGCGAGGCGGCCTGCGCCTTGGCCGGGTCCCCTCCATGGGACCTAGAGGCCAAGGTACTTGCTCAGGCCTACCGGCGTAGAGTTGAAGCCCGTTCATCGGGGGGAGACTCGGCGGCGGTAGAGGTGGATTGGCGGAGAGCAGCTCAGGAAGAGCTCCTCCGCCAATGGAGGCGGCGGCTTGAATCGCCCAGTGCAGGAGCCTGGACGATTTCGGCCATCCAGCTCATTCTCCAGGGCTGGGTCGCCAGGAGGCATGGGGCCCTCACCTTCCGCCTGACACAGGTGCTTTCCGGACATGGTTGTTTCGGGTGGTATCTGTGGAAGGTGGCCCAGCGTGAAGCGACTGGTGAGTGCCACGAGTGCGGCGCCGACTTTGATACGGCGTTGCACACGCTCGCAGACTGTCCAGCTTGGGCGGTTCAGCGGGCGGAACTCGTGGCACAGGTGGGGCACGATCTCTCCCTGCCCACTGTGGTCCGCGCCATGGTGGACAGGGAGCGATCGTGGGCAGCGATGGCCTCCTTCTGCGAGGACGTAATCTCGCGGAAGGAGGCGGCGGGGCGGATCCTGGAAGTCGAGTCCTTGGATCCGATCCGCCGCAGGCGAGCGGGGCGCAGGCGACTCGCCGAAGTCCGTCGCATGCCGCCCTAACGGGGACCTCCGAGCGGTCCGAACGGGGCATCGGACGCTCGCTGGAGTTAGGTCCCCGAGGCGGTCGATGCATCTGGTGCTCCCGATGCATCGATTAGCGGAGGGAGGGGCCACTGTTTAGAGAGGCCCCGACCCGGAGGTGGCGCTCTCCGGGGTATAGAGCTGCTGCTGGCGGGGATGGGGGCAATGTCTTCATAGGTACCCTGTCCCCGCCACCAGCAGCGTGATGGAGCACTGTCAGGTTTTTAGTCGGTGCGAGTCCGACATACCCGCCGCTCGTCCCCGTCGAGCGGTGATGACCCATAATGGGTTTTCCTGACATAAAAAAAAAAAAAAAAAAAAAAAAAAAGTCATACCGCCGTGTGGTACCCGGCTGAGGTGTAGAATAGACCAACCTCATTTCTTACCGAGGTGTCGTAAAAGGCGACTAAGGTAAGTTGAGCTGCCGTGTGGTATCCGGTTTAGTAAAATAGACCACCCTCTTTCTTACCGAGGTGTCGTAAACTACGACTAAAGTAAGTTGACGTTAGGCTGGCGGCCGGTCGTAAAAACGCAGCCAAATCATGTGACAGCATGTTTGTTTATAGCATGTTGAGCCGACCCTACTTAGAGTTGGATATAGGCAGGAGGATGATGATATATTCCACTAAAGGTAGAGAAGGATATAAATATATACTAACGTAACCTTAAAGGTGTTTGGTAGTAACTTAAATACATGATTACCTAATCACCCCATTACTGTGTTATAGGTTGAAGCTACTGTCAGCTACAAGAAACCTACGGATGGTAGACGATCTAACTTTCTTGAATACAAAGCTGGTCAAAGAATAATCGTCCTCGGAAAAGAGTGAGTATTCTATTCTTTATTTTACTTATATTTTTTCTTGTATTTTTCTATTATTTGTCAATTATGCATATCCTATACAATTGGAAAATATTATTATTTTCCAGTTTAATATAATTATCGAATTGAATAGATACATGAAAGATTTGATTTGATTTAACCTGGATAGACTAGTTGTATCCTTTGTAAAAGGCTTAGTCAGAAGTTACAGTCACTACCATAACATGGGTCCTCAGTAAATTGTCTGTGCCACATCTTTTGGACAAGGTCTTTATTATTTATAATATTAGGTGTTAGGCCGAGGTCCATAATACAAAAGTAAAAAAAATATTATTCTACTACAATGCTATGAAACAAAATATATGTATTTCTGACTGTCTGACCACCACCAATAATACAGTAATACACAAGTACTGTACACATTCACTAGCACAATCTCACCAATCTTTTCGCTCCTTAATCGTATCGTCAGGACTCAACGCCTAAATCGGAAGGTGCGATTGAATAATATATTTATTCAACCGATTGCATAATAAGGTAAAATCCACTGGTTGTCCGTATGTTATGAAGAGTTTCGGCCACTATTGTGTACTATCTTATTAAATGCTTCTTGAAGTTAGACTTCGAGACATAACGCAAGTGACTCTAGAGTCTCAAATGCTAATGTGACCTGACAAGCAAATAACAAACGCAAACACAGATAGCTACTTTACCGGTTAAGACGTGGGCCCAATTTTCTAACACCGCTCCGCTGTGGCTATTCGCTATTTTGCCGACGTAATAGCATCAGCCTTTCACTACATGCCATCGTGATCCAACCTCACAGGAGGTGTTGAACTGTCAAGGCCACTTGCCACGTCGCTATTAGAGTGTCTACGCTCTTTATTTTCCAAAATCAGAGGCGTCCGCTTTAATTTTACATACCTTTTTATTTTATCTAAAATTTTATGCAGGACTTTTACGAAATCTGCAATGTGGTACGGTGTCCTTCCTGGTGGCGCCTGTGGGTTCTTCGACCCCAATTCAATGAAACCTTACGTGGAGGAGGTAACAATTTATAATATTGGTCATAATAACATTCAATCATTCATTATAGCTTTATCAGTTTTGTTTTTAAATTAGAATTCTACAAGACAATCATTTATTTCATTTACCACCTATTACGAGTTCTTCATCAATCTGGGCGTGTTTTATATAAAGTTAACCAAAAATACATTAGATATATATTTTTATTTTTTTTACAAATGTCGATGTTATTTTGAGACATTCCATTACATGCAGGTTTGTTTAAAGCCATACCTAATATATGTATGTATATTGCACTCCATTAAAATATCATGGTTTATACTTTTTACTACAATATTTGATTAAAATTACTAAAAGTATTGTTTTAAAAGTTTACTTCATACTAGATTACTGGGTTGTATCTACGGGTTAATTTGGCCGCTTTTAACATCTTTATTCTATTTACTTGATGTAAATTGCATATAAAAATATTATAAGAAAATTATAAAACAACTTGTTTGTCTTATTGGATCCTTAATTCTTAATTGGACCACAGTCTAATTGTTTAGTAAAAAAAATCGGCAAAACCTCGAATGAAGGGCAAATGAGCACAGACAAAATAGAACATAGTATAGGAAATTGTAGTAAAAAGAGTTAAACCATCTTTGCATATAGCGTGGTGCTTTCGTGCCTGGTTCACTGTCACCGCACCCACATCGCAACTCCTCCCGATCCATACGCTCTTCACTACTGAGATCTGACGTTAAACGTCACACTTTCACGGGCAAACGCACCATTGAAAGGAGCATGATATCGAGCCCACAAGGTGACGTGAAACATACAGGCCATGTTGGACTAGATGGTGCTTATTTTGGAGATCTTTCATTTTTGGATCAAGCTGGTTGTGTAAGTGTAACTAACATTTTTTTGTTATTTCTCATCATATATTAACACATATATGTATGTATTTCCGTTACATTAGCGAAATAATCTTCATCAAATCAATTCATCAATAGAATTGCCGATAACATAAATATTTCATTACTAAAATACATTGAATCATCCGATTTTATCATTTTTATTAACTGCTTGATACAGTTTTTTTGCATTTTCGTTGAAATACACATTTAAGTTTTTGCTTTAATTTGTGTGGTGCAAACTTATTTTTTCATCAGCTGTCTATAAAATACAAGAAAATGTATGATTATTAATATTTCTGCTTATATGACTAAATGGACATCTTAGTTATAATTCGTCCTTTATGAAAGTAAGTACTAGTAAATTGACTAAGTCAACTTAGGATATACAAAGGTTGCGGTTTTTTTTTCACATTTCGTTTGCTGGTAGATTTGATTTGCCTCATCAATATTTCTATGTATGGTGCTGGAGCTACGACACTGCATAAAAACATAGTGTTGGTATATCTTCTACAAAGCAATCTGGAGACTTGAAAAGTTTTAGGTAGGTACTGAATTTACGTCACACACCTACGTAGATCCGGAAGGATAAGGAAATCCGGCAGTTGAAAAATAAATAGGATGCATATCTACTTACGAATTATGTAATATGTAATGGGTTTGTTAACATATCAAATAAGTAAGTGTATAAAAAACAAACTAAAATTATTGATTGAATGAATGATATGAATTTATAATTTCTCATTCATAGGAATAGTTTGCCAGAAACTTTTATTAATAATAATTTATATCTATGTAACGAAGATTCCTTTACAGCCGCCACGTCAAATTGTAACTCCGTACAAGCCATCAGAAGATCTAGAGGAAGTGCCGCTTATCAATCCTAATTCACCATCCCATTTGACTGCGGCTGCTTCCTCGTCTTATCCTTTGCTTAGTTCCAGCAAGCCTAAGACAGATACTGATGAAGTAGACTTATCTCGTAAGTAAATACCTATTTTATGTCTTTAATATTTACATCATTACTAGTTACCCTTGGCCACGCTTTACCGTTTATTTATATTTATTCTCATTATAATTAAATTATATAAATAAACAATTATTATTTATTTATTATTATTATTATTATTTTGTTTATTTTTCTCATTATAATATAAAACAAATTTGTATCTCAATGCCCAACCTTAAGTCTGGTCATAATTTTTAATTATCCAAATGATACCAGAAGTACAAAAATATAATCGAACTATTCAAAGTACACGATTTTTCGCCGTTAGAGAAATGGTAGTTAGCTTATGTCTAAAGTAAATGTTTTTTCAAAAATTAACTGATGCACTGAAACCAGTGCTAGACATGATTTCGCCTTGCTAATGTTTCTTTTAAGGCCCACTTGTGTCATGAAGTGCTATTCAGAGATTCAGAAGAAACGACTTTATTGTCAGCAAGACTACAATTTTTTTTACATTAAGTGCATCATAATACATAATAATATAAATTTCGCCATGTGGTATCCGACTGAATAGAATAGTACCACCCTTACTCTTACCGAGGTGTCGTAAAATACGACTAAGTAAGTTGACATCAGGCAGGTGGCCGGTCGTAAAATACGTAGCTAAATCTTGTGACAACATGTTTGTAATATGTTGTGCCGATCCCTCTTAGAGTGGGATAAGCGCAGGAGGATGATGGTGATGATAAATAATTTATACACAGAAGAAATAAATAAAACAGCAAATAGATAAAATTAGAAGAAGGTGTAATAGAACGTAGTAAAAGTGATTGGATAAAATTATTTTTGAAATTCGCCATTACCACTGAATATAATAGACAAGATTACACCGAATCGATATTATATAATATAATAACTTTAAAAAAAGATTTGGGTCTATTGAGAAAACCATCCACAATTTTGTAAATGGGTTGAGAAATAAAGTATATTGCAATGTAAATGCGTACTTTGTTTTTTTCAGATGATGAGGGAAAGTCTAAAGGTTCAAAGAAGAAGACTCTCTCAGAGCCAACAACAAGTAAAAGTCTCCTCAGCAAGGTAAGGGATAAGGTAAACTATTACTAACTCGGCTTGTTTGACATAAGTACGAGTAAGTCTACTAACTGAATGTTTCGTTGTATTATCCATGTCGTCATTGCATTTTTATTATTATTTGCCTCACTAGAATTATTTATCATCATCCTCCTTCCCCTATCCCACTCTAAGTGGGGTCGGCACAACATGTTACAAACATGTTGTCATATGATTTGGCTACGTATTTTGCGACCGGCCGCCTGTCTGACGTCAACTTACCTTAGTCGTATTTTATGACCCCTCGGTAAGAAAGAGGGTGGTCTATTTTACTGAACCGGATACCACACGGTGGGTCGACTTACCTTAGTCGCCTTTGACGACACCTCGGTGAGAAATGAGGATGGTCCATTCTACTCAGCCGGATACCACACGGCGTACTAGAATTATTTAACTCTACTACTATGATATCGTGGGGATTTTGTTGTATATTTTTAATTATATGTAAAGGTGCTCTGTCCTAAGGAAAAAAAATTCTGAGGCAAAAATCTTGAAATTATTTAAAAAATCTAATTGATAAGTTATAAATATCAAATGAAATTATTTTGAATCATTTTGAACAAAAAATTACAATTCTCGCGGGGTAGTTAACGTATATTTTTGATATATTTTTTTAATTTTATTGTTCCTATAACAGTCCAGTTTCAACTGTGATTTCATTGATCGTATTGACTAAATCATCGATCATATTTGTGTTGTTATTTACTTTTTAGAGGTTTAGTCAGTTTAATAAAAACATTATGTATGATAAACTTTCAATAAATTGTCGAACATAATTGAGTATAAGTGATTAAATAATGTTTACAAAAACAGCTTTTAACGTCACATAAATAATGAGGGGAAAAAGAGATAAATAATCAAAGTAATCACACGCTACTTTTTAAAGGTCATCTGTTCGCCTTTGACATGACTTTCGTTGCGATGTTGTGTTTCGTTTAATTGCGAGATATTAACTACATCGATTTTATGTATTGATATCCACATATAGCCAATTAAATTGTAGACTTTATTTTTTTAGTTGAACTATGTCCTACCTATGTATTACCCTTAAGTATTTAAGAATCCAAATCATCAGACATATTAAAAAATCTGTAAAGCAATACTACTTGTCAAATAATAATTAATGTATGTATTAGTTTATAGATTGCATATATATTACTTTTAGATATTTTTATAATGTATAAATCTTTTGTTTTTGTATTTGTTTGTATTATTAGTATGTATTTAACTATAGAATAGTGCACCACCCACACCGACGTTACAGTTCTCCTTAACCCAAGGGTCGTCTGGAAAAGATCGCTACTAAGCGATAAGGCCGCCCTTTGTACCTTACAATTTATGTTTTTTTGTTTTTATTGTTGTTTTTTTCTTTCCAATTTATTCGTTGTGGTGTACAATAAAGTGTATAAATAAATAAATATGTCAGTTACTCCAGTTTTTCTACGGGTCAGTTTTGTTTTGATCATACTTTCTGTCGCCCAATTAGTAAATTGATATTAAGGCATTAAATGTAGCACTTATTAACAAATGATTTTAAAATAACATTAAGAAGACTTTATTGAAAAACACCTGGTAATATAACCATCGCCTGTATTTGGTAGAATAGATTCATAATTAATAGAACCGGGATGTCTGGCGCAGACATGGGGAGGCCTATGTCCAGCAGTGGACTGCAAAAGGCTGATGGATGGATGGATGGATGGATTCATAATTTCTTAGGTTATTCGAGAGTCTACTTCACCAAAGAAATCGACTACTAAAAATTAATTGAGCCTAGAAAAAATTAAATTATCCTAGATTAATATTACGAGTAAAACATTTATAATATAATGTAAAAAGTTTTGTTATGTTTTTGTTTGTGCTAGGTCACTTATCGTTCAGTATCAAGAACACTGCAGCCAACGCAATTTTTTTAAACTTATATAAAGTACAACCTCAAAGGGAGTACTTTATTGAAGTTACGATTTAGCCAAAAGACTAATAAGCGAGTTAATGCTATCCTTTAACTTAAAAATTAATATAAGAATAGGTCCAGTGACTTGTCTTAGTCTTCTTTATTGCTATATGAGACACTTTGTTCCTGTTTTGTTTTATCTAAATTAAATAGTTTCATTAAATAATTAATTGCAGGTGAAGAATGCCACTATCGGTCGTTCGAATAAAAGTGAAGATTCAAATGCTTCGAAGAACGACGAGGTACACGAGTATCATGAAATATCTGACACTGATACGGTAATTAATAATTATTATTCTCTCACAAAATTTTCTTGTGATGAAAGAGCCTCACTTAGATACCATCTATAGGTTGAAACTAGAATAATATGTTTGTGATTTATCTTGATTACTAAGCATAAATAATATTAAAAATATAACATAATAATATTGTTTTGACCCTTTATAAATCTTGAGACTAGTCGAGATGTCCTTAAATACTTTATAAATGGCCTCATTATACTGCGTCCATCATATTATCAGTCTTTTGACAGCTCACGCTCATTAAGTTTTGTATTGCTTACGTACAAATATCATACAAATAATATTTGTACTTTATGGATGGGTACCGCCCACTTAGTGATGTCACACATAATGGTTTCTACGATTATGCCACAGATTAAAAATAATCGGTAGAAATCGATGTTACGAGTATTAAAAGACATTTAATAACAATATATAAAGTTTTACTTTCTTCTTAGTTAATACATGAATACAAATAAAACAATCAGGATATTTTAATTTATTTTATTAGCACGAGTCGTCGGAATGATAATCAACACTAGACTCCTCCGATGAGGAGTCTTCAGTAGCAGTTATTATTAGCTCTTGTGTAGATAATATATTATCAAACGCAATATCACGTTCTCAATCAGAGAATATTACTCTTTTAGTTCTTTCCACCACACTTGCCCAGTTCTCGGCCGTTACGTGGGTGCAAGCATTTTTTAGCAATTGCAACATTTTATTCGCTGTGAATGGGGGGCTTGTATTGCATCTCGCAGCATGCCCTTTTACTTGTGCCCATATAAGTTCTATTGCGTTGTACTGGCAGTGGTATGGAGGAATCCGAAGAACAGTATGGCCATATTCTGCTGCCATTTCATTGATTACATAGCGTTTTGCTCTCTTTTTGGTTTTTAATATTTTTATTAATTCAACTTTTAACATTGAGTCGTCCACATTTTCTCCATTGTCCCGAAGCCAATTAATTATTTCATGCTTTTTATTAGCCTGTGTTGGCATTTTGTCAATTTGACGGGAGTGGTAGGGCGCATTATCAATAAAAATTATTGATGGTTCTTCCAATGAAATGAGCATTTTTTTGAACCACTCTTCATACACATTTGCATTCATCTCTTCGTGGTAGTCATTTGATTTCTTCGATTTAAATGCCAACAGTGCGTCTTGTACAAATCCTTTTGCTGTACCTGCATGGCAAATGATTAGGCGCTCACCTTTTCCCATTGGTACTGAGGAAGTGGAATCAGCAGTATCATCAGTCCAGAAACGAGATAGTGTGTGGTTAGCGTTGAGCCATGTTTCATCCGTGAAAACAATATTTGCCCAATCTTGTATTTTCTTTGCCTCTCTTAAAAAATCACAACGTGCTATAGCTATATCTGTGCGTTCCATTAATAATTTTCTTTTATTTAACTTTTTATATGAAAAGCCAATTGTGTTCAAAACTTTGACCAAAGAAGATTTTTCACCATGAAATAGACCACTTCTTTTCAAAGAAACAATAAGTTTTCTCAAAGTTGGAATTTCTTTTCTCAAGTAGTAATCTAGTTTACGTAGGTTATCATTAATCGAATTACTTAGGTACGTAATTCGATTAATGATAGTAGGTACTATAATCGGAATGGTATCGCATACGAGAATCTTTAGGACATCACTATCGTCAATCTGTCAAAAGATGGTTAATATAATGGACAGTGTATAACGGTCTTTTAGATCATAAAAAATATAATACAAACCAAAATTATTAATATTATACGAATTTATAAATCTCATATTTCAAACTAATTTTGTTTTTCTAATAAAACCCGTAGTACAACATTCGTTGAATAGATTTAAGTTATATTAGTTATCTATATAAATAAAAATTAAGCGCATCGCTTGAAAACAGCTAGACTGATTTGTGAAGAAATGTTATTAAAATATTAGTCATACGGGAAATCTGTCAAAACAATAACAGACGAAAATAAATACAAATACTTTTCAACGTCCAATTTCCCAAGTTTAGCCTGGAATGTCTATAATCTATAAAATAGGTCGATTTTATAGTTCCAGCGCGTAACTCAGAATTTTTTAATTAAATATTACGAGATTAAGTTATCGTATTTACAGGAGAGCATAGCAGCTGAAATGAAAGCGGAGGCTCTTCCCGAAAGTCCTGGAGTTGTAATAAACATATTATATCTTTCTTTTAACGCTTTAAGTAATTATAATGACAAATTCTTTAACAGAGCTAAAGTCCGTTCCACGAAATTGATGATGATATTAACGTTATCGATCTTTTGTTCTAGAAAATTTTTATTTAGAACATGACTCAAGTTTCTGAAGCCACGTCTATTATAATTAACATCGCGTATTCAGTCACAAAATATTATTGAAGTACTTTCATATTTATAGTTTTTATTTAATATTTCTTCAGAGACGATGACGTCATTCGAAATCGTGGATTGGTCCTTAGTTAGCTGGCTTACTAATCTGTGCATGTAATATCCAATAAATATTCTTTTGGGGCATGAGGTACATCTTAGTAACGGGTAATTTTCCAACGTCAGGCAGTATAGATATAGGGTGACGAGTTACGCTTAGGATTTTAGTATATTAGGTAGAGATTGAGTAAAGTATAAGTTGTTTGTTTCGCTATGTTTGGGAACCAAACTAGAATTTTGTTTAACCAGCATCAATATTAAAGCAGAGCTAAATAAGTACTATTCTCATTTGTTGTAACTCATTATGAGTATTATTACGCATTGGTACAATGTTGTTACTAGTTTAGATACTTTTTGACAAGGTTTTTGTCTTCACATTCTCAAACGTCACCTACCTACCATATATGCTTCCTTCGCCAAACCGACGTGTCTGTGGATACTGTTTAATTGACTATATTTCCGTTGATAAGTCCACTTACATCCTTATATAGGTTTAATCAGAATAGGCATTAGGATTGCCTAATTTATATGGTAAATATTTCAGTGAAGACCATAAGTCTTTTATATCGCACATAAAAACTTGTGAATATGTAAACAACTCTCCTAATCATGTACTAACTTGTCTGCCCTGAAAAGTGTGCGTTTCGGACTTGTTAAGTTATTCACGCCTGGTATAGATTTATTTGTAATGCTAAAATATACTACAAAGCACAATAATCTAAAAACAAAAGTTTTTCGGACAAGCATCTTCTTACATTGCAATTCAAATACAATAAATCTACCCAAAATTGCCTTTGATTAAATCACTATCAAGTATCAAATATTTGTTTTAAAAATTGATTTGTTATAAAATAAATATTGACACAGAAAATGAAACAGATAAAAAACGACCAACTATTATCTTGCAAGTTTATTTTTATAATTATATAACGATAGGT
The DNA here is from genome assembly GCA_029227775.1 of Morpho helenor. Lineage (NCBI taxonomy): Eukaryota > Metazoa > Arthropoda > Insecta > Lepidoptera > Nymphalidae > Morpho > Morpho helenor. The sequence continues at coordinate 13,369,077 of JARGCU010000030.1, forward strand.
TAAGTTTCGGAGAAGTTGTCACAAGATAAAGTTTGACCTCGATCAGTTTTGTTTACATTTTATTTATAAGATATCAAATATATTTTTTTTACACAGAAGGGTTGCACGGACTTCGGTCAAAGTCTGCTGGACGAAATGGAGACAATTTTCAAGGGGCTCGATAACAAGCGTGATGAAGATGTAAGTATTTATTTTGATAGTGCAATTAATATTTGTAATAAATAAATATGTGTCAATTGTTAAAGTAACTTCAATTGTTAGTTAAAGTTCGATTAAAATGTTTTTATTGTATTATTTTATAAAAAAAGAAGATTATAAACATTAATATTTGTTGCAAGAACATAGTTGTAAGACTTGTTATAAATGCGAAAGTCAAGATTAATTAAATATTGTTTTTAAGAAGTATGTACCTACTTATTAGCGGAATATAATACAAGAATGCTACAAAAGGAATGTCGGAATTATTTTGCCGGTATCTCGGAAAAATAGTTACATTGTATTTTAATAAAATGAATATGTACTATCAGCTATTCTACTTCATGAGCTGTTATACAGGTGGTACCGACCATACAACATTAGTTTTAATTTTAGGTACCTTAGTACCCTACATAAAAAAATCAGTTAATTCAATGAATTATTATAGCCACAGAAATTATTATACGTTTAAAAAAAATAAACACTAGAGCTCAATGACCGTACACGCCATTCCAACCTTGGCATAAATAAGATAATTGTACTTGCAACTTATTTAGTTAAGCGAGGGAGACAAAACTATAATGTTATTGTTTTGTCCTGTTTTTTGAACAAGCGACCTGCGCCAGGTCAGTCCACCATCATTAACAAAGCCAGATCTCAATTAAATTATATTTATTTTCTTCGATAATACTTTCCTTTTAAAACTATATTTAATAGTAAATTATGCCAAAGTTATCTTATACGATTCATTTAACGTATCGTCGGTACCACCCTGTGTATGTATATGGAATTTTATGAAGTGTACATAACTTCCACCTCACTCTACGCACTTTAAAAATACTAACTATTGTGAAGTCACGTTTTATTCCTCAATCAAGTGTTTTTCAGGGGAGAATTCACGGGAAAATTGCAAGCTTGCGATTTCGTTACCATTTCTAACTGGACCGTGTTGTGTATAATTTATCCAACTCAATAACCCGTGTATTCAAAATTGTTTGGTAAATTTTTCGAATCTGTGTTTCGATATGACTAAACTTAACAATTAATTATAGTTTCTAGACTAAACAAAGCTTTTGCTCCCGAGTTGCTTCAATTGTTGTTTTATTTTCTAGTCAACCTTTGACTTGAGTTGTAATCAGGATTATTTTAACACAACACCGTCGTTTCTAACTATAAATGTATTTGAAGTTACGATATTGCTAAGCGAATAAGTAACTTTACAAGTTTGAATAGTTTAAGGACCCAATATTCATGTTACAATAATCATGTTTTACAGAGTTCTGACGAAGAAAACTCGTTATATGGATTCAAGTCATCCCATTACCGATTAGCTTACATTTGAACTTTTCAAAAATTATGCCCTATCAGAATAAATTCTGTATAATACAATTATTTGTAATTAGCATTTGAAATCTGGTTGTTGTACAATTTTTTTGGGAAAGTGGGTAAGAGAAGGTTTCATTGTGGCCTAGTGTTTTCGAAGTTTAAAAGCTATTGCTAATTTTTAGTAAACTATAATTTTATAAATGTAATTGAGGAAAACCAGATAATAGCGCAAAGTGTTGCAAATGCATTTATTCCTAATGTATTTGCGAACAACTCACAAATTGCAACGACAAGAAATAAACTGTCTATCATTTCATCTGAAATAAGGTATATATGCAATTTTCTTTAAAAAAAAACATATTTATATACGCGCTGCCATAATTTGTAGTTAAGTTCTCCTCAATTACAAATTTCCACCTGTATGTAATAACCATTAGATATTTCGATAGGCGAACATTAGATTAACTAATTTAGTAAACTAACTTGTCGACTTATTTTGTAGCCTAAACCAAACTATAAACAGACATATGTACGTATAAATTATTATAATTAATGGTAGTGTAGAGCAGAATAATTTTAATTGCGTCATATAGATAGATTATTTGTCTGGTACATACATATATAAAAATTCACTTTTCACTTTTCCAGATATCCTTTAAAAGCATTGTTCTTAGTTTTATTTTGCAACCATAATATTTGTATACTTTTGTGTCTGATGGAAGATTGTAGAGTACCTTTAGTTGAAAACACTTTATAAATATTTGATTAGCTTTTAAAATATTATAAACTTTTTATAGGTGTTTCATGTGTGTTCAATTGGTATACTAATCCAGAAATAAATTTTTGTCTTTCAAGTCGTTTCAATTATTATTGTAGATATGACATATAAAGTATGTGTATGTATATCATATATATTAAATGATATGATATAAAAAATTAAATGTAAGTGATTCATTATTTTCTTTTATAATCATACAATGAAAAAAGTACCATTGAAGTACCATTGAGATCAAGGTCTGAAAGGGGCTAAAAATAGTACTTAATAATAGCAGTCTGCGTTAAATATATGGCACGTGTCAATAGAAAAAGAGGTCCTTCAACCCGACAAAGACATTTGAATTGGTTTTAAAAGAATATTTTGGTTTTGATAGTATCTTATGAGCACCTTACACACGTGCGTTTAATAAAAAATGATTTTAATAATATTAATATACGGAGGAAGTGTTTTAGGGCTCACGACGAAACATGTAAGAAATTTTTATAGTTTCTATCTTTGTCCAATAATTTTAGAACAATTTATTTACTGTTATGGCTTTTAAATATCATTCATAATTTAGGTGTTCTTTGGCGTGTTTATTATTGTTATATTTTCGGTTACTTGCGCTTCAGTTTTATCTAACCCCGCTAACTGTTTAGTGCAGCTGAAATCTTCATGTGAATTTCTATTTCCAATAAAATTGCATATTCAATTTATTTTAATTTAGGTTGTAATGAGATTTGATCATGTATAACAAGCTTTATTTTTAATTATGCATGCACCTTTACTAGTGTGTGTTTTTAATGATATGCTCTTGTCATCTCCAACAATTCCTTTTTTTAGTTCTTAGTCAGTAGTACTACATAGAGGCTGTAACATGTATGTTAGACTTTTAGAAGTAAGTCTGTATTTAAATTAGGTGCCTTATTGCGCAATTAGAATTTGAAATATTTCAGTTCTATTTCAGTAGACATAAAGACTTTTTTCCGCGTTTTTATTTTAGCTTTAACTTATTCATGCGAATTCATATATATAGCCAAACGTATACCATTGTATTTACTTTGACTCTTTCAGGTGACGGATAAGGATAGCCAAATAGAGGCAGCTCTTAAGTGAGTATGAATTAACATTATATTTAAGCATAATAACATAATTGCTATAAAAATAGTTTGCTTCTCAAGAAGCTGATAGTAGTTCCATAAAAAGTTGTTGTTGAATAATCCAAAATTCTTGCAATTATATATATTTTTTTAATATCTTTGTATATATCTGAGATAAATAATTATTTTTTGCTATTTTTTGAAGGTAGCGATCAAAAAGTAAAATGCGATAAATGAAAACAATCTTTGATATGTAAAACACTTCATTCTTAAGTAATTAAATCATTACATTTTTTTCAAATGTATAGTGGTTTGATCTAATTAATTAGTAACTATAAATATTAACTTAAGAGTATATTTACGCACTGTTGAATTGTTTTTAATAATTTGAATTTAATTATGTATAATTGGCAGTTCTAGTGTGGAAGCTACTGTTGTGAGTAACTTCTATAATTAACATTACTAATATTTATTTGATTATCATAACTATAATAGGAATTTGTATCAGGGCATAGTTATTTTTGCTATAAATTTATATTTTTTATAGCGTACGTTTAATATTTATTACACATAACGACGCTTAAGAAAACTATCCCGTGTTCCCTGGGTAACTGAGCTCAACATAGATATCTCATAACTTCGAAATGTCCGGAGAGTATTTTTGGTGGAAGTTTGCTGTACATTTTTAATACTCGAATTCAAGTTGCTAATTTCAATAACTACACAATCTGTCAAAGGAATTAGTGGAAAGTTTTGTTGGTCATGGAATAGCAACAGTGTAAAGAGATAAATGCCTGCTCTGCAGTTCGCGACAGTAAACATTTTAACGAATGCAAAGAACTGCTGCGATTGCTTAATTAATGTTATGAAAACATCTCGGAGTTATCTCAGTACGTCTAGCTTAATCAGCAAAAGTGGCTGGGCGTGATACCCAAGTGCAAGTTTCATGTCGCAGTAACATTTTAACATGTTACATTGATGTATTAACATGTGTTTATAATTTATTCTTATCTCAAAGCTAGATTTTAAACGTATTAATAACAAGTTACGTACTGTCCTTATAACAGTGCTATACATTTGTTTTAGAGCTCATACTTTGAGCAAAAAGAAGGGTTTCTCAGGAACCATGAAGCCAATGTCAGCGCATGATGAAAAAACCTTGGACACTGCTGTGGCCATGGCTAATGAAATCACTTCCAAGTAAGTTGAATTTTCCAATTTTATTACAAAATTGCTGTTACTAATATACAACGATGTTACTAATAATGTAAATAGCTGGAATAAGGCTTCATATACCTTTAATATTTAGTTATCTTTTATATTTTTTTTTATCTTTTCGATACATTAAACAAATAAAATAGAATTAAACACAATGATAACAAAATTTTTGTGAGGACAATTACTTAGTTAATACCTCACTAATCAGATATGATGATATTTGAAATCTTAATACTACACACTAATTGCATTGGGGTGTCTTAGGTATCCAGCAATCCTTCGAAGTTTGGAGACCATTCCTTACACCACCGCGTGCGTTTCACCTTCTTGTTCCGTTCCTGCGTTTCAACTTGGGGCTTTCATTGTATTGGTCAAAATAATTTATAACACTATTATTACTTAAATAAGGAAGTCGAATTTTTCCTTCTAAAAACGACTTAATTTTTTTTTCAAACTTTCAATAGGTCTATGACCGATTTGGAGACTGAGCTGAAACCTCAGACCTCAACAGGCGAACGCTCTAAGTTTCCATTTAAAATTTCGCTCGGGACATCTCAGCATCACGGACCCTTGCATGACATTGAAAAAGACGCATCTGGTAAGTTGAAATATATGATGGTTATTATGTTTTACAATGTTCATTAGAATTTTTTTTACATACCAGCGCTCGGTAAAATTATGTAAATCATATTATATATCCGTATTTCCTTTGTCTATTATTTGTTTGACTGCTTATTAGTATATTCTATGCTGTTTGCGAAAAATTACTACTTAAAAGCTATTTGCGAATTTCATATGTAAGTGATCAACGCTACTTATTTATGGCGAAATTTTTTATTATCTGTTGGTAGTAGCTGTCAATATTTATATAAAAAGAATTTTACTAATATAATACTTTTCAAATATTTATTTTTGGATATAATACTTTTCAAATATTTATTTGAAAAGTATTATATTATTTGATGCTCAACAAGCAGTACTATAGGTTCATTTTGTCGAGAATTCTTACAAAATGTTTTCCTAGTCAGTAAACTCGCGTGATTCGAATAACTATGCTGTGAGCTACTTAATATTTTTATTATTTAAATAAAAAAAATAAGTGACTTTGTATCTTTTTAGGAGTTGCAGAAAAAAAGAATTTCAACCGATTTTCTTTGATCGATATTACCATGAGGTATAAATTCTTTTTTGCCACATCAGAGTAGAGTACAAATGATAACAATACACATCACTAATAAAATAGTATTTATATTGTAGATTTTCTTAACATTTTATTTTAATTGATCAGAATTTATTCATTGTTTGTCGATATCAGTTTGCTTTGTAATTCATATTATTAGTACGATTTCGTGAATAAGAGTGGCTAGATGCACTTTTAATTTTTTTTGTAGAAGATCGTTACATCCGCAAATGATTGATTCCACAGAATTATAAAAATCCATCTCTTATATATGTTTTAAAGTTTAGTCGTATTGATAATTTATCGAACTGACGAAAAAAGCATTTAGTTTACATAATTATCCTATCTAATTCTCTCTTCTACTAGTGTTTTATTAATAATCTTACACACCTTGCGTATTCGTTTACTTTGAAAATATCTACTAAGTCCTTATTGTTATTCTGCTATTGTCCTCTACTTTCATGTTAAAGTAAGATGTTCTCTTGAAAATTGACAATATCTCCATTGTCGTCATGACAGTTTCATCAATCCAATCCAACATGGCCGACCATGAGGCCAAAAATGTTGACTATAGCGCCATGCAGTGGACATGGAGCTAAAACTGCCACGGTCGTGCGTATGATAACCCTCGTAACCTGCGTGCGCTCTTAAAAAATACCTACTTCACTTTTTTCTTTTAGTGCATTATGAACTTCGTATTCGGTGACATGTCCAATGTTTTGTGTCGCGTGCCATTGGTTTGCCACCCGTGACTTAGGTGAGCGGCAACACCGTCTTTTGTTTAAATTATTTCTTTGGACCTAGTCCTTTGTCTTAAGTGCTAACTTAACTACATAGCAGCAGTGCTCAAATTACACAGTTATCAAAACCACGCCGTGGAATCGTAAGTTTGTCCATCACAAAGCATTTGGTTGATCTTAAGTCTCAACCTTTTCATTTCTATACCTTGTTTAGGTTTTCTTTTTTCTTCATGGTTCTTCTTTATCATGTCAAGTGATTGACGTTTACTTTAGTTTGTTCCTAAGGCTTTCCAGACGATATGATCACGTGAAAATCTTGTACCAGTAAAATTCAATAGCGCCTCGCGTTACTTGAGACGATATATACATCCTGAGAAATATAGAATACTAGTTTCTACCCGCGACTTCGTTCGCGTGAAGTGTTGTCGTTTGATAGGTTGATAATAGATAGCGCTTTGTAGTGTCATCTTATTCCTGTAGAATTAACAGGATTTCTATAGCATATATTCTATTCCGGTGTATAAGGAATAATTGTGCTAAATTTTATTGGTTGACATACATACTCACAAACATTCGCATTTATAGTATTAGTAGGATTCACCAATGTTTCAACAGTCCCGACACACTGGGGCACCCCTAAGTTCTTTGGCAGATACTTTGGCTATCTACAAATAATAAAATATAATTTTTTTAATTAATTACAAATTAATTGTAGTTAATATGTACTTTTCTGGAATACAGCTTATTATCAATATTAGGACATATAAATAATTATAGATTATTTTGCTACAATACGCGTTTATACTGTAAGAGTACCATTCGTTTTCATACCTTATAAACGCAGGATTGAAAAAGGCATGCACTACAAACCACCACAAACGATCATCGATCTCGACTCGTTCCTTGAATCATAATGAGCTGCATACTTTATATTATACTATTATCAATTAGGTGATTAGTTTGAATTGTACATTAGTTTGAAACTTGTACATTAGTTTGAAACTATTTTAGATTGTATAAAGTTTGAAAGCTATATTTTACATTTCAGATAAAGCCGAACGCCGAAACTTTAGCGAGGAAGCCAAGAGCGTCCCTGACATTCAGGTGTGTAAATTCTTAACATCTAATACATTACAAATGTAATGTTCACATTATTTTTCTATAATCCGCGAAAAAATTAAAATAGAAAATATATGCCATGCTAAATGTAGAGAGTACTAGCCATTTTCATACCTGATATATATGGAATTCGTAAAAACGCATGCAACTACAAACCTCCACCAACAAAACAATACAAAAGCACTGCACACAATCACTATCACAATCGTAAAAATAGTTTCGCCCCGAACCAAAGCATCATTAGGAGATAGACTGCACGACAAAATGACAAAGAAATTTATTCTTTGTGATTTTGGATTATAGCAAAATAATCATCTTCCTGCCCTTTTCCCACTCTAAGTGGGGTCGGCAAAACATGTTATAAACATGTTGTCACATGATTTGGCTGCGTTTTTACGACCGGCCGCCTGCCTGACGTCAACTTATCTCTGTCATATTTAAAGACACCTCGGTAAGAAAGAGTGTGGTCTATTCTACTAAACCGGATACTATACGGTGGGTCAACTTACCTTAGTCGCCTTTTACGACACCTCGGTAAGAAATGAGGGTACTATTCTATTCAGCCGGATACCACACGGCGTGATTATAGCAAAATAATATCATTACTTTTGTTTTATGAAACTCCCCAAAGGAACGGATGGATACTTTTTGACGTGACAACGTCTTAAATTAGGTTGCGGCTTGGAGTCACTCATGAAAAAGTGTAACGCCCGCTCACGTCTATTACGACTGGCGAATGCCTTGCGTCTCTCTCCCACTCTAATCCATCACATTTAAAAAGACGTTGTCACGTAAAATCTTTGCCCGTAAAACCGATTTTACAGGCAACCGATTTTTTTTATTAATCGGTAATGTTTGCTTAGGCCACTATAACCAAGGAATGTAAGCAAGCGTATGAGTGCTTAATCGAGAAACCGACTCCGTCAAGCGCCCTGATAACACACATCATTCCGGAAGTGAGCATTGGCCAGGAGACCTTGCCGAAGACCGGCCCAAAAGTCTCTACTATCCCGAAGCCCGCTCCTCGCCAGAATATTGGACAATTCCATTCCTTGCCGAAGCCAATACCGCTATATCCTAGGTGAATTCTTTGACTATATTTTATTATCTTCTTCTTCTTCTTCTTTCTCAACCGGTGGACGTCCACTGCTGAACATAGGTCTCCTTAAGGGATCGCCACAATCCACGATTTTGTGCCGCTTGGATCCAGCGGCTCCCCATATTTTATTACATATACTAGCTGTGGGCTACCACAGCTTGAATTTACTAGTATATATTTTATTATATATACTAGTAAATTCAAGCTGTGGTAGCCCAGCGCTAACCCCGTGCGACTCTTTCGAGGAGGTCTCGGGTTCAAACCCGGGCAGACACCGAAACAGAAAAACTCATTGGTGTCTGACCAATGAGTTTTTCTGTTAAAAAACTTATGTGTCTAATTGATAATTGCAATTTATCACACGCTTTTCGGTGAAGGAAAACATCGTGAGGAAACCTGCATATCTTTAAAGAATTCTGGGGATATGTGTAACCTACCAATCCGCATTGGAGCAGCGTGGTAGGTTTTAGCTCCAATCCTTCTCTCTAAAAAAGGGAGAGAAGAGGCCTATTCCGAGCATTGGGATAGTAGCAGGCCGCTACTTACGTACTTACTTACTACTAAATTCATCATTCTCCTGCCCTTATTCCACTGTAAGTGGGGTCGGCACAACATGTTATAAACATGTTGCCACATGCTTTGACTTCGTATTTTACGACCGGCCGCCTGCCTGACGTCAACTTACCTTATTCGTATTTTACTACACCTCGGTAAGAAAGAAGGTGGTCTAATCTACTCAACCGGATACCACGAGGTGAGTCATATTAAGTTAGTCGCCTTTTACGACACCTCGGTAAGTAACGAGGATGGTCTATTCTACTCAGCTGGATACCATACGGCTATATATACTACTAAATTAAATGTAGTAAGTGCAGAATAGTCGACCCTGTCGTAAAATTGAAAACAATTTACAATTTAAGTCCGCGTGATTATTGGCACGATAAGTTTAAGGAAATAAAGTAGTCTTACATTACCTTCACAGTATATCAAATTAAATCAATTACGGCTCCTGCTTTGCGTATTACAAAAGTACGTAAATCATAAATTACATAAAATTTGAATACCATAAAAATGGTTTTACCTTAATAACTATACATATGCTGTTGCGGACTTTTATTTAGAACTTTTAGAGGGGAACAATTTTGTATTACATGATTTGTGAACAACTTTCACCATTTACTTAGCGCACGTAAGGAAAGTTTTAAATTTTGCCAATTTCGTAATATTTTTATTGCTGCTCCTCTCAAATTCATCTTAGCGTAATGTTCTATAGCCTATAGCCTTCCTCAAATGGACTATCTTACACTCAAAGAACTTTTCAAATCGGTCCAGTAGTTTCTGAGATTAACGCGTTTAAACAATCAAACAAACAAACTCTTCAGCTTTATACATATAGATATGTATAGATTTCGCCAGCAATTTCAGCTTTGCAATTATACTACTATACTAGTTCAAAATAGCCGTCAAGCTTTTTATATGAGAATTAAAAATCAAAAAAATAAACATCTATTAAAAGGAGGGCTATACAGAAAGCCTACTATACTGTTGAGGTTTAGATAAATAAAAACAATGCTAAATAAAAATAATTTAGCTAATTTTCGTCTTTGCAAAAGTTAGCTATGACGAAATGTAACTACTTGTAAGAATTATATATTTTTATTATATTTTTGACAATAATTAATTAATATTTTTTCAGTTCCTTCTCATCTGAATCGTCTAATGTACTTCAGCCTGAAGATAGTGCGGTAAGATTTTACGAATATTTAAACCACAATAAATATAATTTGAATATTTTAATAGATCATTTTATTTGAATAGAACATTTTAAATAATAATATACCATTGTTTGGCTAATACCGATACAGTAAAAATATAATCATTATCTGAAAAAAAACCTCACTTGTGACCGTACAATATTTATGTTATGTATCTTACATGCATAATTCATTCATAGCTTGATTTTTTAGATCAAATAATTTCAAAATAAGGTTTTCTAATTGTATGCTTAATAATATCCTAAATATGTATAATATAAAACAAAATCCCCAAAATCTGTCTGTCTGTATGTGATCGATATCTTTATCCAATAAAATCTACTAAATTTTGGATTTTTGTATTCTTTTAACTAGAAGATGCAATTCTTTAGACAGTTTGTAGGTAATAGTACATTCTCCGGAACTCCTAAACCGGCTATTTTTATTTTAGGCTACTTTTTATCCTAGAATTTCCACATAGTCTGTGTACGCCTTTGAAATTCAATAGGACAGTAACATGTCGCTACTTCACATAATATTTCTTTTCTTTAAGAGTGTCAACACTCTACCGTTGCCGCCGCGTGGAACCAAGCCGAAATTGGTTGACAAACCAAGGCACTACAGAAAATATCCGTTACGTATACCGAACGACCCAGCTTTGTACATGGATAGAACCGTACTGTCGGCACCGCCCCAAAAAAAGCCTCCAGCGGTCATCTACCAGAACACCGTGTGCTCTATTGCTATGAAGAAAGATAGAGTGGAGCCACCGGCGCCAGCTAACGTGGGGCTCGACGTTTTCGATGGTCGTGACACGGTCAAAGTTAATACCAATCCGTTTACTGCTGCCGCGGACTCCGCTATCGCTGGTCCGAGTGGTTCTGCGAATCCGTTTAAATGTTTCATCGATGAAGATCCTTTTGACGTGCAATTTGATGAACCCCTATGCGATGAAAGCATCCAGATGGATTTTGAGGAAGTATCATTGAAAAAGGGTAAGGCATATAGAAGTAAATTTCTGTGTTTGCTTAATATGTAGTTTATTGGTCGATCGTTTTTCGGTTAAACTTTGCAGCTTCTGTCATCATCATCATCTTCCAGCCCTTATCCCACTCTAAGTGGGTTCGGCACAACATGTTACAAACATGTTGTCATATGATTTGGCTACGTATTTTACGACTTACCTTAGCCTTATTTTACGACAGCTCGGTAAGTAAAAGGGCGGTCTATTCTACTTAACCGGATACCACACGGCGGGTGGACTTACCTTAGTCGCCTTTTACGACACCTCGGTAAGAAATGAGGGTGGTACTATTCTATTCAGCCGGATACCAAACGGCGTGGAGGTTCTGTATAGTGAAATTAATTAACGATGATAGTTTATTTTAAAACTTAATTTATTTTGTTTTATGTTTATACATGTGACGTAATTCGAATCCCATTAAAGTTATAAATAAAATAATTGATTGCTCCTTGTCATCAAATACTTTCCTATTTTCGTAACAGTTTAAATATAATAGTTACAAAACGTCCTGAATATAGCGATGCTAGTTTCAGATGATTCTGATACTAAGAGTAATAAAAATCGTTTTAGTAATTGCCCCGTCTATGCTTGTCTTGACGGACCCGTTTAATTGTTACTATACTAGGTCATATCTGCTGATATGACGCCCAAAGGATACTGGCTGACACAGGCTAGATCAGCTAAGCGTCCTTCGCCACAAAGGCGATAAAATATAAACCCACTAGTTATATATTCGTCTTTTTTTTTCTTGCTAGTATATACTTCAGGGGATTATAATGTATAAAAGAAAACAAACGCCCATTAAAAAATCTATATATCTATCTATGACAGTCGTTTTTACTGATCGATAATGTCGGAGTGAAATGAGATGAAACCTCTTTCTACTCATCATCTTCCTGCCCTTATCCCACTCTAATTGGGTTCGGCACAACATGTTATAAACATGTTGTCACATGATTTGGCTACGTAAGTATTTTACGACCGGCCGTACGTCACGCCACCTGCCTGACGTCAACTTACCATAATCGTATTTACGACACCTCGGTAAGAAATGAGGGTGGTCTATTCTACTCAGCCGGACACCACACGGCGTGTGAAAGGCCTTTCTACTGTTTATAATTATTTTTATAATTAGCAAAAAATATTTTGCGATTTACAGAACACGTGTCCGTTGAAGATTTGCTGGAGTTTGCCGATCAAAAGCCATCATCTAGACAGCGCGGTGTGGAATCCGATGAAGTTCGGATCATGATGAAAGTACTTAACCAGCAGGTTTGTTTGTTATAATTGATAGAATACTGAATCAGACTTCTGACTGAGGAGGAGGTAACAACATGTTTGCATGAAAGTATTATAATCTTTTTCTAATATCTGTATAGTCTCATTTGCTTTCTCTTTATTGTAATAGGGCACATTTTAGACTGACTTCCCATTTAGTAGATTCCCATTTAGATAGAAGTTCAATATCTCTATGTTTGGATCTGGGATGAAATATTTGATTAAAATTTCTATACATTCTAATATACTAATGCTAGATAGACCAAGATAAAGACGTACATATGTTTTTTATTAACGGATCAAATAAAAAGTGTTTATGTTGTGTCCAGTCTTATTCTAGCCTGCAATTCAGCGTTCTAGTCAGAACAGTTAAAAATACCAATCAGAGGTTTATTTGAATTCTATATTTGTTGAAGATTTCATCGCTGACGGTTTTATCAGTTACCGGAATACTTAATATCCGAACTTGAATAGTATCCGTTAATTTAAGTTTCCCTTTTTAAATATAACACTAATTTTCTTCTCCCTTTAAATAATCAACTCATAGAGTTGTTTGGAGGAGATATTTGAGCAGATATTTATGTATTTATCCATCATTTCCAGTATGCATCTTGCATCCTGGGGAGGATTTCTATAAAATGGCCCGCTGGCGTATCCGTGATGTTGTCTTTAGCTCCTAAGATCGAAGGTTAGGCTCCTGCCGAGGCCATATATTAAGTCTGGGTATATTTATGTATTTACCAGTTGTCTGTCTCCCATAATACAAGCATTGACTTGGAACGTCAGTGTGCGTATAAAAATAAAGTAACGGCCTGGTACGATCCCACTAATGGGAATAGGCCTCCTTTCTTCGTTTCTGGACAGAAGGAATGGACCTATGACCTACCACGCTGCTCCAATGCGGATTGGTGCTTGGTAGGTTACATATATCCCCAGAATTCTCTTGATTTCTTCACGATGTTTTCCTTCATCGAAAAGCGTGTGATAAATTGCAATTATCAATTAGACACATTTTTTAGTAGAATAACTCATTGGTGCCCATGATTGCTAGGCTATTAGAGCTTATTAGCAGAGTGTGCGTATATGTCCCATAAATTTATTATTTATTTATAGTAATTTCCAACTTGTTTTAATTAATGTATTTTATTTTATAACATTGCCTAACATTAATTATTGTTTTCAGTCTACACCGCAGGAGTATCTAGAAGTGCTCGAAATCTGCGATTGGAACGTGCATTTAGCTATTAAGCTTTTACAGGTGAAAATATTAATCGGCGATTCCGCTTCGGTTACACTGGAGGATTGCCGTCGCGAGCTGGAAATAGCTGAGGGTGATATTGTTAAAGCGGCTACTGTAATTGTGCTATACAATAAAAGCTTCACCGATTATATTATTGTTTTATTTCTCGATAATTATGGTCCTCATTAAATTAATCAAAGGAAAGTATAGAGTCACAGTCAATTGAAGTGAGTGAACAATGAAGAAAATATCCTTGATTGATGTCTTTGCGTGATAAAAAACAAATCAGAAATGAGTTTTATTGAAATTTATTGTAAAATCGTTGGAAACTTTTATCTAAAGGACAACGTTATCATTAGGGTTTCAACATGTTGCAAAATTGAATATTATAAATGCTAAAGTCTGGCTGTTTTTTTTTTGTTTTTCTATAGTATGATTGAAACTTATGTACTAATATATTGGATTAAAATTCCTCTTTCATTCGGGAACAAGGAAGAAATAATAAAATAAATAGTCATAATAGGGTAATTTAACCACTGCATTCGATGCTAACGCAGTCGCAGGTATCAATAGTCTGATATAAATTGTGGATAGGTTTACAAAAGCAATAATACAATTATTTTGCTATAATTCGCGATGAAGTAAAATAGAAAATAAACATAATGCTAAGTGTAGAGTGGACAATCCGTTTTTATATCTGATACATGCAGGATTCATAAAAACACATGCACAAACCTACACCACCGCCAACACAATACACAAGAATACGTTCACTATCACAAACTCAACAAACTCGCGAAAAAATCGCAAAGCCTCCTATAAATTATTGTTGATAGGTTTGTTGAAGTAATAAACAATGCATGGCTCCCTCGATTGTGAATTGAGATCAACAAGGGGCTAATAAAACTAATAGGTGAAATATTGAGAGACATGTTTTGCGAAGTAGTGTTTTTCTGGTATCTCCAGCTTTTACAAGGTTTACACTTTTCCTATAGTTTGCTTTGTTACCAATACCAAACTTCTATGAAGGAGGTTTATTTGAAACTAGTATTGGGACCTAAAGTATAAATTGAATATGTGTGTTCATGAATGCATTCATATGAATAATTCATATTAATGAATGCATAGTTTATGAATGATAAAATTATTACAATAAGTTGCTGAATCCAAGTGGAAATAATTTAATGGCAAGGAAATATTTCGAGTGAATCTATTTACAGTAGTTCACTTCGATTCAAGATCTTGAAACATATTTTTTAGTTATTTAGAAACGTTGCCGAATAGTCCCTTTTTAGCTATATTAATAGAGTATAAGCTTTATTAAAGTTTTAGCATTCACTCACGGTGACAGATGTGGATTACTTATTGTTTAGAAATATAAATATATCCGTTCCTAGAGGGACGGATAAGATACGAGGTAGGTAACACTAAAATGGATGTGTTTACGATATTTTCTTAGTTACCAGGAAGTTTTCGAAAATTAAATTAATGAGTTTATTTCGTAGAATGTAATAGAAATTTAACGTTAAAATTTCGTTTCCATACTCGTGACACGTGAATCAAGTTAAAATACAGGCTAGACTAATGGACGAAAATATTTTTAGTGAAATTTAGTCGTAGTAGTAAGCTTTCGAGATAAGTTCCTGTTTTATTTCGTTGACTAATGTTTTTAAATTAATGATTTCCAAAGATTATGATGTTGTTTAACAAGATTTTAAAATGATTTTAAGATAAATATAAAGTACAAAACTACTTACATGTCTAACTTTCTATTTAATGCAAGTTAAAAAACAAGTTTCTGGCTGAACCTGCTACAGATTTTATTTTTGATGTCCTGATAACTAAATTGCACATTTGTCTTCTGTATCTGTGCTTGTTCGTTATTAGGCAAGTACTTTTTAAAACAATAGCGAGCGTAAATTACGATAGTTTATTCCACTTTTGAAGGTAATTTGCAGTGTAATCAACATATAAGAATTCTTTTGTGCATTTAGATCATAATAAATATTCATATGGAAGCGGAGCATTAAAACTGTTTATTTCAAAAACCAATTAATGCAATTTAATTAATTCATGTTCACATTACTCGTACTATTAGTACTTTTATCTAAATAACAGGAGTAGGCTAGTAGGTACATCCCAAAGACGCATGCGCGAGTTTTTCGGCCTAGTTCTCGGACGAGGCCGTTATATCTGTGTGCATATGCGAAGTATGATAGTAGGTCCTTACGGTTGTGTGAGTTTGGCACGTAGGACGCGGTGCTCGACCTAGTTCTACCGCGTACACTGTCATTTTAAATAACGAACAAGTTTACAAGCGATTTGATAAATTGATTATTCTAAATATTATTAACGATTACTCATGTACGCGTAAAGCGCCGCGAAATTGTATATTACCAGCTTACCTAATAACCGTTGAAAAATAACTTATCTCGCTCCGAATTTATTATTATATGCAAGGAATAATTCAATCCTAAACTTCAAACAAATTATCAAATTAGACATTTCCATCAATAGAGTTGTCTAAAAGTCGAGTTGCCTAAAGTTGAATATTGTTAACAAGGAAATGTTGACAACCCTAAAAACTGCAGAATTTCATAGTAGCCATTGGTATGTTGATGATAAATCGCTACGAAATTATACGGAAATCCAGTTAAGGTACAAAAAAAGTATAATATATAATAAAAAAAAGCCTTTGTTTTAGGCTCGCTCGTATTCATCATCAGACGAAAAACATTATTTAGAACTGACAAAACCATTGTTTTTTTATATATATTCCTGCGTTGGTATTTTGTCGGTGACTGTTTGTTATTTATTGAATCCTTATTCATAATGTAAGTTCATTCATCCTATAATAACATTTATTTTATCTTTATACATTTTAACATAGCATTATAAATATTGTTTATTGAAATCACAGACGCCTCTTCGCAACAAATCTATACTTATAATAAAACTGTACACAAGCTCAACTCTGTAAGTTAAACACAATAAAAAATATTCAAGGGACTTCTTCTCTTCTTCTTTATCAACCGATGGACGTCCACTGCTAGACATAGGTCTCTTCATGTGATTGACATACAATTAAGACATTGTAAAATGTAATGTTTACTAAATTCTCTTTGTTGTTTATTTTTCTTTTGCTCTTAATATAATCTTTATATAAATTTTGTCATTGATTCCCACGTACCATTCATTGTTTGTCCTTCTTAAAAAAACGTACCTTTGACAATAATATACTATTTAACCTACCTCTACCTACCTGGTCTACCTATAGATTTTTCATTAATCTAAATCAACCGGTCCGTAAAACAGCCTCGGATATGGGTCATCTTCATGTGACCTGGTTTTACCACTGGCCTCTCAAGAATGGCAATATGTGTATTATATACGCTCAAATTAAATTCTATTTTATAAAGTAGGTATTTTAGCTCAGCTTTATTGGGTTATATCTGGGTCCAATATGCAAGGGGAACGTTTCCGTTCCCCTTCGTATCATTTGAAATTGATGAATATGTAGATATTTATGAACCTACTATATTCATTATTGTATTAAGGAACGCTTGAAAGATATCCATATAAACCGTGATCCCTCAGGGTTTTAATGGATCAAGGCAATTGCTGTTTTAGTTTAAATTTTCGTTATTTTTAATTAATAAATGCTAATTTATTTACAGCAAAAATGTAAAGGTTATATCTATCTTACATTACTTACACGCTAGGACTATACAAATCATGCCCACGTGGAATGGTCCCAAGAATGCTGGCAGCGTTTACTTGAAGATGTTGACGAGAACAGAAACCTTGTTACAGTTACAGCGAAGTGCTTTGAGTAAGATCACAAAGCACTTCGATCTAATGATAAGGAACTATTTTAACCTACGTCATTATTTTTTTTTGCTATAATGCCCTAAACTTTTTCCAACTAGTATATTCACTATATTTTCTTTTGTGGCATATATGACATTCTACTTATCTTTAATTAGAACGCTTAACTGCTGTATCTCCTTTGCTATCCATTAGTGATGAACTGGGTGTTATCTTCACCGATACCATTAATAATAAATGAGATCAACTTGACGACTTAAAACGCTTAAGCACGAAGAAAGATAAATATTAAAGAAAAGTATCTTATATATTCTACTCATAGATTTAGGGCATTGTATTATACAATATGTGGGTGTATATTTGTATTTAAGTATGTATTTAAAAATCATATAAGTATATATTCACCAGTTGTCTGTCTACCATAACACAAGTTACTTACTTTAGGGATGGGTGACCGTGTGTGAAAGTTTCCCACATATTTATTTATAATTAAAATTATCAACATAAAAAAATATTATCATAGATAAAACTGTTCTGAAAAATGTTTCCAAAAGTTTTGCCTGAAAAAGACGAAGTCGAGGTTATATGACGGTAGTCTATAAATCGAACAAGCGTCGGATTGGCCTCCTAACTGCAATTTTCTATGGGCACTATCCAGCTCATACGAATTACAAATCGACAGCCAACGTAAATAACATGAACTTTCGTTTCATACGAAGCCATACTCTTAGCTAGATTTCCCAAGTATTGATTAACGAAAAAACCTCTGAGTTGATGTGATCGACAGAGGTAGCATTCATTTTAGGCTAGTAGGCCCGATAAAATCTTTTTATTATTGAATATCGCATTGTCATTAAAAATATTGTCATTACCAAAGATATTTATAGTGAACCTGTTTTAAACGTTAGAACGTTAAATAAAATAGAAATAATGACATTAATCTATTTATATATAAAAGAGTAAGTATGTATGAATATCCCTCATTAAATTTGAAAAGGTTGGACCTATTTTAATGACATTTTTACCTTTGACCTAGCGGTTAGTCCTGTAAAGTTTGGTGGGGATCACAGCATTTTTATTGAACTGTCAATGACAGTTTTGTTTTGAGGGTTGATCGAACAACCAGATTTAACCACACCTACGCGTGACCAGGCAGAATTTAATTTTTATTCTACAAAACAAAATATATGATTTTATTTTATATCTATAATTTGTATTTTGGATGGGTAATAAATCTATAATAGTTTTAACAATTTGTCCGCATAAGCGTGCTTGTTGTTCTACGTATAATTAAGTGCTAATAAGAATAAATAATAACATAATAAAAGACTTCAGAATATTTTATGTAAAGCGAAATTTTTTAGCGCCCGTTTATAATAGAAGGTATAAAATCGCAGTGCAAAGCAACCACGAAGTTGTATTAAACGTAATTTCTCACTTCATACTTTAAAAACCTAGCAAGGTCTGATTCAATTCTATAGGTATTCATAGTCAAGCGTGCCCTAACTTCAACCCACCAAAGGTACCATTTATGAAAGGAAGTTCGGAACCTGGAACATAAAATACCGGCTTAACAGGTTATTTTTAACTAGAATTCATTGATGGCAAATTTATTCAGTGAGACATTAATAAATTATGTATTCACAGTGTATTTATGGGGTCCATAGGAGCAACGCGAAGTCGCAAAGGTGGCCGATGCCTTTGTTGTCCATATTGAAACATTCAATGGCCACGTGTAGCTTCGAGAAACTTTTATATCAAGTCTGTTACACTATTCATCAAGTTTATAGTTACTAGCTAGACCCGTGGCGTCACCTGTGTAGAAATCAGTGTGCCACAAAGCTTTTCTTGCGTAAATCTCTACCGCGCGGTAAGTCTAGGACAAAATTTTGCCTATATGTTACTCCACATCCTCCTCTATTCTCTAGTGAAAGTCCTATCAAAATCGGTCTTTTAGTAAATTCGTCACTTCAAATTAAATAATTAAGCTTCTACAGTTTATAAAATCCTCCGAAAATGTTTTTTTTATTATATCATTAATTTACAGAATTGATCTTGTTTACAGTTTTACTACAAGTATACATACTATACTCACTTGTAGGTTAAATTTTATTTAAGTTGGACTAAATGAAATTAAAAAATAACAGCCAGATACTCGTACTTTGAATTTGTATTATATAAAACCTATCGAACAAAATTTTTAAATTTTGTTATAAACTTTTGTTTTTTTTTGTTTAATAGATATAATACATAAAAGCTAAAACCCGATAGCTGTTTTAAGCCCTCTCACCTTTAGTAAGGATAACACTCTAAATGCAATTACAGACATGCAAATTTAGTACATAATAAAAAAGTTTCCGAGCAGAGTCATTGTTGCAAAAACTCATAAAGCGAGTCTATTACGCCATGAGACAATAACAAAGCCAATATTACTGCTCAAATATTTCATTTAGAATCCTCGTGATGAAAAAGCCGCTGCGCATTGGGGCTCCAATGTAGGGCACCTAGTTTCGAGTCCCCCTGGGGCGGGGGACCGTACTCCACGTGACCTATTTGTTGCCTGTTTTACGTAAGCCGAGTCCGGCCTTCATACTAGTTCGAAACATTATCTGAGGTAATCTAAGTGAAGAAGTGTTAATAAGTTGGGAATTAGGAATCTTCAACTTTATTTACAGTATATCTATTTCTAGTACGTTTGAATAAAAAGGATATTGGTAGTTCCGTAACGTATTTTATGGTATTACACACATTTACACGGATTTTTCCAAAACGCAGTTGCATTTCAACATTAAATACCTACCTCTTAATTTTTAATTTTTTACCCGCGTATTCCGCGATTTTGATTACTGAACTAATGATCGAACTTTAATTATTATAGACACAAAATGATCAACATAAACACAACATGATCAAAATAAACATTTATGTTTTTTAACTTTCTAAAGTACCAATTAACGCAGATTTACCGTTGAACATATCGCCCTATCCGAAGAATAAAGTCTCATTTCCTATGCTTATAAATGAGATATGTGATTTGTTCTTCGAATAGGGCGATATATTGCTGTCTTAGTACAGCTCGGAAAAAATAAACCTATTTAGAAACAACTCAAAAGGAGAAATCTTACGTTTTACCAAGAACGTCAAAACGTATTTAAAAAGTATTTTTGGATAAAATTAAATAGGTCATAAATGCAATGAAATGAATTTGATGAAATAAACACAGTGAAATATATTTGATTTGCACCTTTGGAATGAATCAACTGTAAATATCAATGTGAAGAAAAAGCAGCGTTAAATCGACAATCAACTCCACACCTGCAAAATCCAAACGGGACAAAATTATATAGGAAACTTCTTGACGACAATTAAGGTGTAGTTAAGTATTACGGTGGATATAGGTGGACAACGAGACAACGGTGGAAAACGAGAAAGAAGAAAGAATGCTTAAAAATTCTGTGATAAAGCTTTATAAAATAGTAATTGGCTATTAAATTAAAAGAACGCTTTTGTAGGCATTATCTACATTGTATTCAAGTTTTTGAAAGGAGCACATATTTGAAACTACGCAAGGAATTGAGAGCGAGGGAAAGTACAAAGTTGGTTTGAGTTAAAATTCCAAATGCCCAGGCGATTGATACTTTCGCTTTCTCGTACAGAACACGGCGAGCGTTACAAAATAAAATTAGTATTGACCCAAATAGTACACAATAACTTTGCGCCTGCACGAGACAGAAAACATGTAATACCGACGATATAGACCTCGTGCACGTTATTGTGTTATTATGTACACGCAACATTGATTTAAATGTAGTTCTATACGTTCTCCGCAGCATCCTGTGGTTTCATGAAATTAGTTTGCTACAAAAGTTAATCCCGAATTCAAGTAGAAATTCTTTAGGCATGGCTATGTCCCGGCATCCACCAAAGCGGAGAGAAAAGGAAATGGGTTTTGAATACCAATCAGATGCCGTCATTAAGCTAAGTGGAAATGATCTGATTGATATTCAAACCCATCTTCTCTCTTCTCCTTTTATACCACGTATGTATACGTTGATACCAGGCCTTATACCACTCTAAAGACAAAGTCTTATAGTTTTATATGTATATAGCAAAAAGTGTTTCTTTACAAACATAAGTACAAGGCTGGAAAAGTATAAATATATTAAAGCAATTTACTCTGGAAAGTAAATCATCTAACAATTTTGTCGACGAAATGATCATCAAGCCACGGCCGATTTCTAAGATTACTTGACTAGTCATTACGGAAAATAAAAATAAACCAAGACCAAAAAGATTTATTATAATGAGATGTAAGATCTTATATAGAGATATTAAATAGTATTAAGTCACCTTAATTAACCTAAGATCTACTAAGAATACATCCCTAAAAAATGTCTATGGCTTTAAATTTCATACAAACAAACAGTTTCCTGACAGAAAATGTTTGAAGGTCTTAACAGGCTAGCCTTCGCCGATCAGGGTCATAGATCTTGACGTACTTATATATGAGCTTCTTGTCCTAGGATTTGGAAAGATAAGTTGGCTTCTTTAACGATGGCTGTCATAGTAGGCTGGAATGGACTTGTCAATAGTAATTCTCACGGCATAATATAAAAATCTGGTTTGTTTTAGCATTTCTTATAAAAATAAGAAATGGAGATTTTTATGCAAATAATCACTTTGCTCTATATTCCAAATTAAAATGTCATGGCTACATAGAGATAGGAAGTAATTGTATCATATATTACAATAAAAGTGTACTGTAACAGAATGCTAGAGAAATGAATGATACTTCTTGTTCGAGTTAAACTAAGCATAGCTTATTTTCAGCGGAATTTTAACAAATGTACATTTTTATGTCGTAGCTTGATAAATAATTTATTCAAAGCACTTAGTGCCAACTTTTAGTGCGTAACGGAAAGTGGTACAATTGCCAGTAATTTAACTCGTTGAGTTGTGACTGTCAACGAGCATTGTTACTTCTTAAGCCTGCAGCGGAACTCCGATGTCACTTTATTTCAGGGTTGAATTAAATAAAATTTCAATTAATTAGAATTATACAGGGAGGATTATACTTTTTTTTATAATTGACATGACAAAATTCTTCTAAGCCAGATAAAAGAAGTACTCGATTTGGGTCTTTTGGTTAAACATTAAAATATAATGCACTAAGTAAAAACCGTACGAAAATCCGTTCAGTAGATGTAAAGAAAATCGATCACATAAAATAGACAGATTTTGGGGACTTTATTTTAGAACAAGTGTACATAGATAGATTTAAGAGAAAGACGTTTTTTTTTAATATTTATCTAGCCTTTTTTAATTTAGACTATTGTAAGTGAAATTTATGTAAAAAAACCGGTTATATATTTATGTCGTAAATATCGGTATAATGCAACTAGTTTAGGGGGTTTTTAATCTAAATTGTCGCCTTTTTTCGCGTCGGAAACTGCGTGCAGCAACTCGTTGGTTGCAAGGCGTGATGTTTTGCAGCTACCACTACTTAAATACTACTCATAAACACAACTTAAATATTTGTCCACGTGTATAAGTCCACGATATTTGAAAAACTAAATAAAATTTATCTGGCCTTCGAAAGTAATGGAAATTCGGGTTGTGTTACCGAATGGCACAAAAAAATACCACGAGAATAATAATAAAAATATATGAAAAGTTTCTAATTTATACATTTTTTAGATTTTTATTTGCTTACAAATATTTTAAAATATTATTTGTCTAATTATTATGATTATTGATATAAATAGCTATTTATATTTTTCATTTAATTACTTCACTTATTTTATCGTCTAAAAGAACTATTGTATAATGTAATATGTTATAGGTATATATTAAGTACATGCAGTTTTACCGATAATGTATCTATTTTGTCGCCATTTAATTGTTTCGACCGTTTATCACCCTCTTTGTCGAGTAATCATAATTTTAATTATTAACTGTGGTTTATTATAATTCTAGCGCAATATCGTGGAGGGTTAAAAAAACATATGGTTTCCGGTTACAATCATTTCGTAAATGCAATAATAATAATTGAATAATAATAACTTCGGTTTCCTTATCAGAAAACTGCTCAATTCCCACCGATTTTTAATAACTAACTAGCAGTGTCATATATGTGTAATAAGTAAGTAAGTAACGGCCTGTTGCTATCCCACTGCTGGGCATAGGCCTCTACTCTCCGTTTTTTTTGGAGAGATTGGAGCTAAGACCTACCACGCTGCTCAAATGCGGATTGGTAGGTTACACATGTCCCCTGAATTCTCTAGAGATATGCAGGTTTCCTCACGATGTTTTCCTTCACCGAAAAGCGTGTGATAAATTGCAATTATCAATGAGACACATAAGTTTTACTAGAAAACGCATTGGTGCCTGCCCGGGGTTTGAACCCTAGACCTTCTCGAAAGAGGCGCACGGTGATACCGCTGGGCTACCACAGCTTGATAATGTATAATAAGCATATAATAATTAATATGTATAAAATAGCATTTCATCCGATTCGAATCTCGAAAATGGCACAAAACAATTTAATCCGAATTTTAAGTTTTCTGCGTATGATTTTTCATAGATTAGTGTTATTCCTTATTCAAAGCAGTTGAGTATATAAATATAGAACGCCAATATAGTTAATATAGTAGATCTAATATTATGAATCTTATTATTATTATCTATATAATGAGTCTTTTTGATCTAGAATTCGTAAGTAATAAGTTGATAGTTATGTCCTCTTTATATACCAAATTAGCCAATACATTTTCATTTAGAAAAGGGCATAAAATAATTATTTATTTATCCGCCTAGTTTAACACTAAAATAAATTCGTTCTCAAACTAAAATTAGTTGATATCTTAAAGTTACTATATTGGATGCAGTCCCTTCAAGCGAAGTGAAAAAAAGCAAAATTAAACAATAACACAATTATTTTCTCCACTCTCCTTTGCTGGTGTTTGACAAATATTTTTGAGCTTTTAGTGCCCCATACATTTTCAGTGTTACGGCTAATTAAATATATTTCAATATTAAAAGTATGTGATTAATAAATATAATTGCCATTTACTTTACAAAATCTATAAAAAAATCTACGACATCATATGATTCTGTAAAAATCTTTGACATAAGTATAATGCGACCATAATTATATATTTTTGAATAATATAGTTAAAATTAATTCAATATAGTTATTTATAAACTCGGTGAATGGTTTATTTCAATATTTTAATATTAAGAATTAGTTCGAGCTGATGTGGTATGTTGGTATTTTTCGGTACCGTGTAGTTGGAACCCGAAGAGAGCAGTGTGAGGTGGGGAAGGGGGGTTTAGAGCAAGAACTTCTTCCGCGCATACGTATAGCCGTATAGAACACAATGCGGCAGCTCTCTGCGTCGACGTGGGCCCGTGCGCCCGCGTACTAGTCGCCGCAACATTCATAAATATATATAACAACCCATACTGACTCCAGATTCTGGCATATCCTCACCGGCCGAAGCTCGAGACACCGCCGTCTAACTAAATTGGAGGTAAGTGACGCTGCGCGCCACATCTATCCTTTAGAACCGTATCATTGCGATTTCCTTTTCATTGTTTGACTGCTGGCGACATTGTAACGTTCGTTATCCTGCACTTATCACAATTCATTTACCATTAATTCACCGCCAATACGAGGGGTCTTCGCACCGTTACTATTTGTTGATAAACTGAAACAAGATCGCAAGATCAGCATAAAGACGCGGAGATTACAGCAGCCGAAGGTGATAATTCTTTTACCCCCATCAATTTTCCATTAGGATGTATGTTTGAAGTTACACTGAAATTTTGACATGTGAATGAAATTTTTAATCTCTCCTGTTAAAATATGCGGACCAAAATTCATCTTAATTATATTATTATTAATTATATTATAGTATTTGTGCTGCTTTTTGTTTTATTTGTAAAGAATACTAACAGATTCTGGTCAACGATATTAAGACGATACATATTCCAAATCGGTACTATACGAGTCGTCACATCTGACATATCTTCTTAGAGATTCTAACGGTAATTTGAATCTTATTACGATAAACACGTTTATACATAACTGTTAGGGAAAGCGATCTTTGAACTGCACGATTCAAATTGGATTTTAAAAAACAATTGCTCGTAATTAAACTGTTCCTAGTTAAAACAAAATGCTTGTAAATTGTGTTATATAAATCATAGTGCCTTATCATCTTGCGCGGTAATAATTGATCAGACTAACACAATTATTATAATACAGTGGCTTAACTGAGCCATTAGTTTCATAGTTAGGATAAATTGGAGTATAAAATTTAATATTAACAAAAGATGTCAAGTGTTGATTTCTCTCTACCATGTTTTGGCAACTCCTCAAAGTATATAAAAACGTGATTTTCATATTATGTGTACTTTTCTTTGAGATAAATGAAATATAGTTTTATGTAATGAGAAACAATTCGGTTATAACATAATTAATAAAAGGAATAAATAATAATTTAGATTTAAATATAATCAAGAATAGTTATATTACTTTTTATTACGATTATGTTCGAAATATTTTCTTATAATATTTTTGTGCTCAATCTTTAATAATTTCATAATGACAATTTACGAGACTTATCTACGAGTACATAGTGACTTTTATATAAATCAGAAATTCACATTCATTTAATATTGTTTAGACTAGACCGTGAATATAATATATTATGATTAACAACGACTTTCATGTGAGTACTTACAACCTAATAGTAAATAAATAACAAGAGTATTCACTTACTATAAACATTTTGCCAGACTGTAAATATTTTCTTTTGTTAAAAATAGGTACCATTGAGCTTGATAGAGTCGTGAGTGTAAGAAAGGAAGTTAATTTTTACATTTTTTTGCTGACGAGGCTTTGGTTAGCGACTCATGAGGATTTAACTATCCATAACGACTGACAGAAATATTATTAACCGGTAAGCAGTAGCCGCGATACCGTCGTTATAGGGGTAGAAGTACAACCCCCGACGCACTACCACTTCTAATGGTGACCATATCAATTAATGATTGATGAATGATGAAAAATTGATTCTAAAAGATTCATCAAAAATCATTTTGACCTTATTCTTTTTTATTTCATGTCACCTTTAACTTCATGTTAGTTTTTACAAGCTTTTATTTAACTTGACTTATATATTTGTATGTGAATGTGGAATCTTGCAAGTTAAATTAGCCCCACTTTCCGCTGTCCGATTAAGCTGAAATTTATATACTGGATCTGTCCTGATGACAATATATATTTATGATAAGCATGACCTTATGCTGATGCCAGGATTGGCTCCAGACTAGGGAAATTTTATGAAAAGCATTTTTAAAAAACTTTTTAACATGACTTGTTAATAATAATACCTATCTATAGTTTGATGGCAAAATATTTATACTTTTTATATTTGATATACTTATAAGAGTCTAATCGCTGTTGGAAGTATAATTTAAATACTACACCTAAATTTATATAGGTACTTATGATTTTTCCTATCTTTTGACTCTTTTATAAGAACTTACAACTATTATTTGTTGTCTCATTGCAACATAATTTTCCCATCCTATCCGCATGTTTAGTCATTTTTCTGAGTAATCAAGATGATTAATGTTGGTCGTAATTATAATACTAGTCTTGAGAGTTGTTGAATCATGTCTTTGATGCTTGTGAAAAAATTAATATGTGAGATATTTACGGAACAAGTTTATTAATGTATACTACACAATCTTAAAGCGTGTAATGTTTTTAAACATGATTAGAGTACAATGTTATTGAAGCAATACTTGAATTATGATTATAATAATATATTTACCGGCGTTCTTATATCGACCGTTATGTGTAATTTTTATATCCTAAATGTAAAAATTAATGTAATTATGTTTAAACCTATTTTTTCTCATTGCTTCCTGATTAAACACTCACTAGAAAATCGTCGCAACATTAGAGACCAATTACTAATCTTTAAAATATTAAATAATCATATCTCCAGTGCCTTTAAGCCACATTTATTTTAGATGTCAAATATTGAGTGCCAGAAACCGTTCCTTATTAAATATTATTTTGAGGAAACAATTTCATTTAACGAGCTTGTATCAATTACTATAACAAATATAACCACATTGTTTAGCACTAACTTAGTTCAGTTTAAAAAAAATATCTGAGTCAACCCTAACTAATTTTCTTTATTTTTTGGGATTTTATAATTATTATTTTTATTCTTCTCTTTTGCGCATTTTCATTTACAGTCTTATTGTTAGCTTTTATGATTTATGACAGTGGAAACTTTATTGGTCAACGATCTATACATTTTTACTAGCTATTAAGTTTTACTATGTACTGTTTGTTTCCCTTGAAAAATAAATAAATAAAGTAAACTTTCTTTGTTTATTTATAAAGTAAGACGAGCACAAGTGTTACTTGTTAAAATAAGAAAACTTTACTCAGTCGTAACATTGCGACATTAACAAGGTTGGCCTGCATTTATAGGAGATATTTTACCGCTCAGAAACAATTACGAATTTAATGGAATGGTTTGCAAAATAACTATTTTTTTTTATAGCTAAAAGTTTAGGTTATAATATAACTGTAACTGTAGGCGTAATGTACCTACGTTGCTCTACCTACTAGTTTTATCTGAAAAATTAAATCTTCTATTATTTGTTTCGTACATAAATGATGCCTCCATTGTGTATTATGCATGACAATACCCTTCAAAATTTCGATTAAAACGCGTACATAATATAAAGTGCAAATTTTGTCCACATGATATGTGCGAAATTTAACAAACACACATAGACACATTTTTACATTTATTTCCGCAACGAAAGAGGTTGATTTCAGCATTACAACGACCAGTGTCACTTGGTCCTTTGATGCCCCCTCATCAGGTCGAACAAATATGTAACTTTAAAGAGTGGCATTCTCTTCGAGGTCTTAGTTGGGTGGTCGTGGCTTTGTCTATGAGTTGCGTTAACGGCTGCGCAGTGACGGTGCTCTAGTTATTTCGGGTACTGTCCTACATCGGAACGAGGTCACCCGAAGCGAGGTTTTCATCATCATTTTATTCGATGGGGCCACAGCGGGCGGCGCGACCTCGTAGATATGTTCGACTTAGATAGCTAACGCTCACTTCTTGATAACGTGACTCGCTTCCGAATGATTCGCCGTTCTTCATTGTTTTCTAACGGTACATTTTCGACTCAGTAATGTCGACGTCAGCCAAACGCGTACATTGTTGTAAAGTAGGACGGGTAACTATAAAAACTATGAAAGTAGACATATAACATGGAGGTAACGAGAATTGATATCGCTTGGGATTACCTTTTCTATCTATCACGCCGCTTAACAACAATATATTGATGTTTTTAAACATATTTCGAACACAAAGTATCTGTAACAACGAAAACAATGCGCACTTATATTGTTGTAGAAGAGTTTTGACTAGCATTAGATTCACAAATACATCAGTAGTAAACGAACTGTGCGAAGCTGTTGGCGAAGGGGAGGTGCCATTTGATCCAAAGTAAGCCAAGGCCGGCTTGGAGGGGATAACGTTTACACGTGTGACCTACATAGGGACCGAGGGCTCACGAAGTGTCACGATTCACATCCGAGCGGCATTCGCTGTTTGCTGTTCTTTGATCTATACAAATTGTTAACATTATTACCACAACACTACTAACACACTCGTAAGCGACTTAATTCTTCCTCCCTCGTAGAATAATGTGCTGATGATTTGTCAAGAGCAGTTTCTACGTACACGTGGATAAAAGCGCGCACGTGTGACTGATAGAGGTCACTGACCCTAACAAAAATCTGAAACCATTGTTTTAAAAAACACATCTAACACCTTACGTCGCGTGAAGTAATAAAAACGTCATCAGCGAACGTCGATGATATTAGAAATAAAACTGATAACCTTCGTAAGTACAGGCGTCGTTCGTGGTGAGAATCGCGGTAGCTGCGTCGCGAGAAGCAGAGTGCATCGATCGCGATTACATCACCACTTGCGTCCTTTCTCTGCGCGCGCAGCACGCCGCGCGCCCTGCCCCTCGCACTCCCCTCGCGGACCCCACCACTGCCCCCCCGGAGGTGATCGTCACTACGGCATCACACTCCACTACGCGCTGCCATTCGCTGTTCGATCGTCGACTTCTTTAGTCATACCTTACAGTTCGCTGTACTTTAGTGGAAGTTAAACTTTAACAAACTTAGTTATTATTTTTTTTTGTTTAAAAGATATCGCGCGCGGGTTATTAGGTACTCATAGTGACGATTCTATTTATTTAGGAAGTGTTTACTTTAGTATTTTGGTTAAGGTTGTGTCAGCGTATTTTTTTTTAACTTCCTAAACATTTTTTTTATTAGTCCATATTAGGAAAATATGTAGTAATGCAGTCCGTAATTATAATGTTAATATTTTTTTCTCCATTCATCATGTGACTCGAACAATTACTACACTTTATTGGCGGGAACGCGCGCTTTGCCGCGTTATTCATTTTAATTTCAGCAGAAATTGAAGAAGCGAAGTTTAAGAAAAAAAGAAGAAAGAAATTTAAAATGTCAGTCGTGTCGGTGGGAGGAATTGACTTGGCTTTTTCTATCAGTCAGTCTTTTTCTCTCTCCTATATGGTCGGCATACATGTCATCACGAAAATCAACTTTGCTGTCATCGGAGTTACGCTGTTTGTGTCCGCAGTGACGTCGGAGATGACGCAGACTGTTATTTATTTCGGCTGCGGAATCGCTGATTTTTCTGCATGTGACACGGCCAATATTTTTTTATTTGATGAAGAAATGTCATTGTTAACTGATTGATATCTGAAATAATCTATGTTGTAAATGTTCGGTGTATTCACGTATTTTATGTCGAAATAATCGCCTCCATTCGGTTTGCGGCGGGAATTGGGCAATCCGCGAGCGAACGGATGCGTGCCTGCTCCCTTCCCCGCACCTCTGTGCCTACGTAAAACTTCAACTCTTGCGCCGGTTCAACGCGATTTCAACCGAACAATTACGACAGCGGTCTCTTCAATTTTCCTTTTTATTATTCCAGCCCTTGTCTCTACGACGTCTTCGTGGCCACGATTCAGAAGTTGCACTCTACTATAATTATACGTTGCGATTGATTTATTTCGTAGCTTTTGCGATTGATGTAATATGCAATGCGATTTATTAAAGACTTCATTGGATTGTTGTTTAATTATTTAATAATGACCATAATTTGTTACTTATTTAAAAAATCTACAGTCCACTATAAAATAAATAAAATTTGAAATTAATTCAAATAATGGAAATAAAATTTAAAGTTAAAACTACACGATTTTAACTTTGGATTGAATATATTTGAATCTGATTTTCTTAAAAAAATATTAAAACGACTATTAATATCAGAAATTTAACAAAAAAAAAATTATTAAAAAAAGTAACTAACTGTTTTTCGGTTCCAACTGCCGTTAGTTAAAAATTGTATTGGTCCCACCCTCGGCCCGCCCTTACTACGTTTCACCCAATCGCGGCCTACACTAGCCCTTAATGACCTTCAAAACTTAAAACAAACTTTATATCCATGAATAAAAAACGCCAGTTGAGCGAATGGACATGAAAGCTTTCGTGTTTCTATTACAGATAAGGCGCAATGGTTTTAAACTCGACAAATGTACTTCCTCATAATATCTCCCCCTAATATGATGGTCAATTGTTTAGTCAATAGGTACTTGAGTTTTCCTGCGGCATGGCTCGTGGGATTGCATCCTGTATTAGTTTGGTTTATCCCTCATCACTCATGAGGAAAAAAACAATTTATTAAAATATATCGGTAAGATAAACAATACTTTGATAGGTATTTGTATAATAATGTTAAAATTCTCAGTATATTTATTTATTTATTTATAAATTTGCGCCCAATTTGCGCTGTACAGGCCATAAATTGTAAAACACTAAAAACAATCCAACTTTTGAAACGTTTGTCAGTCTTCTGCAGGATTAATAATAATTGATAATTTACAAAATACTGGTATTCTGTAAATTATGTCTAGTCTTGTCAGAATATCGGTACATTACCAGATAATAAAGACGCGCTTGCACGGATCAGTGTTATTGTAGACATAATGTGCAATAAAATTATCCTATTACAAGTCCTTAAAGAGTTCTAAGATTATATTTATGGTTCAGTGTATCTGGAGAAATTGTTGGTATTTAGTTCTAGATAAAGGCTCTCTTGTTCGCTGCTACCCTACTAAGGTTATGGATTTCCAATATTTTTTAACATATAATCATTTTGTTATAATATTAATAGTGTTTCATAAGGAATCGTTATTAAATTAGGATAAAACCATAAAAAATTTACTATGATGATTATTATTTAATTCGATAATAGCAAACTATATTTTTTCGAAAAAGTTTAAAGTACTTGAAATTCTGATTGTAAATAATTTTTTAAATAAAAAAAACCTAAATACACGAATTATTTCAATAGAAGCTTTTCAAATAATAATTTAAAATAGCAATGTATGCTAAACAATATAAGTCATTGTTTTATTTTTAAATTTTAATGTTAAATTTAGGTTACAGTGGTTTTTCTGTAGTTTTCAGTTAAGGAATATTTTTGATGTTAAAAATTATTCCAAAGATGAATAAATCCGTTATTTTTAAGAGCTGTTTTCTTTAATAGCTGCATAATTTTACATTTACATTCTTTAGATCAGCAAAACTACGGGTGGCTTTATTCCATACGCATAGAAGAAAATAATTTAATTTATTAAATTTCCCTTATTCTATAATCAAGAAGAACCATGGACAAACTCGTGTAGCTGACAGAATAAATATTTTGTTTGTATATTTTGAAAAAAATAAATATTATTTTTAAGTTCATTTAATTTAGAGAAATAAAATTTAACAAATAAAATATAATGTAAACACTGTATACTTTTTCAAACATGAAGTTTAACATCATCCTGTCCCACTCTAAGTGGGGTCGGCATAACATGTTATAAACATGTCATATACGCCTGCCTGACGTCAACTTAGTCGCCTTTTACGACACCTCGATACGAAATGAGGGTGATCTATTCTACTCAGCCGGACCACACGGCTATGTCAAGCATTCAGTCTATCTTAAATATTAAGTTTCAAGTATAGCTTGCTACAGTATGATGTGATGGCTCGAAGCTAAGATGTATTGTACTATTCCTGAGTTATATTAAGAATCAAATTATCAGAGAAAAAGCATGTTCAATTGTAAAATAGGTTCAATTAAATAACGCAGATAAACATACAGCTACATATTTTTCTAACTGGAAACAAATTTTGAGTGTAATCGTAATTAAAATTTTATTTATGGATATTATTAAAAATTAACATATGGCAGGTGTTAAACAAAAACCGCAAGGTGTAATTAAGTAGGGTGGCTGTGTATAACACCGGTATATGTATATAAATACTACGCTTTTACCCGCGACGTCGTCCGCTTGGACCTTGATCCTGGAATAAACAGTAGCTTCTGTCACTCAGCAACTGAAACTTTGCGTATTCATCACAAAAATCAGATCGATCCGGCGCGGTTCAAATTGCAATTACTATTACATTTATTCCGCTACTCGAAACGTCAATATTAAATTTAGTTTCAAGCAAAGATATATTTATCTTTTTTAATATTTAAATGAGTTAATCTCTTATATAAACGTATGTTTTCGGAATTTCGGAAACGGTTTCCAAGGATTTTCATAAAGTTCAGCATGTAGGTGATTTTGGGGAGGAAAAATCGATCTAGCTAGGTTTCATTAAAAAAACGGCGTATTATCCCTGTTTTCGGGGACTTAAAAAATGCTAAAATTTACATTGAATACTAAATACTATTTTGGATATCAATTCAAAGTCCTCATACCTAATTTGGGGAATGGGCGGTCTATTAAAGAGAAATAAAATACCTAGGATCGACCCCACCTGCCCAATTATTTCAAGTTCCATCTTTTTTATTTTGTAAAAAAATTATCGAGCAAGTCGGTCACCCAGGTACTATATATTATACATATATCTTATATATCATCTTTATTTTACATATCAAAGATATATTTTATATAAGATATATATTTTTAACCAAATAAAACAACTGAAAATCTCTTTTAGTATCGGCAACATCCTTTATAACATTGAGCTTAAAGCTCACACGGTTCTCAAGGATAAATTTACAAATCAGTGAACAAATATTAATTTGGAAAAAAATATATGTACATCTGTATATAACATTAACAGCTATCTATAATACATAAGTTGTTAACATATTAATTAATATTAATGTTGATTAATTCAGGTGCGAAGCCTTTAGTGACAATAATACTCTAAGTTGAACACCAAAGACTCACTGAAGCTTTGATAATGTACTTAATCGAATGTAACTGAATAATAACGGATGGTTGAATAATTACAATGGTTATTGATGTAGATAATTTGAGGAAATTGGCTTCCAAGCTCGCAGCCGGACTATATCAAAGGATTCTGCGGCTTATTATAGAAAGGTAGGTATATCGTGCGTACTACATTGTTTTATAGCTCTACTCAATATAAGCAGTAACTTGTTTCGTTGGTTACTGTTATATATGGTGGCTGTTATTGAAATTATTTTAAAATCTACTATATTAACTTGAACACAACTATGATGGCCGACGTACGATGACCGTAGAGTGATAGGTAAAAGGAAGACGAAACTCGTATACTTCATCTTTGTCAAATCAAGCATAAAAAAGAGAGACAGAGAGATCACTCTAATTGCTTTCTCTTTGTTCTTCTACTTCTGTTCTACTCGTACTCTAAGTATCATAAATAACTCTATGACGAAGACAAAAGGGGCGACCGAATATATTATTATTGAATAATTTATAGAATTAGGCGTTACTTTGCGGAGATCCATAATACAAAAGTAATAATAAAATTATTTTGCTATAATCCGCGATGAAGTAAAATAGAAAATGCTAAATATATAATGCTAAATGTAGAGTGGACAATCGGTTATCATACCTGATACATGAAGGATTCGTAAAAACACATGCACAAACCTCCACCACTGTCACCACAATACACAAGCACTACATACGTTCACTGTCACAAACTCATCTCCTGATGATGCTTCGGTTGCGGGGCGAAACGATTGTTGAGTTTGTGATAGTGAACGTACGTAGTAGTGCAAATCATGTGCTAGACACTGAAACAACATATATTAGGAAAACATATTTGTAATGTAGATAAATACTTTTAAAATTTAAATGACTTAATCTTGTATGTATATATATAGGTATAAAAATATTTTCTGAATCTCAGAAACGGTTAAAACGATTTGCCTGAAATTCAGCATGTAGAGAGTTTTGCGGGAGAAAATCGACTCAGCTTGGTTTTATTTAAAAAAAATCCAGTTCGAATTCCACACGTCATCGGCGCCTTCTTTCTTTTTAAATTTTATTTTAAATATTTTTTTTTTATATATTTTAAAAAATTACCGAGCAAGGCTCGGTCACCCAGTTACTAAAACTTTATAGAGTGTATTGTGGGGAAAGGTATGATAAGGAAAATGCCTACTTTCTTTAATGGAGGAATAGAAACATTAGAACTAACACGCTAATCGAAAACATAGTAAATATGTAACTAACTGTCTATATAAATTATATAGAGATAAGATTTTTTTTGTTTTTGCTGAATTGTAACAGAATCCATATTTTCAGCGGTTATAACTCTATAAAACTTAAAAAATACTAACTAACTAAGGCTGTACCTACGAGACCTAACTTTTAGACAAATAAAACCGCTAAGAAGTGAATTAACATGAATATAAACACACGATCGCTGTGCCTGATTAAATATATAAACATGTAAAGTGCAGCCAAGTTACGGATGTTGTCATTTTTATATAATTTCGAAAAAAACACGTACGGGATCGTGACTTTCTGTTAAACATTTTTGATAAGAGATATAATCGTGAAAAAATGTTTCGAACCTTCGAATACAGTGCATTGAAACGTATTTTATAATTAGTGAATTGGTAAGTATTTATACGTGGGCAGACAATGCTATCACAGAGACAGATAGTATGATATCACATTTCGTAGATATATTTAGATAAGAAACTTATAATCAGAAGTAATCGATAAAATAGCCAAGTAGTCTTTTTCACCATCTATCTATAAGTCACGTGTTGAAACGTTACAATCTTAATATATTCCATTTTCAAATAAATCCTATATTTATTATTCTGATCCATATTTAGCACTCTACCTGCTTTTTAACTTAGAGTTTGGCAATTGCCTTCTACGACTTTATAAGTGGGTACATTAGTCCTTAGCAAAGAAATAGTGTTACTTAACTTAGGGTAACAATCGGTACAGCTTATTATATTATTGGGATTATAAGCTTTTTTTAAATTCAGTCTTCTATACCCATACTGGATATAGAAGACTGAATCTTAAAAAAGGGAGAAAGTGGTTGGCCAATATAACTATCATGCTGCTCCCGTAGGTTAAGTATTTCCCAAGAGATCTCTGACAATATGCACTCACAATGTTATCTATCACTGACAAACGTGTGATAATTAGTAAATATCAACAAGGCATTAGCTTTTTTAAAGAAAAACTGATTGATGCCAAATTATCGTTAAAGTTGAAATACTAAGGTGTTTGATTAAAAATATATTTATTATTTATTTAGTGTTTAATATATTGTAGAACTATAATGTTGGCTTTTCTGCAGATCCGGTTCTGAGCTTTTTTTAATTAGGTACACATCAGGGTAATATTACACGCCCTCTCATGACGGTATACGTTACGATATCATTTATATTTTTTTACACGCGCTTTATATTATCGGAACAAGGTTCAAAGCTTACTTACTAAATATTTTTGAAAGTTAAGATCTCTACCGTTAATACTTTGCACTGAAAGCTCACACAAAACTATATGTAAAGAAGATAATAAGTATATAAAACAAATGGTTATTAAAATTCCCATATTTATAAATTCTCAGTATTTTGAAAATGTTATTTATTGTTTATTGCGTTCGTTGTCCTTACATAGGGGTAAAGGGGACAAATATTTGTACTAAAGTCATAGAGAAAGCCAGAGACTCTAATATACCTTATTTTACTTACTTCTTGTATTTCCCTAAAACCCTTGAAACCTTTAAAGGGCAGACTGCAGTCACATAGCCGAAAACCATGTTATCTATCACGTAAAGTCATGTGAAATGGTAGATGGTTGGATAGATAAAATCGATTTGGCTAGGCTAAAAATACATGCTGGTGTAAAGTGCAAGTTTGTAGTCTGCGATTATTTCTGTTTTAGCTATAGCAGTACCTTATAGCGTTTACCTTTGGTTAGTAGACTAGGGGCGTGTACGATACTGATAACACTCATTACGTACTATTTAAAAGTACGTAAGGGGAATTTATGTCAAAGCATTAAATTTAAGGTGAGAATTAAACAAGTGATATGCACCTCCACTAGATAATACCACGACCTATGAGCCTATCCACGAAGAATACTTAATTTAATCTAAATTACGAACAATACAATAAAATTTTAATAACATATTATTGTATTTTTTGTTTTTTTGTCGACCATGCCTTATCGATGTTTGTAATTGTGGCTGATGTGTAAATCCTACTATCTGTGTAAAGAAATCGACTCAAAATGAAAATAGTCTTCTTAAAAGCACTTGAAAGCTCATAGAAGATCCGTAAACTGAAAGAAATAAGTGAGTTCTTTTTTCAATTATTCAAGTTCTTTGATCTCACCACAAGTTACCAACGACCACGTTGGAAGTAGGGGGAAGGTAGAGTCGGTAGCGTGCTTTCGAGGGGTTAACAACTTCCTTCTCAAAAGCGTAATCCTTTTGGGAGAAGGGAGGAAGGGAACTTATGAAAGGGAGGGTCTTTATGATACTTTTTCACCGTAACCGAACGCACTAGGAAAAGATGCAAGAACAAGAACTGCTATAATCGATGAAATTGACACATACCCAAGAACACGTTGTCTATTATATATGTCTATTAGCTGCGCGGGCGGCTTCGTTTTTATGGAAATTAGTGTTCACAAAATTTTTCCCGCGTATATCCGAAATAAGTTGGAATTCTACATTGAAAAGGAGTCTATATAGCTTCCACAATCTCCTCTTTCTTACAATGAAAGATAAATAAATATATATATATATATATGTGGGACACTTACACACAAGGCTATTCATCCCCAAAGTAAGTAACTTAATACTTGTGTTATGGGTGTCAGACAACTGGTAAATATATAGTTATATAATTTTAAATACGTACATAAATAATATCCTCTTCTTCTCATTAAAATTGGTTTAGCCGTTCCAGAGAATGTACTATTAACCTAAACCTTTCTCAAGAATTGTATAATAATCCGTTCAGTAGATTTAGATAAAATCAAACACATACAGACAGCTTTTGGAGACTGTTTTATAATAGGTAAATAGATATAGTATATGTTACGTATTATTATATACGTTCAAAATAAACAAAAAACAATGAAAAACGACTCAAAATCACTGATTAATTATGCTTATTCCAATATTTAATCCGTAGATATTATGTTTATTTATTTTAATACAATAAAAATTTGATTAATTACTTAAATGTCGATTTAAAATAAAAATTACTTAAAATATTTAAAAGTTAATAAAAAGGCTTAGAAGTATTTTTATAAGCCTTACTTAATAATATTATCCTTTAAATAAAGTATGAACAAGCACAAAGCCGATTACGGCTGCTTTACACTGTTTATCACGCTTCTCTTTAATTAACCAGTTCAAATTCAATAACGATTATACCAGCGAAAGTATATTACTAACAGCTTTCTTTTTTAGCGAGCCGATTAAACAAAAATAATCACTTTGAAGTTATGAAAGCTTCTTAGTAAGATGCGTCATTAATAATTAACTTTTAACTTTAACTTAAGTCTAAGGAGCATATGCTAGATTATCTATACTAATTTATAAAGCTGAAGAGTTTGTTTGTTTGTTTGTATGCGCTAATCTCATGAACTACCAGTAGCTCATGAGATTTAAACTTTTTTTTTAGAAAAGTTCTTTGAGTGTAAGTAGTCATTTATCGGGAAAGGCTATAAATTATATAACATCACGCTAAGATGAAAAAGAGAGGAGTAAAAATAGTACGAAAACGGCAAAATTTAAAGCTTTCCTTGCGTGAGCTCAGTAAACGGTAACAGTTATTCAAAAATCATATATTTCAAAATTGTTCCGCTCTAAAAGTTCTAAATAAAAGTCCGGAACAGCATATAACTAACTTTTAAGGTTAATCCACTTTAACCATTTTTATGGTTATCAAAAGACTAAATTACGTTTTTAATCTATCGACGCGGGCGGAGCCGCTGGCGATTGCTAGTAGTGTGATAAACCTGAGTCTTTTTAATTACCTGTCTGTTAAATCTACTCGTTTTTGTTGCAACATCAGGAATAAATCAGATGATGACAACATAACGTTTCTCTTCGATAATAGTTGCGGAGCCTAATGAGGGACAAACAAGAGCTGAGTTCGGAGGAAGGGACGAGACCTGGGAAAGTCTCTCCTTACTAAACCTTTGAGATGCTTTGAGACAATATGTTAGTTACATATTGATGACGGATATTCGAACTGTTTGTATCAAACTGTCACGCTACGAAGATATCCTTATATGGAGTTACAAGTTTCTTTCTTTTCTACATTCTGTACATGTACATAAGTGTTTTTTTTTGTACGAATTAACTACTTACCTATTATTCAAAGCTTAAGTTGACAAGAGGTATTTCTTCCTATAAAAATCAGTACAGCGATTCAATGAGTTTTCTTAAAATTATTCTACATGGATATAATTAGCGAATATAATATAAGCTACTTTTTACAGGGAAAATCCATTGACTCTACTACCTATAGGTACTTTAAACATTAACTTAGTTCCTCGGGTGAAATAGCCACTAAATATTTCGTCAACTCTACACAGAAATATTTCATCCCATAACATGTTTTTATTAATCATATACGAGTATGTGGCTAAAATAAAAGAATCCTTCTTTTAAAATATAAATTGAACGTAACGCGAAGAAGAAAATTATTTCAGAATAGTGTAGTGTGAAAGAGCAATGCTCTGGGCAATCGTTAGACCCATTAGAGCAAACGATAGACCTTAGTTAAAGCATTCTCAAAAAAATTCTGCCCGTTTCCGCTATTTTTAGAAACCTGTCCAACAAGTCCAGCCCTGTCTGGAATAGCCGACTACCAAATAGCATTTGGAGGTGAAACGTGTCAGAGGGAGACGAAGTGATGGTTCTGAAAAAGGATAAGAAGGATAGGCGATCGGCTAAATTCTTGCATGGCAATATATTGTGGTCGAACTGCGGTACATCGCTGACAAAATGTGAACAGTTATAAAAATTACCTACAAAATTACTGTAATACGCACTATCCACACGTTTGGGTGTTTGTTTGTAAATAACACAATCTTAACAATCATACGGTATCTAAAGTAGTCATGAAATATATTGAGACAAGGTATTTTATGAAAATACTGAATTGGCTTGGACAGAAATCACTATTAAACGACCTTATGATGAAATTGATATAAATTAGTAATTCGTGTTCATTAATTACTATTCTCATTGATATAGGGTTTTTTTTGCAGAAATACGATATTTGTTTTTAAATTGAACTTGTATGATTTTTAAATGTTCAGTTAAATAGCAATTATCTATTTACATTTAAATTACCTGTGTTCGGTTTAAAATTTTAAATACAACTGTTCATTTTCCCTTAGTAAAGAGATCTATATGAAGACCATCCTCATTTCTTACCCAGGTGTCGTAAAAGACGACTAAGGTAAGTCGACCCGCCGTGTGGTACCCGGCTGAGTAGAATAGACCACCTTCTTTCTTACCGAGGAGTCGTAAAATACGACTAAGGTAGGTTGATGTCAGGCAGGCGGGCGGTCGTAAAATACGTAGCCAAATCATGCGACAACATGTTTATAACATGTTGTGCCGACCCCACTTAAAGTGGGATAAGGGCAGGAAGAAGAGGAAGATGATGAAAGAGATCTATATGACTTATGATATCTGAGTTTCCTTCGAATTCCATAGTATATCTTAATTGGGCTATTTGTTTTTGTGTGCTTTTAAAGTTACATTTACGTTTATGGCTTAATTTATAATTATTTACGAAAGTCTTAAATAGGGTGTCTCTGAATGCGTACGCATTCTCTTATCCTGCAACTTAGTACATTTACCTTATATTTTTAATATTTATTTATACCTAGGATCGTGCACCATATTATTTTTTCATTTCTCTTTTCAATTTTTTTTTTTATTTTTTCTTTTACATCTTTTTAAAAATTTCCGAGCAAGGCTCGGTCAGCCAGGTGCTACTTAAACTAAACGTTCTTTCAGTCAAGTGTTTAGGCAGTGCATATTTTCTCATTCGAAACAAAAACACCTGTTGCAAATTCGCCCCACTGGTCGCCACGCCGTTCGGCAAT
Organism: Morpho helenor; assembly: GCA_029227775.1. Lineage (NCBI taxonomy): Eukaryota > Metazoa > Arthropoda > Insecta > Lepidoptera > Nymphalidae > Morpho > Morpho helenor. The sequence goes on from JARGCU010000030.1 coordinate 13,410,491, forward strand.
GCCAAAAAATGTACGTTCACCGACGCCGTCAACTTTCACGCCCGTGAAAAAATGTAACCTTTCTAACTAGTAACAAGTTGGCTGTGCAACTATTGTGTCGCAACCGATAACCGCAACTACGCCGATTTCTAATGACATGACATGGACTTCCACTGGAGCTCCGTCGGTGTTGATATAGGCAACTAATCACTACTACTTATTGTAATTTAAGATAGAACTTGTACATTTTTGTTGTAAATAAAAATGGAAAAAAGTATTTATCTATTTATAGAGATAAATTCATTATTTTATCTTCATATTGATAATCTTTATATGTGAGATTTTGTTAACGACATTAGTCGTTTATAAGAATTTATATTTATTTATTAAGAATTTATTAAAATTCTTCAAATTATAAATGCGAAGGTTGTGCTGTCTATTATGTCAATTTCACGTAAAAGCATATGTTATGCTTTTACTAGTAATTTGCTGGACCAATATTGATAAAATTTGGCACAATTATAGCTATATACCGGGATAACATATTGAAATATTTTTATTGGAACAGGGTGAAAAATCACATATTGTATTATCGAGGCTACTTAAACGCTTAATTTGCCGTGCCAGTTACCACTAGTCTTTAACAAACAAAGTATTTATGTGATTAAATGTATTGACAAACAAACTGTAATTGAAATCTAGAACATTACTTATTCAGTTTATAATGGCACGAATGAGGAAAATTACTAAGAAAATTATACTTGTCGATGGTGAATAGAGGTACCAGGAAAACCATTTCTTTGATCAATATGTTAATTCAAGTCAATTATGTTTCCCTTAGCGACAACAGTACATCATACTAAATCTAACTAATATTATAAATGCGAAAGTTGTGAGTATGGATGTATATTTCTTACTCTTTCAAGGCGAATGCGCTCCACCAGTATCGATGAAATTTGGCGTAAGTATTCCATATACATCGGAATAACATATAGGCTATAGAAATCCTGTTAATTCTACAGGAATAGGATTATATTTAAAAACGCCATCTATTATTAACCATCCACGCAAACGAAATTGCGGGTAAAAGCTAGTAAATTATATTTTATCTTAATAATGGATCAGATATTTTAGGAGTTGTCACTAAATTAAAACAAACGCGCCCAAGATTATATCAATTGCGAGATAAGTAAGTAACGGCCTGTTACTATCCCACTGCTGGGCATAGGCCTCTTCTCTCCGTTTTTTTTTTTTGGAGAGAAGGATTGGAGCTAAGACCTACCACGCTGCTCCAATGCGGGTTGGTAGGTTACACATATCCCCAGAATTCTCTAGAGATATGCAGGTTTCCTCACGATGTTTTCCTTCACCGAAAAGCGTGTGATAAATTGCAATTATCAATTAGACACATAAGTTTTATACTAGAAAACTCATTGGTGCCTGCCCGGGGTTTGAACCCTAGACCTCCTTGAAAGAGGCGCACGGTGTTACCGCTGGACTACCACAGCTATTGCGAGATAACTCAGGGCATAATATAATTAGCCGCCTTACAGGGGCGGAACAATTACTGCTATTATATAGTGTGATAAACCTCAGTCTGTTTAATTACCTATTATTACTAATATTGCGGTAAATAGAACAATTTTACTATCTATTGCAAATGTTCATCTCAAATAAGATGAACATTTGACCATCGTGATTGTAATAATATTTTCCGTGGGGTAACAGATCTATTCCACAGATAGGCACCTAAGTAATTTATAGAATTAGGCGTTACTTTTCGGAGGTCCATAATACAAAAGTAATAACAAAATCGCAAAGTCGTGGAGTGGAGTGTCGTGGAGTCTATCTCCTGACGATGCTTCGGTTACGGGGCGAAACAATTATTGAGATTGTGGTGGTGAATGTGTGCAGTGCTTGTGTATTGTTGTGTCATCGGTATCGGGTAGTGCACGAGTTCTTACAAATTCTGCATGTATCAGATATGAGAACGAATACAACACTCTAGATTTAGCATTACATATATTTTCTTTTATCGCGGATTATAGCAAAATAGTATTCTCATTACTTTTGTTTTAGGCACCTTAGTTTTTATTCTATATTATTATTTAATGAATTGATATTTGAAACAATTCAACATTTTTCTTTTGGTGAGGGCAAAAGTACATCACATGGACAAATAACAAAAATTCACATCCTTAGATCATTTCTAGAATATGCGTAATCCGCCAATCTGCGTTGGACCATCATGGTTAGCCTACGTCGCACTCTCTTCAAGAGGAGATGAGGGTCTGTCCAGAAGTGGGATAGTAACAAACCGTAACGAAAAACTAACTTGAATATTTGTACAACACTGTCTAATGTAGAAAAATAAACATGTACTTAAATGTTAATTAAAAATGCTCGTATAAATTTTAGGAGGTGATTTCAAAAATCCTGAAATCATATTGTATTAGATATACTACAGTGTTTCGGAATTAACAAAAAGTTTTTTAAATATATATGACATTCAGCAAGTGAGAACGCTTCAGTGGAGACAAAAAAAAAATAGTACTAGTAACAGTATCGCAGTATAAGACCCTTCAAATTTAAATTCACAGATTAATAAATGTGTACGCTGATTAAAATAGAGCGCACCCTATATGTTAACCAAAGCTTTCTACTACATACCTGTAAAAACACAATCTTTCAAGTTCATCGCGCAAAAATAGAAGATAATAATATTTAACCATCTTGTTTAAAGCTTAAAAAAATATTATGAGATGTAAACATTATTTTTTTTTACAAAAATTAAACGTACAGATATGTAATCCTTAAGATTGAATCATATATATTGATGATGATGATTACAACAAAATAATTTAAGGTTTTAGTGGGGCCTACGTACGATAATTGCAATTTATCACACGCTTTTCGGTGAAGGAAAACATCGTGAGGTATCCTGCATATCTAGAGAATTCTGGAGTAACCTACCAACCCGCATTGGAGCAGCGTGGTAGGTCTTAGCTCCAATCCTTCTCTCCAAAAACGGAGAGAAGAGACCCATTCCCAGCAGTGGCAGAGTTTCCCGCTGCTTTTTTTACTTTCCTTTTTATATGTATGTATGGAACTAAAACATTTGCTTCAATATGTATCAGATATTTTATCTTGGTAAACATTCTAGATTTCAGATTGTAATACGATACTCGTATATTATCCAATATAACCAAGAAAATACAGAGTGACGTAGACGTTGATGACTGATTTGATGGGAGAGTACTAGGCCGCTACTTTACACACGACATAGTTAAGTCGACGATATATTCGAGTATACTTAAGGATTGAACGCGCACCGTTTGTACAAAGCAATACGGTGTTCTTAATAGATTTAACCTAAAACCGCTAAGTGGTTTCGTTCAATACGAGTAAGTATGCAAGAGAATAGGTGTGCACATACAAAGAAAATAAACATTTTGTGTTTATAATGCAGTCCCAAATCTCGAGTGATTTTTTGTGAATGGAGACTTCTTTAACATTGAATTTTTACATCATTTACTTTTAATACTTAATCATAAAAAATAAGTGTAATAAAGATGTAATTTAATTTAGCTTTTCGATATATTTTATTATATCAGTTTAGGTCATTGTATCCATTATTATTAGATAGAAACTCACTTCGTTATCAAAGTTCTAGTATCACTGAACTATGCCAACGTTTATAACTTTGTTTACTATTTATAGTGTAGCTATAACATTTGATATTAGTTTTACTTAGCTTTATTTTTAAAACTTACATAAAACTCATTTAGTGATTATAATCACGTCTATTTGCAGGTCCTTAGTTGTGTTATGTCATTGCTCCCACTTCCTCATCAAGACCACATATTCGGGGTCACCGTGAAAGGTGTTCTACAACAATATATTTAGATTGATTGATTGTGATACTACAAAGCTTTTTATTTTTAGGTACATGCATGCCATTAATTTTGCAGGTTTAGTGTATCAAACAATTAAAAATGCATTTTAATTAATTTCGAGCAAGTTCTAAAATTTGATTATTATTATTTGTTATTCATTTTCCCCGTATTTCGAGATATACCCGAACACAAAAGTGAAGTTTGGAGTCGGCATTTCAACATTTTGAGTGAGTAATCGACATCGGAGATGTTTTGCATTCCGTTTCCGTAACAAAACAATTGCGAAATATGATACCTAAAGAGTTTTAAACAACTGACTATACATTTTTACTAATACATTTCTATATATATCTTAAACTAGCGGCCTGCCCATGCTTCGCACGGGTATAAAATATATATCCCATGTCACTCAGTGTAAAAAAATGATTAAAATCGATCCAGTAGTTTTGATTTATTCATTACTGCCCGTGGCCCGCAAGCGTTAAATTTGGAGAAAAACAATTTCCTTTCCCTATACCAAGACGATTTCCTGCTATCTTTGGAATATCTAAACTCATATAGTACATTTTTACTTATTTACTTTTACATTTTACCTATGTATTTTATTTTTACAATTAATTACAGAATGTCTTTAAACAAACTCTTAAAAGATTCAAAGTGGTATAGTAGGGTGAAGCGCGGCGTCCTCACGGCATTTTAAATCTATAATATCTCGGAAAATGTTCACTTAAATTACATACTGTAAACGGCCATATTGACCAATATTAAATCAACAATTTATTTAAGGTACTTAATTGCATAAGGATTAATGTTGTATTGTATAAAAATTGCTTTGAACATAAGGCATTATTTTTCGTAAAAAGTAAATGAAAAAAACTGCTATTGTGGATTATCCATAAGAGATAGACATATACCATCGCGGACTTTTCTGTAGACCTTTTCAAGGCGTACAAATACTTACTACATCATTTTGATAAATCTCGTAGGGTTTAGCCTGCGTTTGCAATGTAAGCGGACAAAAATGTAATTATTTACAGAAACCTCAAAAATTACAGTATTTCTCTACTCCGTATTGAATGTTATTATACGTACAAACCTTCCTTTTGAATCACTCTATCTATTAAAAAAAACCGCATCAAAATCGGTTGCGTAGTTTTAAAGTTTTATGCGTACATACGGAAATATGGACTTTGTTTTATAATATGTAGTGATAACTATTTGATCGAAATAATTCGAATTAATGTCATGATTATGTTCAAAATATTAAATAAATGTTTATAAAATATGTTAATTATCAGTATTTAAATAATACAACATATATTTTTTAACATCAATCGTTTATGTAAATATGTACCAGGTTTAGTCATCACTACATATTATAAAACAAAGTCGCATTCTTTGTCCAAATTTCCCTATGTACGCATAAAACTTTAATACTACGCAACAGATTTTGATGCGGTTTTTTTAATAGATAGAGTGATTCCAGAGGAAGGTTTCTACGTATAATAACATTCAATACGGAGTAAAGAAATACTGTAATTTTTGAGGTTTCTGTAAATAATTACATTTTTTTCCGCTTACATTGCAAACGCAGGCTAAACCCTACGAGATTTATCAAAATAATGTACTAAGTATTTGTACACCTTGAAAAGGTCTACAGAAAAGTCCGCGATGGTATATGTCTATCTCTTATGGATAACCCACTATAGCATTTTTTGTCATTTACTTTTTACGAAAAATAATGCCTTATTTTTGAAGCAATTTTTATATAATACAGCATTAATCCTTATCCAATTAAGAACCTTAAATAAATAGTTGATTTAATATAGATCAATATGGCCGTTTACAGCATGTAATTTAAGTGAAAAATTTCTGAGATATTACAGATTTAAAATGCCGTGAGGACGCCGCGCTTTGCCCTATAACACTTAGACTTTAGCAGCGATGTCGCTCTTTCAAGAGTTTGTTTAAAGACATTCAGTAATTAATTGTAAAAATAAAATACATAGGGAAAAATGTTAAAATAAATACGCAAATATGTACTATATGAATTTAGATATTCAAAGATAGCAGGAAATCTTTTTGGAATAGGGAGAGGGAAATTGTTTTTCTCCGAATTTAACTCTTGCGGGCCACGGGCAGTAATGAATAAATTAAAACTACTGGATCGATTTTAATAATTTTTTTTCACTGAGTGACATGGGCTATATATTTTATACCCGTGCGAAGCAGGGGCAGACCGCTAGTATTTATATAACATCTTTATGCTTAAAAAAATTAATGAATTAATTTCAGTGATTATTTCTAATTTTTATCATATTTTTATTATTGTTTAATGAAGAAGGAGTAAAAGAGATTCTTAAAAAGAACCTAGGTATTTTTTTTTTCAAGGGCGGCTAAAGGTTTTTCTCTATATCCCTTGTTATTAAAAAAATGTCGATTACGTTGTTTCGAAAAGTGTTCTCAAGTTGGAATTTTCTGGGAATGGAAATACATGGTTTAGGTTCTTCATGATTACGTATAAGTTCAATTATTCAAAATTAACTGGTTTAAAAACAAATACATTTCTAATTAAGTATTTTTTTTTAAAATCATTATGTGTAGGTATCTTTATAATAAAAAGCGAACTTTTTATGAACAGAGAACCAATCCAAACATGTCGTTGATGTTTCAGCCCAGGTTATTATTGTAGGCATTGCTGGATACAAAAACTTTCCTACTTTTCACCTGGTGGGATTTATGTATGTAGTAACACTGTGCTTTCCGGGGGAAGGTAGCCATTTCTTCACTCTCGGACCGAAAAGTTCATCGGAACTTGAGTAACAAGTTTGACAACCGGTTAAGTACTTCTTCTACGACTTCATCACAATTATTCATTGCAAGTATTTTCTGGCCTTGTAACTGATTTATTAATCTTATACTTAACAACTGTTAATCTTATATATAAAATTCTCGTATCACAACGTTAATTACCATACTGCTCCAAAACAGCTTGACCGATTTTTATGAAATTTTATATACATATTCAGTAGGTCTGAGAATCGGCTTCTATTTATTTTTATACCCCTAAGTGATAAGTGTTGTCCACCTCTAACTCTTTTTTTAATTTTTCTATACCTAATGTACACTATAAATTTCCTGGATATAATTTATATGGCAAAATAACATTTGCACGTTCAGCTAATAGTAATATAGAAATATAAGTGGTTTAAACAAGTAATTGTCCTAGATTATTTATAACAGCGGGGTAAAAACCTCTTTAATTGGAAAGATAGGATAGTTAAGGCTCATCTCGCTGCTCCGGTACGGATTAGTAGGTTAAACATATGGGAGCAATTTAACCGTTGCAGACTTCTACGCATTTATTGACATCATTGCAAAGAGTACGATAAATTGTAAACATTAATTTAAAAACTCTCTTTGAGTTTCACAATATGTATTATGCTTTATATATCCTCCTGCCCTTATCCCACTTTAAGTGGGGTCGGCACAACGTGTTATAAACATGTAACATGATTTGGCTACGTTTTTACGATCGGCCGCCTGCCTGACGTCAACTTACCTCAGTCGTACTTTTCGACACCTCGGTAAGAAGGAGGGTGGTCTATTCTACTTAGACGGATACCACACGGCTAAATATGCATTATGCTTTAAAATTTAATAAGTCTATAAAAGTCTTAACCGCGAGGTCACGGCTTTTATACCGTTACGTAATAATTGAAGCGAAATTCATGAACAGTTGTAATAGTTTTTGTATTCGATCAACGAACACCTCGCTATGAATCACGAACTTACGAAGTCGAACGTCGCATCGCTGTTGCTATGCCAACATATATCCTGTTTTTCTTAGTATCAATTATTTATTTATTATATTTTTCAATGCATAATGTGTCTTATTTATTCCCTAATTTCGAAATCTGTATTAAAGTAATCATAAAAACCTCCTGTGTTATGGAATTAGTGTAGGATTGTTCTCTAAATTGATGAGTATGATGAACATTGAAAATTTTGTTTTTTTTATACAGCAAAATAAAATGATGACTCAGCGAATAACGTGTGTCTCAATTTAAGTATAGCACTTTGTTCTTATAAATATAGGTAAGGGACAATTACACACAGTCGTCATTCCCCAAAGTAATTGAGTTAATAGGTACTTGTATTATTTATTAATGACAGACATATGGTAAATATACCTAAACTTATATAATTTGAAATAAATATTTAAATACACCTAGACTCAAAAAAACAATAATTAGTGTTTAGAAAATGTTGGCCCTCAGCGGAAATCGATCCCGCGACTCCCGGAGCTGAAGGTTAAGTCTGTTAATCTCGCGACATCGCATTATATCAATATAGCACTTGGTAATAACAATTATCTACACATTAGTACTACGACGAATTATTTAAGCTGGAGATACATAAAGCATTGTAGTATTGATATATAGTATTGTGCGATGTAGCTGCGGCTGCGAATTTAAGTTTTTAGATTTGGCAATAGCTCGTTTAAAATAACGTTGTACACCGTAAGAGCTGGTAGATAGCTACTTGTGTCGCGTTCTTTATTCTTTATCGGAGAGCGCGCTGCTCGGAGCCAGTCGCTTGCGCCGAAAATCGTCGGTGTCATCGCACTTGAGTGGCCTAGTTACAGCGATATTTCGGTTTAAGTGGCCACGGATTGCCCCGCACCCCGCCGGCCATCTCGAGCTATTTTGCAACGTTTGTTATATCGATTATTTAGAGCCAGCAGTTATATCCATAATAGGTCGTTATAACTATTGCTAATTTCACTTTTTTAGTAATTAACTTGTACTGCATAAATTTTGAATTTTAAATTTCATTATCTTTTGAAACATCACAATGTAGTAAAATTAATGATAACATTGCAAACTGTTATCAGGTGTAATTACCTTAACCTTGCCTTTGGCGGTTTAATATAGCGAACTCCAACATTGTTATCGAAGCGAAAAGAACCGCAATGCAATCACTAACGCTACCTGACGTAATTACTGTACTATTTTATATACAGCAAAAATTAATAGACAGAAAAATCACAGTGGCTATTTTAAACACGGGGTAATCAGAATTGTATTGGTATTGTATTGGATCCAGGGCAACGCATCATGACTTCTCATCATTTAGTAAAAACTATGGAAGTTTCCATGGAACTAACATGGACGCTACTTAAGTCCAAAATAATTACGTTACCTTGCTTTAGGTTACAGACAGTGTGGGATCCGGTGACAAGTGGAACAATAGTAGCAGCACGAAACAACAAATAGTTAACAGAATGCAATGATAGAAGTATTATAAAAAGCGACACCTCGGTAAGAATAAGGGTGATTTTTTCTACTCAGCCGGATACCACACGCTTAGGTGAAATAGTTTACATTGTAACAAAAATAAGTAGCAAATTCGTAGAACAAAAATAAAAAGATTACAAGGCCACAAATAACGTTATAATTAAATAGAACAACCAACTGTAAGGAATTCTAGCGCTTGAACCCGATAAGGAAACTTTTGGTTTACATTATCGTATGAATTTGTTTCTATGTATTCCTTTGTTTCTTTTACATCACCTTCTTTTTAGAATCTGTCCAAACTAGATGCTGCTTCTACTCTATCTACTATCTCATTCCCTTCGTCGCCCGAAATTACAATTGTTCCCCTTTTTTCGATATTGGTCTTTTCTTAATTTCTCAAAAACCCATGTCAACGCTTGATATAATTTCATCTTCTTTATATTAAATTTTTACACAATAATGCTCCAAGCAAAGAGAAAACAATGAAAATTGACGAACATCATTTAATAAATATAAAGATTTAAATAATATGGATAATAAAATAGACAAGAGATAAGATTTCGAAATAAGCTTCACATTAATGTAAGAAAGTAAGACTGAAGCCTCATATAAATCTAATCCAGACTATCTTGGAAAATAAGGTACCTAAATATTAATCAGACACAAAAGATGTATTGAGTGAAGAAATATATAAAAGATAATCTAGTATTGTAAAATATAATGAAATTCTAAGCTGTAAGGTCTCCGATTTATAAGTCCTGTCGACAAGAAAATAGGGTTGTCTTTTTGAATTTATTTCTCTTTATAAAAATTTATGAAAATTATGTCTATTTTCTTTGCAGATCTGTATTAGTTCTACATTTCCGACAAATGTATATCTTTCATCGACTCATCAAAATATGTTATTTTCGTTTTTTAATTATTCAAATGCAAATATTTAATCAAGTAAACTTATAAACATGTGCCTAAAAGTTTTAGATTAATTTACTCCATGTGCTACTGCTTATTCGGAAAATTGCTCCTACCAAGAAGAGGTAGCGAGAAATTCGACGGTTGCTGTTTATAAAAATTAATTCTTAATTAAATTGTATTCTTGTTGAAGGTCGAAGAGTATCTAAATCCAAGCAATTTTATTATTTATGCAATCCTTGGTAGAATATAAGGTTTTCTGTATGAGTGTCCATTTAATAGTTATTATAATTGCTTTTATGGCAAAGCCAAAATTGATTGTTGTATTTTATTATAGAATCGTATACCAACATCCACAAATGTTTGTACTTTTGTAAGGCGCATAGAAGAAGCCGCAAGCTTATGTCAATTCGTACTTTGACCTTATGTACATCGCGATTGTTTTGATAATTCTGTAACTATATATTTTTATGTACAAAAAGTATATTGGCAAAATATAGAGTGAAGTTAATGTAAGGCAACCTATTTTCTGAAACTTTTTTGCCGGAAAATACGCTGTTTCAAATAGTTAATTAAATTTTATATTCAATAAATTTATAAGTAACCCTAACAAGTACTTACGTTTACTATAAATTAGCTTCTACCGGCGTCTTGGTCTATGTGAATCCAGTATTAATATATAAGATTCATATTTCGCTTGTCGGCCATTCTATTATCTCCATGCGAAAAATAGCAAATGAGTAGATTTATTGCTCGTATTGCATGGGAACAAAGGAGTAACAGACACACAACATGCACTTGCTCAAAACTTATTGTTAGACCTACAATTGGCAGCATTACCAGGTGGGATACAGCAAGCGAAAAGCATCTCAGAGAGAGTAGCTGTAGAAGCTTAGCTAGCATTAGTGAACGTCCCCATATTAAGCTAAAACACAGCTTAAGGCGACTGATTTTTTAATCATAATTTATTGAATTAAGAAGTATTACTTTGCACATTTAATTTTAATCTAATTTTTTTATTTAATAGTTCATGCAATTAATGGATTACGGTTACTCAAATCTTTTAAAAATAGTCTAAATCATTTAGATTAGTTAGTAATGCTTGGTAGGTAGGTCTATTCGTGATACTAGTGAAGTAAAAAAATAAAAACTATTTCACTATTTATAAAATTGCTAATTTCATAAATATTTACTTACAATTAAAAAAATAAATGTATGATTATTACTTCGCTATTTGCCATTTCCGAAAATTTTATAATAGTATTTTTCATTACATGTATATAGGCAGCTGTATATATTTTATACTAAGGTTGAGAATATCTATAAAAGAGGTAGGTATTCAATAATATTTCACAGTTAGTTGGCCAAGCTATTTTGTAAGACATTCTATTTGTAGCGATGGACGGGCTAAACCGAGTTTAGCGCAAACTTGTTAGATAGCCGTTGGCCACTTTTCGCAGGAATGGGCACATTTTCATTACTTAGTTGATAGCAAAACAGGTGCCATTTCAAGTTAGTTTAAACCTTATAAACCTTAATAAAATTTGTTTAAAAATATAGCGTCCATTAAATAAATAGAAAATATAAAAATTAAACAGGTTATATTGATAGATATTCGAATTGTATTGTGCGACGGAAAATATTTGATAACTGTAAACTGATATCAATTTCTGTTTTTTAGGTAAAGAAGACGTGATCCTCTGTTATCCTTTAATCACTTCAATAAGCTACTGAATATAGACTTGCCTTCGGTACTTCATTTTAAGAATTGCAGATGATGTCAATTGATCTTTTGGGTTATACGACCCTGGAGCCTAACTAAAACAATTCTATAAACAAGATCGCGAGCTGAGACAAAGCTTAAGGGACAAACTTCCGTTCGGCCCGTCAATCGCAGGTTATTTATATCGCTTTTGATAGCTATGCGCGTTGAACATTCAACACTATACTTTCAGGATGGAATTAAATTTGAATAACTTCTTAGGGACTGAATATATTCAATCCCGCTTATTCATAGATATTGGGGAACGTACTGTTGTTGTGCCTAAAAATTGAACACACATCAGAGTTGGTCAAAGTTATTACAGGAAGTGTGGTTGCTTCCACTATGTGATACGACCACTTCCTGTATGAGATTAATTGCCTCGGTTTTGCCTATTTCTAAATAATTTAAATTAATTTCTTTAGTTGAACTTGTATGCGATATTATAACTCCTATATTACAGCTTATAAAATATGCAGAATGATAATGGAACTTTATAATGAATTATAACTAACTTATTTTTAATATATAGAATTAGGTATTACTTTGCAGTGATCCATAATACAAAAGTAATAATAAAAATATTTTATATAGAAAATATATATACTGCTAAATGTAAAGTGAACTATCCGTTTTTATATTTGATACAAACAGGATTCGTAAAAGCACATGCACAAACCTCTACCACCACCACCTCAATATACAATCACTTCACCTGTTCACTATCACAAACTCAACAATCCGGAGCGGGAGTAACCTGGAGCGGAGTCTATCTCCTAATGATGCTTTATTCCTAATTTAATTTAATTACCAGTCATTATTTTTATTTGTATGGTTTAGTATTCTCGTTTTGAGAGTTTGCCCATATTCGAACAAAAAAATTATTCAAGGGATTATCGAACTTTTAAAATTATTCCTCATTAAAGGTTTTTCATTTCTACAACCATATTTTTTGGGTTCCCCACACCATCATGCGATTAAAAGTTTTATGGCTTGGTATCATTTCTTTTGTACTATTATCATATCACTACATTAATTATTAATAATGTGTTTCTAGTTATGGAAATCGTATCGGCTTCTTGTGATCTTGATGATTAGTCCAAGTGAAAAAATTTCGAGATTTTCCCCGGTTAGGCCATTGTGAATGTTCCAAATCTTTATTAAGGCGGGCGGTATAAAAAGAAAGTGAAATAATAAATTTTCTTTATCATTTAAGTATAAATCGTGTCTAGGCAAATGGAATTAGATGGTTGTTATAAATTTCCTAATTATAATTTTCACGGGAACACGCTTGTGTCGCCCGCCATTTTGGCAATCCTCCAGTTTTATATTTAAACCGAACAGTTACAACTGACATTTTATGAAAGTGTTTCAAAACCTTTTGAATCCGCCTCTAAATTAAATATTTACGTATCCTCCTAATTTTATACTACTATTTCTCGCAATGTCTAAGTATGCTGCAATTTAAATTCAGAAAATATGACTATAAACTTCCTGTTACATGCATTATATTTACTCAGAACTACGTATGTTTGTGCCACTATAATCGAAATGTAAGAAAGACAGTTATTATGTTTTAATGAAAACGAGACGCTTATGGATAGATTAAATAAATAGGTCGTCAACGTCAAATTTTTGAAGTTGGAAAAATGTTTAACTCAGTCCAATTTCCTGTTTCTCATAACTTTTGAGTAATATATTACTGTTAAGATAAATAATTACAAATGCATAAGGGACTACAAATATGCTTTGAATAGACCGCTATCTTAGTCATAATGAACGTTTCTGCACTAAATATTTTTTTAATTACTGCATCGTATTGAGTTCTATTTTCTTATACCTGAGAGAATGATTTTTCTTTTCAAAAGGCTTCAAAAGGATTCTTTATGTTAAAGAAATCTCCTCGAGGTTCCTTGAAAACTTGGAACATATTTCTTACGCAAAGAGATATTTTGCAGTTTAGTTTTATTATATTAACAAGTGGATCGTCCTGGCTTCGCACGAGTAGTAAAGCATGCTACTCGTATGCAACAAGTCTCACTCAAAGACTTGTATTTGGATATATTTTTGCGCGTTTTGGTTTTAATTTTGCTAACCTTAAAAGGTATATACAGCCATCGTGGAATATTCCTATACATTGTTTTGGTATATCTCAAAGGAGATAGACAACGTTTTCGGTGAAAGCTTCCTGGCGGCTTGACATTTTCCAAGATCTTCAACAATTATCGTCATATTTCAAACATTTTACAGAAAACCTTATACACCGGATAAATCATTATGTCACCGGATAATATAGGATAAGACACCGGAACCTTTCTGATGAATCAATAAGTCTATAGGATATCGAATCGAATGAATGAAATCGAATCGAATAAAAATTGGTTCAGAAATTTTTCAGAGACACAGAGGGGACTTTTTTATTATGTTGTAATCTTAGGACAACCTCTAGCATACATAATTCTGTTTATAGCTGTATATATATTTGTACCCGCGACTTCGTTAGCATCAACTTAAGTACCTTAATAACTCGTAATAAAAGTAGTAAATACCCTAAATTATGTTCTACATATTTCCTTTTAAACTGTTTCCGAACGAAAACCGTAATTTATTTAAATCCTATGTGCATGGCATATAATCTTCGATTGTACGAAATAACGGTAATATTCCTCAAGTGGATTAGTCAAAAAACCGATAAACAGACAGACTTCGACATTTAAAGTATTGGTATGGATTCGACAGAAGTTAATTTTGTGAATGAGTACTTATGAGTCAAAATAAAAAACGTGACCGTTAGTCGGCAGACGGCAATGTTGCGTAGGTTTTAATGTACCCGTAGGCTGTCATATAGCGACGTAACAGAAAAGCAAAAATATTTATCAAATATTATAGTTATATATTATGACTGGCCCGATGGCGTAGTGGGTAGTGACCCTCCCTGCAACGCCGCGGGTCGCGGGTTCGATTCCCGCCGAGGGCCATATTTGTATTGCGCCTGGGTGTATATTTGTATTTAAGTATGTATTTAGAAATATATAAGTATATATTCACCAGTTGTCTGCCTACCATAACACAAGTATTAAGTAACTTATTTTGGGGACGGACGACCGTATGTGTAAGTGTCCTGGGGCTCGATCCTAGGTATTTTCATTTCTCGCGACCACCCGTATCCCGAATAAGTTACGCTGACTTGACAGTTCATGGCAAAAGTTCAATTCAATATAAATTTTAGTATTTTTTTAATGCCCAAAAACAGGGATAAAATGATTTTTTCAAAATAAAACCAAAACCCCCTACATGCTGAATTTCAGGAAAATCGTTGGAGCCGTTTCCGCGATTTTGAATATATATACATACAAGATTAACTCATTTAAATGTTAAAGATTTTAATTTTGAGCTGCCATACGATGTAATTCATAAAAATGAATTACGCAAGTTTTTCAAACAGAACAAATCAATAATGACTATTTTCAATAATACAAATAAGCCTTTAAAAATTCTCAGTAACACAGAAAAAACAGTGATAATAAAAAAAATGTTGAAATTTGAAAAGCTACGCTACTCCCAGTTTTGTAACGACTTGAGCCGAGCGTGGGAGGTATCACATTTCAGATAGTTTTGGGTTGATGTCATCATATAGTGTCATCAACCCTAGAGTTAAGAAGGATTCAAACCCTATGACATATTTATATAAATAACAAGTGGTAACTGATAGCCTTCGATCGTGTTGTCTTTTGTTGTTTAAATACCCTTAATTATGTTGTTGTCGTTTTTTACATTCATGGTTATTAGCTTCAACTGTACCAAATTTTATCAATATTTCTGCAGCAGATTGGCCCTGAAAGCCTAACAAACAGACAGAAAGACAGACAGCGTATGGCATTTATAATAGTAGTATGAATATATTTATTTATTTATTTATTTATGTATATGTATTTATCAGATGGTTTGAATGAAATCATAATACTGGGGATTGCAAATGAATTAGAACTGGAAGCTTTTAAAACTTTAAGCTTTATATTCTGTCTATCATTAGTGCATCGTTCTCGAAAGGATCTTTCTTTGATTTGATCGAAAAAACTTTCATTGTCGAAACAAAAACATGGATATGCCTGACATTATAACTAAATGTCACCATATATAGACCATAATTGGCAAGAATAGAAAATATCATTTACATACAGTAATAAATAGTCATTTACCAGTCGCAAGTTATTTCGTATACACAACGTTATAAATAACAACAATTGATATGAAAATATATCAAGAATTCTTAGGAATCATTTAGATTTATAACGATCTATGATTGTTATAAATTATCTCAATCAATCATCATCATATTAATATTATAAATGCGATGTGAGTATGTATGTATGTTTGTTACTCTTTCACGGCGAATCCGCTGAACCAATATCGATGAAATTTGGCACAATTATTTCTTATACGCCGAAGTAACATATAGACTATAGAAATCCTGTTAATTCTACAGGAATAGGATGACATTGAAAAGCACCATCTATTGTTATCAACCTATAACGCACGAAGGGAAGTGGGGAAAGTTAGACTGGGAATAGTACGCTTTATTATTTTATAAGAAATTATGTTATATGGCGTTATATGTTACAGCTGTTAACAACTATTTCGATGAATTTTTATAGCAGTTTACTATTGGCTCTAACGGATTTATAGTCACCGGGTGGGCCTATTAAATACCAATCGGATCAATGACCGAAATAACAAAAGGTAGAATTCTTTATCAATGTTGAACTTAGCGGTTATTTGACGAGCGACTTCTATATATATTGAATTTTTTTATTTTCAGCATTTATAGGGTTATTGACATGTCGATTAGTGATACTTAGAATTGCCTGATATATTAAAGAGCCCGTTAGATCATTAACAAAATGAGAATAAGTCAGAGATTACATACATCATTCCAATATCATTCCATCAATGTTATAAATATTACAACATCAATACATACATAATTAATTATGATACATGCTTACAGCACGCCGTGTGGTATCCGGCTGAATAGAATAGACCAAGCTCATTTCTTACCGAGGTGTCGTCAAAGGCGACTAAGGTAAGTCGACCCGCCGTGTGGTATCCGGCTGAGTAGAATAGACCACCCTCGTTTCTTACCGAGGTGTCATAAAATACGACTAAGGTAAGTTGACGTCAGGCAGGCGGCCGGTCGTAAAAAACGTAGCCAAATCATGTGACAACATGTTTATAACGTGTTGTGCCAATCCCACTTTGAGTGGGATAAGGGTAGGAGGATAATAATACATGGACACAGCATCTTCGTCGGCGAAGACGAGGACCTAGTTTTCTGACGGTGGTCGGCCGTGGTTTCGCGCCCAACTCCCGACGCCATGATGACTAATCAGTCATACTATTAGCTTTCAATTACACGTCGCCCTAAGCCGTGGTCTGGTCTCCTCCCTTATGACGACGTCCCCCGACGCTAGTATAGCTTCTACGATCTACTCTCCGCATTTAGCAAAAGTGCTTCTGCGCTCGCCCGTCCCGCCTGGTGACGCTGTAAGAGTCATCATAGCATCATATACTCAATTCGAAAAAAAAATATAATAACCAAATTGTCAAATTTAAAATTTTTCGAATTATATAGTTACTAGCTGTATTCGCGAATTTGTTTGCGTAAAAATTTTGTTTATGATTTGAATATTATTTTTTGAAAACAAAGTTCTACCACTGAAATAACATAAAAAACTTTTTTCCGTAAACATCAAAAAGAACCATCTTACTTTTTATAATTTTTGATTTGTAAACAATAATTGTTTGTATATTTTAATAATAACAATAAGTATTATTAAAATATTTCCTTTTGAAACGAGTGACCGCCGGGTTTCTTACTGGTTCTTCTTGATAAGAGCACCTTTTGAACCAGTCATAGCTTTATTGTAATTTGATGATTCAAAAGCTAACTTGAATAAAGAATTATTTCACTTTATATACCTAATCTTTACGCCCCGGGTAACTTAGCGGAGCACAAAGTTATTTACAATGCCGTGTTAATGCATTTCGTAATGTGTATTAATTAGCAAAATAACGAAAATTTTATTGTTTTAAATAGGATTGCCTGATAAAATACCTGCTACCTACATACAAACCGATTATTGGATCTATTGATAGGATACTTTATTTTGGAAAACATTACATTGAAAGCTTGTTTGAAAGGCGGTGACGTCTGCTTTAAGATCTCTCTCTTCTCTTCATTTTTTGAACATGGATTGAAGTTTTGACCCCTCATACCAATGCGGAGTTTACTTCTATTTTTACAGGAATTTCAGGAAGTATCCAGATATATTTAGGTTTCCTCATGGCGATTTTCTGTGAAGGAAAGCTTCACAAAAAATAGCGTGATATTTTTAATGGTATTTGAATGATTATATTTTAGTAGTACACTACAAAGATCCTTGACCAAGTTTTTACTACTCAAGTTAACTAGCCTTGGACAACTTCTGACCACTTATCTGGTAATCAACATTGTAATGCAACAAAAAACTTTTATCATGTTTAAATAAAGTTCATAATTGTCTGACTGATTTCTTATATGTATAGTATTTAACCTTCAACACAAGTGATCAGAGAACACGGTGTGAAAACAAACTCGTTACTATTCTATTGGCTTACAACCTTAAACAATGTTACAACAATTTTCATAGCTAAATTCTAGTCAACAATAAAATTACAACATGAAATTACTTAAAACATTATGAATGCAACATGAACAATGCCCATATTCTTATAATGTTGCCTCAAATTGTCTAACAAAAATACTACGAACATGTCATAGTGTAGGTACTTCCCAGTACAGTAACGATTAAAGCACTGAATATATCATATCTCTAACAGTGATATATTCTAGGTACAAATATCGATCCATAATTTTGTACTATAACCAGATTTAATTCAGTGATTGATATAATTCAACTAATGGCGATGTTTGTATAATAATCTCAAATGTAACAAAATAATTTTGGGTATTAAATAAGTACACCGAAATTAATAGAATAGACAAATCTCAATCCATTCTATAATCTAATAGTAGAGTCTAAGAAACCAAGAACCTGGAATCCTGAGCACCAAGTAATATAGAAGAAAGAGTAACCAGCATTAGTATAAAGGTTGTATAAATAAGTAAGGGTTTTTAAGTGGTCTAAACATAATATCACAATGGACATTAAAAAATATAATACACAGTATAAATATACAGTATAAAGAAATCGATATATTTTTAGGTAAGCACATTCTTACCTAAAATATATATCAATTTCTTTATGGATATATATAGACCTACACCAAAATTCTTAAGAGTTATGCAAGTCTCCTCACGATTTTTTCCTTTATCGAAAAAAATTTGATAATTACAAAATATTAAGATGGTAATAAGACGAATATCCTGGAGTTAAAATGCGTAGAATATTTTGTATCCTGCTAACAATTTTTTTATATAAATTCGTTTAAAATATATTAGGTAATAATGTAGATATTTTCCAGAAGACGTATAATACTCGTAGTTCTCCAATAGTCCTTTTATTCGAGAACTGGAAAAATAACTTTGATATATATTATTATGTATCTATTTGATAATAGATAGGTACATAAATCTAAAGTTATTTTTTTTATTCCAATAAAAAATGCGTTTTTAAATGGTTGAACAATATTATAATTGTTACATACTGACGTTAAATAAATCTGAATTTCTATTTGCTAAGTTCGTTTAACTGTATTGTAACCGAGGTCACCGCTGTTTCATTTGTGCTACTCGTAGCTAACCTTGTAGTGTTTACGCTCTCTAAGAAAGTATTATTTTATTCTGAATAATTTTGTACTTTTTATAACACATTTAAGACCCACCTCCATCACATTTGACACCTTATCTTCTTTGCTTCACGCATGTTCTAAGCTTTCTGTTTCCGTGTTACAATTGGTTATTGTGCGAAAAATACAGCGTGGTACTGTTAGTGGACTAAATGCTTAGCCACGTTTGACGTCCCAAATTCTACACTAAAGAACCTTTCTACTCCATTTCCCATAATCGAGAAATGAGGTTTACCGCTATATTTAATTTTAAAAAAATTAGTGTTTTCCCAAATGCTAATTGATTAATCATTGTAAATAAAGCTAAAATTAAACGAATGCTTGGTACTCTCTATTACCAATTTTCTGCCCGAGGTCACCTCACTGCCGCTCGTCCTAGTTAAGTAGGGTACATACTACGCAATGCAGAGGCCTTGTCGCTCGTTCATCGATCGACGCACGACATTTGCCACACTATACTGGTAAAATAGTATCAGTACTCATTGTAGTATATTATTATTTTCGGTATATGGTCATACTGGCGGAAAAGGCGGGAATTTTTGAGACATCTAGTTAGTAAAGTATTCAAATATTTCGTCCGGAATATACGTAAAAATCAAAGAAGGGGCCCCTAGTCAGTATTGATATACTGACTAGAGGCCAGTAATTTAGCAACAGCATAGATATAACATATCTATAATATATAATCACTGAAAATGTACTAAAATATTGTTCCTAATTTTATTATTCTGTTGAATCTGTTCTCCCGCACCTCACTATACAATCCACGCGTAGCTTCCGCTTTGTGAATTGAGTATACGATTATGTTTTTTTTTTTTTTTTTTTTTCGAATATGACTAATGCTGTTAGCCCTAATGGCTTTGACAGCGTCACCGATAAGACGGGCGAGCGCTGAAGCATCGCCGAGAAGAAATGGGTGATACATGCGGGTGCATTACAAGCACCCGCGCTACAGGGGGGCGTCGCCTTAAGGGTGTCTCCTGCGAGACCGAACCTCGGCTTAAGGCGGCGCGTTTTGGAGGGCTGCATCTAATAAATGACTTGGAAGAAGTCTGCGTCACGGCGGCCGCGGCAGAAGGCTGCGGCCGCTTGACACAAGCAAGCGGGGACCTCGTCTTCGCCGGCGAAGACGCTGTTTGTGTAAATGTAATGTGTGTATCTTGTTGGATGCCGTGATAGCATCGTCGGGGTCGTTAAGGACGCTCTTCGGGCGCCTGTGAATCTTATTGGGGTGCCTGAACACCTTATAGTTGGACGCGGCCACTATAAGGGGGTTTGGGTGGATGGACGCTTTCTCGAAGTAAGTCGTCGAGAATCGTCTGAAAAGATCGGCTATCGTGGGTAGGTCGAGATCTCTATGGAGGTTCACGTTGCGCACGAACCACGGACAGCCAGTGGCTGTACGCATGAATCGATTTTGAAGTGTCTGCAACGGACACAGTCGTGATTTCGGGACGTGCGCGAACGTGACGCTCGCATACGTCATGATGGGTCTGATGCAAGTTTTGTAAAGTGTCACTTTGTTGCGAAGTGACAGTTTACTTGCCTTGCACAGTATCGGATTGAGGCGTCCCATGGCGAACGCTGCCCGGTTACGGACAACGCGGATGTGTCGGATAAAGGATAGGGTAGGTTCGAGGATGACACCTAAGTATTTGACTTCCTTTTGCCAATCTATGTATTTGTTGTAAATAGAGACTCTAGGAGGCGTCCGGATGAAGTCCATGGCACTCCTAGATCTCGCAAAGAACATTGCTGCGCTTTTATCGGGATTTATTTCGATTCTCCACCGGCGGAACCAGCTTCCGAGCTGGTTGGTTGCTCTTTGGAGTCTATCATTAATAGTTATGGGATCTCTACAAGTGGTATAGATTGCGGTATCGTCCGCGAACATGGCTAAGTGGGTGACTGCACTAGTTTTGGTGGAGAATCGTGGGATGTCACTCGTATAGAGCGAGTAGAGGAACGGTGCGAGTACCGAACCTTGGGGGACTCCGGCGCGTAAGGTACGTCTTGAGGAGAGCGCACCATCAATACGATATCTAAATGAGCGATTAGTAAGATAATCGCGAATGATAAGAATGAGTCTATCGGGGATTCCTAGGTTTGCGAGTTTGTATATTAAACCCGCATGCCATACCTTATCGAAGGCTTTGGCGACATCGAAGAAGACAGTACCGGTGTACCGTTTTTTGGCGAAACCATTTAGGATGGCTTCGGTAAGTCGGTGTACTTGTTGTACCGCGGTGTGTTTGGCGCGGAAGCCGAATTGCTCATCCGGTATGAGCTTCATCGACTCCATGAACGTTTTGAGTCTAGCGAGGATTACTCGCTCGTAGACTTTCCCTAAGCTGTTGAGCAGACTGATGGGTCGATAGCTGCTCGGGAGATTACTGGGTTTTCCCGGTTTACGAATACCTATTACTATTGCTTCCTTCCATTCGTCGGGGAAGGAGCAACCTAACAGGAGGGCATTGAAAATCAATACTAATAGGTTTATGAGTTGGTCGGGGAGGCACTTGAGTGCTTTGTTGGATATGGAGTCGGGGCCTGGGGACTTGCGGGTCTTCAGGTTTTGGATAATGGAACGGACTTCCTCTCCGGTGGTGGGAGTGAGCGGCTCGCTTTCGGGAGCCTTCGCGGATATCCTAGCCGCCGCCATTTCCACTTCCGAGTGGAATTCGGCGTGTTCGGGATGACTGGGATTGTTAGTACATTGTCCCTCAAGACTGTCAGCCAAGCATTCGGCCTTATCGATGTCGTCAAAAGCGACCGGACGGTTTGAACGTATTAATGGAGGTGTAGCTGCACACTGGTCTCCTCTCAGGGATTTCGCCAGTTTCCAGAAAGCCAGGTGACTCGGCGAGATCTCTGAGAGTTTGTTGTCCCAGGCGGACTGACGGTTGAGGCTGAGTTTTTCTCTAACCTCTCTTTGAAGTCGCCGGAGTGTTCTCCGGTTATCGTCTGTCGGGTATGCGTCATGGGCCCTAGTGGCGGCACGTTTACGTCTAAGTAGGTCGCGCAGGTCGTCCGGTAGTCTCCCACGACCGCGGTCGTCGGGGACTTCCTTGGAGCAGCGCTCGAGTGAGTCTGTTATATGTTTCGTAAGGTGGGTAACAGCGAACTTGGCACTATCCACGGAGTCTATCTTGTCAGGAATTTGATCTAGGTGGTCTGAGTTTAGGGACTGGAGTTTCCCGCCTAATTTACTCCAGTCGATTATCGTTTTCGTGGGAGGGGTCGTGGAGGTAGATTGCCCTAACTGAATTAGAACCGGACGGTGGTCCGAGTCTAATTCATGCAGGACTTCTATAGAATGTAACTGGAGAGCTACATTTTTGAAAATGTATATATCTAACACATCTGCTCTGTTTGGATCCCCGTTAGGCGGGTATCTGGTGGGCTCGTTAGGGGCTATCACCTCAAAAACGAGGTTTGGAAGGCCGTTGAGGCCTTGGAGTATTGTGCCGTTCCGGTTGGTTCGGCGAGAGTTCCATTGGCCATGTTTGGAGTTGAAGTCTCCGGCCAGTATTACAGAGTCGCCTAGTGCGAGAAGGGTGCGGACGTCTCTTTCGAGTACCCGTTTGGTCGGACTGAGGTATACTGATGCTAGTATGATTGACTGATGGCCGGTCATACCCACCTGACAGACTGAAGCCTCCATGTTAGTGAGCTTTGGGGAATCAAGGGGGGAGCATAAGAGGGCTCTTTTATAGTAAATGAGCGTGCCGCCTTTTTTGGATGACAGACGGTCATTTCTAATCAAACTGTAATTCGCAATATTGGGATTGCGAAATTGGGGTTTTAAGAAGGATTCTTGTATTAGAAGAATATCTATATCGTGTGCAACTACGAAATCGCGGACTTCGTCCATGTGTCTGATAAGCCCGTCTGCGTTGTACGTGACGAGCTTGAGGGAGTGGGGCTTGGCCCTACCCAGTGAGGGTTTAATACGATTATGTCTACACTAACGGCACTTTAAATACCAAATCGCCATAACTCATCGCTATCAACTAGGTACCTGTAATATAATGAGCAGTATTAGAGACCTTATCTTTTATCGGCCGACATTTGTATCCGCATCGCTTATTGAGTAAAACGTTATTACATATGTACAAACGTTAGTTTTAAGATCACGTCGCAGGAGTGCTCGTTCCTTCTAAGTAGAGCCGAGTGTACGACGCGCTGTAGAAATCTTGTCACTCATCTATCGACGTTACAGTAAATGTGCAATGGCATCATTTTAAGTTGATGTATCTAAATAGAGTAAATGTTATACAATGAACAGTGTCCTTCCGTCAGTGATGCGTTTTCGCTATCGTTAGTAATCTTCATATGCCAATTAATGTTTATTTGGCTTTTTTTTCAAGGAATATTTGTTAGGTAGATATCTTTGTGATCACATTTATACTAACGTAAAAATTATGCTGCTACGTAGAAGATCAGCTGTCATTAATTTAATGTCTCTGTGAGTCGGTTAAACTAAAAAAGTTATCACAAAATCCGAACTCTTCACACCGAGACAAAATTCTCGCACTGGAACTTTGAGTATTGCCTGAAGTATGACCTTTAGTTAGACACCACAAACAAGTACTATACCTAGTGATTCATCGACTAAAGTGTTGCATCCGTTTCGCTAAATGTATCAACTTTTATTCTTAAAGTCTATAGATATATGTTATAATCTTGCTCATATCTCCACATAAAGTTATGCAGTATAGACTGTCTTACACTTACAAACACATTATAAACGTAGGAAGATACTTGCTAAAGTTATTACATATATTTCTAACTTACTATGATTTCGTATTATTTTCTAAGTCAGACCAATACATATTATTTAATCATCGGTAGCTTCGTAAAGATTAAGACTTAATTTTCCATTTTACATTACTATATCCTTTACAACAGTGACACGATAAGTTACCATGCCTTGCATATATAACTGATTATCTACCTGATATGGTAGTAGAAAGTTATTTTTTTAAGCGTTTAGAAAAAAGAAATAAATAAACAGGACAACCTACTCTAGCGGGAGCCAAAACCGACTTCGTGGATCGATGATTTTTTTGTATAAAGATGCTATGTTTTTTGTTTTGTTACTGACATTCATGAAGCTACAATTATGTACAGAAGCAAGTAAGTATGTTTCAATATATTTTAAGAAAAACTTATTTATTTTATCGTGTAACTTATTTCACTTAGGTATTAGTATAGGTAGAAACATTTTTAGAAATAAAAAATACATGGCACTTGAATTCGTTTGGAATATGTGTATTAATCACAAATAAAATGATACAACCTTTCCTTAATTTTATGAATATAGCGTCAAGTGTTTGTTACACAAATTGTAACTTGTAAGGTACGAGGTCAGTCACGATTTACCAAGCTAAGCAATCTGGCATGAATACAAGAAAACAGTTATATGTATGGTTGTACCCGCCACTTTATTCGCTTAAACTCAAGTTATACATTATGTATAACTTAACTAAACTTATACTAGCATAATGTATAATAGAATATAGTAAGTGTTAACTGCGATATGAGCGAGGCTTAAGATTTTATTCATTCATATGGTAACGAAATTGTAGGCATCCATTAGTATCGTTATATAAAAGTTACGGTATCGTCGAGGTCACGCTAGGCCCGCTCGCACTAACTAAGCAGAGTACATAATGGCCTTGTCTATTGCCTAACAACGACCGACTACCGCATCGTGGAGTGTTGTCGAGATTCTGGTGACTCGACCCACTCGTCATACCACTCATTGATTCAAACAACAAGTTTTATATTTAGTTTAAATGACTATCTTGTAAAACTATTTAATCTATATATATAACGAGAAAGTTATGTTCCTTAATGAAATTAGTACCTGGGTGACCGAGCCTTGATTGGTATTTTTTTAGAATATAAAAAAAGAAACTTAAAAAAAAATGGGTAGATGGGGCTCGATCCTAGGTATTTTCATTTCTCAAGACCGCCCGTTCCCCCTATAAGCTACACTGACTTGACAATTTACGCCAAAAATAGTGTTTTATATTCAATGTAAGTTTTAGTATTTTTTTTAATAAGCCCAAAAAGGGACAAAACCCCTATACACTGTCCATTATATTAACCATCTTTTGACAGATTGACGATAGTGATGTCCTAAAGATTCTCGTATGCGATACCATTCCGATTATAGTACCTACTATCATTAATCGAATTACGTACCTAAGTAATTCGATTAATGATAACCTACGTAAACTAGATTACTACTTGAGAAAAGAAATTCCAACTTTGAGAAAACTTATTGTTTCTTTGAAAAGAAGTGGTCTATTTCATGGTGAAAAATCTTCTTTGGTCAAAGTTTTGAACACAATTGGCTTTTCATATAAAAAGTTAAATAAAAGAAAATTATTAATGGAACGCACAGATATAGCTATAGCACGTTGTGATTTTTTAAGAGAGGCAAAGAAAATACAAGATTGGGCAAATATTGTTTTCACGGATGAAACATGGCTCAACGCTAACCACACACTATCTCGTTTCTGGACTGATGATACTGCTGATTCCACTTCCTCAGTACCAATGGGAAAAGGTGAGCGCCTAATCATTTGCCATGCAGGTACAGCAAAAGGATTTGTACAAGACGCACTGTTGGCATTTAAATCGAAGAAATCAAATGACTACCACGAAGAGATGAATGCAAATGTGTATGAAGAGTGGTTCAAAAAAATGCTCATTTCATTGGAAGAACCATCAATAATTTTTATTGATAATGCGCCCTACCACTCCCGTCAAATTGACAAAATGCCAACACAGGCTAATAAAAAGCATGAAATAATTAATTGGCTTCGGGACAATGGAGAAAATGTGGACGACTCAATGTTAAAAGTTGAATTAATAAAAATATTAAAAACCAAAAAGAGAGCAAAACGCTATGTAATCAATGAAATGGCAGCAGAATATGGCCATACTGTTCTTCGGATTCCTCCATACCACTGCCAGTACAACGCAATAGAACTTATATGGGCACAAGTATTAGGGGGACCCATAAGTAATCAATTTTTTTGCGTTCATAGATAAAATGTTTTTTTGAAATGACATTTTTATTTTGTAATCGTTTATGTAATCACCATAATTTGTGATGACTTGTTGCCATCGTTCCTGCAAAAGTTCAACCCCCCTCTTAAACAAGTAGGGAGGACGTGACTCAAAAGGTATCTAGTTTGCGGATAGCCATTGTTTCCATCGCTTTATGTTATCATAAAGGAACCATTTTTCATCACCAGTTACGATTCAAGACAAAAACGGATCTCTGCTTAGTCTGATGAGCATGGAATTACAAATTGTTTGCCAAAGATCGTTATCGGCCTCAGATAACAGGTGTGCAATCCATTTACCTTGTCTATGTACCTTGCCAATTTCTTTTAAATGTCTTTGTATGGTGGACCAGGTAGACCCAAAGCTTCTTCATAGTTCCTGTATAGTTAACCTTGGATCGGACTCCACTAGAGATTTTAGGGCGCCGTTATCGAATTGACCTGGGCGTCCAGTTTGATGCTTATCTGATAGGTCTTAATCACTTGCAGGAAATCTTCTGAACCGACTTTGGCACTCGTTGACCTTCAACACATCTCTATATAATTCGCAAATTTTGCTTGTTGTTTCCGTGGCATTTAAACTGGCGATAAAATGGAAAAGTACCCAATTAAGATATGGACCTCAGAAGGTAAAAAGTCTGCCATTTTGTTACAGGGCTACAAAAAAAATATATATTGTTGGGAATAAATTACTAACACACTGGTTGAAGAATAGCACAAAAAAAAATAATGCTTACACTTGTCTGGTTGTCGCAGGACTAATGAGAAATTGTATCTTGTGAAAATAATTGATTACTTATGGGTACCCCTTATAAAAGGGCATGCTGCGAGATGCAATACAAGCCCCCCATTCACAGCGAATAAAATGTTGCAATTGCTAAAAAATGCTTGCACCCACGTAACGGCCGAGAACTGGGCAAGTGTGGTGGAAAGAACTAAAAGAGTAATATTCTCTGATTGGGAACGTGATATTGCGTTTGATAATATATTATCTACACAAGAGCTAATAATAACTGCTACTGAAGACTCCTCATCGGAGGAGTCTAGTGTTGATTATCATTCCGACGACTCGTGCTAATAAAATAAATTAAAATATCCTGATTGTTTTATTTGTATTCATGTATTAACTAAGAAGAAAGTAAAACTTTATATAATGTTATTAAATGTCTTTTAATACTCGTAACATCGATTTCTACCGATTATTTTTAATCTGTGGCATAATCGTAGTAACCCATTATGTGTGACATCACTAAGTGGGCGGTACCCATCCATAAAGTACAAATATTATTTGTATGATATTTGTACGTAAGCAATACAAAACTTAATGAGCGTGAGCTGTCAAAAGACTGATAATATGATGGACGCAGTATACATGCTGGCTCCAACGATAATCAGGATCGGGGGATAACGGAAGATCGTTGAGGCCAGAAGTGGAGTTCAGAAAATATATTTATATATATGTATATACATACAAGATTAACTCATTTAAATGTTAAAGATAAGGTTAATCTATCGACGCTGCGGGTAATCCTGAAAAGTTTGGTGGCTATCGAAGTATTTTTATCGAACTGTCAACAGTTTTGTTACTATAAGTTTTATATCTTATATATATAAAAGAAAGTTGGTCTTAGTTACACTATTTATAATACAAGAAGGGATGAATCAATTTGACTGAAAATTGGTGGAGAGGTTGCTTAGAACCAGGAGACGGACATAGGATACTTTTTATCCCGTTCGACCGCATTTATTTTATCCCTTTAAGTTACTATAAAACGTGGTATAACAAAAACGACTATGACATGGAATAACAAAACATAAATGACAGCTAAACGTATTTTTTTTTTGTTAAGTATATTTTTGAATTTAGATATTCCAAAGATAGCAGCTTAATGGTATGGGGAAAGGGGAATTGTTTTACTCCAAATTTAACGCGTGCGGGCCACGGGCAGTAATGAATAAACAAAACTACCGGATCGATTTTAATCATTTTTTTCACTGAGTGACATAGGCTATATATTTTATACACGTGCGAAGCCGGAGCGGGCCACTAGTTTAGTATAAATTACTACTAAATTATAAATTAATACTAGTAAAACTTTTTATTCCATATATATAAAGAGAAAGTATGTATGTTCGTTAATGAAATTATAAAACTAATATATATTTTATATTATGTAAATATATATTTTCGTATGTATTACGTAAATATAAAAATAAAATGGTTATAATACTTTTAATGCACAACTCTACTTTTACTTCAAAGCGGATAAAGTTAAAAGTATAGTTTTAGTAGAATTATTTAACAAACGCTAAATATTATAATCGGCATTTTCAAAAAGGGTAGACTGTTTATAAGTATCCCATATAAAATATTTCATAGAATTTATCTCCAGATGTTAATTGAAAGCACTTTTTTTAATATTACTCGTCGATACCGTCTCAGTTCTACGAATGAATCTAGCGAAGCATTTTATTTAATCGGAATCTAATGTTATTTTCCGTATAACCGTAATATATTGCGTATTTGATTTTCCTTTGTACTAAATATATCCTCCTTCCCTTATCCCACTCTAAGTGGTGTCGGCACAACATGTTACAGCATAACATGATTTGGCTGCGTTTTTACAACCGGTCGCCTGCCTAACGTCAACTTGCCTTAGTCGTATATTAGACACCTCGGTAAGAAGGAGGGTGGTCTATTCTACTAAACCGGATACCACACGGTGGGTCAACTTTCCTTAGTCGCCTTTTACGACACCTCGGTAAGAAACGAGGGTGGTACTATTCTAATTAGCCGGATACTACACGGCTATTTCCTTTGTACTAAAGTTATACCATAAATTCATAAATTTATGATTTATCGTAATTTAGGAACCTTTATAAAGAGTTAAAAAAATAAAGAAAGTTAAAAAGTAATACTAGTAGAAGCAGACAGTAAAATATTTATTACCATATCTTTCAATATATTCATTTTTAGAAAGTAACAGCCAGTTACTACCTCACTACTGGAATCAGCTCTCTCCTTTTTTTTTGGAGAAGGGTAGGAGCTAGACCCACCACGCTGCTCCAATGGGGAGTGGATTAATGCAACTGATAATAAACGTATGTTTAAAACAAATTCTAATACAAAAACGTTGAATGCTCCCTTTATCAATTACCAGTACCAGGGGCTTGGTCATTTTTTTAAAGATATAAAAAAGATGAACCTTGAAAATAAAAATTGGGCAGGTGGGGTTCGATCCGGGTTATTTTCACTTCTTTAATCTGCACCACTTAGCTATTACAACTTTACTAATGACAGCTAAAATATCATTTGCATTTTATTCTACATTTAAGCATTTTTCAGTGTCAGAAAACAGTGATAAAAATACACTTTTTTTAAATGAAACCTAGGTAGATCCCCCAAAACCAGAATGTATGAAAACATGCTGAATTTCATGAAAATTCGTCGTTTCCAACTTTATAACTTTTATTTTAAAAACTGTGTTATTTTCCTCATTTATGTAACTTCTTAAATATGTCATGTGTAGATTTAATCTAACTTTATATTATACCAGTAATATCAGTAATTCACCCGCGTAATTTTTTTTTCAAACCTTTACTTTTTATAACGAATCCCTATTTTTTTAATGTAATGTAGCCTATGTGGCTCAGTAAAGATGCAGTTTTCTGTTGGTGAAAGAATTTTTGAAATCGGTCCAGTAGTTTTTGTGTGAAAACATTACAAACATACATACTAATTGCTCTTCTTTATAATATTAATATAGATTTAATGTAACTTAATGTAGATTTATTTATAAGCCTTATACACATTTCCGATCTGGGATTGATTTAACGGAAAATATATCTCCTCCCAAGCAACCTATACCTAGCTCTATAAGTACGATATCGTTCTTTGTTCTCAGACCAATTAGTGCGTATTGTTTGTATGACATTGATACTACGGGCATTATTCTCATACACAATAATAACTCATAAACAAGTGAAAATGTGGCTTGATATTAATATTAGGATAATACAATTTTACTTCCTTGCTTTTAGCGTTAGTACTCATTGTTAAAGGAATAACAATACGCCTTCGAACGGTGTCAGTCATCAACGTCTACGTCACTCTGTATTTTCTTGATTATATTGGGTAATATACGAGTATCATATTACAATCCGATATCTAGAATATTTACTAAGATAAAATATCTGATACATATTAAAGCAAATGGTTTAGTTTCCATACATACCTACACATAAAAAGTAAAGTAAAAAAAGTAGCGGCCTATTACTCTCCCACTGCTGAGAATAGGCCTCTACTCTATTGATTGGGTTGGAGCTAAGACCTACCACGCTGCTCCAATGCGGACTGGTAGGTTACACATATCTCCAGAATTCTCTAGAGATATGCAGGTTTCTTCACGATGTTTTCCTTCACCGAAAAGCGTGTGATAAATTGCAATTATCAATTAGACACATAAGTTTTAATATACAATAATACACAATACACACACCAATGAGTTTTTCACTCATTGGTGTGTGCCCGGGTTTGAACCCGTGACCTCTTCGAAAGAGTCGCACGGTGTTACTGCTGGGCTATCACATACACATTATTTAATAAATAAAAAAATTAATTTATTCTCGTAATATAAGCTGTGATAGCCCATCGGTGAGACAGCGCGACTCTTTCGAGAGGGTGATGAGTTCAAACCCCGGGAGGGCACCAATAAGTTTATGTATCTAATTGATGATTGCAGTTGATCACACGCTTTTGGGCGAAGAAAAACATCGTAAGGAATCCTACATACCTCGAGAGAATTCTGGGGATATGTGTAACTTACCAATCCGCATTGAAGCAGCGTGGCGAGTCGTAGATTTATACCTTCTCTCCAAAAATGCAGACACGAGGCTTATACCCAGCAGTGGGATAGCAACACGCCGTTACTACTTTATTTATTTTACTTTATACATAATATATAAGTAAGTTAAACAATTGTAATGTATTATTTTCTACATACTTTTGTTTCATATAATTCATATAAACGTGTGTATATTTTAATGTACATTGAAGAAGCCCATAAACTTCAAAAGAAGCCACATTCTAGTGACAGTGGATTAATTTTGAGTAAGTAGTAATCAAATTATGGAAACCTGTCCTACTTCGAACGACTTAACTTTTCTTAATAATAAATTACATAGCACGTCACAGTTACAGCTGAAAGTATTTATTTGAACTATACTCTGTACAACAAAAATAGTGGTTTATTAACTTATACATACTAGTTATGCCAGCGACTATGCCCACGTGGAAATCAGTGTGTCACAAAATTTTTACCACATCGAAATTTCGAACATAAATTTAAACATAAATTTTCGAAATAAATTTAAACATAAATTTTTAAACATAAATTTTCGAACATAAACAAAGTTGTGAGTTTGTAAACTCATAGTTAACTTATAGTTAATAAGAGATAGTGACATGCTATCCCGGACTTTTTTATAGTATTTTTGTAGATCTACAATTCTCTATTACATTACTTTGGTGCATCTCTACTGGTTTACACGACGCACGTGAGTAAGGCTCACAGCAGGAAATTTTTTTACTACTGCGCGATCTCTTTAAGACAAATTACATAACACAGTCATGTACTATTAACCTAAATCTTCCAAAAAAATTGCACTTTTTTCAAATAAACACTGTACAAAAATCCGTTTAGTGGATTTTGAGTAAATCGATTTTGGGGACTTTGTTTTATAATGAGTATAGATTCTTGTGTTACAATGTTAGTAATCATACTCTTCATAAATGGCTGAACCGATTTTTATGAAATTTCATATGCATATTCAGTAGGTCTGAGAATCGCCTTCTATCTATTTTTCATACCCCTAAGGGGTTGTCCACCCCTTTTTACATAATTTTTATTAACATTTTTTTTATATTTTATGTAGCAAAACAACGTTTCTTCGGTCAGCTTGTATTTATATATAATCAGTGTTTGGTGGAAAAAACAATTTGAAGATTATTACATTCTATCTACTTCCCCCCGACGAGATTGGGGGTGCCCCAATCTCGTCGTCTCAAGTTAGTGGGAACGAAGTCGGAGATACCACTAGTTCCGAATAAACATATTCCTAATGTTGCAATGAATCTCTCTACCAAATGAAAATGAAAATATCTACCACAAAAACCTCACATACAAATAGCCCTGAGGAACGAAAGCTATTCAATTCAAATAATAGGCTATGCATATTCAAAAAAAATGTCATGACCTAGTTCCCTGAAAAGCGTTCTCTTGAATTCTCTGGCGCTAGCTAGAATTCTATACAAAGTGCTGAATAATAATGAACTCTTGGATATCAAGGACAATGCGGAGGGGCTTTTGTGGCGACTCAAAGCTTAATTAAAACGCGAAGCAAAAGTGCTAAAGTTTATTTTTAAATGAGAGCACAGCCATATTTAAGAAGTATAAGTTAGATATTACAACGAATATTATTAGCTCAAATAAAAACGGAAACGAAACAATAATTAGGATATTTTGTTAATTAAAATACAAATAATTTGTAAAATTAATTCACTGTTCCTCTCAGTCGATCGATCGTCTCGTGAATCCAGTGGTTATTTTTCATTGGATGGATGGATTCGTCTTTTTGGATTTCGATGGATCAGTCTGTTTTCACCGACGATTTCGAAACCTTTAATGGTTAAGGTCTCAAAGTCCTGGCCTATATTGACCTTAGTGCATAAATACCTTAGGCCTACAACATTGAGTTCTTAGAAATATATCTTCTTGTTCTTCAACAAATGTACGTCCACAGCAGGACATACATACATGAAATATATAGATAGCTACAGCCAATGACTTCTATAATTATATTCTTACTTTAAAACGCACCTAACACGAGGACCTCAAATATTACATAAGGTGTTTATCCCATAAGGCAGGATAGCGTTCTGATGCGTTTATTAATCGGATTTTTTGTCCGATTTATAAACGCGATATTCATTTATTAATAAATTTAAAAGATACTAAGGTATTTCTCTATTAATAAATTTAATATCTTTTAAATTTATTAATAGAGAGGTTAAATTAGGTTCATTTTTTAAGGTTAAATTTTCGTTTATCGAAATATTTTATTTATCAACTAATCGAATAGTTTTTTGCATTGTGAGAGATAGCTCTTGACCAAATATATAGACGTTTTATTTGTTGGTGTTAAACGATTATACAGAAATTACGTCACTTAATAAGTAGCAGAATATACAATTTTCGTAGTTTCTAAATAAAAGTGGAGGTTAAGATCAGGTGTGACAGTTTCAGACTATACCTGATCCCATTATTTATTTATTTATTTAATTTAAGGGGTACACAAAAAAGAATCCTGTCGGAGGAGTACAAGATAAATACATATAAATAAATCTATATATATAAAAGAAAGTTGGTCTTAGTTACACTATTTATAACTCAAGAATGGATGAACCAATTAGGCTGAAAATTGGTGGAGAGGTGCTTAGAACCAGGAGACGGACATAGGATACTTTTTATCCCGTTCGACCGCATTTATTTTATCCCGTCAAGTCACCATAAAACGTGGTATAACAAAAACGACTATGACATGGAATAACAAAACATAAATGACAGCTATACGTAATTTTGTCTTTGGTTAAGTATGGAAATAAATAAATTAGACAAAATGAAAACCAACAGAAAATACTTTTATTCCTTCTGATCTTTTAACTATCATAACTACTCTTTTATATCTAACCGAATCCGTTTGCAATAGAAATCTAAAACTGTATAAACGTTGACTTGATTGGGTGCTCATATTTTTGTCCTTTTATGTATTACATATTGTTTGCAAAGTCAGTGTAGGTCAATAACACAAATCATTATCATCGTAGTTAGAGTTAGTTGTGAAAGTTAGTTTTAGTAATTAGATTTGATGAGAACAACCCACTACTCAGATTATTTCTGTTCGTATTACATATTTCATATTCCGATCACGCTATAACATAATTTGGCGTTGATAACCCATTCATATTTAAATCTATACCCTCAATTATATTAGAGTCAGCGTTTGATTGAATATCCTTGTATGTTGAGTTAGCAAGTTTAGTATAGGCTGAATGCTAAATTGGACGTAATTGAAATGCTCCAGATTTCACCGCCTATCTGCCTGTCTATCACAACGTCAATTTAGTGCACCTAGTAGGTAATACGTAAGTGTAAATTGCATTTCGAGGTACCGTGTATTTATAGCGCGAAATGTGTCAAACAGTCTAATGTATATATGATCTATAGCTTATTTCCACTAACTTCAATTGAAATTTAACATGACCAACACAGTTACATAACTGATGAACTAATGTAAATACTCTTGGAATCATCCTTCCTTACATAATATAAAACTAAAGTTCCAGAAATTCCTAACAGCGTCTATCTGCTCGCAATAAACTCAAAAAGTAATATCAAATAAATAAATTAAAAGTCTAGCATTTTTTCAGTTTTAGTGTACTGTGCTAATGATGGCATATATCTAAATTATAGCTTATCACTATTTTCGTTCTACCATCTTAGAGATACAATAATTGAAAAGCTATTAAAAGATTTTTTTTAAAGATAAAGAATTTTTCCTTTTTTTGATTTGAGTTATATTTTAAGAAATGTTTTTAAAAAAAATATCGCATTAACCGTTACTTTATTGATCTCGATTCCCTTGAAAGTAACAACTTTTGACGATGTTTAAATATTTAGGTCACATTAACTATTTCATTATTTTGTTATTGTTCCAAATCTCCTGATGAATGAAAACAGAAATTTCATCAATCAAAACTAGATTTGGAACAGAACCAAATTGACAGACATAGCCCAACGGGAAGCCAAACTGAATTAGGCGATGGCACATAGTTCAAAGAATTGACTGACGTTCGGATTTGTTGGTGCTTTGAATGGTGCTAGAAAATGTTGTGTAGTGTTAAAGCGATACGTAATTGCGTGGTGGGATCTATGCCTGACAGTGGATGTGGATCGGTTAAAAAAGAGAGAAACTATTTAACTAAACTATGAATTAATTATTTTTTTTATTGTGGCTATTCTGTGAATTCCAAAGAGTTCCCGGCAGTATAAAAACTTATGTGCTTAATCTATATTTACTACTGATCTAGCACTTTGTGGCAAAGACAAAATTATATATATTCCAGGTTACATTCTACGAATCCGTAATAAAGCAACGTGGAGGATCAGGTTCAAATCCCTATCTTTAAACGGACAGAGAAGGCCTTTATCCAGAAGTGGATATTAAAAACAAAAATTTTAAGCATCATTTATAATGTAACACAATAAATATATACGAGTATTAATTAAACTATAACTCACATCGCTATAATATATTTAATTAAAACCTTAATATTTCGATACTCCGTTTCGATTTATCATATAGATTGTTGACGATTAAATCTTGTTTAGGTACTCCTATTTCTTTTGTAACAGTGAATAGGCTTTCAACATGACGACATGTGGTCAACAACCTCCTAATAGGCCGCGACAAACAGGTTACATGAATTTCTATGTATAGGCAAATTTCTGAATTATACTTAGGTTTGTTATTGCCAACAAAATTGATTTTAAATAATCGTTTTTATTATTGGTATAGCAACAGACAATTATAACTTAATTATTATGTCGTAATATTTGTATGTATTTCTTTTTAAATAAGATATATCTATAATACAAAAGTAACAAAATTATTTTGTTATATTTTGCGGATCTTTGTCGCGGATTGTAGCAAAAATTTTTTATTGTTACTTTTGTATTATGGATCTCCGCAAAGTAACGCACAATTTTATAAATTACTAGCAATCGCCAGCGGCTCCGCCTGCGTGTAAAGATTAAAACCGTAACATAGTCTTTTGATAACCATAAAAATGGTTATAGTGGGTTAACCTTAAAAGCTAGACATATGCTGTCGCGGACTTTTAGAGGTAAACAATTTTCTAATACATGATTTTTGAATAACTATTACCGTTTACTCAGCGCACGCAAGGAAAGCTTTAAATTTTGCCGTTTTTGTACTATTTTTTATTGCTACTCCTCTCCTACACTCCTGCTCCTCCTCTTAGCGTGATATTATAGCCTACAGCCTTCCTCAATAAATGGACTATCTTACACTGAAATATTTTTTTTTAATCGGTCCAGTAGTTCCTGAGATTAGCGCGTTCAAACAAACAAACTCTTCAGCCTTATATATTAGTATAGATGTATCCATAAGTTATTTACTCTCTAATGTTTACGTAGAAGTAAATTCGTTATGTATAAGATGTAAAAATCTGTGTAAAATGTCACCCAAAAATGATTTCGATCACTAATTAACCACCTACAAAATTTAAATTTAAACTACATATTAACTTTATAAGGATCGCGGAGACTTATGGCAAATTTATTATGACATTGACTACGAGTAGAGATTTCATAGTGAAAAGTTTAAAGCAGTTAAAAGTGTTTAATAGTGTTATTTTGTACAAGGTACAAAAGACTTTTGACTATGTATTCGACAAATAATGAAGATTATTCTGAGTTATCTTTGGAAATTATACACCTACAGCAGGAAATGTTGCAAATGTCATACACCACCGTTCCAGGAAGTAAGGAAATACTTGCTGGTTCTTTTATCATCCTACTAAGGTATCGTAAAATACGACTAAGATAAGTTGACGCCAGGCTGGCGGCCGGTCGTAAAATATATAGCCAAATCATGTGACAACATGCTTGTAACATGTTGTGCCGACCCACTTAGAGTGGGATAAGGACAGGAGAATGATTATACCATATTTTTGTATACTGTCGTTTCTGTATACCAATATACAAGTCTTCGGCAAGTGTAAAGCTACTGAGCATTACATTTATACATATATTATACTTATGTCATTATACAATGATGATTAATCAGTAAGTACAAGTTTAGTCTGATATGTTTTAGAAATTATTAAACAGATATTAATATGTACGAGCTCGACTCGTTAAACTGACAGATTATGAGATTATTCTCCATAATGTCATAGAATGTATGCAAATTTACCTTCATATTGCCCATTGACTTGTAAATAATTATGGAACCCATCAAACGCCCACTAAAAACGAATACACGTGTAACGGCGATAATTTCATAACTTTTTCATAAGACTTGTAATACAAAAAAATTCTGTAAATTATTTATTTAATTATATAGCGCACGCTAAATATCACATAAAAATTTTAAAAATTATTACTATTATTTTATTCTTTTATTTTCAGTTTAACTTAAGTAGTTACATCAATTATATTCTTAAAATGCAACTACCGAGGCCTTTTC
Source organism: Morpho helenor (assembly GCA_029227775.1). Lineage (NCBI taxonomy): Eukaryota > Metazoa > Arthropoda > Insecta > Lepidoptera > Nymphalidae > Morpho > Morpho helenor. The sequence goes on from JARGCU010000030.1 coordinate 13,448,601, forward strand.
TGATTTTTCCGAACAAGTAATAGAGTCAAAGCTTCGAAGTACCTACTCGATTTTAAAAGCTTATTTCCATAAAAGATTGTGTTACCTTATTTTTAAGCCACTTTTAAAACAAGGTTTTTTTTAATCAAAATGGTTTATCTCGTCAAATGTACTTGTAATTATACTTTGTTAGACTCAGTACGATAATTATAAAATTTTAAATGACGTGCTTTGGTTGACGTAATGCTGATGTCATAAGCCAAGCCCTGCGCATTCTATCGAGAAATATCTCAATAGAGCTCAGTAGAGCCTTACCCACAATAGTGAGGGACAATTTTAAGATTCTTTGTACGCTCTGCTTAGTCCGTAAACATGACTGAAAAAACTTATTCGGCAATAATATACTTCGTACTGCGTGTATCTTTTATCTATATCTATCTATACTAATATATAAAGCTGAAGAGTTTGTTTGTTTCATTGTTTGAACGCGCTGATCTCATTAAGTTCTGGATCGATTTGCAAAATTCTTTCAGTGTCACATAGTTCATTTATTGAGGAAGGCTATAGGCTGTATAGCATTACGCTAAGATGAATAGGAGAGGAGCTGCAATTTAAAAAAGGACGAAAACGGCAAAATTTTAAGCTTTCATTGCGTGCACTGAGTGTAGTTATTCTAAAATCATGTATTAAAAATTGTTCCCATCTAAAAGTTCTAAATAAAAGTCCGCGACAGCATATGTATAGCTTTTAAGGTTTTTCCTTTCACCATTTCACCCCCTTTCACCATTTTTATGGTTATCAAAAGACTACGGTCAAAAGATTACGGTTTTAATCTTTTCATGAAGGCAGAGGCGCTGGCCATTGTTAGTAAAAGATAAATATGATCTTTGTAAATTTAAATGACAATTATTACATGCAGGATGATCTAGATATCATTGTATAATTGTAGATGAGTTCAATAAGATTAACTTTACATAGCTATTGGCACACGAACGTAAGTATAAGACCATCTGTGACAAATCACTCTTTTACTTGATTTATCCTCTTGAAAAGTGAGAAAACGGTTAGAAATATTTCTATTATTGTTTATAAAATAATTAGTCCTCTTTTTTAATTTTTATTATTTTTATACGGCCCAACTACACTGACATTGCAAAGTGACTAGCTGGTTTTTTTGTGCCTCGCGAAGCAATGCACATGTTATAAACATGTTATAAACATGGTGTCACATGATTTGGCTACGTATTTTTCGACCGGCCGCCTACCTGACTCAACTTACCTTAGTCGTCTTTTACGATACCTCAGTAAGAAATGAGGGTGGTCTATTCTGCTCAACCGGATGCCACACTACGGGTCGACTTACTTAGTCGCCTTATACGATACCTCGGTAACAAATGAGGGTAGTACTATTCTATTCAGCCGAATACGACACGGCTACATTTTCTTTCTTAACATCGTTCTTAAATAATAATAAATTATAAATTAAAACATGTTTATGAAATATTCAACTTTAAGAACATACTAATAAGAATCTGGAGGCACGAAAGTGCTATACAAATAAATGTATAAATAATTAGAAAATTAAATTATCCTTTAAATTATTCTCGGTTTAAGCAATGGGTTAAAGCATCGAATTATACATTAATTATTATTAATGTATAATTCGATTACGGATAAGAATTATGGAATTATAAAAATGTCTGTTACATAAAAATTTGTTATACTTTTAAAGTTTAATAAGAGTTTCCATAAACCCATAATTCATTTAAACTACAAAAAAATCACCTTTGCAGCAAACGTACTATGCGTTAGAAGTGGTATAGTACAAAAAGAATTTGTCTAAATTAGGCCAACGGCTTTCATGCATTTAAATGAAGTGACTACGTAATCAGAATTTCAAAATCCTCACCATCACGGTAAGCTAGGCTAAATTTTGAAATTCAAATATTACTACTTACTCGCAAACGTAGAAAATACATAAGCAATGACGTGCGATATATCTAGTTAAAATGAGAATTAGTAAATTGACCTTACGGTTCAATAAACTTTAAATAGGTGAGTAGAAATCATTTATAGAGACTACGCTATAAAAATGCGTTATATAGCTAAATATAAATTGATTTATATATTATACTGATACTTTACAGACAGTTAGGCACGTGTAAGGTAAAATATGATTGGCTTTCAAATTTTGATGCTAAATTTGATTTGGGTTTTTTTCGAATCGTCTAATGCAGTTAGCTCTAACGGCTTTGATAGCATACCAGAGAAACGAGGCGAGAGCAGAAGCTTCGTTAGCCAGAAAATTTGCAAGAGAGAGCAAACAATAACAATATACAGCACTGCACACATACACTACCACACTCTCAACGATCATTTAACACGGTAAATGAATCATTATTAGAAGATAGCCTATAGATGGAATAGATAAATAGAAGTCTACGACAAAATCTAACAATCCAAAAACAACTAACGTATTTAATATTCATCGCCAACTTGGCTCATCATGTACGAGGAGTCAATATTCCTAGATGCAATATTTTATTAAATTTAATTTTTTTTATTCAAATAGACTTGTAAACAAGTGCTTTTGAATCGATAATTCTACTGCCGGTTCGGAAAGCTGTTCCTACCGAGAAGAGCCAGCAAGAAACTCGGCATAAAAAAATATCCTATATGATATCCTAGAAACGTCTCCAATGAGGTCAGACTAAAGCAAAGAACGATTTGTGAAGGAGAATTTAATTTAATGTTTATGAGAAATAAAATGAAAAACTTTTTGTTACGCCTTCAAGACTTTCGTCAACTTTTGGTACCAATTAAGATATGAATGAAAACATTTTCTTATCAAATATCAATGTAACGAAAATGATTGTTCGAATATATTTAAGTACTTGAATAATAGTTTACAATGCACGTTTTGGTAGAAGTATTTTAATTGCAATCCTATAAATAACGCAATAGGTAACGTCGCCAAAAAACCTATTTTGTAAAATTATTTGTTTGAAAGGGAATACTGATTTTGTAATAGTGAAATAAACAAAGTTTTTCATTTTTTGGTTGATAACAACTTGAAATATTTTCTAAAAAATATTGTTGCGTAATAAAATTAAAGAAACGAATATTTGTGTTATAGACTTCGAAACGGCTCGACCGATTTTAATGAAATTTTCAGATAATCTTTAGATTGAATCAGTGATTCTGCTATATGATAATCTATTCAAGTTTGGTGGCGATTGGAGTATTTTTTTTAAACTGTCAGTGACAATTTATTTCAACGGGAGGTCGAAACCAGATGGAGCCCCAGCAACGCGTGGCAGGACCGTTAGTTTCGCATAAAACTTTCATATGAAAAACGAGGGATAAGGGAAAAAGGTAAAAAATACAGTATTATAATATAACATAAGTACTAAAACTGATGTAAGTTTACAACAGAGTTTTGTTGCCTTGTTTTCATTTAAATTCTGTGTTGAACTTAATTTAAACTTATCTCATTGTGACTAGCGGGCGTTTATTAGCTCGATTCAGCTTTAATGTTAATTTATTACCATTATATTGGACCTTAGGCGACTTATACTGTCTCAAGAAGACTTATTACAACTAATTCCGAGATCGCTATTGTGGGTTGTTTTCATACGGTGTTAGTCTAAGTACTGCTAGGGCGTATGCCTCCTCTCTACGTTTTTATGGAGAGAAAAGTTGTAACGACCCAAAACGCGGATTGGTAGGTTACACATATCCCTAGAATTCTCTAGAGATATCCGGTTTCCTCGCGATGTTTTCCTTCACTGAAAAACGTGCGATTAATTGCAAATATCAATTAGAGACATAAGTTTTAACAGAGAAACTAATTGGTGCCTCGCCGGGTTTTTGAACTCGTGACCCCATCGAAAAAGTCGCACGGTCTCACCGCTGGGCTATCACAGCTTCTAAGTACTGGCCCCACCTAAATATGTCAGACAGGGTATTTTCAACTTATTATAGATAGCAATCTTGCAACTAATTAGAATACAACAAATATCAGTTACTAGCAATTGCCAGCGTCTCCGCCCGCGTGGAAAGCTTATAACCGTAACATAGTCTTTTGATAACCATAAAAATGGTTAACGTGGGTTAACCTTAAAAGCTAGACATATGCTGTCGGGGACATATAAGTCTAAATAAAAGTATTTAGAACTTTAAGAGGGGAATAATTTTGTATGAAAGCTTTAAATTTTGCCGTTCTCGTAATATTTCTTATTGATGCTCCTCTCCTTAGCGTAATGTTATAGCCTATAGCCTTCCTCAATAAATGTGCTATCTTACACTCAAAGAATTTTTCAAATTGGTCCAGGGGTTCCAGAGATTAGCGCGTTCAAACAAACAAACCTTCAGCTTTATATGTAGATATACAGATATATAGATTCGCTAAAATATAGCACAATCCCCTACAATAACGACAAGATCCTCGAGATTGACGAAACTTATCTTAAATCTATTTGCCACTACATGGTAAACGGGTTCGAGAAATCTCATGAATTCCTGAGAATAAGTTATAAAATAGAAAAAAAAAACGAAAACGATTCTACACGGCTATATATAATCTATAGAAAGTGGGCCTTGCGCAGGTCAAGTGAAAAGACCTATAGAACAAATTAGAGAAATGGTAAGGAATATGTGAAAGCGCTGTGTTGTAAATAGTCGATATACATTCCGACTTCAACTATTTAAAATTTAATGTATTAGTATCAGGTATTAGTAAAGATAATCTACATAATCGTTCTGTAACGGAGCCAGGTTTAGGTAAAATCTTATTTTAACAGTGGCTATTATTTTCAATTTACTTAAATACAAGTAAATCAGTGTGCTTAGCTTGAGTTTTATTAACCTACTCGAGCGTGTTAGCGAGACGCTGCAACAGCGACATCTAGTGGCCACTGTACAGCGCCATACAAATTAACGTTACGCTAACGCGAACGAGTAGATAAAAAAACTGTTAATAATTAAAAAAATATTTATTCATATTTATTTAAGTATGCAAGTTTCTTAAATCGCAAAGAGCCCAAACCACTGAATGGATTTGAATCTATCTTTTCACATATTTAGGTATTTTACCTAACACCTACCTTAGTGCAGAAACTGCACTTACAATGCTCTGTAAATAATTCCAAGTAATTAAGTTAACATTTCATACGTAATGTATTTGTGCATAGACAGCGTGACTGAGGGTGCAAAAATAAAATTTATTTATCGCCTTACAAACTTATGTCCATATTACGCCGTACACATCTTGTTCTTAGATTTGTACTTTCTACGCAGCTCCCTTTAGCGTCAAAAGGTACAATCTTATTGCCTATTTTCCTGACGGATAGACAGCGTATATCGCAGTCAAAAACAAAACATATTTTATTCAAATAAGCAGAAGCAGTTACGGATCGTCAAATTATAATGTAGGTAAACACTGTATCGTAATGATATTATTATTTTATATAAAGGAAAGTATGTATGTATGCTTATATACTTCGAAACTGCTGGACAGATTGTAGTGAGGATAATTCTGTAAGATTTGGTGGCGATCAATAATTTCTTTTAGGTCTTTCTATCTTAAAGCCCAGCGAAACGGGAGTACCGTATAATCATTCGTAGTCCTTCTCCTGTCTTTATCACAATTTAAGTGGGGTCGGCGCAACACGTTTTTAACTTCCATTTAGTCCTATCATTTGTCAACTGTGGCACTACTCTTTTTACATTCATGTCATACTTCTCAATATCGAACCATCTCTATTTATTCCTCCCGCTAGTCACATATCCATCGACGTTCATATTTAAAGTTCGTTTCATTTCATCATTTCCCAACATTCTGATCCACACAATACGACAGATCTTATGACCGTTTTATAACCATAGTACCGCTTATGCGCGTATCATACCGCGTATCATATAAATGTACAACATTAGTTTATTTCTGAACAGCTGAATGCATTATAATTTATATAACCTTCAATAGCAATAAAATTCAATAGATTCGTCAATAAACGTACTTGTAAAAGCTATTCTGAACTTGTATAAAGATAAGTTAAAATTGTTTACAGACTTTTTTCTAAATAGGTACCTAAATCCACAACCGAATTTCAACTTTTAAATTATGTATATAATGTACTACAAATAGTGATTACCGTAAATGCACTGCGAAGTTACAGTAAGAATATATGTTTCTTTAATGAGTCACGGTTTCATATTATAAATCACATGTAACGCATTTTTTGGAGCCAAATATTTAGACTATTATCAACAAATATAGTGTGACTGTGTATTATAATAACCAACATTCTAATATCATGCGATTCAAACTAGAGCTTAAATTATAATTCAAAAAGTATATAATAGATTGCTACCTCAGACTTACAAGCAAGACCACATAAAATTAACTTTTTAGTATAAATTTTCAATATTTATCATAATGTTTTGTTATTTCTCCTGTGGTCATAGAACTTTACTATCACAATAGTGTAACAGTTATATGTTTTTAACGACTCACGATTATAATTGTTTCGGTTTCGGTTTATAGTTTATTTTAAGAGTTTATAAAAATTATCTTTATGAAATACTAGCTGCGCCCGCGACTTCGACTGAAAAAGTCACTGAAAAAGTCACAGAGATTATCCCGCATAAATCTCGACCTCAAAAAAATTCTAGGAAAAAAGTATCCTTTTCTCCACGACCTGGTTGATGAGTATCAAACTCGGTATAGCCGTTCCAGAGAATCAAATCATATCAAAATATCTTTATTCAAATAAGCTCTTTCAAGCACTTTTCAATCGTCAAGGATCAATATAATTAATGAAGCTACAACTGGTTCGGAATGTTGCTCTTACCGAATGACTTACTGAATGTAGTATTAACCTAAACTTTCCTAAACAATTGCAACACATTATAGTAAAAACTGTACAAAAGTTCAGAAGATTTGGAGAAAATTGATTACACACAGACAGACAGCTTTTATGGACTTTGTTTAATAATATGTATAGATTTATAAAGACATCTAGCTATTAGTACTCACAGAACGCAGGTTCAGCGGTAGCAAACATAAAGACTTAAGAAGGTATTTTGCATTTACCGATGGGTTGGACGAACGCCCACACTTCGTCAGACTTAAACTCACGAGGTATAAACACAATAAGAAACCCAAGTCATTGCTAAAGAATGCAAAAAATAATTGCTTTCGATTTGCATCCATAGGAAGTGGGCACCACGAATTCCTTTGTCTGCGTTGGTTGAATTAATTTGAAATGAATTTTTTATGAAAGATCGAATTCGCCATTTGAATTAGCGGTAAAAAAAGCTATTGCGCTATTTGAATAATTTGTACATCGGTCAGCCTACATGTGAAATTGAATGAAATAAATTAATAATACCTAATAATAAAATCAATAATAAATTGAGTGAATAAATTAATCGAGCGCATGGTTCAGTTGAGGTAACTACTACGTGAAATTAGTAAAGTACGTACAACTTGCGTCTGTCTGTAAACTTTATTCCATTATATTAAAGTGCCTAGGTGACCGAGCCTTGATCGATAATTTTTCAAAAGATATAAAAACAATATTAAAAAAAAATTAATAAAAGAAAGTAGGCGTCGATGACATGTGGTATTCTAAACGTAGTTTCGAACATTTTCGGTCCGCCGTTACCCACCGGCTATCGCAGCATTGCGTTCGATAACTTAAATATCTTTTGCTTTTAATTCTACATTTTAGCATATTTTAATGCCCAAAAACCGGAATAAAACTAATTTTTTAAATAAAACTAAGCTAGATCTATTTATCTCCCCTAAAACCTCCTATACACTGTCCATTATATTAACCATCTTTTGACAGATTGACGATAGTGATGTCCTAAAGATTCTCGTATGCGATACCATTCCGATTATAGTACCTACTATCATTAATCGAATTACGTACCTAAGTAATTCGATTAATGATAACCTACGTAAACTAGATTACTACTTGAGAAAAGAAATTCCAACTTTGAGAAAACTTATTGTTTCTTTGAAAAGAAGTGGTCTATTTCATGGTGAAAAATCTTCTTTGGTCAAAGTTTTGAACACAATTGGCTTTTCATATAAAAAGTTAAATAAAAGAAAATTATTAATGGAACGCACAGATATAGCTATAGCACGTTGTGATTTTTTAAGAGAGGCAAAGAAAATACAAGATTGGGCAAATATTGTTTTCACGGATGAAACATGGCTCAACGCTAACCACACACTATCTCGTTTCTGGACTGATGATACTGCTGATTCCACTTCCTCAGTACCAATGGGAAAAGGTGAGCGCCTAATCATTTGCCATGCAGGTACAGCAAAAGGATTTGTACAAGACGCACTGTTGGCATTTAAATCGAAGAAATCAAATGACTACCACGAAGAGATGAATGCAAATGTGTATGAAGAGTGGTTCAAAAAAATGCTCATTACATTGGAAGAACCATCAATAATTTTTATTGATAATGCGCCCTACCACTCGCCCTACCACACAAATTGACAAAATGCCAACACAGGCTAATAAAAAGCATGAAATAATTAATTGGCTTCGGGACAATGGAGAAAATGTGGACGACTCAATGTTAAAAGTTGAATTAATAAAAATATTAAAAACCAAAAAGAGAGCAAAACGCTATGTAATCAATGAAATGGCAGCAGAATATGGCCATACTGTTCTTCGGATTCCTCCATACCACTGCCAGTACAACGCAATAGAACTTATATGGGCACAAGTAAAAGGGCATGCTGCGAGATGCAATACAAGCCCCCCATTCACAGCGAATAAAATGTTGCAATTGCTAAAAAATGCTTGCACCCACGTAACGGCCGAGAACTGGGCAAGTGTGGTGGAAAGAACTAAAAGAGTAATATTCTCTGATTGAGAACGTGATATTGCGTTTGATAATATATTATCTACACAAGAGCTAATAATAACTGCTACTGAAGACTCCTCATCGGAGGAGTCTAGTGTTGATTATCATTCCGACGACTCGTGCTAATAAAATAAATTAAAATATCCTGATTGTTTTATTTGTATTCATGTATTAACTAAGAAGAAAGTAAAACTTTATATAATGTTATTAAATGTCTTTTAATACTCGTAACATCGATTTCTACCGATTATTTTTAATCTGTGGCATAATCGTAGTAACCCATTATGTGTGACATCACTAAGTGGGCGGTACCCATCCATAAAGTACAAATATTATTTGTATGATATTTGTACGTAAGCAATACAAAACTTAATGAGCGTGAGCTGTCAAAAGACTGATAATATGATGGACGCAGTATACACGCAAAATTTCAGGAAAATCGTTGAAGCCGTTTCCGAGATACCAAAAATATATTTATATATATACATACAAGATTAACTCATTTCAATATTAAAGATATAAAACCTGATAGAAGCTCATATTGTTCAAAAACGTTTATTATAAAATTGGTGTTTTGGGAAACAGAGTATCAAACTGCATTATTGTAGCTGAAACTTCTGCAAAGTTACATCAGTCAGTCCGCATTCATGACACGAACGAGAAGGATCGATACTGCTTCATCGAGTGGTAACCATGGTGATATGCCTTGGTGACCGACTTTCTGCCGACGCCAAATGTGTTCGACCTCCCTTATATTTATGTCAGCCTTCCCACGTCATGGTAACACGTTTAAATAATGTTGTGAGTGAGGTATGGGTGGTTACTGTTATTTAATGTTAAAAGAAATGTACTCCTTTGCTGAAACATATTCTGTTTAGATAAAACATATATTTCCTTTACTTCTTTATATAATCCGCACGTATTTGCATCAGTTAAAACAATTTTTAAGACGTTAAATAGGTAGGATTATCGAATTTATTTAAGGGCGGAAATAACGCGTTAGGATGATTATATTGAAATTCCCGTCCATTCGAAAGTATGCAAGATCATTCGCAATTGTAATAAATATAGAGTTTAAAACAAATTTTAAAAAAAAACTTTCGAAATGATAAGTGGAAAAAAGAAAAACCCTTTTGTACTCGTATATACTAAATTTTTCACTTTTTAGTTTGAAAACGTGTTTTATAAACTGTATTTGTTATCCATGTTTTATTGCGATTAATTCTTACCTAATTGATTTTTAAACAAGTTAAAAATTCTATTATAATATGTTATAAAATAATTATTGTATTGTTACCGGTTCATGATACTTGTTCTTTGGTTTTTATTGTTGTTCGGTTCTTATATAAAGTTTTAATTAGATATGCCCGCTGCAACTGTTTCAAAATTGACTTCAAAGGAGTCGGTTACATTTAAACATACATACATAAACACAGGTAACAATTAATTAATTAAACAAAATAATTAATAAATATTTATCTATCCACAGAATTAAGGTTTTTCCAATTATAGTTAATACAAAGCAGAAATGCTTAATAAGAATTATAATTATCTTGTACGTATTCCTTAATTAATACGTATAATATAATATAATAATAATTTAATATATATTTTAATAGTTTAAAATATTCTATCGGTCTTATTCATATAAAGTTATAACGCGCTTGTTATAAGTACGAAAATTTTAAAAGAGTGCATCCGCTCTTGACAGGTGCCTTATTTACATATCCAAATAATTATTCTGAGCCAAAATGGTTTATACTAGTTAACTTAATTCTATACTAGATAAGAATTTTACCATGGTCGAATTTTAAATGTGGAATTAAAATTCGGTTACTATTATATAATACGATACTAGGATACTAGTCGGAATTGAAAATTGTTCGACGAATTATTAATAATAATAATAAATTTATTTAATTAGACATTACATCCATTGTGTTGGTAGACAAAAAAAAATGGGAACTTATAGACTATGTTAGAATTACAATTAAATTACATCAAAATTAAAATTAAATTATAGCATAACGACCATTTCTGAAGCACTGTGAATGAATATGCATTCGAATCGAGTGCTTCATAAATAGGTTATCCAATTTATCGTAAAGTGTTTTCTGAATACCGTTGGAGCTACCACGTAATCTGTTCATCATTGATGTTGCTCTTTTCCTCACGATTGACATCATCCTCCTGCCCTCATCCCACTCTAAGTGAGGTCGGCACAACATGTTACAAACATGTTGTCATGTGATTTTGTGATTTGGCTACGTATTTCACGACCGGCCGCCTGCCTGACGTCAACTTACCCTAGTCTTATTTTACGACTCCTCGGTAAGAAAGAGTGTGGTCTATTTTACTCAACTGGATAACGTGTGGGTCAACTTACCTTAGTCGCCTTTTACGACACCTTGGTAAGAAATGAGGTTGGTCTATTCTACTCAGCCAGATACCATACGGCGGCCCTTATCCCACTCCAAGTGGGGTCGGGCACAACAAGTTATAAACATGGTGTCACATGATTTGGCTACGTATTTTACGAACGGCCGCCTGCCTGACATCAACTTACCTTAGTCGTATTTAACGACACGTCGGTAAGAAAGAGGATGGTTTATTCTACTTAAGCGGATACCACACGGTGGCTCAACTTACCTTAGTCGCCTTTTACGACACCTCGGTAAGAAATGAGGTTGGAATTCTATTCAGCCGGATACCACACGGCGTCTTTTCCTCACGATTGTATAAAAATCATATACCAAAAACCCGTACCAGCATTATAAAATAACAATTATTCCGAATTAAAAAATCTACGATTACCTAGTTGTAATATTCTTCTCACAAATTTATGGGTGGCCGCATGACATACTAGTCAATTGATGTTACTCTCCTTGTTCTGGTTCACACCGCCTCCCGTGCGGTGCTTATCCACTTAAAGCCCTGCACTCTCGTTTTCTGCGTCATCAGTTTTATTGTGATTTTCCGGTGAGTTCGTGAACACTAACAATATTATTTCGTTTTCTTTGGCCTTCACATCATTGTGTTAGTAAGTAGGATTACTAGAACCTTGAATTATTATTCGAAATCGAATAATAAATATGCATTATACTTATAGGGTTATTTATGTTATATTTAAGTAACGTAAGAAAACTGGAACTAAAAATTAGATACCGGACGATTACATGTTGAAATTCACAACTATAACCTTTTAAATAAAGTTTCTTAATACTCGAGTTTAGTTAATCCCAAGTACCTAGGTATATTATAAATGGCCGAACGCCATATTTATTTTTGTCTTTCCTATAAGCATGCTTTAATATTATCGTGGATTATAGCAAAATATATATTTTTTATATGCCGCCGTGTGGTATCCGGCTGAGTAGAATAGACCACTCAGACACATCGACTCCTCGGTAAGATAGAGGTATCTTACCGAGGAGTCGAAAAATACGACTAAGGTAAGTTGACGTCAAGTAGGCGGCCGGTCGTAAAATACGTAGCCAAATCATATGACAGCATGTTTATAACATGTTGTGCCGACCCCACTTTGAGTGGGATAAGGGCAGGAAGATGAAGATGATGATATTTTTTTATATGATGTTAATATTTAATATCTGCTAGTTCTTTTATTATTTGACCTTATTTATTGAAAACCAATCATATACTTAAGACTTCGTATACTTCTTCTTCTTCTTCTTCTTCTTCAACCGATGGACGTCCACTGCTGGACATAGGCCTCTTCATGGGATCTCCAGAACACACGATTTTGTGCCGCTTGTATCCAGCGGCTCCCCGCGACCCTTTTGAGGTCGTCTGTCCATCTAGTAGGGGGTCTTCCAACACTGCGCTTTCCGGTGCGGGGTCGCCATTCCAACACCTTGAGACCCCAACGTCCATCGGTTCTCCGCACTATGTGCCCCGCCCATCGCCACTTCAGCTTCGCGACCCGCTGAGCTATGTCGGTGACTCTGGTTCTTCTACGGATCTCCTCATTTCTGATTTGATCACGTAGAGAAACTCCGAGCATAGCTCGCTCCATCGCCCGCTGAGCGACTCTGAGCTTTCTTATGAGGCCCATAGTCAGCGACCAAGATTCAGAGCCATAGGTCATCACTGGCAACACGCACTGTTCGAAGACTTTAGTCTTCAGACACTGAGGAATATTGGACGAAAAGATCTCGCGTAGCTTCCCAAACGCTGCCCATCCGAGTTGGATTCGGCGACTGACCTCTTTCTCGAAATTGGACCTACCTAGCCGGACCGTATGTCCCAGGTATATATATTCGTCAACAATTTCGAGTGCAGAGTTCTCAACGATGATCGGGTGGAGCGGAACATGTGAGTTTGACATAACTTTCGTCTTGCTCATGTTCATTTTTAGGCCCACCTGTTGAGATACTCTGCTGAGGTCGTCGAGCATTGTATTAAGATCCTCCAGGGACTCTGCCATAACGACTATGTCGTCGGCAAATCGAAGGTGAGTGATGTACTCGCCGTTAATGTTGATGCCGTGTCCGTTCCAATCCAAAAGCTTAAAGACATCCTCCAATGCAGCGGTAAACAGCTTCGGGGAGATGACATCTCCCTGTCGCACACCACGCCGCATTTGGATTGGTCTCGTAGTTCTGTCTTGGATACGGACAGACATTGTGGCGTTTTCATACAGACACTTCAACACTTGGACGTACCGATAGTCGATTCGGCAGCGCTGGAGCGATCTTAACACAGCCCATGTTTCCACCGAATCAAAGGCCTTCTCATAGTCCACAAACGCCAAGCAAAGTGGCCGGTTATACTCCTCGGTCTTCTGTATAACCTGCCGCAGCGTAAATATGTGGTCTATGGTACTATAGCCTTTCCGGAAACCGGCTTGTTCGGGAGGCTGGAAGTCGTCGAACCTACGAGCGAGACGATTCGTTACGACTCTCGAAAACAACTTATAAACCTGACTCAGCAGCGCGATGGGTCTATAATTCTTCAATAAGGTGTTATCACCCTTCTTGAAGAAGAGAACCACCACGCTCCTGTGCCACGCTTCCGGCGTAGTGCCCTCGTGAATGACGGAATTGAACAATCGCTGAAGGACTTGGAGTACCGGTTTTCCACCCGCCTTCAGGAGTTCTGTAGTGATTCCGTCCTCACCCGGAGCCTTGTTGTTCTTAAGTTGTTTGAGAGCCGTACTAATCTCGTATAGGCTGACGTCCGGGATATCTTCTGTATAGTGTCGGGTCAACTTGGCTCTTGGGTCTTTTGCCAAATTGACACAGGCTGTTGTGTTGAGGTGTATAACTGCCCAAAGAACTTCTCAACCTCTCCCAAAATCTCAGGTCGAGACGAAATGATACTACCAGTATCGGTCTTCAGTCGCGTTAACTGCCTCTGCCCAATAGACAGATCTCTCGCGAACACTTTGGAGCCCCTGTTACGCTCAATTGCATCTCGGATGCATTCCGTGTTGAAGTGTCGCAGGTCGCATTTCTGCGCCTTAGAAATCTGTCTATTGATCAGACGGTAGCTCGAAGCGTCTACTGAAGACTGTAGCCTCATTTCGTTCCTCTCGTCCATGAGCTTGAGAGTCTGGGTCGAGAATTTATTGGTTCTCTTACGGTGAGTCTTATAGAATTTGGACCCCACCGCATGGACAGTTTCCACTAGCCTGTTGTTTACATCGTCCACAGAAGCGCAGTCAGCTAAGCAATCAAAACGGTTTTTCAGCTCGAGTTGAAAGTTCTCGGGGTTTTGAATATGAGCTCGAGTTGGTCGGAGCGTAGACTTCACCAGTCTGGATCTTTCCAGCTGTACGCATATATTCAATGTGCCTCTAACCATACGGTGATCGCTCCCGGTTTTCACGGTATTGATCACAGAGACATCATTGAATATATGACGCCTGGTCGACATGATGAAGTCAATCTCGTTTCTCGTGGAACCGTCGGGACTTACCCAGGTCCATTTTCGATGTGGCTGTTTCCTGAAGAAAGAGTTCATCATATAGAGATCTTCTTTCTCCAAGAAATCGGCCAACATCTGGCCCCTGTGGTTCCGTTGCCCATATCCAAATTGCCCTACTCTCAACTCGGTGCCGCTTCGCTTGCCCAGCTTTGCGTTGAAATCCCCCATCACAACAGTGTAGAAGGTTTTGGAGGCATGCATGGCTCTAGATAAATCCTCATACATGGCCTCTACCTCTTCGTCCGGATGTGCCGATGTCGGTGCGTAGACCTGTATGACCTTCAGCGAATACCGTTTGGTAATTCTGAGTATCAGGAACGCGACCCTGCTCGACACACTCTCGACTTGAACAATGTTGTTGACAAGGGACTTGTGGACGAGAAACCCGACACCACCTTGGGACTGTTGTTCGCCCTCCCGGTAGTAAAGCAAGTTGCCGGATTTTAGGATCATCGTGTCCTCCCCCTCTCTTCGGACTTCGGATAATCCTATCACGTCCCACCGCAACTTGCTTACTGTTTCTTCCAGCTCGAGTATCTTTTCGTCTTCCCTCAAAGTGCGTGCGTTGTACGTTGCCAGGTCTAGTCGTCGGGGTTGGCAGCGGAATCTCTGCCGGAGATTCTTGACACCCCCTGCCCCGCCGTTACCCAAACCGCTGCCAGAGCTGGGAATAGCGGAGCTGCCGGGAACTAGGGGCTGTGGTTTTATTTGTAATGCCATGAAGGTATTGCCAGTAATCACCACGCTTGGCCTGCGGGTTGGTGATCGCAGTGCTGACCATGTCGCACCGACAGTGCTGCTGCCCACTGTCGGTCTGGTAGAATTTAGGTCAGCTGTATGAATGGTTATACCGCCATTGGTCGGTCGCCAGAGCCTCGTTGGTTAATCTGCAGGGTGCACCGCGTGCAGGTGAGGTTGACAATTGAGGAGACTGATTGGGACGAGCCTCATACTCGTATACTTAAGGACTTAATATTGATCTATGAGGTTCATTTGTTCTTGCAACTGATCCTGATGGCTTAAACTATTTAAAAACACTCTTTGAGTACTATTAAGATTTATTTGCCCCTGTTTTTCTGCTTTGGCCTAGTTACGAATGTTGTGGTAAAACAACTCAAAAAAGATACCTTGAGAAGTCAGAGCATCAAAAATATGTATGTATCTTTGCGCCCGCTCGTTGTAAAATTATCATACAACGTTGCAATTGTTGTTATGAAACGCGCAAAGGTAGTAATAAAGCTAATATATAAAATTAATGTTTGTCTGTATGTTTTTTACAGACTCCGCAACGGCTGGACCAATTTTAATGAAATTTTCAGACAATGTTTAGAATGAACCAGCGGATGATCCTGTGAAGTTTTGTAGCGATCGGATCAATTTAATTTTAGCAGTTGAGTTTTATTTCGAGGGATATTCGAAACCAGACTGCGCCACAGCAACGCGAGGTCGTACTTTGCTAAAAAACAAAAATTTATCATTTGTTTACAAATCACTTTTCTGTTACCACCATTTTAAACTGACACCTAGTAAGGACTATTGAAATTACCATATTAGAATTTTTACATTATCTACGTAGTTTATAAATTATTGTATAGATGCCACTGTACGTCATATACTAATTACTATTTAGTCATGTGTATCTGACATAGATGGCGCATAGATGGTTACAAGAATAACTACATTTTTAGAACATATTTTTAATGATAAAATGGCCTCCTTAAGAACCAATAATTAATTAATATATTATTTGAGTTCTAGTAACTTAACTACATACTAAAATATTTTGTATCATAAATTGTCGATAGAAATTTAATTCAGTTTCTTTTACATATTAATAACATAGGTACGAGTATTATAAGTCATTGGCTGTAGCGATCTGTCTGTTCGCAACGAATTCAAAAATGAACAGAATTTCATGCTGTTTTCTCCAATGGGCAGAATGAATCTTTAAGAATACAATTTTTTTTAAATTTCTTATAATTTTTCAAGATTTTGTGTAAATCGGTTGAAATGTAATGAAAAAAAAACAGAAATAAACTTAATAAAAAAAATTAGGAAGAAGTTTAACCGTTAGGAGAGCTTTTATCGAAAATGTGGCCTTATCTCTTTCAGATAGAACTTTGAGATTATTCCTCATTCAAAGCTCCACAGAAACCTCTGTAACAGCATGTATCTGTCTTTTATAGGATAAGTATACTTAGGTACTATTCCCATTCCAATTTCAAATAATGATCAAGTACGAATTGGTAATTAGAAAGCTATTTAGAGGGATACACTATTAATTTTACTATTTCTTTATTTTTAATAATTTTATTTGCTAAATCAATGTCATTTGAATCTTATTTATGTTATTACTAACAAAAACAAATCATCCCTCATTTAAGGTATTTCTGAGTTGTTTCACTATTCTAGACAAACTTAACCAAATTATATTCATCATTCTTAGTATAAATGATTCAGAATACTTCATTTCTACTTTACATACAGTTGCTTTTCGTAAAACATCTAATACTGTTGTATACAATATAGATTGACGTGTTGCTGGTTTACATATAGACAGGTGATCAAGAGGTAGTTGATAAAATATTCCACGACCTAAATCTGCAGAATATGGCTCTACAAAATGTACTGGAACCTTGAATGCTGTAATCAAAGTAGGCAAAGTTTCTGCAAAACTAATAGTTTCCCAGTTGAATGTGTCTGCATATTTTAAGAATAATTTCTGTAGTTGAAGCAATTCTGGAGAGTTTTCTTGTAATTGCTTGACATCCTGTGAAGGCCACAGTATAGATGCAGCTGTACGTGGCATTGTTGCCAATGCACTACCTCTGTGTGGTGTGCTGTAAAATAGCACTGCCTTAGTACTACTGCATAATTTTTTATGTGTTTCATGACTATTTTGAGCAGCATCAATCAATAATTGCTTGACAATAAGACCACCCATTGAGTGTGCTAGCCATACAACATTTTTGGTCCCAACTTTAGCATCAATTAATGCAGAAGCAAGTTCTTCAGCACGAGCAACTATGTCTGCATTTTGTAAAGGGCAACCTTCCAACCAATCAGAAAGCTTGCTCCAATAATTGAAACCTAATATTCTTAAATTAGAACAGTCTTTAGGCAGCCAGTCCTTAGGCCAACAATATGTATGATTACATTTATCTTCTTCCTCTTGTAATAAAGCAATTCTATTTTTCTCAGCAATCAGTTTACCACAATTCATATCTCTCTTAGCTTCAATTGGTATATCATGTAAAACAACATCAAAGCTAGACAATAGAGCTTCTTCTTCTAATTCTTTTAACTGTTCTAATACAAGTTCAAGTTCAGGATCCAAATATCTATTTTTATCAGAATTTAAGCTATCTTCACATGGATCGCAATCATTAGACACAGTCACATCTAATATTCCAACTGGTTCTACACACTTCTTGTCTCTTTGGCGCCATGTAACAAACACACCACCTCTGAGACCATGAACAAGAAGAATGTCACATACATGACTTGTTTTTCTTCTGTAAATAGGGTATAACAAAAAGAGTCCTGGTTTGTAAGAGAAATCACCAGAGAGATTGGATAAGCAGACAGCAGCAGAGCTAGCTAAACGAATATCTTTAGACTTGAGAAGTCGAGCTAATTCTCCTATGAGACCGTTTTGAAAAAAAATATTTAACAAACTAGTGTACAAACTCAATACTGTAAGAACTTTTAAAGCTGCAAAATCTACTTCAGGATCATTTTTGTATCGTAACATTAACTCTGCCAATTTTGGAAGTAAGCCTAGTTTAATCAAAGTAGATATAGATTTATCTTTTTCATATGAGTTTTGTTTAAAAAGAAAAATATGATGATGGAGGGCATCAAGACATAATATGCACAATTCTTTTTCACTCAGGTTATCTGGCTTTGGAGGAGAACTGTCAACTTCAACAATTTGTTCCTGCATATTAATGAAATATTTAGACAGAAAATGTTGTATGCAACTGTGTGGATTAATAATTTGTATATGACTAATCATGTCCCTAAATTTATACGATAAAAGTTCTGATGTTAATGCTGCTCTTCTTACATGGATAGGAGGAGGTAAGAAATAGCGTAAATCTACACCATATGTATGAGCTAGTAATACTGCTGTATTCTTATCTAAGGCCTGTGCAATTTTATGGCAGTCCCAACTCTTATTATTTTTAAATGCAGCCAACTGTTCTATCGCTACGTTTCGTTGCTCTTTATTTCCATGACGACAAACCCATAATAATTTCCATGCTAATGAATATTTCAAACTCTTCCATATACGATTAAAGTCTATGTAATTTGAAATTTGGTCGCTGTGTTCTACTTTCATAGTGGCATTATATGAAGGATCATCGATGTAAATATACTCTGCAGTGAATTTCTTTTCGACATCCAACACATTAGTGTTAACAATTTTTTTAATTCTACTATTGATTTCTCGAAAATGATAAGCTACTATCAAAACAGTACTGCCACACACCACTACTACTTTTAGTTTTTTGACAAATGGTTTCAATCTATCCTGCAGGCTCATTTTAATTTTAATATAGTAGGCAAGTTACGCATTAGATATGTATTTGTTAGGTAATTAGGTTTATTAGTACAGTGCGTAGTATTTTATAACAAGATAATTCAAGTTACATCACTTCAAATTCAAAATAAGTGTCACCACAGACTATAAATGTGTTTATCTTTTCAAAATATATAATACTGCCATCTATGGCAAATACATAAAAAGAAAATGTTATTTTTAGAACATGAAGTTTACACTATCGACGATAGATGGCATTGGCATATTTGAATTCATTAGTATTTAGTTGAGGAAGGTATAATAATGTTTTTAAAGTAATGGATTCCTTGCGATTTTTAAATATTTTATTTAAGTTTTCTAGTAAACGATGGAAAATAATAAATATAGTTTAATACTACATTATCACAGAGTGCCTTTATAAAAGATTGATATTGTGTTACATGAGTTTGTTTACATTTAGTTAAGTTACTAAGGAGTATAGGCAGGGTAGATAGTCTATTCTTTCAGGATCAGGCAATCCTTAGTCGAAGTCAGTGGATTTAAAGTGGCAAAAATCGGCCTCACGTGACATATGTCGAAACAGGACCAAAGAAAAATAAAAAGACACAAGTACATAGTAAAATTTATTTTAAAAGAAACAGCTTATAATTACAATAAGGTAGCGCTTAAATTTATAACTTAATGTACTTAATGTAGATATTCATCTTTTTAATTAATTTCGACGTACTACATACTATCTACAGTTAAAATAAAAGACTTGGATCGCTTGATATCTTAATTCAAATCAATATTTTGCGTCACAGATGTAAGAAATTAATAACTATTAAAACGTTATGTGATATAGAATAATACCGGTGATTTTGAAATAAATTATTGATTAATTGTGATCAATATATAACTAACATGTTACAACTTTATTTATAGAGGCAATACGTTTCACATATGATTAACGTACAATAACAATCTTCAGATATCTTAATAACCAGATTAGGAAAGGAAATTTAGAGATCATTAATATCCAAATTGTTAGAGCCACTAGAGTTTTACAATCCATCTTTCGGTCAGTGGTTGTTAACCATTGTTTCTGCGTCAATTTTTTGCAAAGGTCTCTCTAAAATGCTTTGATATAGGTAACAGACGTCTAAATAATGGATATTAATCAAAACTCGATTGCTCTTCGTTTGGGTGACCTTATTTAGTAAAATAAAAAAAATATAATCTAGGGCAGACTATTTTTTAGCAAATTTTCTATGTTAAAGTATTTCTTACATTAAATGAAATAATGTCTTATGCCGTTACATATGTATATATAGTAGAATCTTGTTACTTACCCACCCCTAGGGAAAATCCATCTCTTGTACAGAGAATGATTTCATTTTGGACCCAACAGACTGTCCTTATTGTTATATTAATAGAAGTTGTTTAAATTGATCTTGTTAAAAACGTTAAAAGTACATGATGGAGGTAAAAGGCCTATATTTTTTTATTATCTTATATAATATAAATAAATGTTACATAATTAAATGAATATACCAACTTCAATTCACAACATATAAGAAATCTACATGCTTTCTGCAAATTTCTTTAACTTACTCGATCGTATTAGCGTAACGCCAATTTATATGACGCTGCAACAGCGACATCTAGTTAACGCGATCGATTAGGTTATAAAAACTCGCACTAAGCACAGTATTAGATCTTTAGTATTAAGTGTATAGTCTATGGTATTAGAATTCTATATTAAATATGAGTTGAGAAAGCTGTAAAACCGTAAGCCAATTATCATAAATTAGATGTAACTTTTTTTTCGTATAGCTGAATTTGAATATAGAGTAACTTGAGAATTAAATGATTTTGTTTACATAAATAGTATGTATTTAAATTTGGCGTCGTTCAACTTTGTATCACGAATCTATTAAAAACAGTATTATAAATTAACAAGGAACTGGTAGAATAGAATTTACAAAAATAAAAGCGACTTATTAAATATAAAACAACTCATAGTTCTTAATAGGCGATTACGTAAATTAAAAAGCTATTCTTTGGATATTATTTTGGAAATATTTTTAATAAATACATCCAAATCTAACGATTACATTTGATTGTGTTAATTTATCGTATTAAAGGACGAATATTGTATGTTTTGTAAACATATTGAAATGTTTTGTATTTTATTTATGTTTTGCATTGCATGCATGTCTTTATGATTATTTTTTAAAGATGATGACTCCATGATACAGATATTGTGGTTTCAGCTACTAAAACAAGAAATCTGCTTACTTGCTAGTAAAATATTTTTGAGAATATTAAAAATTTATTCAGTCACGAATACTTACTTTTGTTTAATATACTTCCTTACGATTGTTAGCTTTCAGACGATTTTTATAAAAGCCTATGTTAAATAACTAAAATTTTCATGTCTTTAAAGACAGTTTTATTTTATTATACAAAGCCCTATTTTTTTGTATTGTTGGCTAAGGGCACAAGTGTTTCACAAATTACTGATAAAGTGTCGGATAGTTAACCGATAAATAAACTAAGTAGCAGATAAATGTCTCTAAAAAGAGGCTTTAAATAGTGAAAACAAGCAAAATCGCGGCCATTTAATATAGGTAATATAGGTAAGGTAATTGCTATACAGCAGATAAACAAAATAACAGCCACATGATCTACCTGATAACTTATTAGGGACTTTAAATGCTGAATAAGCCTATCAGAAACCTGAGAAACGCAATATTCCGAGATATGTGTCAGATATGTTCCGAATAAGCTAACTGACAGGTTATTGGTAACTTGTGAAACAGGCCCTAAGAGTTGTCCTTCATAATTATCAGCAACAAGTCAGGACTTTACTTGATAACCAACGTAAATAAAACACCATATTACCTTAAAAAGATTAACAGTTGAGACATACATCGAATTAGTTTTTAACACTTTACGTCAACTAACGGAAATGCTAAATGTCTTAACAGTAAGATTTTGAAGAAGATGTGCTTATATATGTAAATGCTTGATAAGTTTAGTTACCAGGAAGTTACAAGTCAATACAGTTAGTTATTTTCGATGTAACTATTTAATTTTAATGTCATATTAAAATAACACGACGGTAACTTCTTACATCCTCGTAGTCAAGTGTCAAATCTTCTTCATATATAGAACTTTGAATCTGAAATGAGAAGTGAAATGGGAAAATGTCATTTTTAAAGTAAAAACTTCTTTAGCGGCTTAATGCATTTTTTGTGAAGGGTAAATTCAAATTATTCTTTATTCAAATAAACTTGTAAACAAGTGCTTTTGAATCGTCAACTTTACTGCTGGTTCGGAAAGCTGTTCCTACCGAGAAGAGCCAGCAAGGAACTCGGTGGTTGCTCTTTTAAAAATATAATTCTTATTACTAGTTACATTAGTTATTACTGTCTTGTACAGTGTCGAAGAGTATTTACGTCCAGGCATTTTTATTATCTAAGTATTCCTCAATAGTATAGTAGGCGTATTAGTATTTAAAAAATGGTAAAAAATGTTAAACTCGCGTCAGAACACGTGATTGAAAATTCGTAAGACGGAGGGAGAGTAGACCACCGGCGCCGCAAAAGTACATCCCTGCGGCCTACTTCGTTTAGTTATGGATGGAAGTTGATTTTTCTAAGAGATAAACTTTTTAATGTTAAATTATTTTAATAGTTCTGAATAAATGTTTAAATTGTATAATTACAGTGTTAAATTTTTTATATATCTACCTAATATAAATTGTCATGTTTATTGTCATTATATTTGACCACATAAATGATAGTACTTTTGTACTGATTCGTGTAAAATTATTCCCTAACCATAGCAAACTATCAAAAATGCACAACGTTAATATTCAAGTTTTCACTTCTGCCCCGTTTTTGAGTGCAATTAGTTTTTTTAATATTTAATGTACCTATTAGCACTATTAGCATTTACTAAAACCAATACATAATAATAATAACTAATAGCCTTTTAGACCAGAAATGAGATTGTAGATATAAAAGTGATTATTTCTTTAAAAAGTAGATTAATAACTTCATCACAAAATATCTTTTTAGCGTTGTTATATACTTTCTCCTTGTTTATTAAACAAATTCGAAAGCATAATAATTAGAGACTATACTACAATCCTTTACGCCGTGTGGTATCCGGCTGAATAGAATAGACCACCCTCATTTCTGAGATGTTGTTAAAGGCGACTAAGGTAAGTCGACACGCCGTGTGGTATCCGGTTCAGTAGAATAAACCACCCTCATTTCTTACCGAGGTGTCGTAAAAGGCGACTAAGGTAAGTTGATGTCAGGCAGGCGGCCGGTCGTAAAATACGAAACCACATCATTTGACAACATGTTTATAACATGTTGTGCCGACCCCTCATTTTTGTGGAATTTTTAAACAAATTCACCCAAATTTGGCGGTGTCAAGAACTTACTTATGCATCTCAAATCCAAAGTGTTGATGTCGGTGTAACAGGTGTCGGCGCTATTGAAGCAGATGGCGGCAAAGACGACAACGGTGTGGGAGGCTTACGATCAGAGGGCGGGGCTGGGAGTGGTGAGGACAAGTGGTGGCTAAATCCTCCTAGCCCACCAATAGAACTACTGCCCAGTGGACCTCCTGGCAACATCTGCCCGTGGACCCCACGCATCCCCGGGAACATGGGCGCCGCACCTTAAAACAAAAACGATTTAATTAATTTTTATTAATTTTATTTCTATTAACTATCAACTACACACAAGAAACAATTAATGATTCGGCAGAGATTAAACAAATACACATATTCTTTGTGGATGATTCTCAAGTTACCTATTACATTAAACTTGCTATGGAAGGAAACTGACGCCTGAACTAGGATTCCCTGTATTTCAGGTCACCAGAGACTTCCCCCCTTACAAAGTATAATAGACTAAGTATTATTTATTTATTTGTTTTATTTATTTATTCATGTACCATAAAATATGTTGGAAAAAACATTATTGGAAAAAAAAGTGTACAAAGGTCAACTTATCCCTATGACAGAGATCTCTGCCAGCCAACCTACGAAGTGAGACAATTTATATTAAAGAAAAAGTTGGTACGCAAATATCAAACATTATGAATTAGAATTACCTTGTAATAATTTCCTAATTTAACAATAACAATAAAATAAATATATAATATATTTATATATAAATAAATATATATATACAACTATAAATAATACAAAGTATAATATATAAATGTCAACAATTACATTATGATGGTAAAGATGTGTAATGTTTCTTTAGTCTTAGTTAAAGTTATACAAGTTATAGTCGATTAAGAGAATCTACTACAGTAAGTATTCTTTTAGGAAACACAGATTACATCAAAATTGTACCTTTTGTAGTTACAATATAGAAAAAAGTAAAAATAAAATTTAAAATAAAATATTGAAAAATGTAGAAAAAAAGAATGCATGTGTGTGTGCGTGGGTATGTGTATGTATATATGAGTGTATATTATGTAGATTATATGACATAAGTGTAAATTAAGTAATAGTGTAAATATAATGTACAAAAGTAATGAGAATATTATTTTGCTATAATCCGCGATAAAAGGAAATATATGTAATGCTAAATGTAGAGCATACTATTCGTTCTCATACCTGATCCATGCAGAATTTGTAAGAATTCATGCACTAGCCGACACCGATGACACAACAGTACACAAGCACTGCACACATTCACCACCACAATCTCAACAATTGTTTCGCCTCGTAACCAAAGCATCGTCAGGAGATAGACTCCACGACAAAATCGCAAAGATATAATGTTATAATGTTACATTATTGTGCAAATGATATAATGTTACATCATTATATTGGGCGACTGGTCTGTTGGCGCAGTCGCTTTTCACGAAACCTCGGTAAGAAATGAGGCTGGTCTTTTCTACTCAACCCTATACCACACGGCGGCTCAACTTACCTTAGTCGCCTTTTACGACACCTCGGTAAGAAATGAGGGTGGTCTATTCTACTCAGCCGGATAAAACGCGGCGGGTCGTCTTACCATAGTCGCCTTGTACGACACCTTGGTAAGTAATGAGGGTGGTATATTCTACTGAGCCGGATACCACACAGCGGGTGGCCTTACCACAGTCGCCTTTTACGACACCTTGGTAACTAATGAGGGTGGTTTATTCTACTCAGCCGGATACGACACGGCAAACCTAGGTATACTTTTGATCATACCCATGATTGTAAACATTGTACATCAGTTATAACTAAACTATTATAGATGACATACATTTTACTTTATTAAAAATACGATACTTAAATACATAACAAAATCAAAACCAAGAAACGAAAAATCTCTACCATTTACGTCACAGTGAGGCGATGTAGATAAGTTTTCATGATTATAAACATTTAACATCTGTTATAACTAAACTATTATAGATATGACATTCAATTTACTTTATTAAAAATCTGATACTTAAGTACATAACAAAATCAAAACCAAGAAACGAAAAATCTCTACCATTTACGTCACAGTGAGGCGATATAGACAAGTTATAATAGCTATGAAACTCGTGCAAGTGAGATCGCAATGGCCGCGCTGTCGGCCATATCTGACAACGCGTTGATTCATGTATACCAGTGGGTGTAAATTTCTGATATATTCCGAATTAAATTCATTGCTGTGAAGCTATAATTGCGCGATGTAAGTTCCCATCGTACCGGACTCGCCTGCCGCTCGTCTGTTGTCGCCCACGTGCACGCCTCGGTACCTAATCGCCTTAACTTAAACAAACCACGCAATTGGATGATTTTGGAAATAAATTCTTACTGGGAGCTTCTATTTTCTAAGAATCTTTATAACTACACGTGTTCTGAACTCACTTGAACTCTTTATTGAACCATTGTATGTACCTATACTATCGCTCTTATTTACAACGACCTGATATAATATGGAAGTCCGTGTCGATTTAAAATGGTCGGACGTCGGTAGAATAAGAGTGTTATAAAATGCACTAAGTGAACTTTACGTTCCCCGCACTCTTTTGGAGCTTGTCATCACTTTTCAGCTCGTAGATTAACAGGAGGGCTTTGCCGATGGGTTAAATTGCTCTCGAGCCGGCAGGCGACGACGGACGCTCGCCGCGCTCCGATCTCATACCACTTCCACACTTATTGGAGATTTATTAGAATTTAAGAGGTGTAAATACACGGCAATATTTTATATTATATGAAGAATTCGCATAAGTCGCACAGCATAATAAATATTTACACATTAATAAAAATGCCACAGGTTATACTTTCGCTAGCGAATTATGTGAATCCTGAATGCCGGACGTTTCCGCTCAACACCCATTTTTTTAAATGTTATTACAGTAGTAAACGTGAATTTTTATTTCATTTACGTATTCTCGTACGTTTCTCCTAATAAATATGTTTACGACATGAATCTAAAATATAAATTAAATTTTACGTTTAAATTAGGTTTTACAGAGTTCACATAACAAATAAATTAACATTTGACATTAAGGATTCACGAGGACGCAATAATCCAGAGGAAAGTTTGTAGTATAAATTTCACATAATATAAACACTTACTGTTTCTATTCAAAAGTTTATGTGTGGAAAACAAATTCGCGTAGATCAGATCAGAATTTCAACTGAATTATGTACCTGATATTTAATAAAGGTGACCGCTAAAAAGTTTATGAACCGAACAAATTCAGGTCACCATCGTAGTACAGTTTGGACTTGTGTCTGGTATTGCGCCTTCGATCCACCCTATATAAAGCAAACAATATTTTTAAGTTAATATCAACAGCTAGAAATCCTAACAACGATGATTTGTAAACGCTTCAAGATTTCTATAGGGTACAGTCATACTTTTATCGGGGTATTGAGACGAATAATTAAAGAGAACATTCCAAAAATTCTAAGAATGTATACATTTCGTTACTTGTATAAACTACGATTGATATGTCTGCATTTTTTAAGTAAGTTACATAAATCGACAATTTTTTATATAGTTAATACGATAAGAAATTATTAGGTTAATTAGATTCTACTTAATTCCTATGGATCCTGTTCTCCTGCATAGGTCTCCAGGAAATGAATTCACCGATGCACTGTGATTTTCAAAGGCGATCAATCTAGCCAGTGGAAGGGTTACAAATAACATTTTAACATCCATCATCATGGACAGGTTTCTAATTAATAAATTGTTGGCAACAAGCACTGTTTGAAACTTTAAGGCCGACTGGACTTTGATTCGGCAATCGAATTTTTTCTTGATATGAAACTTACATAACTAAAGCCCCAGATATCATGCAACATGTTTGTCGGCAAGGCTATGGGGTATATAACATCACGCCAAGATGAATAGGAGAAGAGTAGCAATAAAAAATATTATATTACGAAAACGTCAGACTTTAAAGCTTTCCTTGCGTGCGCTAGGTGAAAGTGAACGGTGTAAGTTATTCAAAAATCACGTACTACAAAATGTCTCCCTCTAAATGTTCTAAATAAAAGTCCACGACAGCATATGTCTAGCTTTTAAGGTTAAACCACGATAACCATTTTTATGCTTATCGACAGACTATATATTTCAACGCGGGCGGAGCCGCTGGCAATTGCTAGTATTATATAAATTTACTATTCACTTGCCAAACAAAAATATTTTAAAATAATCTATTACATTACACATAAATCTTATTACAAACGTTACCTTAAAAATGGAGTTTATATTGGGACCATTTTTTACTCCAGCTCATCTTCATAGCGTTTTCGTGAATAGGGCTGTGGCAACAACTAGTGGCTTAGATACTACAAATCAATACGGTCACCGTTAAAAGAGTACCTGCTAGGTCATTTATTGTCATGTATTCCACGTTATAGGTAAATAAATCACAATATTCATCCGTAACGTGCGTTAAACATAATGCGTTAATATGTACGGGCTTTTTACGTATCCACAAAAAATATTTTGTCTACAAAATACACGCAGTACACGCATGTACACGCGCCCTATCTTCTAGCCCGCACACATCGACGTCTGCATGAATCTCAGTGTCAATTACAGATGCTATTTTTAAAATCTTCACTTTCAAACGATGCTAATTTTGTTTTTATTTATAAATTTTAAACGAGCTGTTAAGAATAATATTAAGAACTAAAAAATAACTCTTAATATTTAATAATATTATATACAGGACCTTATATTTATTATTACTATTAATTATTTTATTGATGAATTTTAAATTTTATTGTGAATAACTACTTTCCTTTTGAATGTTTAATGTGCTGTAATTTGGAAACTGTTCGGTTTATGGCTTATATGTTTATCATTTCTATCGTACTGTTTGTTTCCAAAATATTAAATTTAAAAAACTAAGTAGGGATACCCTTTTTTTAACATTACTCATTATTTTTTGTTGAAATGTCTGAGTATTATCTGCGAATCCACCTATTATACAAATAATTAACTTTCAAGTATACTCAGTATAGTTCGACAAAAATTTACCAAAAAAAAATTACGTACGTACGTAAATGTTTTCCAATTACACTGTTCATTGTAATATATCGTAACCGTTAAAAAAACCATACTATTCTTTATTTAAATACTCGAACGTTGAATTTCTACATCTAGAATTTAATTACAACTTTCAAATAAATGTACCTTCGTTCGTTAAATCAAAAATGCTCGTAAACGGAGCACCAAGAAACGTAAACAGTGTATCAAGGTTGTCTTTCTTAAAAATTATCGTATTTTTTTTATGAAAGCGAACATTCGGCTTTCAGTCGGTTTATTCTCAAAATACCTATAGCATTTAGAAAGATCAAACGAGTGGAGCAAGCGGGTTCGTGTAAACAGACGTCTGTAAGTTGGGAAGTTCGGTAGGTACGGAGAGAGCGCTCAACGCTTTTTTAATAGAGCTACCATAATATATAATTTTCTGGGATATGCCCTCTTTTATAAGTAATTTATAACGTCAGGCTCTTCTGTATATAAATAATACTTAATGTGTTTTGCACTCACCACCAGAAAATTTTTGTCTATAAAAAACTATCGAAAAACCGGTTGAAATCAGTTTCAATCTAATTATTATCTATAGATTCACTATTAAAATAATAATAATATAATTACTAGGAAAGAAAAAATGTGTACATGTAACAATTTGGGTCATAATAACCGCATTAGTTGAAAAACTGTGTTGCAGTTATTAGGACCTGCGCAGCACAACGTTCCTAAGCAAAATTGACAAACTACGAGTAACAAAACAGATTAAACAACTGCATTACTATATTTATACATTACTCTACAATCTATTCTACGTTACGTTAGTACAAAATTGTAGTAGTAATAGTTATATATACTATTACAATTTTGTTCTACGTTACAATAACTATTACTGCAATTTAAACTACTCATTCTTATCAATATTAAACAGAATTTTAGTGACGAAGATATGTATTATTATTGTATTATTGTATGACGCTTAATAGATTTTCAACATCATCGTAGGATAAAGGTTTTAACCAATTAGTTACAGAATGTTTACATTTTTTTTTACTTAGTGAATAAATGTTAAGTATTTTAAAATAGTAGTTGAATTTTATTGATGTCTTTATTAAGTAAATCTGGAGATAGGAATAAAGGAACAATTAAAAACATTTTTACTGACCCATTGGATTGAGGATTTATCTTCTTGTTTAAAATTAAAAAAATAACCAAAACAAATGACAATTAAATACAAAAGGTCTCTTGGTAGTGTGTCTGAGATATCGCAATCACGATCCATGTTATTTGATACTGTTAGTGGTAAGTTGTGTCCAGGACAGTGATCGCGAAACGTGTGGACTACATCTATTGCCAAACCTCGTTTGTATGAGAGTGCGCTTTGTACATCGTTCTTAACAATTCTCTGGACTGTCTAGCAGTTATTATTTTTCTAGGTCTCAACCAGCTGTAACGAATGATGTTGGAGTGTGACTATCAATTTACTGGTGCTTAGTTTGGCTCTCTCTTTTTCAATGTCTAGCAACTGAACTTTCTAATTTTTATCAAGCCAACTTATTTTAAGATATACTCGTAATACTAATTTAAATATGTATATTTCTATTTTCCCAAGTCTGTTTAAGTGATCCTTGCGCCGCTTTGTGACGCCGTGTGGTATCCGGCTGAATAGAATAGGACCACCCTCATTTCTTACCGAGGTGTCGTAAAATACGACTAAGGTAAGTTGAAGACAGGCAGACGGCCGGTCGTAATATAAGTAGCGAAATCATGTGGCGACATGTTTAAAACATGTTGTGTCGACCACACGTAGAGTGGGATAAGGGCAGGAGGATGATGGATTTTTACGTGACTTTGTATACCGTGCAATATAATTGTATTACGTAATAAGTACGTGTAAATATTTAGTCGTTATTTAGTGTAAGTAATTTACCTTAGTTTTATTTTGCGATACCTTGGTAAGAAAGAGGGTGGTCTATTCTACTTAACCGGGTACCACACGGTGGGTCAACTTACCTTAGTCGCCTTTTACAACACTTCGGTAAGAAATGAGGGTGGTCCACTCTACTCAGCCGGATACCACACGGCGGGTCGACTTACCTTAGTCGCCTTTTACGACACCTCGGTTAGAAATGAGGGTGGTCTATTCTTCTCAGCCGGATACCACACGGCGAAAAAGCCACGTAAAACTAGTATTCATGATATCGACCTATGAAACATTAGAAATTTTACACAGTTATAAATAATTTGCAGACGGCTAAATTTAGTATTCTCATGAAGATGCTTGATCGCGAAACTGGCAATTAAACTTCCGTTACGGTATCGATAAATTGTTTCATTGCATCGGTTTTATTCGGGCCCTTAAATTTAAC
The DNA here is from genome assembly GCA_029227775.1 of Morpho helenor. NCBI lineage: Eukaryota > Metazoa > Arthropoda > Insecta > Lepidoptera > Nymphalidae > Morpho > Morpho helenor. The sequence goes on from JARGCU010000030.1 coordinate 13,479,839, forward strand.
AGAAAATATTATAGGAGTGATATTGTATAAGTACCTAATATACAATTATTAATATTAACTTGCTTACGTTTTAGCCGTGTGGTATCCGGCTAAGTAGAATAGTACCACCCTTATTTCTTACCGAGGTGTCGTAAAAGGCTACTAAGGTAAGTCGACGCACCGTGTGGTATCTGGCTGAGTAGAATAGACCAACCTCATTTCTTACCGAGGTGTCGTAAAAGGCTACTAAGGTAAGTCGACCCGCCGTGTGGCATCCGGCTGAGTAGAATAGACCAACCTCATTTCTCACCGAGGTGTTGTAAAAGGCGACTAAGGTAAGTTGACCTACCGTGTGGTATCCGGTATAGTAGAATAGACCACCCTCCTTTTTACCGAGGTGTCGTAAAATACGACTAAGGTAAGTCGACGTCAGGCAGGCGGCCGGTCGTAAAAACACAGCCAAATCATTTTACAACATGTTGTGCCGACCCCACTTAGAGTGCAATAAGGGCAGGAGGATATATAATATTACGTTTTAGCTTCCGTCGTATATGCCGCCCAGATATTCTAAAGCAATTAATACTTCACGTTAATCCCTTTTTAATCCACAATTAATTAAATAATTAAGAAAATCATTCATAAATCTTTTAACCAGTATAAATCTAAAATAATTGTCAATTTCACGGTATTAGGGCATATAGTTGAAATAAAATTTTTATCTGTGCTTACTGCTCTGCTCGCATGGAAATCAGTGTATTTAATTGAAATTTTGAACATAAAGTAAATAGTCAGTAAATATTGTGTGTTAACCATAAGAGATAGGGACATGCTGTCGCGGACTTTTTTGTAGTATTTTTGTATACCTACAATTCTCTAGTTCATTACTTTAATGTATCTCTGTTGTGTCTGAGATTTTTTCAAGTGCGCAACGTTTTAAACACGTTTTACCGTAAACCGTAATGTATTATTAACTTAAGAAATAATTGCAATATCTTATAGTACAAAAATCAGTTCAGTAGAATTTGGGAAAATCGATTATATACAGACAGACAGCTTTTGGGGGCTTTTTATCTATACATATATCTATTATAGATACATGATGTACAATCGAGATAATTTCGATCGTTTGGTTTTTACACATTAAAATCTTAGATATCCTTTGTTTGTTTGTTTCTTCATTGCGCACACAAAAATATTTAAAATAATATAAAAATGAAAAAAAAAGATTCTGAATTTTCATTCAGAATCTTACATTAAATTGTCTACACTCAATATAACTTTTAATTATATTTAGTATTTATAATTTGCCTGTAGGAGATAAAACAACTTCCAATAAACGTATATGTCAACATGTATTTTTAGATGTCTCTTTATCATGCAAAAATTCTAAAGAATTTAGAAGTTGGGTATTTTATATAACCGTGATTTTCGTGGCTTACACGAAGTAAATGGGTTTCAAACATACTGGTGCTCTGCCTTTGCACAAATGCACATGTTACCACAGCTTTTATGGACGTCGTAAGGGAGCCTTCTGAGAAACGGGCTGCGCACATGGTAGGTAATAAACTGTCGATTATCCGGCCGTGATCTATAAGCTATTTATTGGCCGTGAATGCACTTTTCTCTTAGCTACTATCTGCAATAGTGTGTTTATCACTACATAGTATAAAACAAATTCTTTGTTTATCCCTGTGTATGCTTAAATCTTTAAAACTATGCAACAGATTTTGATGCGGTTTTTTTAATAGATAGAATGATTCAAGAGGAAGGTTTATATGTATAATTCATACATTCAATACGGAGTAGAGAAATACTGTAATTTTTGAGGTTTCTAATGTGATGTCGTAAATAATTATATTTTTTTCCGCTTACATTGCAAACGCAGACTTAATCCTACGAGATTTATCAAAATGATGTACTAAGTATTTGTACACCTTGAAAAGGTCTACAGAAAAGTCCGCTCGCTTCGCCCTATAGCACTTCGAATTTAGCAGCTATATGTCGCTCTTTCAAGAGTTTGTTTATTGACAAGAAAGCTGTGAATGTTGTATATAAAGACATTCTGTAATTAATTGTAAAAAAAAATACACAGGGAAAATTGAAAAAGTAAATTTGTAGTATATGAATTTAGATATTAGATATAGCAGGAAATCTTCTTGGTATAGGGAGAGGGGAATTGTTTTTCTCCAAATTTAACGCTAATAATTCAACTACTGGATCGACTTTAATCATTTTTTTTCACTGAGTGACATGGGTTATATATTTTATACCCGTGCAAAGCAGGGGCAGGCCGCTAGTTTATTACAAACCTCAATAGACGACAATAGTTAGATTTACTCTTTTAAATAATTCAAGAAACTTAATGGTGATATAAACTAAGTTCGACAAGCGAAAAGTTACCCTATCACATACATACGTACAAACGATTTAACATGCCGTCAGTTATTTTGATATTACTCTTATTGGTAATGTTAATGTCAAAAGTTTCGGTACCTTAGATTTTAAGTGTGTTTTTTATGTTATTTCGCTATTTTTAAATTTTTCCCAGAATAATAATAATACTGCAGTAGTTGTGTGGTATCCGGCTTAGTAGAATAGTACCACCCTCATTTCTTACCGAGGTGTCGTAAAAGGCGACTAAGGTAAGTTGACCCACCGTGTGGTATCCGGTTAAGTAGAATAGACCACCCTCTTCCTTACCGAGGTGTCGTAAAATACGACTAGGGTAATTTGACGTCAGGCAGGCGGCCGGTCGTAAAAACGCAGCCAAATCATGTGACAACATGTTTATAACGTGTTGTGCCGACCCCGCTTATAGTGGGTTACAAGGGCAGGAATATGATGAATAATAATAATACTGCAGATGTAAATTATATTTATTACTAACGAAAAAAAAACATAACAGATTATTTATTTATTTTCTTTGGAATAAGGAAAGAAATAATACAACATTTCAGGATAATACTATAGCGCGAATTACTAGGAGGCCATGAATCAAGAAGGATGAAAAATGTTCCCAGCGTCCCACCTCGAGCAATACAGGCACACAAGATAGATTCTAGGGCACCAATAACAAGCCAGGGATGAGAAATCAATACTCCAAGCTGCGCAAACTGAAAGTGAAAGTGTAGCACTACGTCATTCAGAGTATACATAGGACATTAAATTTAAATTGAGCTCTTGTCCGAGATTTTAAATTTTATAAATTATTAGCAGACCCGGCTACGCGTTGTTGTAGCTCAAGATGTTTTACATTCTCCTTCTAGTCGGGGCCCCGTAAGAAAATACTTATTTTTTTCCTTTATCTCTTTTAGCTTGGTATACAAAATTTCATTAATATCCAGCGAATGAGGTGTGAAAGTATTGCAAGAAAGTAGTCGAGTCGTCTAGTAATCGACAGATCGAGAGATAAACAGACTTTTATAATATTAGTATATTGGAACTGTCGGGAACGGAAAACTAAAAAATATATATTGCACTATTGATGGAATTAAACCGTTTAGTTGGCTTCGAATTAGTGGTACAACTACTACTACTACTACACACACAGACACACACAGACACACACAGACACACACACGGACACACACTAACACACAAATGGTATCAATACATTTTTTCAATTACCTACTCAATGTCTAGATGTTGACAAAATATAATGAGAAAACGTCGTGACGTGATATGTCAATGGTAACCTTCCTAAAACTCTTGCTATATTCTGTTGTCCTAGTCAAAGTTTTTAGAGGAGGCGCCGTTGGAGTGTAGTGGGCCTCACGATATGTATATATAACCTACCTATATGTGCGTATGTATGTATATGTTTACGTGTGTATATGTATATGTTACATAATAACAGTGACCGACAAACACTCTGACCGAGAAACGACATTTTCGTTTTATCTCAATCAGTTTATCAATTTATTGCGTGTAAGGCACTGCACAAACCTTAGACTCTTGTTGTCGGCGTCAAATATGGTTACAAAAAATTGCGGTTACAGTGTATGTTTTCGGAAACCTTTGCTGACATACAGTCAGTTTCTGCCACTTCTTGTTAATGCTGTTTTTATTGTATCAAGTCCAAGATACATTACGAGATAGAAACTAGGGGCTGAAGAAAAATTAACCCTTTTTCTTGAAGATGACGTGATTGTTTACAATTATTTAAACTATAATTACGCGCTTAAGTAGTAATATTTTCATTTTACGCATCGAATTATAATAATAGCGATGAAATAAATAAATTATGTTAAATTTCCTGTGGAATTAACAGGATTTCTATAGCCTATACGTTATTCTTATGTATGAGGAATAATTGTGCCAAATTTCATAAACTTTCGCATTTATAATATCAATAGGATGCTTGTATCTTAAACTAGAAACTTTTCAATGACATTGATAATAAATTAGACACAAACTGTGCCTACGTGTGAGCAGCGCCTAAAGGCAACTTTCAATTCACTACTTCTTTACTATGTTGTCCTAGTAAAATTCTCAGCGGGGCGCCGATATTTTTTGTATGCAACACAACGATTTCATAATACTTTACTAACCGCGACAAACGATGCCCAGTTCTGCCGCACTACAAGCGCCAAATCAATAAAGCGCATATGAATGACATCTACTAATTAATATAAACTCCATCATGGTTATGTTCTCCCGGTGAAATACATATCTCAAAAGAGGAGCCATTACAGATAATAGAATAGTTAGTGACTACATTCATTATCGCCGTACATTTTATTTTACGAAATAGACACAATATTATATTATAATGACCTTACTTACTTACTGACCGACAAAAAATATTCTGTCCCAACATCTGACATCTGAGACGGCGTCTGACTATCAACTCCATCATCGTTCTGTGCTCCTAGTGAAATGTCTCAGATGAGGCGCCATTAAAAATAGTTGGGGCCTCACGATCGCCATTCACGTATCTATCACGTAAACAAGTAACTTAATCATCCTCCTGCCCTTATCCCACTCTAAGTGGGGTCTGCACAACATGTTATAAACATGTCGTCACATGATTTGGCTAGGTATTTTACGACCGGCCGTCTCGGTAGGAAATGAGGGTCTATGCTACTCAGCCGGATACCACACGGTATTATTACGGAAATAGTAAGTGGTACGTAATTTTTGCAAAAATGGCCTACTGACCAACAAACAAAGTTCTGACCCACTCGCTCAACTTAATCAATACATAGTATTTGACGTCATCTGTCTATGAACTCCATCATCGTTATGTGCTCCCAGTGAAATGTCTCAGATGAAGCGCCATTAGAAATAATAGGGGCCTCACGATTGCAACTCTATTACGTAAATAGTAGTAATATTCCGTTAATATACGTAGGGTACGTAATATTTTCATAATAACCTACTGACCGACAAACAATGTTCTGTCCCACTCACTTAATTAATACATGAAATATGACGTCATATATCTACTAACTCTATCTTCGTTATGTTTTCCCGGTGAAATATCTCAGTTGGGCGCCAGTGCTTATTTATTATATTATAAGTAGGGCCTCACGATAGATATGGATATAAAAAAAAAAAATTATATATATCATCTATCTATCTATCTTTAATACAAAAATATTATACAAATATTAATTAAAGATCTACTCTGACCTACAAAAGATGTTTTACTTCTATCCCTAATATATATATATATATTATATATATATATATATATATATATATATATATATATATATATATATATATATATATATATATATATATATATATATATTATTGCAAAATACGCCCACCGGAAGTTGCCTACGATCGATGAAAGTGACATAGTTAATATGTTAATATACCAACATACACACGTTATTACGTTATTAATACGTCATTATTTACACGTAATTATTATAAGTAGATATACATTCATTTTATAATGGCCTACTGACCTCTACCCAACGATTCAAGTATTATTTCTATCTCCGTCTTATATGACGTCATCCATCTATTACCTCCAACTTCGTTATTTTCTCCCGGTGAAATATTGCGGATGAGGCCCACTTGCAGTTATTATAGAAGTGTCCTATGATCGATAAAAGTGATATAGTTAATATGTATATAACTACCTACATACACACGTTATAACGTTATTATTATTAGTAGGTAATTCATCTATTTTTATAATAACGTATTGACCCTCCCCAACGATTCTTGTATTATTTCTATCTCAATCACTTATTCATTTAATATGACGTCATCAATCTATTACCTCCAACTTCGTTATGTTCTCCCGGTGAAATATTGCAAAATACGCCCACCGGCAAGTATTGTAAAGTAGCCTACAATCGATAAAAGTAATAATATATTTATAATGTATACTGACTTCACTTACACAACACGTCATTACTTTATTTATATAAATGTCATTATTTTTAGTAAATATATTTATTTTTATCATGGCCAACTGACCTACCCAAACAATTCATGTATTATTTCTATCTCTCAATCACTTAATTCATCTTATATGACGTCATCAATCTATTACCTCCAACTTCGTTATGTTCTCCCGGTGAAATATTGCGGATGAGGCCCACTTGCAGTTATTGTAGTGGCCTGCGATCGATAAAAGTGATATAGTAATATGTATATTATACACACGTTACATACACCCGTTATTACGTAATTAATACGTCATTACTTTACACGTCATTATTATTAGTACATATACATCTATTTTGTAATGACGTACTGACCTGCACAACGATTCATGTATTATTTCTATGTCCCTGTTATATGACGTCACCAATCTAACCTACAACTTCGTTATGTTCTCCCGGTGAAATATTGTGGATGAGGCCCACTTGCAGTTACTGTAGTGGCCTACGATCGATAAAAGTTATATAGTTAATATGTATATATATACCTACATACACACGTTATTACGTTATGAATACGTCATTACTTACACGTCATTGCTTACACGTCATTGCTTACACGTCATTGCTTACACGTCATTACTAACACGTCATTATTATTAGTAGATATACATTTATTTTTATAATGGCCTACTGACCTGCCCAACGATTCATGTATTATTTCTATCTCCCTGTTTATTTGACGTCATCAACCTATTACCTCCAACTTCGTTATGTTCTCCCGGTGAAAATTTGCAAAATACGCCCACTGGCAGGTATTGTAGTGGCCTACGGTCGATAAAAGTGATATAGTTAATATGTATAATATATATATATATATATATATATATATATATATATATATATATATATATATATATATATATATATCAACATACACACGTTATTACGTTATGAATACGTCATTATTATTTACACGTCATTATTATTGAAAGGTAATACATCTTTTTTTATAATGACGTACTGACCTGCCCAACGATTCATGTATTATTTCTATCTCCCTGTTATATGACGTCATCAATCTATTACCTCCAACTTCGTTATGTTCTCCCGGTGAAATATAGCAAAATACGCCCACTCGCAGTTATTGTAGTGGTCTACAATCAATTAAATTGATATAGTAGTTAATGTGTACGTATATACATACCCACATACACACATTATCACGTCATTAACTTACACGTCATTATTATTTGTATATATATATACATTTATTTTTATTATGGCCTACTGACCTGCCCAACGATTCATGTATTATTTCTATCTCCCTGTTATATGACGTCGTCAATCTATTACCTCCAACTTCGTTATGTTCTCCCGGTGAAATATAGCAAAATACGCCCACTCGCAGTTATTGTAGTGGTCTACAATCAATTAAATTGATATAGTAGTTAATGTGTACGTATAATATACATACCCACATACACACATTATCACGTCATTAACTTACACGTCATTATTATTTGTATATATATATATATATATATATATATATATATATATATATATATATATATACATTTATTTTTATTATGGCCTACTGACCTGCCCAACGATTCATGTATTATTTTTATCTCCCTGTTATATGACGTCGTCAATCTATTACCTCCAACTTCGTTATCTTATCCCGGTGAAATATTGCAAAATACGCCCACTGGCAGTTATTGCAGTGGCCTATGATCGATAAAAGTGATATAGTTATATGTATATATAAACCTACATATTACGTTATTAATACGTCATTACTTTACACGTCATTATTTTAGGTACATATACATCTATTTTATAATGACGTACCGACCTGCCCAACGATTCATATATGATTTCAATCTCCCTGTTATATGACGTCATCAATCTATTACCTCCAACTTCGTTATGTTCTCCCGGTGAAATATTGCAAAATACGCCCACTGGAAGTTATTGCAGTGGCCTACGATCGATAAAAGTGATTAGTTAATATGTATATATAAACCTACATACACACGTTATTACGTTATTAATACGTCATTACTTACACGTCATTGCTTACACGTCATTGCTTACTCGTCATTGCTTACACGTCATTACTAACACGTCATTATTATTAGTAGATATACATTAATTTTTATAATGGCCTACTGACCTGCCCAACGATTCATGTATTATTTCTATCTCCATGTTATATGACGTCATCAATCTATTACCTCCAACTTCGTTATGTTCTCCCGGTAAAATATTGCAAAATACGCCCACTGGCAGTTGTTGTAGTGGTCTACGATTGATAAAAGTGATATAGTTAATATGTATATATATAAATACACACGTTATTACGTTATGAATACGTCATTATTATTGGTAGGCAATACATCTTTTTTTATAATGACGTACTGACCTGCCCAACGATTCATGTATTATTTCTATCTCCCTGTTATATGACGTCATCAATCTATTACCTCCAACTTCGTTATGTTCTCCCGGTGAAATATAGCAAAATACGCCCACTCGCAGTTATTGTAGTGGTCTACAATCAATTAAATTGATATAGTAGTTAATGTGTACGTATATACATACCTACATACACACATTATCACGTCATTAACTTACACGTCATTATTATTTGTATATATATACATTTATTTTTATTATGGCCTACTGACCTGCCCAACGATTCATGTATTATTTTTATCTCCCTGTTATATGACGTCGTCAATCTATTACCTCCAACTTCGCTATGTTCTCCCGGTGAAATATTGCAAAATACGCCCACTGGCAGTTATTGCAGTGGCCTACGATCGATAAAAGTGATATAGTTAATATGTATATATAAACCTACATACACACGTTATTACGTTATTAATACGTCATTACTTCACACGTCATTATTTTAAGTACATATACATCTATTTTATAATGACGTACTGACCTGTCCAACGATTCGTGTATTATTTCTGTCTCCCTGTTATATGACGTCATCAATATATTACCTCCAACTTCGTTATGTTCTCCCGGTGAAATATTGCAAAATACTCCCACTGGCAGATATTGTATTGGCCTACGATCGATAAAAGTGATAATAAATGAATATAAATAAATAAATATATGGGACACTTACACACACGGTCGTCCGTCCCCAAAGTAAGTAACTTAATACTTGTGTTATGGTAGACAGACAACTGGTGAATATATACTTATATATTTTTAAATACATACTTAAATACAAATATACACCCAGGCTCAAAGACCAACAAATTCATTTATAGAAAATGTTGGCCCTCGGCGGGAATCGAACCCGCGACCCGTGGAGCTGAAGGCAGGGTCACTACCCACTGCTCCAACGGGTCAGTCATATAGTTAATATGTATATATAAACCTACATACACACGTTATTACGTTATTAATACGTCATTACTTACACGTCATTATTATTAGTACATCACTTCATTTATCGTATATGACGCCATGTATATACTGCCTTCAACTTCGTTATGTTCTCCCAGTGAAATATCTATGAGACGCCAAAGTTGTTATAGTTGTTGATCTTCACAATCCATATCTATCTTCTGTACATATATATTTAGGAAAGTGGTGTTAGTTACACTATTTATAACTCAAGAACGGATAAACCAATTTGGCTGAAAATTGGTGGAGAGGTTGCTTAGAACTAGGACACGGACATAGAATACTTTTTATAAAGTTCGACCCCGTTTCCGCCAAGTCACTATAAAACGTAGTATAACAAAAACGACTATGACATGGAATAACAAAACGCAAATGACAGTGGAATAACAAAACATAAATGACAGCTAATCGTAATTTTGTCTTTGGTTAAGTATGGTAAAAATTTGACCATTATCAAAATAATAGCTCAACGTCACTACATAGTATAAAATGAAGTCGCTTTCTCTGTATGTCCCTTTGTCCCTATATCCCTATGTAAGCTTAAATCTTTAAAACTACGCAACAGATTTTGATGGGGTTGATTGATAAAGTTTGAAGAGGAAAGTTTATGTGTATAAAATATAAATTTTTGAGGTTTCTAATGTGATGTTGATAATAATTACATTTTATCCGCTTACATTGAAAACGCAGGCTGAACCCTACGAGATTTATCCAAATAATGTACTAAGAATTACTTAGTACATTATTTGGATACCTTACACCTTGGTACACCTTGAATAGGTTCCACTAAAGCCCACAATAGCATTTTTTGTCATTTTTTGCAATAAGGAGAAGTATGTATGTATATTAAGAAAAACTTACAATTCTATATTTACAGCAACCTAGAAATACGAAGCAATAAGACCAAACAACCATAAATGTTAAGGAAGTTCAATGTATTTGCCATACATTATACATATTATTTGTTCAAACTCTATGTGTTGTAGAAAGAGAAGTACTAAACCTACGTTTATTTACTGGCCTTAAATCAATAAATCTTACAACTTCTGGGGTGATGGGCGTGGTCAATGTTATCACGCCCAACACCCACCGTCCATTTTTTTCAATGCAGCGGTGCTGCAACCTCTGCTGTGTTTGAAATACCTGCCTGCACAAAAGGAGTTGGAAAACGACACAACATGATATGATACGATACGGTACTACTAGGGATGCATGAATACAGAGGAGTCCAAACGAAAATAGTAAATGCTCAACGAGTAACAGTGAGCACCCCACTAAATTGACAATTTCATTCAAACAATCATTTATTCAAGCATCTTTTCTACAATGATTCCGCTACTCGAAGCGTAAACATTAAATTCTGTTTCCTTCATGGAATAGATTTATTTTTGCTAATTAGCAGTAAATTATTCTTGTATCAAACTTTGTATCAAAGCCATAAAAAAATCTATAACCTTTCTTAGAATCGTCCACTATATTTGTTATTGTAAGACTCCATTGGGTATCCAATAAAAAACCTATTTCTTTAACTTACAGAATTTTGATACATCGTGAATAAAGAAATCTTGATATAGATAGTAAATGGCTTTTTTAGTGTCATTCTATTCAGTATTTAATAGGGTTTCTATAGCCTATATGTTACACCAATGTATAAGCATTAGCGGATTTGCCGTAAAATCGTACCAGACAGACAAAGTTTCGAATTTACAATGTTAGTATGTATGTTAATACTTTAAGCTAAATATTTGCACTCCTTTTTAAGAACCCTCCGTTCTTAGTGTGATATTTAGTATTCAAGCTGTGATAGCCCGGTATTCAGATTGTGACCGCGGCTTTTTCGTGGAGTAACGGATTCAAACCCCGGGATTGATCTAATGAGTTTTTCTATTAAAACTTCTGTGCCTAATTGATAGTTGCAATTTATCACATGCTTTTTCTGATTCTAATACTTCAGACTTTTTAAAAATATATATATATATATATATATATATGGGACACTTACACACACGGTCGTCAGTCCCAAAAGTAAGTAATTTAATACTTGTGTTATGGGTGATAGACAACTGGTGAATATATACTTATATATTTTCAAATACATACCTAAATACAAATATACACCCAGGCTCAAAGACCAACAAATTCATTTATAGAAAATGTTGGTCTTCGGCGGGAATCGAACCCGCGACCCTCGGCGCTGAAGGCAGGGTCACTACCCACTGCGCCAAAAACCTTCTTTGTAATGTAAGTAACCTACCAATGCATATTGGAGCAGCGTGATGGGTCTAAGATCTAAACCTTCTCTCCAAAAAGGAGAGCAGCTCTATGTTCAGCAGTTACTTTACTTTTACTTTAATTATTTATTGAAAACACGTATATTCGAGTAAAACATCAAATTAATTTCTGTTGTGTACTGTCGTTCCTCACAATATATTTAATAACGTTAGGTATTTAATAGTATTTTAATAGTTAACTTAACTAGGACATCATATGTTGAAAGTGATAAATTTTCCCCAACCACCCATCTACTAGTACCCCCCATCCCCCTTTATCCACCTCTCCCTCAGCGCTGGAAAATTTCAGTGTGAATAAGCAAGAGCACGATAGATGATAAACCTAACCTAAATATGTCTATATTGGCGGCTTTACACTTTCGCCCGAGAGCACTCGCTATGTCTCACCCGAGACGTTAGCTTAGTTAGTGTTAGGTGAGTGTGTACACTCTCGGTAGGATCATTTCAGTTGTAGAGGATGAATCTTCAATAGAAATTTACAGCTTTCGAAGCTATCCCCTATTTAAAAATAAATGGAAATGGCGATAACTTTGACGAAGTGAACTGTGTTCTGTGTTAATCAGTGATACTCAATTTAACGACTAGTATTTAAAAGAAAGACGCTTTATTTTTAAGTCCAATCAGTTTTTAAGTCATGAAGTCTATCTTCCTTTTTTGATTTTGGTATTCGCAAGGAAAGGAAAGTTAATAGATATTGACGATATCTGCACTAACTTTAAACAAATACATATACAAATAAGTATCTCACTAATATTTTTATAAGACTACGAATAGTTTACATAAGAGTTTGTATGAATATTTAATGTATATATATATATATATATATATATATATATATATATATATATATATATATATATATATATATATATATATATATATATATATATATATATATATATATATATATATATATATATATATATATATATATATATATATATATATATATATATATATATATATATATATATATATATATATATATATATATATATATATATATATATACATTAAATATTTATATAAATATTTTTTTTCAGAATCTCGGAAACGGCTCCAACGATTTTCCTGAAATTCAGCATGTAGGGGTTTTGGTAGAGAAAAATCGATCTAGATAAGATAAGTTTTATTTAAAAAAAAATGTCGTTTTATCTCTGTTTTCGGGGTCTAAAATTTTTTTGAAATTTACGTTGAATACAATCACAATTTTTCGCTGTCAAAGGTAAAGTCACAGTGGTTCATTTGGGGAACGGTTGGCCCGGTTTTATTATTTTTTCATTTTTCTTTTCAATTTTTTTTTTTTACATCATTTTAAAAATTACCGAGCAGGGCTTGGTCACCCAGGTACTTCGTATTTTTTGATATTTTTTCAAATATTTTCTTTTAAATATTTTATAAGATATCAACTTTAAGCTGAACTAAAGAAATCGTGATTTGAGGTTATATTTTTTATTATAACACGTAAGTTGTTATAAAAGTATAAAAGTACAGTTACAAAACCGTACATTCCCGTAGATGAAGCTTGTCAGCATATATATACAATGCTGCGTGGGTGTACGTCGTTACTATTTTTAATTACAGTGGTACATTTTAGTACCATTCGTTTACATGTTATCGGACCACCGTTACCACTGATTCTATACTGTTAAAATTATACTTGGCCGAGGGATTATAGCTGGAACATTTCATTTAAAACTAGGTTAACCGCCCCGACTTCGCACGGGAAATAGTATAAACTAAGCACTGACTGGGACCCGCCTTTTATTATTTTTGGAGTTTTTTCGAACTGACTATATGTTGTTAGCCCTTACGGCTTTTACAGCTTAATTGGGTGGGACGGGCGACCGCAAAGCATCGTTGAGTTTGCGAAATACGGTAAATAGAAACTCTACTAGAAATTTTCGAGTTAGTTATTTACCATAACACCTATGTAAAGATGATGTAAAGGGTCATAATGTAAGCAAAATCCCGGGCAAGCAACGATAAGTTTTTCTGTTAAAATTTATGCATATCTCTGTAGAATTCTGGGGATATGTGTAATCTACGAATCCACATTAGAGCAGCAAAGTGGGTCTCAGCTCCCAACGGGACTCAGCTCCCCTTCTCCAAACAGAGACCTATATAATTAAACAGATAACTTCTCATTTATGTCCATTATCTATTAATCAGAATGCAATGTCCCATATTTTTAAATATGAGATTTAATAACAATAAATTATAATTTTATTTTATTTCCTACAATTTCCTTGCTTGAAAGACATAAAATTTCAAATATGGATTTTCGGTTCCATGATGATATCTTCTCAGAAATCCTTGAAATATTCAAATACTTAAAAACTATATTGCCTTTTCAGATGACAAAAGGGCTGGCTCCTTTTTGGCACAAAGGATCAGTTTAGCGATTTAACACAGACACGCTATCAGCATTCTTGGAAACTTTTCATATGAGCATGATTTGTATAATACTAGCGTGTAAGTAATTTAAGATACACAAATAAATGTTATGTATTAAAACTATTATAGAATTTATTCGTGTACGACGTAATAAAATATTGGATTCGCGTCCAAATTATATATATTTTTATTTCACCAATATTGTAAAAATTAACGAACCTACGCCTATTTTCGTCTTTATTAGAATTGAATGAACTAAAAGTACGTAACTAATACGTAGTTTATATGTATAGATGATAATAGAACGTCTTCTAGGCAGGCGCGACATACAGATTGTATTGATTAATGACGTGACGTTGTGTATTGATTTCGGTAGCAAATACTAATAACGCAGACTGTATGAATTGGAGGAAACGAGACGGAATGCTATGAATCCGTCCTGTTTTAATCTATCTACGTCTATCTTACCTCTATATCTGACTATATAGCCAAGAGTTGGGAGCGAAATTACTAAGAGCGCATAAACGGAGAGGAGTTTGTTCGTATTTGATTTTACACAAAAGTTAGCCTTTACCTGTGACTTTGTATGCCTTAAAGCACAGGGATAAAAAGTAATTTAATAATATTCATACTAAAAATCACATCGAACGGTGTTTTGTTGCAATACCTTTTACTATTACTGAACCTATGACCTCCAGAGCTAAGGTAGGATGAATGCCACGTGTGGTAACGGGCCAGTAAAAGGGAAGTAAAATGTGTTAAAATAATAAATTGTTTCACTTCGTAGGTTAGCTGGCAGAGATCTCTGTAATACGGATAAGTTGAGCTTTGTACACTTTTTATTTAATTAATAATGCTTTTATAACGTTTTTTTTTAGTTCATCATTAAATAAATGACCTAAGAGTCACATTTTTTTAAATATTTAATTGTAATAATAATAAATATATGGGACACTTACACACACGGTCGTCCGTCCCCAAAGTAAGTAACTTAATACTTGTGTTATGGTAGACAACTGGTGAATATATACTTAAATATTTTTTAAATACATACTTAAATACAAATATACAACCAGGGTCAAAGACCAACAAATTCATTTATAGAAAATGTTGGCCCTCGGCGGGAATCGAACCCGCGATCCGCGGAGCTGAAGGCAGGGTCACTACCCACTGCGCCAACGGGTCTGTCAAATAGTAAAAACAAATTCAGACCACAATTTCATCTGCGTGAATTTCAGTAAGTACCACAATTAAATTCGCTTGTCTAACTGTTCAGAGCTTTATTATCGTCATATTCAAATACAAAATCTTTAATATTTAAATGAGTTAATCTTGTATATATATATATTTTCCGAATCTCGGAAACGGCTCCAACGATTTTCCTGAAATTCAACATGTAGGAGGTTTTGGGGGAGAAAAATTGATCTAGCTAGGTTTTATGTAAAAAAAATTGTTTTATCCCTGTTTTTGGACATTAAAAAACACTAACTTATATTGAATTGAATTTTCGCCTTTAACTGTCAAGTCGACGTAGCTTATTCGGGTAACGGGCAGACTCGAGAAATGTGAATGCCAAGGATCGATCCCCAACTAAATAATTGTTTTTTTTAAGTTTTTTTTTGTAAAAAATTATCGAGCGAAGCTCGGTCACCCAGATATTATACCTTATTAAAGTAAACTTGTAAATGCTTTTGAATCTTCAACTCTACTGCTAAGTTTGGAAAGCTATTCCTACCGAAAAGAGCAAGTAACTCGCCGTTGTTTTTTTTTCAGAATAAAATTTTTATAACTAATTAAATTAGTCATTACATTAATACATAACAGAAATAATATCGATAAATTGTTCCTTTGTGGAAAAATTATATTATTCTAAACATGTTGTCAACGGAGTAACGCATTATTCTTTCATTATACTGTTTAGTTGTTAGTTGTTTTTTTTTCTACTGTGCTTTCTAAGTATAACTTCATTCTTCTCACGCGATATATCTAGTTCTACATGGTTCAGAGATTTGTGTATATGATATAAGATATAAGGGCACTAGTCATTGATCAAGTACTAGTAGTTGACCGTTTTGTATGAAATTTTAAATAATAGGTAAGCGTTTTGATTATCGTAGCAAATAAAAATTTAACAATGGTCTACAGCTCTGAAGATTTGGGTATTTGTTAATAGAGGGCAACAGGTAATTACAAAATATTATTTATTAGTTAGCTATAACAAATTTAATATATCAGTAAAATTGATACCTTAATATTTTTTTCCCACTAATTTAAGTAATACATATACAAATCCTATACAATATTTTTTCATTTAGCCAAAAAATATATGTCGTGTGAGCATACGAATGTTGGTATGAATGGAAAGATATGATGCAAGAGGAACGCCGAAAAAGACATGGATCTATTGTGTGAAGTATGACGTGTATATAAAAGGTGTAGCGCCAGAGTTGACGAATGACAGGAGAGAATGAAAGCGAAAAAAACGTGACCGACCCCACTTAAAGTAGGCAGGAGAAAGATGTGCCAAAGAACCCATTGTAATAACCTGGCAATACTGCGTAATTTTATAAGGTTTATACTTTATAAATGTACTAGCTTTTTCCTGCGACTTCGTTCGCGTGAACTGTTGTCGCGTGATAGGCTGATAATAGGTGGCGCTTTTTATCCTATTCCTGTAGAGTTAAAAGGATTTCTATAGCCTATATGTTATTCCGGCGTATAAGGAATATATGTGCCAAATTTTATAGATATTGGTTCAACAGATTCGCTTTGAAAGAGTAACAAACATACATCCATACTCACAAGCTTTCGCGTTTATAATATTGGTAGGAAGGAGTTCTATGTCTAAATGTCTAAAAATGAAAAAATGTCTATGTACAATGGCCTATACGGAGTTAAGCATGGAAATTGTAACAGCTGATGTTACTACTACTCCCTTAGATTGATGTTTAAGTGCTACTGAATATTAGTAAAGAAAATAAATTAAAGACCTTGGTTTTATTCTTTCATGCCAGTTTTTCTACAAATTTTGTTTATGTAACCCTCCACTTTTATATATTAATGATGTCAAGGTAAAAAATACCTGTTAGGGAGGATTTCAAAGTAAATACCATGGTATCATAATTGATACTCTCGTAGCAATTGTGAAAAATATCCGGAAAACTTTCCCTCTTAATATCATTTACCGAAGTAAAAATACATAAAGATAAAATAAATAATTTTTGTAAAATTTTTTACACAATAATTTAGTCTTTACATTATTAACATTGTGTAGTTTAGTCTGTAAAATTAGAACTGTTCAACTACTTTACGCCCAGAACTTGTGCTATCATCATAATCTTTATAACTTGGCAAAACTTAACTTAACTTAAGAAATTTATAAACAAATGGAATTAATTTTAATATAATTTTACTGCATATACATATTTATTAATTACTTTCTAATCTTAAAACAGACAGCAAAAAAAGTGATAAAAAAGGGAGATTGCGCCTAGATTAAGAAGCTAGCAAATCTTTTGATCCAGTCATGTTACTAGTGACACATAAGTGCAAGGAGATTGCATTTTGTATCACCTAGACCTTTCACACTGTTCGCTATGCAATTTCAAAGTGGGCGGTTACATGAAGGCGTATTCCTGAAAGGAAAATCTATAGGTTAGACAAAGACGGATTCACGGTGTACCTATTCTAACTTAAAGGATGACACACTTTCCCTTCCCCTTTTAATTATTAATCATATATTTGTACTGACTGACAGCTACTGTAACTAATGTGTTTATTTTAATTTTAAATATAACACTTATTTTTTACAAAATAATCAATAATGTCAGCAATAACCATAAAACAACAATACATTTTTTAAGTAGTTAAGAGTTTTTTGACTTAAATGACTTTCTTTTCGCTCATTGGTGTTACTATTTACAGGTAATAAAAAAATGACATGAATAAACTACACTAAAATGTAGCACTCATTCACGCAAAGATCACGCACATTCTTCATAAGTTTTGACTGATAAACATTGAAAATGACTTGCTAGATAACTTGTAAAATGGTTGCATTAACTAAATATTTTTAGTGGTTCATGATTACAAATAAAAAATTATACGGCTACGTATAATTAAGTTAATTTTAAAATTACTATTTAATACTATACCGATGTTGCCATTTATTTTTATTTTTTTATAAAATATAAATTTATTCTCTCTCCCTCTGGGCAGAGAAGTAACCTAGAACTAAGATGCAAGACTACTAAGACAACATAAAATATAAAGCGTTGAATGTCTAGATGCAATAGTACACGTAAGGGAGATAAAAGGTTAAAAGGTCATGTTTGCTAGACTAGAAACTACGATGAATACACGCGAGAACACGCCCTATATTTGTTATGACGGCAATTGAATATGATATATCTAGTATAGGTATTTGTTGATACTAAAATTAAAAATTAAAGTTACTAGAGTAGATAAATGGATTTAATTTACTCAATAATTAATCCAATACAATAAGATTACATGTTACTTCTTGTTTCAATTTTCGTACGAGAACAAAACTTACTGTCTTTGTACTGCCTGTAACTTCGTCCATCTATATTTTGTTTATTGACAGACAAGACTTGACTTAGGACAAGATTTGCAGTAGCTCTGTCTGTTTTTCATTTCCCTTCTTCGAATATTTTTGGGTGCTTTTTTATTTTCCGTTTACTTCTAGGATATTTATATAAATTATACAATGTAAAAAATTAATGCTTATGCAATGCTTAAGATACCTATGATAAATACGGAAAAAAACAGACATTTTTAACGAGTTAATTAGACACTTTGTATTTAGTTTAATGGTTTCCTAATGCGGCTGTTTTTTGTAAATTTTATAAATAAACTAGCAATTGCCAGCGGCTCTGCCCGCGTGGATAGATTTAAACCGTAATTTTAATAACCATAAAAATGATTAAAGTGGATTATTAACCTTAAAAGCTAGACTCATGCTGTCGCGGACTTGTATTTAGAATTTTTAGAAGGGAACAATTTTGTAATACATGATTTTTTAATAACTTTCACCGTTTACGTAGCGCAAGCAAGGAAGGCTTTAAATTTTGCTGTTTTCGTAATATTTTTTATTGCCGCTCCTATCCTATTCATCTTAGCATGATGTTATATAGCCTTATAGCCTACCTCGATAAATGGACACTCAATTTTTCAAATCGGTCCTGAGATTAGCGCGTTCAAACAATCAAAGAAACAAACTCTTCGGCTTTATATATTAGTATAGATAAATATACAACACTCTTAGATAATTAATAATATACTTGGATTCCTATCCCTTGACGGCAATTTTAAATTTAAATTTTGTATTTTTATGATCAGTACCCTTAACTATTGAAGCAAAAAAGTCGATGCGAATGATGTCGCGGGATCTATTTATTAAAAAAAACCATATACATACATAACGAGTATTGCAGAGATGGAAATAAATTACATCCTAATAGTAAATTGTGAAAACTACAAAAAGGAGAGTTAGAACAGCTACGAGTAAGTTCTATATATCTAATTTAGTATTTCAGTACATACATTCAATACAATTTCTAAAGTATACCTATAAAATAATCAACATTGAGTAACTCAACAACGGCTGAGTAGAATAGACCACCCTCATTTCTTATCGAGGTGTCGTAAAAGGCGACTAAGGTAAGTGGACCCGCCGTGTGGTATCCGGCTGAGTAGATTAGACCATCCTCATTTCTATGCGAAGTGATGTAAAAG
Source organism: Morpho helenor (assembly GCA_029227775.1). Lineage (NCBI taxonomy): Eukaryota > Metazoa > Arthropoda > Insecta > Lepidoptera > Nymphalidae > Morpho > Morpho helenor. The sequence goes on from JARGCU010000030.1 coordinate 13,500,048, forward strand.
GCGACTAAGGTAATTCGACCCGCCGTATGGTATGCAGCTGAGTGAAATAGACCACCCTCATTTCTTACCGAGGTGTAAAATACCACTAAGATTAGTTGACGTCAGGCATGCGGCCGGTCGTAAAAAACGTAGCCAAATCATGTAACAACATGTTTATAACATGTTGTGCCGACCTCACTTAGTGTGGGATAAGGGCAGGAAAATGGCTACATATACATCTTGTGTTTATTATCTAGAACATATATATAAACAAGACTTAAATTTGATCAATGAATAAATTGCTAAACCAATATAATTTTCCAATATACTAATTACCACTAAAAAGTTCAACAAACTACGAGGAAGACTAAGGAGAACAAAAAACTCCTCCTAGTTTATGCGATACTAGTACACCAATCCCCTGGATCAGTTAAGCAATACCTAGACCCATGCGCTTTCCATACCCTCTATAGCTATCTAACAACGGTGAACATGCAGCGGATTGTTCGTAGTAGGAAGTTCTATGTTCAGTTTAGCAAGTATACTAAGCATTATTATTTAATATAGTTTTAATTTATTTTTATTAAATATATTTTCGTAAGTTTTATAATTTATACAAAGTTCTTCAAAATTTATAGAAACCAAATTTAATTATTACAAAATTTATCCAATGGCCGTTGTATACTTATTATAAAATAATAAATAAAATTGCTTTTTTATTTTATCTCAAATATTAACCCATTTATTATTTCTTAACAATTCAATGACACATACCTAAAGACGGTGATAACGTTTTTTTATTGTATCGACCAATTATATGAAGGAGGTTGTATTTAAAACATGTTGTAACATATTTATTTATTAAAAAATACAATTAACAAGTTCAAAGATGAGTTAATACGAAAAGAGATCTTTTTTGTCAGTGTCATAACGTCGTGTAAAGAGCTCATGAATAAGTGAATATAGCCGGTTTCTATACATTAACTATAAAAAGAGATATTTGCAATCAACTCTTGTAAGTAGTAAGTAAGTCGTAGCGGCCTGTTACTATCCCACTGCTGAGAATAGGCCTCTTCTCTCCGTTTTTGGAGAGAAGGATTGGAGCTAAGACCTACCACGCTGCTCCAATGCGGATTGGTAGGTTACACATATCTCCAAAATTCTCTAGAGATTTTCCTTCACCGAAAAGCGTGTGATAAATTGCAATTATCAATTAGACACATAAGTTTTAACAGAAAAACTCATTGGTGTCTGCCCGGGTTTGAACCCGTGACCTCCTCGACAGAGTCGCACGGTCACACCGCTGGGCTACCACAGCTTGGTCTTGGTAAATTTGTAATATCGTAATGTAGGTACTTAAAACATTTTATTTAATTAATAATTATTTCATTTTAACAATAAAACATAAATATAACCAAATAAAAACCTCAATAACTATAGTAATATAAAAACACTAATTGCCAAATTATAAGTAAAATATGGATAAACTTACTCCATAATAATCATATTTACGTTAACAATTTAAATAAGTCGTAAATAGATATATAGAATTGAATGCAAATGACATTTTAGCTGTCATTTGTAAAATTGTAATAGCTCAGTGGGGGACGGGCATACTAAAGAAGTGAAAAACCCCAGATTGAGCCCCAGTTGCCTAATTATTTTTTAAGTTGATTTATAAATAAACTTACATAGGTACGAATTATGATAGCGAGGAAAGACAGTGATCCTTCTAAGTTTGAAGGTATTCAAGGAAGAAAGAATCTGTCGTGTAAACCTCAATACGTTTTTTATATATCCTATATTATAATGATTTACTCTTTTATTATTGACTAGTATGTCAAGCCCGGTTTGTTGTGCTTAATTTAAAGATATATTAATTACAGTTATAACAAAAATGCTCCGATCGCCACGAAATTAAAGTATGCAAGTACCAGTATCGTAGTATACGACCTTTTAACTTAAAATTATCGTATCTTTTTTATTTGCTGACCGATTGTAATATAACATACCCTATATGTTAAATGAGGCTTTCTACTACACATTAGTAAAAACAAAAGCGTCCAAATCAGATTAGCGGTTTTTGAGATTAGCGGGAACAAACGCAAAGAGATTTGACATCTCAACGATTTTATTATATGTATAGAAGATAGAAGATAGATATAGATAGAAGATAGAAGATAGAAGATATGAATATTTTTTTCACTGCTAGTAGAATTAAAGAATTCGTTAAAACGGTCGATTTCTTGAAATTAGTTAATTTATTGAGCAATATTTTATTTAAAAATTCGATTGTGTACGATCAATAATGATACTTAGAAATCACCTACCTTTAGAAATCGGATATTCGCATTCATTTCCGTTAATTTGGGTCCCATTTACTTACTAAACAAAACATAGAGTCACATAGACAATATAAAGATTCTTTTATCAAGAGGCACTATTTTTGAAATCATGACAGTCATTGTTTCATACTTTCTTATCTTACTTTCCGGTCAAAAATCTGCCGCTCTAGGCTCAAGCTTACTTTACGTAGGTTCCTGTACCCTTCCTTAAGTATATGTTTTGATAAGTAAGTTTTAGAATCGAGTTACAATATCATATTTAAATTTATGTCTTAACAATTCGTAAATTATGCAAAGTCTGCAGAGCGCAAACGTCAAAAACAAATCAGGAAACGAAAGATTAGCTTTACATTAGAACAACAGTTATATTATTCCAGAAATTATTTAATATACAATACTATAAAGTAGTGCAATATTATACAGCCAGACATAGAATTTTAAAGTCAAATCGATTTTAAAATTCAACATTTAACCTAATAAACTCTATGGCGCATTCACAATGACTAGGTGTTATGATAGGCTACGAGAGCAGCCCTAGATCAATAACTTAACGCACCCTGACGTCACTAGCGCCGTAGAGCTTGTTAAAATGCATTCAATATTGTCGCTTAGGCTGCATCAAACAAGTGGACTTTAGTAACAATAAAATATTTAATTTATTGGATGATTACTATAAAAAATATATGTATATTAATATCTTTAATATTTAAATGAGTTAATCTTGTATGTATAAATTTATATATTCTGAATCTATTTTCGGGATAAATGAAAACTCAGTCTTGCCAAGGGGTTGAATGAAGAATTTTAAAATACCTACTTGTATATGGTTGCACAAGTCATAATATTAATTATCTCCAGACGTAAATAACTTAAATATATAGGAACAGAATTTTCAATTTATCCTATTTTAATTATTTGATTTGTCGAAGGTTCAAGGAGCCTCTGAGCTTGTAAAAATAAGGCCTAATATAATCCCTTTCAAAAAGCTCTTTCGCTGATGATGGCTATACATGTAAGTTTACTATTGTGTGACAATAGCTGTTGTATACAGTTCCGATTTAGTTCCCGAACTATTTATCCACCCAACATATTTGATATAGGGGTCCAAAAATCAATTTTGCCTTTCTTTAATACAAAAATAATTATTTGCTTGTATGTCCTTTATAGACTCCAAAATGGATGGACCGATATAAATGAAATTTTCACACTATCTTTGGAATGACACAGCGGATGATCCTGTAAAGTTTTTTTTAACAGTTGAGTTATGTTTCGAAAGGGAATTTGAAATGAGATTGAACCACAGCAACGCGTGGCCGGACAACTAATAGGTTATAAACTCTTTCCAAAGTTCTCGTAGTCATGAAATTTCACATCGCCTCAGTCGATCAGTACTAGTTAAACCCAGTCACGGTTAGCTAACCGTGACTGGGTTTAACTAGTATTGATTATGTGAAAATTCATATTTCATATTTTTTAAATCTACCTAATGTGATAAAGCCCTTAGGAAATCAAAGTAATGATTTAACTCGGCCGACTGAAACATTTCCGTATATCCATCTTTATGGTAAACGTACTTGACATTCTAGTCTAGACTTCGAGGCTGTTTGAATCTCTTAACGTTTCTGAAGTCCTGGTGATTTTTCTTGTGATGTCCGTATTATATTTATACGAATCCCTCTTAAACAAACTGGACGTCATTGAAACAAATTTTATTGATATATATATATATATATATATATATATATATATATATATATATATATATATATATATATATATATATATATATATATATTGTTTTTAAACGCCTTTTAAATCTCATATTTTATATTAATTATTAAAATTATGTAACACTTTCGCATTTTTAATATTAGGATGGATAATTAATTAACTGAATATCATAAGACCATTTTCTTTTTTATTACTGAAAATATTCCAATTTATTTATTTTTAGGTTTATACCAAAAAATGATGAGTGATTTAGTTTAAGAGAAAGATAGTAAAGAAATAATATTTATTTAAAAAGATGTTTATTATTAATTTTGTGCACTTAAAAATATTCCCTATAACCAACAATTTTATTAAAGTTTCCTTCTTGAATTACGGAGCCCTAAAACAGTTATTGATATTTAAACACCGTAGCAAAAGCTTTTAAACTTTACATGATTTACGGCGTAGTCTGAGAGCCCATATATCAACTGGTCTTATCGGTGGGATGCATCTCTCACGTCAGCTACTGTAGAATGGGTAAGTAAATGGTAATCGCCGCTCAACACTTTCGATAACTCAAGAACACTTGAGATGAGCCAGACCGGGGGATAATACTACAATCTCAAGTGCATATTTGTATGGTTGAATTCCATAGAAAAACTACCATCTCTATGAATACGAAAAAATAATGATTAAAAAGCTCATTAAAAAACATCTAGTTAGAAAATATATTACTAAAAAGTAAAAGTAAGTCGCGGCCTGTTACTATCCCACTGTTGAGAATAGGCCTCTTTTCTCCGTTTTTGGAGAGAAGGATTGGAGCTAAGACCTACCACGCTGCTCCAGCGCGGATTGGTAGGTTACACATACGTCAAATTCTCTAGGGATATGCAGGTTTCCTCACGATGTTTTCCTTCACCGAAAAGCATGTGATAAATTGCAATTATCAATAAGACACATAAGTTTTAACAGAAAAACTCATTTGTGTCTGCCCGGGATTGAACCTGTGACCTTCTGGACAGAGTCGCACGGTGTTACCCCTGGGCTATCACAGCTAATATATTACTGCAGCAATAAAAATATAAATTTCCAACATACGAAGAAATCAGACCAAGGAAATACAGACAGTTCTTACGGAAGTAGGTATTCTGAATGGAACACATTAAAATGTAACGAAATGTAAATAAGTAGAGAGCAAGTAAACGGGATGCATAATGAAAAACAATCCTTGACTTGAAATTCTGGGTTCAAAAATCTTTACGCCCCAGAGAATGAAAATCAAGACAGCTGTGTCATTTTACGTTATTACTATTGAATGTTTATTTTCTGTTAGCTTCAGAAATATGCAAATTTTTTTTTTAATATATGGGTGCAGCGATACAACTTACTCTAGATATTTCCTATTAGCTACATATGTAATGTGTATGATTACTTACATATGTAAGTAAAAAATGCTGCACTCGATTTTTAGCAAGACCCTATGCTTTTATGTTATTAGCATAAATCAGTACTGACTGCATACCTTTTCACAAACTTTTTATCGCAATTGCAACATATTCTTTAATTTTTTAATATTTCGTAAATATTTATTTTGTAATACAGAATGGTGTTTTTTTTTGTTTAACGTTCTTAAGACGATTGAGCTTGATGATTCTTCTAATTAATACCACTTTCCACATCTAAATTTACTTAATTTTACTTATAAAGCAGATGTGGTAGCGTTCTTAAAATTAAAAAAAAAATAGTTATAAATCTGTTACCTAATTATAACAACCTATAATCACAAAAAATGACGTCTGCTTTTCAAAAGTAAAGAAAAAATCTATTTAATATGGAAGGGGCAAAAAAGAATAACAAGATATAGATTTAAAAATGCATTTGTAATTGTTATATTTTATAGTCTATAATCATATGACAAAATGTTTGTAACATGTTGTACCGACCCCACTTAGAGTAGGATAAGGGCAGGAGGATGATGATATTTTATAGTCTATGGAAAGTCCGATGTTGAGAAATATCAAGGCAACACAATTATTTCATGCCACGTCTACGTGTTTATTGCTCTTTTTATGGAAATTTCCTTTGGCCTTGTCATGTCTGTCGGTGACTTAAGTAAAGGTCCTGCAGCTTAGATTTAAGTACATATATGTCTGGTGAAACAAAGAATAATCATATCGTATTTTTCGTAACTTACCTCAAATCAGGTAAGTCGCGGCCTATGTTAACTGAAAAATAAGGTTACATGTGTTTTTATGGTGTCTCCATTCTTATATTATTTATGGAAACGCATGATTAATTGTTATTTTTTCTCGCCCATACCGAGGAACGAATCCACGCGGTTTTTAAATACGTGGTCTACTCATACAAGTCATCAAAGAGTTAAATGAGATATACAAAGATAAGGTTAAGGTAAAGGTAAAGTTAAGATATTTTTTTTTTGTGAATTTAATAACAATGACAATTGATTACACCAGAAGTTATTATTAATTTATTAACCTTACACCTACCTTGGCACCGTTGGAAATTCTTATTTTTATTTTATTTTATTTGGGACACAAACAATGGTTCTATTACTAAATAAATATTTAAATATAAATATATCATACATCAATAAAGTTTCCACTAAAAAATGTCACACAAATATTTAGTTAAGAGCTTAACTATTTAATGTAATGTTTTATTCAGTATTTTTCTTATTTTATTTTTCTAAGAAAATATATTATCGTTGAATTTATCAATGTCTTATTCTTATTCGATGATCTCTTTCTCTCTTTCAGTGAACAACCAGTAAATATTGTTTATTAGTTATTAGCATTAACTTTCCTAACCAACCACTTACCTTATCAATTATATCTTTTTGAATATAAAAATGATTAATTGTACAAATATGGTAAAATATCGGTATTGAAGTTACGTAGGCTATTTATTGTCTCGGTACAGAGGTCCACAAAAGGAAAGCACCAGGCAGGGCCTAGTTTTTATAATATATATAAAAAATGTAGAGCTGCGATAGCCTAGCGATGAGACCCTGCTGCTCTTTCGTGAGAGTCACAAGTTAAAACCCCGGGCAAGTATTAACGAGTTTTTCTATTTAAAAAAATTATGTGTCTACTTGATAATTACAAATTAACACACGCTTTTCGCAGAAGAAAACATCGTGGGGAAACCTGCAGAAAATTTTGGGAATATTTGCAACCTACCAACCCATTGGACCAGCGTGGTGACTCTTAGGGAGCTAAGACTGGACTAAGGGAGCTAAGGAATGGAGAGTCCTCCTATCCAGAAATAGAGAGAGGGGGCCTACGCCCAGCAGTGGGATAACAACAGGCCTTTACTTTACTTTTATATAAAAAAAAAACTAAATAATGTTAAGTTATAATTAAATAGCATACACAGAATGGTTTGTTTAGTTTTAATTTCTCTTCTAAAGGAGGCCATAGATCGGTAGTTAAGAATTTTTATTAGAGGAACCTGTTCGGTCATCAGTTTTTATTAGTAACTAATAGTTGCCGCCCACTTCGATAGGCAAACATTTTTACATATAGTTTTCTTAACTAGGAAAGTATTATAAATGTTTTAGTTTTAAGTATTAGGAGTATTATATCACTATTACCACTATTAAGAATGATGGAGTCATTACAAATATACGAATGAGCCATTTTAAAGTGGTTACTGGTTAAACAAACTCGAAAGCTCCTTCTCTTATATCGGTGGTCGATTTGGAATTACGTAACGCATGTAAGTGTTTTTTTTGTACCTGTATTTTTTTAAATTAATAAAACGTTTTTAAGAGTACATACATACATCATCATCTTCCTGCCCTTATCCCACTCTAAGTGGGGTCGGCACAACATGTTATAATAATCGAAAATATAGTATAATAGACTCGAAATAAGCACCTATTATCTCTACACATTTATCTGTTAATAACTATAAAGTTATATCTTTATCAACCTATATAAGTATATTGACACCCCGCCGTGTGGTATCCGGCTGAGCAGAATAGACCACCCTCATTTCTTACCGAGGTGTCGTAAAAAGCGACTAAGGTAAGTTGACCCACCGTGTAGTATCCGGTTAAGTTAAATAGACCACCCTCTTTCTTACCGAGGTGTCGTAAAATACGACTAAGGTAAGTTGACGTCAGGCAGGTGGCCGGTCGTAAAATTCGTAGCCAAATCATGAGACAACATGTTGTAACATGTTGTGCCGACCCCACTTAGAGTGGGATAAGATCAAGCAGATAATAATAAGTATATTGACAATGAGGTAAGTATATTGAACCTGCAATAGGTTTTATTGACTGAGGAAAGGATGGCTTATTCAAAGAAGTTACCAATACACGGACATATATCTCTAATAAAAACACGAATCGAAAAAAAAAATTGTCTTATATCTTACATATCCTCGCCACGTTTTATATAAAAGCACGATATAGTAAGTAAAACTAAGATAAATCGGTTGCTTACTACGTGGTTGATTACTGATTAAGTAAACCTACATAGGTCATTATAATAAAATAATAAGCATTATCTGATATAATTTCTGCGTGTATAATTTCTTACATATGACATAACCTTTAAATAAGTCTATATTATTTGTAAATCTTACCGCCCAACAGTAAGATTCACAACACATTATAAATATAAATTGGTCATATAAAACATTGATTTTTTGATAGTCTTACACGTGAATACGACTACGAATCCGACGAAAACGAAACTTTAACACGCGTATTTAATAACAATAATAATACGTGAACTCACCGTGTTCGTTAGCGACAGCGTACTGATAGGAAGGAATGATATCTGGTAGTTGCCGCGACGGTGAAGATGTTTGAGGCGGGCGGTAAGCCGTGTCCACCGGCCCGTACGCCAGGGGCCACTCTCGTTCTCCCATACCACCATAGGCGCAATACTCTCCGCCGTAAGGGAGCTGCTGGCTCGATCCCGAGTGGGTGTAAGCGCATGTACCATATTCGATGGATGGGGTGCTGCTCACGCCAACGCCACTGCCGCTCGCCAGCTCGTAACCTGTCGCCTGAGGCGGCGGCAGAGAGCCGACGCCGCCACCACACAGGTATCCGCTACCTCCGAACTGAGGTTTTAAGGCTTGACACTTGCGCCGAAAACCTCGCGGTCGCCGTCGAAAAGATCCCTCCTCGAACATAAACTCGGAAGATGGGTCGATGGTCCAGTAGTGCCCCTTACCGGGCCTGCCTAGCCCCTTCGGCAGTTTGACGAAGCACTCGTTCAAGCTGAGATTGTGTCGCACGGAGTTTTTCCATCCTTGATAGGAGCTCCGGAAAAAGGCAAATTGCTGCTGCAGAAACGCGTATATTTCGCTCAGAGTGAGTCGCTTGTTCGGCGAGTGTCGAATGGCCATGACGATGAGGGCTATGTAGGAGTACGGTGGCTTTTCCTGGCGGCGCGTGGCGGGCGCGCGGCGCGCCGCCTCGTTGTTTCGATCCTCGGTCTTCATGCGTGCGCGTCGGGACGCAAACCGGTGAACAGTGCGCACCGCCCATCGTAGACGCGCGCCGTGCGCCCGCGCCGCCCTAAGCCGCGCCCCACGTCCTGCCGACGCTGCGCCGAGTTGGCCCGGTACCCACACCCACATAGGCACACATTCAATACGCATGCTTTATACGCACAAACGGAATGGACAATTTAAAAAAATCACGCGTTGTCGTTTTAATTGAACACAATTTTTTTTTAAACCATTCGTAGTTAGTAGTCAGTAGTCAGTTATTTTTAAGCCAATTCTGTAAAGGATGCGTGTAGAGATGCGAAGGAAGCGTGGAGACGACGCGAACTGCCCGTTCTGGCAGCCTGGATCGCACACAAACTTGTACAAACACTAAACGGAGGAAAACCCGCTTAGACAATAATATTTACCCGTGGCAAGGACGCCTGTCGAACGCCCGCTCTTGACCTAGCACAATTAAACCAAACATTTTACTAGATCTATAAAACAGTTAAACGACGTACACCAAATATTTACCATAAAGCGTAAACCAAAAGTTTTGCATTAAACTTGCCCGATTTATTTACACAAGCTCGTGTAAACGGGACGCGACTTGGCAGTTTCTATCTTATCTCCACGCAGTACGGGTACATTTATCAGATAGAAAAATTCGGAACAAGCGATTCGAAACGAAACATCGAGGAAGTCATTGTAGCTAACCATGCTATTGGGTTGTGAACTCTGTTGTCAACAGCAAAGGTTTCAATTTGATTTCTCGGACGCTTTTATACAATAGTTGCCGTTCATTGTCTACTTTGGTTTAGACTAGACGAATAAAAAAAAGACTCGTGCAATACCAGCTCTATTTCAAATAGATAATCCTTCCACTCCATTTAATTAAACTTAACAAAAGTGAAGTAAAAGCTTAGTGTTAAAAAACTTTTTAAAAAAAAGCTATAGGTGCACTGTAATCTATAAATGATTCTAGACTACCTAGCAATTGCACAATAGTTATGAATTATAAGCAAGCCTGCAATATGTATAATAAAACACACATAAAATAATTTTGAGTTTTAAAATATAAATAAGACCTGATAAAGTTACTCCACACAAGCCAAATCAAGGGAGTTGTTTTATATCGATTTTGTCAATACCATAATGGTCTTAGCAACTTGCACGTTATCATATTTCATACAAATACTTTGTTAATTAAATATAGCCGTGTGGTATCCGGCTAAGTAGAATAGTACCACACTCCTTCTTACCGAGTTGTCGTAAAATACGACTAAGGTAAGTTGACGTCAGGCAAGCGGTCAAACGAAAAAACGTAGCCAAATCATGTTACAACATGTTTATAACATGTTGTGCCGACCCCACTTAGAGTGGGATAAGGGCAGGAGGATATATATATATACTTTGTTAATTAAATTATAAGTAATATTAACTTTGGTAAGTGTCGGAGTATTCGAGTATTTCGAAAAATGACGGAATTATACTTTCCATAAATTTCTCGTTTGTAGAATATAAATACATAAATTTAACAACTACCCGAAGAGCTGTTGCAACTTATATATGAGCAAAATACTTGAATCAGCGGGCGTAGAATAGTTTGTAGGATGTCATATCTTTTTTAATTCAGTAGCAGATTAGTATACAAATATTTAATCGGAGTCTATTGATTCCATGTATAATTATAGAACAACGCTAGGTGAGAAGTCGCGGCGCGTTGCTATGTGCGAGGCGTCGGCGTCGGGTTGCTGATCTCTGCTATAAACAATCACGTCGTGCCGCCAGTAGTAAACACTACCTCTATAATACTTTGATGATTCTACATTATTATTCATAGCTCTTAGTGATTTTGATTTTACAACAAACTATATTAGCGAATCCATTATTAATTTTAGTTTGTACAGACGCACGAGTTTTTTGCAGTCTGATTTCATTTCAAGTGAAATTCTTTTTTAGGTATTGCATTTGCGGGAGTTGTATAACTTTGATACGAACAATAAATTAAAGTGGATCTACTTTTCTCACTCTAGCGCAAATTTAGATACTGTAGCGAGAAGAGTTGAAGATGTTCTGAGACGTGCGTTGGGAGCGAGGCTCCGCCTACAAGATGGCGATGCTGTGATAGTACGGACAGCCGCGCGCGCATCTCTGCATGATCTTGAACCCTCCATTCATCACCATTTACGAGCCAGCTATGTTTGCTTTGAGGTTTTTACGGTTTCGGCTTAAAATTGGTGTGCAATTAGACATTTATAGTTCCTTGTAAATTGATTGTCGGTCTCGTGGGTTAAAACTGTTCCACGTTTGAAATCTTAATGAAATTTTTAAGATCAGCCGATACAAGGATCGTTATCCTATCAAGGAATATTGAATTTACTATTCGATTAATGTTATTTTCAAAAGATGATTTTCAATGTAAAACTAGTATCGTAAGGTAACCTGTAGATCTTATAAGTTCTTAGGATATGTGTAATATAACCAATCCGTGCTGTTTTAAAGTGGTGGGTTTAAACTTTATAAAAAATAAAAGAGGAAGCTAATGCCCAACCGTAGGATAGACAATAAAAAAGATATTAAAGAAATTATATCAAAATACATACAACTCAATACTGAAAAATAAAATGGGCTTGATCTTTCAATGAGTGCTGATTGTTTAACCCTTCTAACACAAAAACAATGGTATCAAGTTATCCATAAATATTTGTGACTTTCCATCATCAATTATTATATCCAAAGAGCACACGTTGGTTTCTTTAAATTTTGCTTACACAATCTTCCACTAATTCCTCTAAATATTTGCGCAAAAATTGTGTCTTCCCTATTTTCTAAAATTATGTATTTAATACTAAACCTATAATAGGCGCCGTACTGAATAGCCTGCAATAGATTGAAAGTTTCTTTTCTCAGAACTTTATAAGGTTTTGATGAAAATAGATGTATTGATAATAATTAAGAATTAAGAAATCAATTGCTACATACATATTTTTAAATTAAAAACAAGTCAAATTAAAATGGCTTTTAAAAAGCTTTTAACAAAGTTTCGTGTCCCTAATGTTAACCGTTAAAGTTTCCGCGTCGCGTTTCCGGAGCCAATCCTGGCCGTAGTATCAGGTCATGCTTATCATATGCATGCATTGTAATTGAGACTGGAGCAGTATGTAAAATTTCAGCTCAAACGGAGACCGGGAAGTGGCTCAAATTTAATTTCCAAGATTCCATCTTCACATACATACATTGCAAGTTAAATAAAAGCTCTTAATTAATTTAATTAAAACCTGGGACAGAATACGCCAATGGTATGTATCTCGCTTAGATAATAGCTGCACAAAGAACACATTATCATCGGATATTGGCTGCGATGAGCTTTCATCGTTTATGAAAAATATACTAAAATTTAAATTCCAAAGTTGTAATATTTGAACTTAAATGTTGTTTTTTATGTTTTCATTTTTATTTTATGTTTATTTTTAGGTTTATAATTGTTATTAATTGTAACTAAGAATGATGAAATATGTAATTAGTACCTACTGCAAAAGTAATTTAAAACTATTTTGGATAATTGTTGGATTATAATATTTAATGTTGTTGGAGATCCGAATAATTGAATAAAGAATTAATCAGACGATTCATTATAAAAACCTTATTATTAGTTTTGCTGTCATTATAAATAATTTATAGAAAGGCGTTACTTTGCGGAGATCCATAATACAAAAGTAATAATAAAATAATTTTGCGGATTATAGCAAAATAATGTTATTGTTAATTTTGTCGTTACAAATACTGCAAAATAATAAAATTGATTTATAATAATACTGTGAAACACAAACACATCTTAATGATTAGTAAAATTCAACGTTAGATATAAGCATTCTTATCTTATATTAATATTATTTCTAGGAGCTATAATAAAACCAAAATTCCGTTGTCATCAGTTAACAAATATCCAGAAGTAATAATAGAGTTGTAGGCTCATGGGTTTTAGACGCCTTCATCATTGCGAATGCTTTATCATTGTTATGAATAGGCAGTGTGTGAAAATATTTTATGGGTATATTGTTGTTTATATCAATGAAATTGCTGAATCAAATTGCCAGAAAATAATGCAACAATGTAATAATGATCATCAAATTTAGCAACGTACTAGAAAGAAATATTGATGGCGAGAATTGTTTAAACCGGTTTTTTTTCGAAAGAATGTCAACAAGAAACCTCCCCAAAAATCGATTACTTTTCTCCCATTGCACAATTAACGAGCCAATCTTATACCTCTATATTATAGGGTTATACCAATATTACTTTGCCCTTTATTTCACATTCCCTGGCTTTGCTTGTTGTCATCCCGTCTAGTTTGCAAAGACACGTGCGTTGTAGGACTTAGGTCTTGGCACTGCCGTACTATCACCAAAATGAAAGTTCACACACACATGCTCCTTCCTTAAATCACGCATGCGCTTTAAACCTAGATTTTAGGTTGACCTCTTCACCGCTTCTGTTGTGCTGGTAACTTGACAATAACTTTTAGTTATAACTATCAAACTTTTGAAACTATTCGATATCGTTCGTAGAAAAAAATATGACGAAATGATGTTTTTTAACATTTGCTTCTGGATTAAAGGGAGAAATGTAAAGTTTGTAAATAATGATAACATTTAAAATAACGCTACTTAACGCTTTTCCAGATATACTTAATTAATTAATTAAATTAAATAACCTATAAACTAGCTTTAAACTAGGTATAATCCAATCACATAAATAACAGGATGTATAGAATAAAAAAATACATTCAAACACTTCATTCATACACTCAAAAGTTCGATTAGTTAAAAATTAAAATTTAGATAAAGGGTTCAAAGAAATCCTTAAGCCGTGCCACTGCTTTAAGTATTGAGATAATTTGATCCAAAAACAACATGTTCACGTGTTGAAAACAGCGTCCATCATTTGATCTCCAAAACTCAACGCAATGACGGCACAAAAGGCGTACGCTCGTACAAGTAAAGCGATACCGTAAATTACATTTTATGACGAAGCGGCCATGTGCATTGCGTCCGTCGACGACGTACGGGCCCGCGCTGTGCGATTCGCGACGCGCCTCCGCTTCAGCGTTGCTTTGTGGGCAATTGTTTTAATATGAACCAGACTTGAGGAAGCGAATAGATTTATTTCGACAATTTCATTCGCGGCTCCTCAATGTAAACATTTCGCCGGGGAAAGTAGACTGTGGAGAAATCTGAATGTACTAACTAATATCAACAACGCTAAATCTGATGCACTGGTAATAGGGAATGTTTGCAACTTATCACATTAATATTTCATTGAGCTTAAGGTACATAGACTTAAGTAGATTCCAATTAACAAACTTCTTTCATTTAGTTAATATATTAAAATAACTAAGTCTGTTGTATGATTAATTATACGTCGTGTTTTACTCAAGTACCAATAGATATTGCGAATATATATTTATTTATCTTTAAACAAGTTTTCGATAAGAGGAGATGAAAACGTATCGAGCGTCTCGGCGGTTTTCCAAGAAAAACAGTACCAGATATCGTTGTACCTATTGTATCGCAGGCAGAAATTGATTACACATAGTTGTGTATAGACGTCTGTAGAATGTTCTATTTACACTAAAACACGTAGCCCTGGTTTTAATCACACTGCTCTGGAGATGAAGTCTTACATGGCGTGGCCAAAAAATTGAGGACTATCGTATATAAGATCATTAGCTTTTACCCGCGACTTTGTTCGCGTGGAGTGTTATCCTGTGATAGGTTGAAAATGACGCTTTTCAATATCATCCTGTACAATTAACAAAATTTCTATAGCTTATATGTTATTCCGGTATATAAGGAATAATTGTGTCAAGTAACATCGATATTGGTTAAGCGGATTAAAAAGATGAAAGATCGTCGCCGTGAAAGATTAATAAACATACATCCATACTCACAAACTTTCGCATTTATAATATTATTAGGATTAAGAGTTTAATTAATAAATCTTTACACCTGGAGTAACACACAGTCTAGTTTTTATTCTGAGTAAATTTATGGTTTTGTCCTATGTTCAAATAACTAATGGCAAAACAATTAGTATTAGTTAGTATTAGAGCAGGTCGATTATACCACTTTTAAAAAATATGTTGTACATTCCATTCCAAATGCATCCTTTGTTAAGAACTACTACTTGACATAAACAACTTAACCGAGGCATGGACAGAAAATGCACGGGATAAGTTGTATGTATTAAGAAATCTATTCCATTGTATTAATCAATAACTAAATAAATAAACTTCTCCAAATTTCTCTAAACTAATAAATAAACTTCTCCAATGGCGTAATCCATAATTGAAATAAAGATTTTTAGACATACCATTGTTTCGCTGTTATATATTATAGTTAAGTTAAAATCATTTTGGAGTATTGTATTGTCTTAAAAAAAAAATATACGCTTCCTTGACAGAAACACAAGAATACCAAAAGGGTTCTTGACACGTCGATATTCCATAATTTTTTTACAAAAATGTAAAAGTTATGTCTAGGATAGACAAGTTATGTCTAGAATTGATAAATTGCTAAATACATTGATGATAATTTCCATAGATTGATTTTCTTTTTATACTATCAGATATACTATAACGTATATATATGTAGGATAGCACCATAGTTACCAAATAGTTAGAAGCAATAAAATACCTATATTGCGAAAACGGAAAAATTTAAAGCTTTCCTTGCGTGCGCTAAGTAAATTGTGAAAGCTATTCAAAAATCTCTTATAATTAACTTTCAAAATTTCAATTTGGAAAAAGATTTGTGGCACACTGATTTCTATGTGCGCGAAGCTGCTGGTACAGCTAGTATTATAATAAATACCATAGAGTACATTTAAAAAAAATACAACATATATCGCCCAATCCGAATAATAAAGCTACATCTCTCATACATAAGCATAGGAAATGTGACTGGCAATATAGTAGTTATACCCAAATAGTTTAAAGTTATAGAGCGACTAATGCGGCTAATTTTACCATTAAAGCGGTTCCGGTGCCTTTATATATAACCAATTATAATAAATAGAAGTTATCTTAGTCCTGACACAAGTCTTCTTAGCACCTTGTGTTACATTTAATCACACTCGTATAACAAAGAATCAACAATACTTACCCATTGCTATAATTGCTTACAGGAATTGCAGAGATCGTTTTAACTAGTAACGCCTACATTCGCATAGAGATCCATTACGATCCGGTTAATGTAAACAACGCCATCGGCCGGCGACTTTAAAGGCATTACAGGGCAGCTGAGACTTCGGATCGCTTTTTGTTCATGCCGCACAAGATGATTTAAATTTGGACTTCGTCCAGTCATACTAGTGGATATGTCTATCTTTACGTAATAAAAAGTATCAACTTTATTTTATTTTATAGTTTTTAAATAAATTACGCCGTGTGGTATCCGGATGAATAGAATAGTGCCACCCTCTTTTCTTACCGAGGTGTCGTAAAAGGCGACTAAGGTAAGTCGACCCGCCGTGTGGTATCCGGCTGAGTAGAATAGACTAACCACATTTCTTACCGAGGTGTCGTAAAAGACGATTAAGGTAAGTTGACTCACCATGTGGTTAAGTAGAATGACAAGTTGACGTCAGTCAAGCGGTCGGTCGTAAAATACGTAGCCAAATCATGTGACAACATGTTTATAATATGTTGTGCCGACCCCACTTAGAGTGGGATAAGGGTAGGAGGATGATGAGTTTTTAAATAAATTATAATAATTTTAAATAGACTATCGTGAACTCAAACTCAGCTTTAACAAGAAACTTGAGACAGAAACGATTGCTCTTTACTACATATTATAAAACAAAGTCATATTTCCCTATGTACGCATAAAACTTTAAAACTACGCAACAGATTTTGATGCGGTTTTTTTTAATAGATAGAGTGATTCCAGAGGAAGGTTTGTACGTATAATAACATTCAATTTTAACAAGAAATGCTGTAATTTTTGAGGTTTCTGTAAAAAATTACATTTTTTTCCGCTTACATTGCAAACGCAGGCTAAACCCTACGAGATTTATCAAAATAATATACTAAGTATTTGTACACCTTGAAAAGGTCTACAGAAAAGTCCGCGATGGTATATGTCTATCTCTTATGGATAACCCACTATAGCATTTTTTGTCATTTACTTTTTACGAAAAATAATGCCTTATTTTTGAAGCAATTTTTATACAATACAGCATTAATCCTTATCCAATTAAGTACCTTAAATAAATAGTTGATTTTATAAAGATCAATTTGGCCGTTTACAGCATGTAATTTAAGTGAACATTTTCGGAGATATTACAGATTTAAAATGCCGTGAGGACGCCGCGCTTCGCCGTATAACACTTCGACTTTAGCAGCAATGTCGCTCTTTCAAGAGTTTGTTTAAAGACATTCTGTAATTAATTGTAAAAATAAAATACAATGTACTATATGAATTTAGATATTCAAAGATAGCAGGAAATCTTCTTGGAATAGGGAGAGGGAAATTGTTTTTCTCCAAATTTAACTCTTGCGGGCCACGGGCAGTAATGAATAAATCAAAACTACTGGATCGATTTTAATCATTTTTGACACTGACTGACGTGGGATATATATATTTTATACCCGTGCGAAGCAGGGGCAGGCCGCTAGTAACAAATAATAATTGACATACGAGTAACATGTTAGTACCTGGTTGACTGACTGAGTCTTGCTCGGTAATTTTTTACAAAATAAGAAAAAAGAAACAAAAAAAAAAGCAAAAATAATTAGGCTAGTTGGGGAACGATCCTAGGTATATAACTCTCTAGACCGCCCGTTCCCCAAATGAATTGTGATTGTATTCAACATAGGTAAATTTAAAAAAAATTTAGAGCCCGAAAACAGGGATAAAACGACATTTTTTTTAAATAAAACTTATCAAGATCGATTTTTCTCCCCCAAAACCCCCTACATGCTGAATTTTAGGAAAATCGTTGGAGCCGTTTCTTAGATTCTAAAAAAATATATACATACATACAAGATTAACTCATTTAAATATTAAAGATATCGCGCAAGATCAAGTCTAATATTTAAATGAGTTAATCTCGGTAACGGCTCCTACGTTTTTTAAGAAAATCAGCATGAAAAATTGATCTACCCAGGTTTAATTTCAAAAAATTTCGTTATATCCCTGTTTTTGGGCATTGAAAAAATAAAAATATAATAAAAAAAAGCAAAAGTAATAAGAGTATTATTTTGCTATAAATCCGCGATAAAAATTTATAGCAAAATAATATTCTCATTACTTTTGTATTATGGACCTCCGCAAAGTAACGCCTAATTCTATAAATCATTGAAAAAATGCTAAAATCTTGAATAAAAAGTAGATGACATTTGAGCTGTTTAATGCAAAGCTGTGATAGCCTAACGCACGGACCAAAAAAGTTCGAAACCAGGGATCGATTCCCACATGAAACCCGCCGCTTTTTTTATTGCATTTTTTTATATCTTTTAAAAAATACCGCGCAAGGCTCGGTCACCCAGGTATTATCGCACTAATGTTGCATATTACTCATGTCTAAATCGCATTTGTCGTCAATATAACCTCCTAAATAATAAAAACCGTAATATTAATATATTTAATTCCAGGATAAATTGCTTCCGTCGAGACGCTCTGGAGTTTTTACGCAAAGATCTTAAGTTAAAAAATAATAACAGTTGGTTATAACAACAAAGATGTATGGATTATAATTTTAATATATGTTTTCTTCTATTCTTCTTATTATATTATTCTTATTATACTATTCTTATTATATTCTTCACTATCAATTTTGAATAGTTCAGTTTTTTTTTTTATTTTTTTTTGTTGGTTTTTTATGTATGGTGTTAAACTGCTTCATCATTTGTCATATTTGTTTGTAAATTAATTGTAGACGCCTGTTATGTTGTTTGTTGTTTATGCTATGTGTCTTATTGTATAAGTGTTTATCTATGTTTAGTTACCTTAATGCATAAATGTTGTTGACTTGTCAAATAAAATAAAATAAAAAAAAAAATTATAATAATTATAACCACATATTTTTGTCATTTATATAATCCGACAGTCTAAAGTAAATAAGCATATTTATAATAGTAAATTTAAACTGACGAAAAAGATTAAACGAATTCTGGGGTTTTATATTGTAGAATAGATTTTTATACAAAAACAATGATTTACGCACTTTACTAAAATGTGTCAATCAGGAGCTGCAAGCTTATATCAGCTTCTACTTTCTCAGTATATATCGCTAATTTCTTATACCTAATTTTCACAATAGGTTTTTCTTAATATTAGATAAACAAATGACGCCAATACAACATAAAGACTGATTATTACTGGACTACCGTCACAAACCTGTGAATTAAACCTTATCGATTTAGATATTTTCCTTTTGAAAATGTATTAATTCTGTAAATTTCGGAGTTAAATTGCTTGAAACCGCTATAACTTTTAACAGCAACTTCTGGCGAAATCGCTGTTAATAAGTAATTATTTGAAGATTTGCAGCTTTTAAAAAAACGGCGGCGCCGCAGTGTTTAGAGCATCACACCAGAAGTTATTTTATACATTATAATGATTTAATTAAATAAGCCTCGGTTTAAATATTGCCGTAAATGTGAGGAAGTATAGAAAAACAAATGGTTTTTTGTTTCTCTATAGACGGAAATACGGAATGAATTGGAATAAATACTCTACTACTGCGTTATGAAAGGACTACTACTTACTTCGCCCTGCCCTTATCCCACTCTAAGTGGGGTCGGTAAACATGTCACATGATATGCCTAAGTCGTATTTTACGACACCTCGATAAGAAAAAGGGTGGTCTATTTATTCATCCGGATACCACACAGTGGATCGACTTTCCTAAGTCGGCTCTTACGACACCTCGGTAAGAAATGAGGTTGGTCTATTCTACTCAGCCTGATACCACACGGCAGGTCGACTTACCTTAGTCGCCTTTTACGACCCCGTGGTAAAAAATGAGGGTGGTCTATTCTACTCAGCCGGATACCACACGGCGTTATTAAAGGACTACTAATTTTTCAATAAAAGTATAACGTTTGCTTATTTAAAAATATTTGTATTTCTGTCTGAGAAATATTCACTGACTGAGATCAAAGAAGCAAACGCAAAAATGTTCCGATAATAGAATCGGATTCATTGGTAATCATACATCAAACGTTTGCGCTCGCATATCTTAGTAAGTACAAAGAAATTTGTATGTATTGAATTTAAATTAACTACATATCCAAAGCCCTACGCCGTGTGGTATCCGGCTGAATAGAATAGTACCACCCTCATTTCTTACCGAGGTGTAGTAAAAGGCGAGTTTTATTTGACTTTAACACGCCTATGAAGTTCCGTAATTATCATATTAAAACCACAGTAAACAAATGCAATGTCTTATAGGCACCTTGTTTTTTTTAAAAATAGTGACGTGACGTGCTAATTATCATCGATATTTATTGAGCCGAGTTAATTAAGTAGAATGATTAAACTTTGCCTACTATTTCGTTACCATTGACACAAAATCTATGTCTAGTCTATGATTTGGGGATGTATTTGATAAATAATAAATAATTTTTTATTTCAATACCTACAATATAGTCATTGAAATGCCTGTTTATTACGTTAAAACAATACAGAACATTGAATAAAAAGGAAATATCAATTTGATAAATACTTCCATGTAAATACAATCGATTGTTTTTAGAAATCAAATCAGACATGCAATTTGGACATAACTACTTTAGCATTCAAAAGGTAAATAAGGTAAGTAAGGTAAATAAGGTAAGAGCACTAGTAATTGACTATGACCATGTACTAGTAATTGACCGTTTTGTATGAAATTTTAAATAATAAGCGTTTTGTTTGTTGTTGCTAATAAAAAATAAATTTGTAATTACCTGTTGCCATCTATTAACAAGTGCCCAAAAGCTCAGAACTGTAGCCAATTGTTTAATATTTAAAATTTTATATTATTAATTAATATTTTTTATTAGCTGCAACAAACAAAACGCTTATTATTTAAAATTTCATACAAAACGGTTAACTACTAGTTACTAGTACATAGTCAATTACTAGTGCCCTTACCTTAAACGGAAAGATTATATAGTATTGAATATAAGTTGATAAAAATTTAGTATTCGAACCATAAAATTATTTCACTAGAGATTTTTTGTGTGCCATTTTAGAATACAACCCTTCCAACGCAAAGGTAAATTAACCCTCGGACGGCGGATGTAAACAAATGTAAATCACGCCTGGAGCATTCGGCCACATGTGTTGGCAGAGGTTAAAAAACCTACCAGTGGGTACGATGCTAAGTAAAAAAGCCGATGTTTTACAACATGTCTGGCGAGATATCTACAAGAGCGGTCCGGGTGTGAACTGCGCAGAAACAACCCAGATCACTAAACTGCTAGTTGAGTTATAAATTTGGAGTGAGAGAACGGCCAAAACGGCTGCAATCCATCTTAAAAGATTTCAACTGTGCGGAGCTTTCAAGTGTATAAGTGCGCAGTGGAATAATTACTTTATTCAGAATTATATTATGTTGTACAGCATAGCTCTATATCGCAGTACAACAAATATATTTGATATTCAAATTAGTTAATCTTCTATATATATAAATAAATCAATAATAAATAAATATATGGGACACTTACACACACGGTCGTCCGTCCCCAAAGTATAATAAGTAACTTAATACTTGTGTTATGGTAGACAGAAAACTGGTGAATATATACTTATATATTTTTTGAATACATACTTAAATACAAATATACACCCAGGCTCAAAGGTCGACAAATTATTTTTATAGAAAATGTTGGCCCTCGGCGGGAATCGGACCCGTGACCCGCAGAGCTGAAGGCAGGATCACTACCCACTGCGCCAACGGGCCAGTCAAATTCCTTTTGGTCCAAAAATTAAATTTAAATTCCTTTAACAAAAAGCGTGTGATAAATTGCAAATATAAATTAGGCACGTAAAAGCCCTGTGGATTCCGGCTCAGTAGATCACACTCATTTCTTACCGAGGTGTCGTAAAAAGCGACTAAGGTAAGTCGACCCGCCGTGTGGTATTGGGCTGAGTAGAATAGGCCACCGTCTTTCTTACCAAGGTGCCGTAAAATACGACTAACGTAAGTTGACGTCAGACAGGCGGCCAAATTATGTGACAACATTTATATAACATGTTGTGCCGAACTCAGAGTGGTATAAGGGCAGGAGTATGATAATGATTATTTAGGCACATTTGAAATACAAAACTTATTGGTGCTTGCCAAGGGTTGACCCCTCTCGATAATACGCGCTTCAATCAAAATTGATTTTAACAAACAATATATTGGTTAATATTATGTTCTAATGCAGATGCACCTCCATAAAAATAAACCTGGCGTCGCCCACTATGCCCACATATACAATGTGCCCACCAGATATCGTCGTTGTAAAGAAATGTTGCATATTGTTACAATTATACTACTGGAAATACCTTCGACCGACCACGCTGTTTCAATGAAGAGAGTAAGCTTCATCAACTGTTGATAGTCACATTACTTCTATCCTAGAAATTCTGAAGACGCCGAAGAAAACGAATTAAAGCGTCTCATGAATTGTAAATATAAATTTAACACAATTTTTTATAGGAATCTAATATTATCACCATATATCTGCGCTTGTATTTATTCATTATTTTTGGAATAATTTAAGATTCACAACAAAAACAAACACGTCAGATTTTAAACATATGATTTATTTATATCTGATTTAACACATGACCGTTCATACAAGGTTTAAAAACAACATAGTTCTAAACTTGATTTCCATTAATTAATAAGTTTAACTTACTTAAATAGTTGAACTCCTTTAAATAAATTTAAAGTTAAATTTCACAATCTAAAGTATCTATTAATCGTTAATTTATCTGACGTTTTAAGTATATTTTTTGATGTACGCTACTACTAATTCCATTGAATTATCTACACGTTATCGAATAAAAACTAGAAAATAACACAAAATAAGTAAATATCGATACTAATATGGCTTAAACATGCAATGATAATGCTTCTGGGTTTTCTTATAAAGCTAACGGAATGGCCTTAATTATAAAAAACTGTTTTTTGATTTAGAGGACGATAATACTATTAAAAAGGCTCCAAGGTTTCTAAATAATATAATGCACAAAAAGTTCGCAAAAAAAGCAACAGAACTTTTCGAAAAAGTAAATGAATCTATTACTAGAAGGAGATTATGCGATATTGATTTTATCGTCAATGATTTTAGATTTTATTACTAGATATCTTAATACTAGACTTATTTGGCACATTTATTACATGTATAGAGAACACCAATACTTCACATTGCATAGTAGTTATGTTCCAAATAACACGACCCGAATTGAAACGACGCAAAGTGAACTAAGATTTTCTATAGCATACCATGCAGCATAGCACAGCATGTAAAGATCGCAAATAGGTTCCAGGGTTACGAAAATGTTTGTTTTTAAAAAGAAATATGACCAAAGTAATCACACAAAAACAAACAAAATATATTTAATTAAAACGAAATAAACTGTTTAATTTAATTTAGTAAACAAAAATTTTAAATATATAAATTAATTATTATCTGCTTAAAAAAATACATCACTACGTAATTCTAAAATTCTAAATTTCTAAAATTAGCAAAACAAAGTGAAAATAAAACTGTATTAAAATTGCGTTGATGTTTAGTTAGAAAGGGAATCCCCAAGTTATGATGGCATTATAAATAAAAGTGTTATCATACTTTAATAAAAAAAAGAAAATTAAAGACTCGCACCCAAAACAACACAACATCGAAAATCTAACGGCGCACAGTGACAATTAGTACTAATTAAAGCAGCGACGCAACTTCGAAATAACGCAAAACAAAACGACGCGAAGCGAGGTATTGGTGTATGTTAATTTTATTATACTGATCATAATATAATATATAAATACTGTTAGGTAAATTATTGTTAGTCTGTGCCGGATATCACTTGTAAACGGGTATTCAAACTATGTGACATCCGTCAGAGAATTGTAAGACGATTAAACATCAATTTGACGGGGGCTAGCGCCATCTTTTTGGAGTCGGACATCGGGCTTGGTATTATATCATGTAACTGACGTTATGCGAAGAATATATGATAAAATGGTATTCGGAGTTTTATTCGTGGCACATCCTGAACAGTTATCTTTACAGTTCCGAAGCGGGATGAACGGAGATTATAAATAGTTATCTCTTCACGCTCACAAAGTAAAGGAAAGGAAAAAAGCGTATGTACATTCAATTGTTTTTCTTGTTTAGGAAATGATATGATTTCGTACTTTCAAGTGTTGAAACTCATATGGATTTCATCCATAAGAATTATTGATTTTTGCTTAATTTAGCAGGCATTATGAAGCATAACGTGTTAAATATAAAATACATAATATGACATTAAATAAACATTTCTGACTCAATGTAAATTTATTTAGTTTACATGGCATGTATGTTTAATTCATCTTGCTTTTCAAGCACATTGTAACTATTTTTGCTTAAATCGTTAAAATTGGAAAAACCTGACAGCTCATATATCACATAATACTATCCTCTTGTGAATATATTAATATTTTGTTTTCTATCTTCATCGTTTTCAAATTCTAAGCTTGAAATTGTCAGTTTCAGAAATGTCGGAAGTAGAAATTAATGATGATGAGCAACTGAATCAAAACTTGACCAGTGACGAATTAAGTCGACGTGAAGGGCTTAATGCATTGGGAACGACAGGCGGACCCAGGTTAGAGGGTCGAAGAACACCCAGGTTAGAGGGTGAAAGGACACCCAGGTTAGAGGGTGAAAGGACACCCATGTTAGAGGGTGAAGGGAGGCCCAGGTTAGAGAGTCAAAGGAGGCCCAGGTTAGAGGGTCGAAGCACACCCAGGTTAGAGGGTGAAGGGACACCCATGTTAGAGGGTGAAGGGAGGCCCAGGTTAGAGGGTCAAAGGAGGCCCAGGTTAGAGGGTCGAAGCACACCCAGGTTAGAGGGTGAAAGGACACCCATGTTAGAGGGTGAAGGGAGGCCCAGGTTAGAGGGTCAAAGGAGGCCCAGGTTAGAGGGTCGAAGCACACCCAGGTTAGAGGGTGAAGGGACACCCATGTTAGAGGGTGAAGGGAGGCCCAGGTTAGAGGGTCAAAGGAGGCCCAGGTTAGAGGGTCGAAGCACACCCAGGTTAGAGGGTGAAAGGATGCCCAGGTTAGAGGGCTACGTGATGGCCAGGTGTGAGGCCAAAAGGACGCCTAGGTTTGAGGGCCAAGGGACGACAAGGTTTCAGGTTCAAGGGACGCCCGGGTTTGAGGGCCGAGAGACGACATGGTTTCAGGTTCAAGGGACGCCCAGGTTTGAGGGCCGAGGGACGACAAGGTTTCAGGTTCAAGGGACGCCCAGGTTTGAGGGCCAAGGGACGACAAGGTTTCAGGTTCAAGGGACGCTCAGGTTTGAGGGCCAAGGGACGACAAGGTTTCAGGTTCAAGGGACGCCCAGGTTTGAGGGCCAAGGGACGCCCAGGTTTGAGGGCTAAGAGACGCTCAAGTTAGAGGGTCGGGTTTACCCGAGAGATCATAAGGATACCTAGATCACAGGTTGCTGGACGGCGCCCAGGTTAGAGGGCATAGGAGCGTCCAGGTCTGATGGCAACAGGGCGTCGAGATCTAAGGAAGAAGGAGGAGTACCGAGGAGGCATGATTTGGAACACATAAAAGGCGATGTCGCTGGAGACGATCAGCAAAGAAAAGGAGACCTAGAGTAAGGTCAATTTGTGCAAGGTGAAGGCACTTTACGTAATCTATAATAACTCTGCTAATGACATGATTATTAAAAAGGATTAAAAATGGCCCAATCGATGCAATGAGCGGAAACCCATTGGAAGACTCTGAAACTGATACCCACCCGTTGGAAATTCTTTTTGGTTCAATGTGAGCAGGATTGAATTATTGCAGTGCAATCAGCAGACGTACATAAAAACTATAAATTTTAAAAAAATGGTCGGGTTTATCGCATTGTGGAGAATTCGCTAAAGTGGTTGGTGCTTCGATGGGTACGATGGCAAACAGTTAAAAGGAATCATGATGACATTGGTCATTACGGATTTGATAAAACACTACAACGTATACTAAACCCCTATTGGTTCTTAAAAA
Source organism: Morpho helenor (assembly GCA_029227775.1). Taxonomy (NCBI): domain Eukaryota; kingdom Metazoa; phylum Arthropoda; class Insecta; order Lepidoptera; family Nymphalidae; genus Morpho; species Morpho helenor. The sequence continues at coordinate 13,526,799 of JARGCU010000030.1, forward strand.
TGCGCAGCTTTATTTAAAAAAAAACGATCATGTTTTGAGTGTGCTCGTTGCAAAGCACCTGGTGGTAAAAAACGGAGGAGAATCACATCCTATAGAAAATATTAGTAAACCGTTTCATACACACGTTGGTCACATAGAACCGTTTGTAAAGAGTAAAAGAGGCAATTATTGTTTACTTGTAATGGTCAATAGCTTTACAAAATTTGTGAACATAACAGCCATAAAGAGTACTAAGTCGCTTACAACGTTAAAACCGTTTAAAGACTACATTAAATATTGAGGTATACGCGTATGGCTAATTACTGATGAACAGAGGACTTTTACTAGCAAGACTTTTAAGGAATTTGTTTCATCTTTTTTGGGTATGAAGCATATTCTTAATACCGTTGCAACTCCTAGAGCCAATGGACAACTTGAAAGTTTCAAACGTACTTAATTGAAAGCCTTGGCTATCTCGTCTCATGGCAAAGACGAATAATCCTGATGGATGATAATAAACTTTATATCCAAATCGGTCTCAATACCGCCAAACACAGGCTTACGAAGGTTACAGGCAAAACCTCATCGAAATTACTGTTGGGATTTAATATTACAAGTATGTCGGAAGGTATATGAAAGAAAATCGTAACGGATGCTTGTAATAAATAATAAACTGGTAATCTACAAAACTCTAAGGAACTAGGAAAATTACGGCAAGGAGCATATGTCAAAATTAAAATGCAACAAATGAAAGATTTGGCTAAGTTAGAGGAACGGTGAAAGATGAACGGTGAACGGTGAAAATTTAACTAGAATGACGAAGCAGGTACCACATTGCCACAGTTACAAAATATTAATAGGGCTTCCTAATCACAAGTCACAAAAAGCTTGTAATGCCTGTGTCGCGACTCAGCAGAATTAGCAACTCATTCGATGGTCTCGGTATTCGCTTCTTAGATTAAAATTCCACGATCCATACTAGACCAGTCTATAGAAAGGTTTCTACGAAGATTATATGCATGGACGTCCCCATCACATTCGCTGAGAAAAACCGTCCGTTATCAGATTGATTACATTCTTATCAACAAACGATATCGCAACAGTCTGACGTCAGTTAAAACCTACCCTATTGGGTCTGACCACAATCCGTTCGTTGGATCCTTCCGCTGCAATATGAAAATCCTAAACCTAAATTAAAAAGTCATAAAAGGGACTTAAAAAACCAGAAATACGAGACAACATTTCTACAGATAAATATTGCAGTTGAACGCCTAAACAAAGGTCTTAGGCAAAACAAAGACGTGGGAGAGACTTGGACTAAATTAAAGAATAACCTTGTAGATATTGGCACAAGAATACTTCAACCACTAGAATATGAAACGAAAAACCACTATATCACTCAGGAGATACTAGGTCTTATGGAACAGCGCAGAAAATGCAAAGGAGTTTATGATCTGAAATATAAAACCTTACATAAGACTATTCAAAGAAAAGTGGTTGAAGCGCAAGGACAATTAATGGTAGACCAATGTATGTAATATAAGAGTTTGAGGCCTGGAATGATTTTTGTAATATGCATAAGAAAATCAGAGAAATATCATGCACTGATAAGTTACGTACTAATTGTAATATATTGTTTGATGATCAGGGTAACCTTGCCAAAACCATTGAAGACAAACTTAATATTTGGCAACAATATATAACAACATTATTCCATTATATTCGTCCTAATCTGGAATCTAACCCCCCTATCCCCCATCCCTGCAAACTCAGCTAACTGGACCATCAATCAATAGAGATGAGATTGCTTATACTATTAAAATGTCAAAACCAGGAAAATCTGTAGGTGGAGACGAATTACCCATGGATCTTTTAAAGTGCTAGACTATGACAACTTGGAAATTATAGAAATATTATTTAATTCCAAATATGATTCGGGTATCATTCCATCAGATTGGCTCAAATCAACTTTTGTCACCTTGCCTAAAGTGGCATCCGCTAAGAGATGCAACGGGTACAGGACTATCTCATTAATGAGTCATATATTAAAACTATTTTGAAAAGAAATTCATAAAAGAATCTACTCCAAATGTGAAGCGCTAATATCCAGGACGCAACTAGAGATTTTTTGGGTATCAGGTCTTAGTACAGAGATGCTGGGACATGAATCAAGACTTATTTGTATGTTTTATCGATTATGAAAAAGCTTTTGATAGAGTACAGCATGCAAGGATGGTCGATATAATGCAGGCTATTGGGTTTGACTCTAAAGATATACGCTTTATTAAAAATCTATATTGGAACCAAACAGCGAATGTCCGTATAGACGGAAAATCGACGGATGAAGTAAAAATCCTACGAAGAGTAAGCAAGGGTGTATTCTCTCCCTTACAATTTTTAATATATACTCTGAGATAATCTTCAGAGAAGCACTGAATGATTTGGATGTAGGTATAACAGTAAATGGTCAGATTATTAACAACTTTCGTTATGCCGATGATACTGTATTACTTGCATCGTCAATAAAATATCTTTAAATCCTCGTGGATAAAATACAATCTGTTAGCTCCATGTATGGCCTTAACATCAATTATAAGAAAACAAAATGCATGACTATTTATAAAATACTACGTTGTTGTGGACAGGACTTACAAAAAGTTAGTAAATACAAATATTTGGGATGTTGGGTTGATGACACAGGCGATCATAGTCTGGAAATAAGGTGTCGCATAGAAAAGTCCGTAACGCTTTCTTTAAACTTAATCCACTTAAGCTTTCTTTAAGCTTAAGCCAATAAGCAATAAAAAGCGAAACATCACGTTACGAGCGCGTTTAGCACGTGGTTATGTTTTCTCCATTCTCCTGTACGGTGTTGAAGCATGGACACTCACGGAATCGATGAGCAAGAAAATAGAATCTTTCGAATTGTGGGTGTATAGGAGAATGCTAAAATATCCTGGAGAGGTAAAAAAAAAATATGACCGTGTTAAGTCGCATGGACAAAAAAGTAAAAGACATATATTTAGAGAAGAAAAGAAAGCTCGAGTACTTTGGCCACATCATGAGAAACGCTAAATATGAATTGCTACGGCTTATCATACAAGGCAAAATGAAAGGAAACGAAGTGTGAGCCTACGAAAAATATCTTGGCAAAAAATCTACGCCATTGGTTCGGCAAAGTACTCGTTCCCTATTCAGAGTAGCGGTATCCAAAGTTAAAATTGCCTTAATGATCGCCGAACTTTGCGAGAAGATGGCACGTTAAGAATAAGAAGAACAGAAAGGTTTAAAATAAGTATAAGGGATATTCTTATATGTAAAGCATATTACATATAAGATACATATAAAGCATATTACAATCGAAGATTATTTGGATGATGAAAAAGCCTGGATCTGAAAATCCTTTCAGCTTCACACAAAACTGCGGTTTAATAATGTAAAATTGAAAATGTTTAAAAGATTAACCACCGAGTTTCGTGCTGGTTCTTCTCGGTAAGAGCAACATTCCGAACCAGTTGTAGCTTCATTAATCATATTGATCCTTGACGATTCAAAATGCCTGGAAGAGCTTATTTGAATAAAGATTATTTTGATTTGATGTGATGATCGGTTTCTAATTGAGGAACTCCTTGAATAAAAATATTATTTAATTGAATATTTGCTGTAGTGTTTTCTGGGAATACTCTAATTGTTTTTTGTTTTGTTTTGTGTGCTTACCTCAACGCTAGAGGACTAGCGCTTAACAGGATGGCCGAGCTGTTAGGTAAATTATTGTTAGTCTGTGCCGGATATCACTTGTAAACGGGTATTCAAACTATGTGACATCCGTCAGAGAATTGTAAGACGATTAAACATCAATTTGACGGGGGCTAGCGCCATCTTTTTGGAGTCGGACATCGGGCTTGGTATTATATCATGTAACTGACGTTATGCGAAGAATATATGATAAAATGGTATTCGGAGTTTTATTCGTGGCACATCCTGAACAGTTATCTTTACAATACTCTTATAGCAAAGTATAAATTTTAAATAAATAAGCCGTTATTAAAATAAATATAAACTATATTTTACATTACTATTGTTTAACACAGTAAAACTCTTATTTAACTTCATAACTACAAATATGAACTTGTTCGCAAGTTTTAAAAGGGAATGTATAATAATTAAAATAAATAACATATCCATATCTTGAATTTACAACGTAACTATTTCATTTTAGAAATCTTTAGAAATACCTGTATTCTCCATCAATGAATTTAAATTCAAAGTGCGGAGAAATTTAATAAAATTTCTAATTTGAGAATTTCTATGGCGCAGCTACGTCAAAGCGCCAAGAAAGAAAGTTGTGGTACAATTTTTATTTAATATCGAACTATAATTAGGAGATTAATTAGGATATTTTTTATAACACTTTGATCGGCTTTCTTGAAGATGTTACCGACATTACAATCAATATTACCAATCTTCTCCATCTCAACACTCCGATGATGTCAAGTAAAAGTAAACTAAGGAAATAAATTTATACACATCCCCAAAAAATATCTTGTTACAGAGAATTTCCAGTTTGATTTTGCTTTTCTTTACTTTTTCCAGAAAAGCTTTAGCGGATGAACTCTTAAGAAGATCCCGATCCATACCTGCTAAGAAAATTAAGGATATTATTTTTCTATGAAAGGTTACAAAGTAATTTACAGAGTTACTTTGTGGTGTTACTTTTCGGAGATGTATAAAACAAAAGTAATAATAAAATTATCCGCTATAATAGATGGAAAAGATATATAATGCTAGATGTAGAGTGGACTGTCCGTTTCAAACCTGATACATGCAGGGTTCCCAAAAACACATGCACTTAAAATCCCCACCACCGCCAATAATATACACAAGCACTACACCCTACATTTTTTTCGTCCGCTAATAAAGCATCATCAGGCGATACGACTCCATGACAAAATCGCTAAGGCAGGTATGCATTTATTAGGTATGAAAAAGGGATAGTCCATTCTACATTTAGCAATATATATTTTCTATTTATTATCGTGGATAATTTTGTTATTGCTATTGAAAGGTCTGGTTTTGATATTTTTGAGGTTTTGGGGCTGCAAATATTATAAAGAAATAGTCATAACATTAATTAGAGCTTTAGTCTATATTTGATTGTTCAAAATAAGACAAAGGGATCATACATTGTTCAGGATACAGCCATCAACATTCCCTTTGTTTTCTTTGCGCCATGCGCGGCTCTAACAAAATATACAAAGCCCAAAATGTAACCGCGCCGCGGCCACACGTTCGCTCCGTATTTTGACTGCTTGTTACTCAAATCTCAACTATTAAACATTGACTAATGTCATGAATGTACACAATTCTTCTCCATGAGCCCAGTGCCAACTATTGCAGTACAAATAGGTTCTCACTCACCTCCAGTCCTTCCTCGTCCTTTGATATTTATATTACTATACTCTCAGTATTAAGAACTAGGTATGAATGATCAAGTTTAGATTTTTGCAATCGATATACCTGAAAATTTAAATTTTTAATTTTTATTAATTTGGGTATTATTTTTAAATTAATTTATAATTAAGGTTGCTCGAAAAGTATCAAGTAAATCTTGTGTATCATATCACCGTATTTTTTAAAATTAATTTATGGCATTTATCTCAGGTCTTTTTACAATAGTCTTTATATAAGTGATCTTTAATGCACAAGGTTTTGCACGATTTTGTTTCACGATTCAATACTCTTATTTATATATTGAAACATTTTTAAATATAATTAATTTTGATTTTTAATTTATTTTTGATTTCGAGAACAGTTTAAAAGCCTACATAGCATAAATGATAATTTTGACAGTTAAATCGGTGTTTTTATGTAAAGATCGCAGTTTTAAACACTCCCGTATATATGCGTTCGCAATGATTTGACTATACACAAATTAACAAAGTTATAAAATAAAAGAACTGTTAAGATTAAGATTAAACATATCGCCTGAAACTTTTTTGCAAGAATAAACAGTAAAATAAGCATCGGTTTTTGAGAAAAAAACAATCAGCGCAATTTAATCTCCGTTGCAACCCGACATCCGCAACACGACATCCGCATACATAAGAAAACTCCTATTGACCACCGCGCAATCGCAAATTCAAACAAGGTGCGAGAAGGAAGACAGCACGGTGCAAGTATAGGATGGAAAATGAATGCACTAGTTACTCTTGCTTACTAATGTTCTCCTAGTGACCAAAATTCATTTCAAGACAAAATGCAAGTCAGATTTGCACCGAAGTGCACGGCAGAACGATACCACGATATATTTAAATATACATTTATTTAATTCAATTGTTTCAATTGAAATCTGTCTCAACTCACTCGCGTTACATCGCTAAAGGGGAAAGAAGATAGCGTGTTTAACTTTTAGCTCTTTTTTTCTATGTGTGCATTCATATTGCATATTGCAGATGTTGGTGAGGAAAGAAAAAGAAGGAACGATATGCCATGAAGCTAGTTTTCAATATAAGTTGAAAGAGTGTTATGCTTCAGTCATATACTTTGCGACTATAAGCTTCAAGTTATTGCACTGTCACTTGTTGCTATATTACACAATACAAATATATCTATCCTATACAGTGTATTATCTATCAATGTATCGATCAAACAAATTTGTAGTGTAAACTATCATTAATTCTGTTTAATTAATTTTCCGTTTAAAGCGAATATTATCTGAATTTATATAACGAGCGGACCCGGCAAACTCCGTTACGCCTTTATGATGACATGATATTAAAATTAATACAATTTATTAAGTTCATTTTTTTATAATATCAATATAAATAAATATTTGTATAAATTATATCCATCATCAAGTTTTCTAAAATTCGCGTTGTTTAACAATGTGGTTCATCAGAAACCGTATTTTTGGCTAAATACACGTGCGTTCATGTCATGTTGATTCTCTGACGTTAGTCTGGCAAGCAGCATTTGGCTTATTTCAATCCATTTTGGAATATACGTAAAAGTATTGAAGAAATCTATCTTATCGTATTAACGAACATATATCATTTCATCTTGCGGTCAACTTTGCCATAATTTAGAAACAGACCATAGACATAGAGAAAGTTAACTGTCAGTATTGTCTCGCCGCCCTATCCGTGCCGGTGTCCCTCAAGGATCTATGCTGGCACCCTTATTGTACTCGCTCTACACGAGTGACATTCCACGGGCGCCTATTAAAGAGCGCACTCATCTTGCCCTTTTCGCGAATGATACCGTTGTATTTACCACATCTCGCCAACCTCAAGTTATCACTAGACGTCTCCAGAAAGCGGTAGACAGTCTCGGACGCTGATTCCGCCGATGGAAAATCGAAATAAACCCTGATAAAAGTGCAGCACTTTATCGGTAATCGTTTCCGATCTCACATAGACACACCTACGGAAATTTCCCTTTACGATACACCAATTCACTGGCAACAGAAAGTCAAGAACCTAGGTGTCACTTTCCAACCTTCCATGACCTTCCACGAGCACATACGCATAGTCTGCAATAAGGCTGCGTATGTCATGGGACGACTTTATCTGTTGTTATGCAAGAAAAGTAAAATGTCACTCCGCAACAAAGTGACACTCTACAAAACTTGGATAAGACCAATAATTTCCTATGCGAGCGTTGCGTTCGCGCACGTTTCAAAGGTCAGATTGCTCACGCTCCAAAGAATGCAGAACCGATTTATGCGAACAGCCACTGGTTATCCGTGGTTCATGCGGAACGTTGACCTCCATAGAGACCTCGACCTCCCTATAATTACTTACCTCTTTAAACGATTTTCGAAGTCTTACTTCGAGAAATCGGAGGTACAGTCGAACCCTCTCATTTCAGTTGCTTCCACCTACATCCCAGTTAGGTCTGACCACCGAAAATATAGGCGTCCAAAAAGCATCCTATATGACCCTGACAATCAAATAACGATCGCAAACACAGAAACACGTAATACACACACACACACAGCGTCTTCGCCGGCGAAGACGAGGTCCCATATTTCTGACATCGTTGATCGTGGCTTCTTGCCACCCTTCCGTCGTCGTATTGACTAATCAAAGTCATACCATCAGCCCTGCACTACGCGTCGTCCTAAGCCATGGTCCGGCCTCACAGGAGGCACTTTTAGGACGACGTTCCCTGACGCTAGTAGAGCTTCTGCGCTCTACTCCCCGCATTTCGCTACTTCGGCGATGCCTCTGCGCTCGCCCGTCCCGCCTGGTGACGCTGTAAAAGCCGTTAGGCCTAACAGCATATAGTCAATTCGAAAAAAAAACTGTCAGTTGTTGTGTCTACGTAGCTTACGTAGACACAACACGTCACAGCTACAAATGTATTTCCTTTTTTTATCAGTATCATTTTTATGGACAAAATATTACATTTTAATACATATTGCCGATAAAGACAAATCCAAAAACAATATTTATAAAAATGGGTCTAGTCGTTATTGAGTTATGAGTATAGTTACTAACACGACTTTGTTTTATATATGTACACAATATATATTTTAATATGTATTTCTACAATTTATGTCAACTGAAAACCAAACTCCAATACCTTCTAATGAAATCTCGTCAATCCACCGTAAAACAGCGAAATAATGTATCTGCTACTTAATAATCTTGACTTTTGACTACCGGCAAAAAAAAGTTTATCGCATTAATATTATCGCTGTGAATGCGGCTTTAACATTAAATGTAGCGGTATCAGGCCACAAACAGTGCGATTTAGAGTTTTTTGTCAATTTTAGTTTTTATACGATTAAAAAAAATACGTGTGTTCTACACATTATATCTTTGATTGTTTGCTTGGTGCCGGGGAGTAGGGAATATTTTAATTTTCAACTACTAAAGTCGGCTCTGCGATAACAACGAAATCAGCAGATACGGCTGATATACCATAACATTTGTTTTTCAAAAGCTTTTAGAACAGGTATTGTTTTAATGTATTTTGTAAGTCGTTCTAGATACCATATTTTTTCGATCAATATGATAAGAGTGACCCCCTAATTTTAACTCTATTACATTGGGGTTATAACTACGGTATCACTCTGTGAGAACGTTATTTCTGTGAACGAAGCTACAGAGTGGATCTGTCAGGAAATCGAGATCTAGGATTAAGCCACGAAATAGCTTGACGGATGTCGTTGTTGGAGGTAGATTAACGGGTACCTCCGATCAACTTGGTCAGGGATTTGGACACCCTGTTGGAACAGGTCCCCGAGGCGGTCGAACCGTCGATTAGCGGAAGGAGGGGCTACTGACTAGAGTTGCCCCGGCCCGTAGGGGACGCACTTTAAGTTACAGAACTTCTTTAATGGGAATATGGAAAATATGTACGCATTCGTCATCGATAGAGCACTATCGGATTTTTAGTTGGTAGGTGTTCGACATAACCGTAGTAACCATGCGTACGGTAATATGATTAAGAGATTTTCTTGGTGTAGTGTATGCGGGTTGAGACGTGTGTAGCGTACTTTGTACATTTATATACAAGACACATATATGTAATACATACATGAACATAGTCACAATAACGCACACTAGTACAAAGATACATACACGGTCTCAGGATGCACCACGACAGTAACACGAGAGCCCTTGGTGAGAGTGGTCGTGAAGTGACATGTTGTTACTTGTTAGAGCGTGTTTGAGTTGTGCTATATTCATACAACATTAGTTTTATAAACACTACACTTGGGCTAAAAAAAGCCTTATGACGTGTAAATGACAGATGGATGGAAAGCTCTTTAGTTCAAACTGAGATTACAAATCTTCGATAAACAAATTATCCATAACATTTACCTATGTTTTGTTTATGCTACACTATTAATAACATAATTAAGAGTTGACTAAAACTATATTTAAGGTTTTATCTATAGAATATTGTGTATAGAAATTTGTCAGAATAACAACTATTCATGAATCTATTAAGTGCAATACTATTCAGGATAGTTTCTTATGGATAATTCTGGTTACATTAGTCATATAGTAATGATTATTGAAAAAGAAAAAAGTTTTAAAATAAAATAAAATTTAAATTTAAACATTTTCTCCAGTTAAAATACTTTTCATAGCTCCATATATTTCATTTGCTTACCTTGTTTCACACATTGTTGGCCATATCTGCCTTTCACTCAAAGGTGACATTTTAGCTCCTCCCATTACCTGAGAAATTTCTCACTCCATAAATCAATAACCACCAGTGTTGCCAGGTCAGATTTGTAAAAATACAATGTTCTGAATCCAAAAATACAGGATTTTGTTCTAAAAATACAGTAAATAATCAGGTTAAATACAGTATTTTTATAGTAAATACACCATAAGTTTTAAAATCATATGATTATTAATGATCTTTGTCTGTTATTTTCCTCTTATTCTTTATGTGGATGATTTTTTAAATGCAGTTTGATTTGAAGAAGGCTTATTTTTAATGTTTGTATCCTTCACTATGACACCTTATAGCCCCTATGTCAGTAATCATGTATGTATGATACAATATACAATAAGCACGATATAGGTTTTTCAAATCACGTCGCGACAATTGTTTTAAATTTTCTTCACGTAACCGCTCACCACGAAATTTTTCCTTGTAAATTCTTTTTTTTCATATTAGGTCCATCATCATCACTTTTATAAGTAAACATTAAATAAAATAATACTGTGATAATAATAACTAATATTTACTAGAAATACAAACCAACATCTTTTAGCTGATATTCAAAAAGAAAATAGTATAATATTATTTTCCACAAAATTACAAAAGTAGTTCATAGTAAACAAAGAATATAAGAAATATTATTACCTTTTTTAACAATACTTTAATACACTGTTTTTTTTAATACGGTATACAGTAAAAGGATTAAAATTACAGTGAATCTACTGCAATTTGCACCTGGCAACACTGATATGCACCGATTTGAGCAAAACTTCACATATTTTATGCATCTCTGGTAGCTTTAGCTATGAGTTTAGTCAGTCATAGATTATGTAGATATACATAGTCTGTGTTCAGGCTAGACTAACACGCCCGTTAATAAGATAGCATGATTACCTCCACTTAGTACTACAGCATTTTCGTATTCATGAACTAAAACAAACATGAGTATCTTACATAAAGTTATTATATTGGAGTCTGGATGCAGACAATCTAACCTACAAGTTAGATTGTCACAATAAATAATGAGCGGGAAGATGAAAATCGTATACTTATCTTTGTCCAATCGCATATAGAAAAAGAGACAGATACATAGTCCCATTTTCTTTCTTTTTATTTCTCATTATTGTAAAAGAACACATTTTAGACTGGCTTCCCACACTTAAATATTACCACAAACATATTCTTTATACGGATTTACTGAACAAACGCGGATTATAGCAAAATAATTCTATTACCTATAACTTCTGTACTATGCTAAATAACTTAAATACTATAATTTATATAGATAGAAAAAAGTAAATAAAAAGACGATTATCGATAGTTTTTTTTTTATTAATTAAATAAGGACTCACCACTAAGTAATGGTTACTCAATTTTTATGAAACATTGAAATAAAACCGGTAAAATAAATATCTCTTATTGGTTTCAAAAATACCTCACTCAAATAAAAATCAATATTAATTTAATTAGTTAATTTATTTCATTATGAATTAATCGTAGGAAGAAGTACCATTAATGTCGTGAATATTTTACTTTAATAAATTGCACTACAAGGATTTTTACATTAATAATATTTCTAATTATTTATTTATATTTAATTACTGTGCAATAAATGAAACTTTACTTTACTTTTACTGTGCAATAAATTCTTCAATAAATAATGTTAAAAGTTTTTAGAAATGTTTAACGTGCTGCCCTCTATCCGCTATTAGTCTAAATTTAGCGCATTAAATTCAAAAACTAGTAGCTTTGCTTCGTGAGCTAGTGAGCAGAACCCAGAAGAAAATCAGATCCCCCTGTTTTCCCAGATTTATCCCTGTTTTCGGGCTCTAAAATTTACGTTGAATACATTTACAATTTTTCGCTGTCAAACGTAATGTCATGGTAGTTCATTTAGGGTACGGACGGTCTAGAGAGGTATAAATACCTAGGATCGAGCTAAAAACTACCCCACTATTTTTTAATTTTTCTTTTCAGTTTTTTTTCAATTTTTTTTTTACATTATTTTAAAAATTACCGTGCAAGGCTCGATCACCCAGATATTATATATTATTAATCAAGTATATTATTGAGGAATGTATTATATTCAATTGCTGATGTATATAGACATCACTGAGTAGGCGCGAGATTATTGATTGTTTATATAATTTGCGCATGTACAAACTGATCTACAAGTTACGATACACATAGTATTAACACTTTGGAATCGGATACCTCTTCGTTTGTTATGCTCTGCTAGTAAATGTGGCGCGTACATTCATATATATTGGTGTCCAATATAATGCTAGCAATGCCTAGCTCTCACTCTTTCTTTCGTGAAATAATGTTGCTACTTATACTATTTGCTACGGCTAAGAATATACAATATGAATATGGGGTAGAAAGGAAGGAAGTTAGAGGATCGAAAAACCACCCAATTATTTGTTGAAAGTAAACATAGTTATATATAGTTACCCCTAAATATAAACTCCAAGAAAAGTGCATAATACAGTAATTAAATACATATTAATAAAACTATAGAAATATACAACGAATAAACTATTTACCATAGAGTGAGTTTTGAATAACTGTTATGAATATCAAAATATACGCGAATCTTGGCATCTATCATCTGGCAATTATATTATTCTCTTGGGATTACCATATACTTAAGACAAAACATAAAATATACACGATATCTAATAAATTCATTAAAGTAAGGAGGGGTTCATATAAAAAAATATTTTACGTAGTTAACAGATGCCGCTTCAGATAAAGAAAGAAACAGAAATCTATCTACTAATTATAATTTTCTTTTTAGTTATTTATACTATGCATTTTTTTTCTCAGCGGGATTCGGATAATAAATAAATAAATATATGGGACACTTACACACACAGTCGTCCGTCTTACTCTTCGTTCGGTCGTTCTACTTATATATTTGTTAAATACATACTTAAATACAAATATACACCCAGGCTCAAAGACCAACAAATTCATTTATAGAAAATGTTGGCTCTCGGCGGGAATCGAACCCGCGACTCGCGGAGCCGAAAGCAGGGTCACTACCCACTGCGCCAACGAGTCAGTCAATATTACAATTAAGTTAGAAATAATAATTATTTCTAACTTAATTGTTACCTACTTGATAATATTTTTTCATTTTTGGATTTATCCACTAACTTAACTATAACATTTATTAATGTCAATGCCTAAAGGAGAAAACTGGTTTTGTGTGTTTAAAACAATTATTAAAACTATTAGGTTTGTTTATTTATAAAATGACGTACTTTTAACAAATTTAGAGTTCGCTGCTTGTATTTAAAGAAAGGAAGTCGGGCCCTGCAGTCAGTTGTGCTGCATAGTAGAGAGTGTCGCCATCTTGCACCGGTTCCACGTTTGATAAGTTAAGAAAGTCCATTTCGGATTGTTGCTGAACTGCCTGAGCGTACTTCATCAATATCAAAGAACTCGCCTCATCATCGTGCGAACGCATGTGAAAATTTAAATGGCTACTCTGTTTAAATCTCCTCTTACAAACGGGACATCCGAACGGTTGTATGTTTGTGTGTGTTCGCATATGTTGGCGGAGATGTACAGATTGAGAAAAACACTTACAGCAAATTATACACTTGAAAGGTTTGACTTTTGTGTGAGTACGTAAATGCTGATCGAGACCTGCTTTCTGGGTAAAAGCTTTAGCACAAAATTTGCATACAAATGGTCGAATACCATTGTGCATACGCATATGTTGTTGTAAACCACCAACTTGAGTAAAACGCTTAGAACAAATAGCACACTGGTGAGGTTTCATTTTTGCGTGCACTATACGTTTGTGCTCATCATATTGCATACTATCAAGGAACATGAGTCCACAAGTATGACATGAGAAAGAGGAAAGTTTATGTTGTTCAAGCTGAGCTGCTGCATTGGTTGGGTAAAAGTTTCTATCCAAGCGCTTCTCGCAAACTTGACATCGCAAAGCTGCTTTCCGTCTCTTCGTATGCTCTTCTCGATAGTGTAAGGAGTACTCACAGCAGTTAAAGAATATTTGACGACACTGCACACCGAGATTTATGGTAGAAGGTAAAGTGCACGTAAACGGACCCCTAAAACATTTAATCTTTTATAATACCTATAAATTAATGTTAGCCATGGTTGTATGAGTATCGTTAGATCACGTGTTATAAATATTTTATTATTTGTGTATTAAATAGAAAGAATAATAAGCATATACTTTTGATATTTCACGTATACCTCAATAATGGAATATATCAAGACCATTTTACCTTAAATCCACCGGTTTCTTTTCAGGTTTCGATTGTATTTTTTTAATCATGTTGTCCAATCGCGACTTCTTAGCCCGACTCCCTTCATTGATCTCATATTTTACAATTAGGTAACTGGTATCAACATCGTAAGTGCGTTTCAGTACAGTATCCTGCTCTACTGTTAATCCGCCATCGGATTTTTTAATAGGAATAAATTTAAAATCACAGTGAGTATCCAATATCTAATGAAGAAAAATCGACATTAGAATCAATTGTTCTAAACTAACTAAAAGAAAACTAGTTAGTATATGGTGTTTTGTGGAAAAAGTATTGTATTTCAACTTCTTATTACCTTATATTTTTAACGTCTTCTGTACTAAAGATAACATAAATAGGTACCTTGAACATTTCGTTTAATCAACATAGTTTATTATAACTTACTACAACATCATTTTCAGTTTTTAATATAATTTATTGCCTTCCTTAATATTGTATATGTAAATATTAAGAAAATAAAACGGTTATGTCACGGACTCGGTCCTTTCATTGTTGCTCCACACATATATTATGCGATTATTAACACCATAGAACAGTGATTCTCAATCTTTTTTTTGTTGCGGCACATATTTAACGATTTCAAAATTTGGCGGCACACAAAGAAAAAGATATAAATTATTTACTTACTACATAAAACACATTGCATAAATAGTTTATGACAAAAAGTTTAAATATACGAAATAAACTAATATATACTACAATAATAACTAAACTTTTATTAACGGATTAATTACAAGCTAATAATAAAAATATTTTTCTTTTTAAATGATATAATTTAATAATATTAACATTATTATATATTTGCAAAATTTGGCGGCACACTTTTGAAATTTGGCGCCACACAAAAGTGCCGCGGCACTGTGGTTGAGAATCACTGCCATAGAAACTCTAGTTGGCTTATTTTTACGGAACGGCCAGAGGTTGCTTACCGTGTCCATAATTAAGCAAATTAAATAAATAAATTAAATTAAATTAAACCGGTAAATTTTTAAAAACTAAATAACTTAAGATTATTCTGGCCGTGTGGCATGAAGTATTGCCTAATAATCGAGTAAAGCGTGTTTAAATACATACTTACTTTCATTTTAATTTGCATTTTAATTTATAAAATATAAATAGGCCTGTATTACATGATTATTCACCTGTTCACTATTCATAGTGTGAATTGGATGATCGTCCTCAGTACCGGAATCGTTTGAGTCATGTTGTATACTTTTATGGTTTTTCAAAGCGTTCGCATTATAAAACGTTTTCTTACAGATATAGCAAATATGATTAGCTGAATGCTCTTCAGGAGGTAACATGGGTTTCTAAAAAAAATATCAGGTTGATCTAATTCGATTATAGAAGCGGTTGGAAATTAAGCCCGCGCCGACCGCACAAATTTTTCAAAATTTATAACTTTATATAAAATACATTTTTAAATAACCAATTTCGAAAGGGATAATTAAAAATAATGCTTTTTCAATCTTCTTATTCTTCTACACCAAAAGGTGTCAAGAAGAACAGAAGTTCCAACCCTACGTTATTGACATCGCACGGAGGGCTTCGCGTTATCATTTTTGTTGCGTACAGCACGGTACTGGAATTCTCTCCCATCATCTATCATTCCCAATACTTATTATATGGGTACTATCAAAAGAAAAATGAATAGGCATACGCGTTCCACCTTCGACTGTATCATCGGTTACCATCCAGGCGTAATTGCAGTCATGCGTTCGCCTTAAATTAAATTTATTATTAAAAACTCTTAAATTTATATTAAAATTAAATAATTAAATTTATTATTTACATTAGCAATGCAATCGCAGCAATAATGTTTTACAAAAAACATCATAAAGACTACAGTGTAAGAGTGGTCTTAGATACGACCGCAAAGAGAAAAGTTAAAAAGTATTTTATTTACGTAATCATATCAAGGATGGATATTTACTTTATATGAAATATATAATGTGTATAATGATTAAAAAAAAACTCAAGTATGTATTTAATAGACAAAATAAAAAATCGACATCCAAAAGTCAAATATTATGTACAAAACATTTCTTTTAAATAATAGCTTTTCAAAATCTTTTTAATTTTAGACTGGTTGGCTGGAAGAGATTCCGATTCCGGAATAAGCCCGCCATTGCAAATTGTTGTTTTTTATTATAATTTTTATATTAATTAATGCAATAAAGAGATTACAAACAAACAAAATCTTCAATATTTATTTTATTGGCTGTTTCTAAAAAAAAATTTAAAATCTTTTTAATATATGCCACAATTTTACTAACCTGTATAAACTCGATAAAAAAATTATTAGATGACGTCTCAACAGAATTTAAATCAAACGTTTGGTTGACCTGGTCCATGCTCATCAAATAATTCTGTGTCAACCGCAACGCCTATTTTGTAATATCTGTTTATTTTTATTTATTTAATTTTGTATTATACTCAAACGTGTGAAATTTTACGTTTTAGATGATTTAAAAAACCATTTGACATATTTATATAGTTCCATGAGAGATATGCATAGACAAATTAATCCTTTGTCTTTAAAGGTATCTATAACATATAACAAAGTAAAGGATCAGATATATATTCCCTTGTCTTTGACTCATAGGTACTAAAACAAATATATTATAAATAAAAAAGTTAAAAGTTCTCTGTGCTTTAACAGTTTTGTCAGGAGACAAGCATTTTGAAACAAATTTAAATTAAAAATAAAGTACATACTAAAACTTGATTATTGATATACATATATTGTGTATTCTATTTTTCGATATTAGTTTAGATGTAATTTCTGACTTTGTAACGTTAACACTTATTTGTTGCGAAGAGAATATCGTTATCAAAACTTCAATTCAATTAAAATCCTTTCATCATTTCTTTTATTATTTTTTTTTCCTCAATTATAAAAAAATACTCGTACTACTGCCTGTAGTAGCGTTTTAATTCTAAATTCGTCTCTTTAACGACAGAGGAGGCCTTACCCATTATCGGGATAGAGTGTTGTCACGATGAAACATGTCACATGATTTAGCTACGTTTTTATGACCGGTCGCCTGCCTGACATCAACTTACCGTCGTTGTAGTTAGTCCTATTTTACCTCACACCTCGGTAAGAAAGAGGGTGGTCTATTCTACTAAACCGGATACCACAAGACGAGTCGATTTACCTTAGTCGCCTTTTACAACACCTCGATAAGAAATGAGGTTGGTCTATTCTATTCAGCCGGATAACACTCGGCATAAGACGGTTATATTACATCAGAATATTTTATTTTCAAGCATGTCGTTTATACAACTAACGCCATCTGTTAGCAATTACAAAAAAAATATTGCGAGCGTCATCGACATACGGCCGGTCCCAATAATCTACCGACAGATAAAGACAGACTCCTATCGTCGCCGAAAACGATCAAGTTATCCGTCTACCTATCACGTCCCAATAATTCGGATTAGTGAATCATTACTCGAGTTCCCTGTAGATAGACAGGATATCTGAGCCCTCCCATACGTTCCAGCTTACGTTATATTACTAAGGGCATCAAACTAGTCACTTCACTGTTTAATACATGTTTTCGACACCATACTAATTATATTAGCCCATAAAAAACGTAAAATTATCTGTTTCATCTAAGATTTAATATAATTTTATTAACTTTCAGTAAATAATATTTTTTTACAAATATTAGAAATATAACAGACATGATGATAACTGAATCTTTTTTAATGACGTTTTTATCGTATTTGGCGCGCTGTCAATATTTGCTGTAAAACAATAGTCAACTATTATGTACTAAAGTTAAATTATTAAAAACAAGCCGCTTACAACAAGCGAAGTGCTCCACCTAATAGAATTTATTATCTGACATCGTGGTCTTTAGCAAGGCCTCGGATGTGGCCAACAATCAATCAAAAGAAAGCGCTCTATGGGATATCATATATGTTTTCAATGCATCGATTGTTAACATACAGCAGTAATAATAACCTTAAGGTATGTATTCTTTTTACCTTCTTATGCTGAGATAATACTATGATGCGTTGACATCTGAAGGCTGTATTATAATAGAGATTTAGTACTACATATTTAAGTAACCCCTACTTACTTCAAAACAAATCATTCAAATAAGCTCTTTCAAGTACTTTTGAATCATCAAGGATCAATATGATTATTGAAGCTACAACTGGCTCGGAATGTTGCTCTTAACAAGAAGAACCAGAAAGAAACTCTGATATCAATCTTTTTTACATTATCAAACCGCAATCTTGTGTGAAGCTGAAAGGATTTTCAAATCGTGGCATTTTTATTATCCAAATAATCTTCAATTTCTAACATAATATGTATATG
Organism: Morpho helenor; assembly: GCA_029227775.1. NCBI lineage: Eukaryota > Metazoa > Arthropoda > Insecta > Lepidoptera > Nymphalidae > Morpho > Morpho helenor. The sequence goes on from JARGCU010000030.1 coordinate 13,545,609, forward strand.
TATAAGCATATCTGTTATACCTAATTTAAATGTTTCTGTAGACTGGTCTAATATAGATTTGATTCTTATATAATATATTCCTGCTTTGACTTTGTAATTTTAACCATAACATAAAATTAGTTAAATTGTATCTCTCAGTTGTTGTAACTTAATTTGAAAGTTATTATCACCTAAAATTAAATACTACTTATTTTAAGTTGTTCAATGCATAATTTTAATGTCAAGTGTGAATTTGGTTAATCTATAAATAAATAAAAAGTACACATTATATAAAAAGTATCATAACAATGTGGGTAGTATATTACAAAGCTAAGTTAGTTTATAATTAATATTTTTTCAGACTGAAGGTGAGAAACAAGAGTACATTCCACCAGATGATGCTTTGGATAGAGTAGCAGTCATATTAGGTCTGACTTGTGCTGGATTTACAGCACTCTTTGGTGATGATGCTGTGGTAGAAGAGTTTGCAGTAGAGGAACAACTTTGGTGAAAATGAAGTTCCCATGCACCTTTTTGCTAGGCCTGTTTAAACACACCTGTTCTGAAACTGCATGCTTTATCATTACCTACTTAATACACCCCAGGCAGATTTATCCCAGAAAATTATTTTTGCAATAAGCAAAGGTGTACATAAGTTTACATTTTATTACTTTTGTATAACACAATCTTACAACAATACAACTGCCTTTTTAAATTACTTTTTATCAGGTAAAGGTTGTTTTTTTAATTTATTATTAATTTTGACTTCAAATAATCAATATTTTTTGTTGAAATAAAATATTTATTAAAAAGTAATGAGATACTTGAAATAATGCACTATACAATAGACAAAATTTCATTTTAATTCTGAAAATCTTAAATAGTTAAGAAGTTTGGTTCTCTATGAACAATACAACATAAAAAATATTTTTATTATGTGATCAAGTCAATGTCAAGGCATAATACAAGCCAATATGTAGAGATTATATAAAAATCTAAGTAATTTAAAGTCTATTTTACATTTATTTATTTAAGTACAGTTAATGTTACAATTAATATTGGTAAAGGTGGAATATGGTATTATTGAATGAGGAAGTGCAGGATTATATCAGCATTTCTTTTTGAGTAAAGATAAATTTGAAGTATGAATTTTAAATAGAAACCATCTGATTCGCCTTTACAGAGTGAATTATGATACTTAAGTACAAATAAACAAGTTATGAACTTTAAATTTTTTTATTTTTAGGAAAGCTAAAAGGTCACATTCCTGCTGATATGTCATCCCAGAAAAGAAAAAACGAAGACAGCAGAATATTATAGCAAGATTATGAAATATTATTTTAATGTTTGTAATATTAAGTTTTAGAATTAAAGAAAAGAAAATTAGAATTATAAATAGAAAAGAAATACAAGAAATTTAAAATCAATTTTGATCCATACTTATTTCCCTTTTTCCATCCATTATACAAAGTCTCAGTGCCCGAGAACAGGCATAAAACGACATTTTTCAAAATGAAACCTAGGCTTCACAATTTTCCCCCCTAAATCATGCTGAATTTCATGAAAATCAATGGAGCATTTTCCGAGATTAAAAAAAAAGATTATACGTACATACAAGATTAACTCATTTAAATATTAAAGGTAGTACTTGGATAACAGCCTTGCTCTGTAATTTTATTAAAAAAAAATGCAATTAAAAAATAGACCGGTACAGGTGGGACTTGAACCCGGGTATTTTCATATATCCGCATATAGTCCGCCCATATACCATTACGCTATAACAAATTTACAAATAATAGGAAATAGAAGCTTTGAAATCTATTTTTATTTTAGAAGTTTTTACAATGCCTGAAAACAGGAATAAAATGTCATTTTTCTAAATAAAATATAGCTAGATCGTTTTTTTCCCACATGTCATAAAATTCAAGTTTGTCCAAGCGTTGCTGTGGCTTAGTCTGGTTTCGAATTCCCTTTGAAACAGAAAAAGGTTCATCTGTTGGGTCTTTCTAAAGGTTGTCTGAAAATTTCATTAGAATTGCTGCAGCCGTTTCAGAGTCAATAAAGGACATACAGACAAACATTCATTTTTATACGTAAAACTTACTGTGCATGCGGCTTCGCCCGTGTCGAAATCAGTGTATTTAATTGAAGTTTTAAACATATAAAAAGTACATATTGAGAACCATAAGAGATAGAGACATGCTGTTGCGGATTTTTTGCAGTATTTTTGAAGATCTATAAATCGGTTGTTTCTCAGTTGCTTTACGCGGTTCATGCAAATGCGATGTCTTCAATATACCTACATAAAATTGTAATACACTACTATAACTTCCGGAAGAATTGCACTACCTTTAAATAAAAACACTACAAAAATCCTTTCATTAGATTTAGGGAAGTCGATCACATACAAACAGACAGATTTTGTGGACTTTGTTATAAAATAACTTAGTAAAGATTTGAGATTAAACATGCAGCCCTAATATAACTTTATAACAATACGCAATTTTATTGATTGCTATGCTCATTTTTAAGGCGTTATTCCAGAATATTCTTTTATTTATGCAGGAGACTGTAAGCTATGCTGGCAGACTATATCTTTAATATCTGATTTATTGTTAATTTTACGAGAATAATAAAAAATATCACACGCTTAGTATTAAAGTGACGTAATTAAAAAGTTTAGTACACTACATATATGTTATTTATCGCGTATTATAGCAAAATAAAAGTATTTTCATTACTTATGTTCAAATTATATATATATTAACTTCATGTTTACATGTCTGTAGCTACAAATAACTGTTTAATGGCGCAGCCTCCTTAAAATTGAATTTTTGTCTCCTCTCCTTTTGATTTTTTTGGTTTTTCAGAAGTTAATACAATAGAATTATTTTGCTGTAATCCGCGTTTGTTAAAGAGAATATATGTTATGCTAAGTGTATAAAGCAGGCAATATATTATGGATTTCAGAGTAACGCCTGCTTCTAAAAATCATTTATAGTTTTTTAACTTCTGTAAAAATAGCACAGCTAAACTTAATTAGGGATAATGATTTTATTATATAATATATTTATATATAATGATTTTATTATATAATATTAATCTTATAATATTAAAGTAGTCTAAACATTGAACTGTTTAATCTATATATAAAAGGTTATAGAAATAAAATATTTTTTATTTCAATACATATTTTTATTTATTACATAAAAACCGCCATCCAGGAAACCTGACTTACCAGAGGCTCATCGGTTTACATCCAAGGTTGATTCACACAATGAGTTTATTACAAAAAACAGTATTTATCTATTACCTAAGTTTAAAATTTATCAAACATATTTTGGTGGAAGAAAACATAGTTAACCTGATTTTTTTTCTATCCCCATCTAGTGAAGTCACTCAGATCTTTTATAAAGATTAAATGATAATAATGAAAAAGTTATGGTAAAAAAATATTTTAAATCAGGTAAAGAATAACATTATTAATGAAATATTGTCACAATAAATGTCAATAATATTATTAAATATTTTATACCATTAAATATATTAGTAATCAATAATAAAAAAAGATGTCATCATTCTTGTTTAATCTATGATGTTATCTGCTTCATCATTAGGTTCATAATTACACTTCTGTTTGTACATCTATGCATACAACCTGTATAGACTGTAAATTAAGTCTAATTTTTAGTAAAATAACTGGAAATATATGCTTCTTAGCTCCAAAGCACCTGTAACAAGTAAAGCAATTAATAATGAATAAATTCTTTGTATTTGAATGTTCATGTTCTTAGGGAACAAAACAGAAAAATAATAAGGTTCTCCATTTTAACATAATTTTATTTACTGTAAAACTATCATTAGTAATGATGGTGTACATAATCCATAAATCTGTATTATACATAAGCAGGTGTTATATATACATAAGTTAGGTACATGATTATTTTAATTTAACTGAGCCTTGAGATAATGGATTTTGAGGTCTCTTAACATTGGAGAAAAACTTTGACTTGGATTCAGCAGTCTTATGTCTATGCTATATCTGTTACAGTAAAGTATAATTATCATTGTATTTTCACTGACTTTATGAAATTGGATCCAACACTGGAGACAGTTAATAGGGCTTGCATGGGGATATGCACTGTCTCACTTTCATATTCAGCAGGAAATTTGTTAAATTTAAATAAAAATAAATATGGAACAATTAATGATTAACATTTTTTTATTATAACATAAATAGCTCATGGCTAATGATTGTAAATATAGGGGACAATAAGCAACAACAAAAACTTACACTATACATATAAAAATGCCTTTAATTATGCATGAAGAGATTTACTTCTCAATGTTGAATTAATAAAAATGGTTAGTTAGTCAATCCAGGCCAACGTGCTACAACATTCATGAATCACTATTGTGCATCACAACCAGATTGAATATCAACAGAAAAATAGCTCTATTCTGAAGTCTTCACCAATATTTGAATCAATTAATTAATAATTACAAATTTTAATTACGATTTACCTTTTCTACTACTTAGCTCATTTATATATTACATCTTGCTTGGGGATTGCATTAGAATATGTGTAGCATCAATTGCTTCTTAAACGCGGGCAAATTGACAAATGTTATAGAAATCTTGCAGTGTATTACTACACACATATACGTGCGCAGGATATACTTGCATTGCTATTCCAACCAAAAAAATAAGCTATTTTTCGGCTAGCTGATGATTTGGAGACCCCCATGTAGTCAGTTACTGACACTGGCATTGTGCTCAAAACATAAAATCTCAATGTTAGTAAATCCTGACGCAGGATATACCAGTGTTTCTGAAAAAAAACCATGCCTTATTAATTATATTTTATTTAATTTACGTACAAAAACCATAGAATTTCATATAGTTAAGTAGCTACGTACCGTGTGGAGGTCACTTTTGATATTTTTTAATTTTGAATTCATTTATTTGATGATTCAGCCTTTTGGGGTAATTCATCGGAAATACTGTCTCTATCGGTCCGGAAGTGTCTTTTCGGTAGGTAGGTGGTATTTATAATTATAATTTTAAATCAAAAACATCGAAAAGAAAAAGAAAACTTGTGCTATCTACACTTTTATCGCTGCTAAATGACCGATAGACGATATACCTTATCTTTACTAATGTCATTTGACACAGACAGCGTTCAAAACGTTATTGGGACGCGATATGTCGCTATTTTCATAGAGAGGGCGATCCGCGGTCCTCCCGTCGACAGACAGCATCGGACGATAGGATTCTCTGATCGTTGATAGAATATTGGGACGCGATACCTTGACTTTTCTTACTCCGGTAAGCCAAAATTGGCGATAGATCGAATATTGGGACCGGCCGATAGACTATACACCTGTCAAGTGTCAGTTTTAGTTTTAATTTAGGGATGTAACTTGGAGTAGAAGAAATCGATTTTATCGCCTTCAAAATAAATCGATTAATTCGTATAAAATCTTTTCCGATTTTTTCCCCAACATTTTGAAAGTTGCATTTTTTAATATTAATAAATAAATTAGAATTAAGGCTAATTAAAGTGAACAACTACCAATAAATAATAACAAATGCGCTGTTTTTGAAATTCGATTAAAATGTGTAGTTTGGCTACAAGTAAAAAAAATATATATATACAATTAAAATAATCGATTTTTAAAGAAAGAAATTAAGATTATTGTAAGTAGAATGTTTAAAAAAAATCGATTCAATATTCCTGAAGTACATAGTATATAAAACGCGTGAAGTCGAAAGACAATAAGAAGAGATATTATTTACTATTAGACTTATTGTGGCGTAGAAAAATCGATCAATAAATAATCGGTTTTTTCCCCTTTCAAAATAATCGATTTTTAAATAATTTTGATACAAAATAATCGATTGTTTAAAACTTGATTTTTCCAATTTTTTGAAAAGGTACCTTTGTAATATTAATAATTAACTACAATTAAGGCTAATCAAAGTGGACAACCAAAAAATAATTACAGATGCGCTGTTTGTGATTTGATTTAAATGAAATATAATTAGGCTACATTGGTTTCATCCAACAATGCATATCTAATCTTCAAAAACAAGAAAAAGAGGTTAATTAAAATAATCGATTTTTTATGTAAAAATATTCGCTTATTAAAAAACGATTATTTAAAAAATTATCGGTTATTTTTGCACACCCCTAATTACTATATTATTATTAATTTTATAGTTAGTAATTTATGATCATAGATTACTAACTATAAAACTATGATTTATGATTATTAATGTAAGTTAGGGATGAAGTGGAGTGGAGAGGAGATGGATGACTTGGAGTAGGAAAATCGATTAATAAATAATCAATTTTTACCCTTTAAAAATAATCGATTTTTAAAAATTCGATTATTTCGTTACGAAATAATCGATTTTTTATCGGTTTTTTCTATTTCAAAAGTTGTCTTTTTAAGTTTTTAATATTAATAATTAATTAAAATAAAAGCTAATTAAAGTGGACAACTATCAAGAAATAGTTTGTTTAATTTGAGAAAATAATCGATTATTTTTTCACATCGCTAATGTAAGTGTATGTAATCTATGGTATGTATTGCATAGATTACTAACGGCCGGTCCCAATATTCGATCTATCGCCAATTTTGGCTTACCGGAGTAAGAAAAGTCAAGGTATCGCGTCCCAATATTCTATCAACGATCAGAGAATCCTATCGTCCGATGCTGTCTGTCGACGGGAGGACCGCGGATCGCCCTCTCTATGAAAATAGCGACATATCGCGTCCCAATAACGTTTTGAACGCTGTCTGTGTCAAATGACATTAGTAAAGATAAGGTATATCGTCTATCGGTCATTTAGCAGCGATAAAAGTGTAGATAGCACAAGTTTTCTTTTTCTTTTCGATGTTTTTGATTTAAAATTATAATTATAAATACCACCTACCTACCGAAAAGACACTTCCGGACCGATAGAGACAGTATTTCCGATGAATTACCCCAAAAGGCTGAATCATCAAATAAATGAATTCAAAATTAAAAAATATCAAAAGTGACCTCCACACGGTACGTAGCTACTTAACTATATGAAATTCTATGGTTTTTGTACGTAAATTAAATAAAATATAATTAATAAGGCATGGTTTTTTTTCAGAAACACTGGTATATCCTGCGTCAGGATTTACTAACATTGAGATTTTATGTTTTGAGCACAATGCCAGTGTCAGTAACTGACTACATGGGGGTCTCCAAATCATCAGCTAGCCGAAAAATAGCTTATTTTTTTGGTTGGAATAGCAATGCAAGTATATCCTGCGCACGTATATGTGTGTAGTAATACACTGCAAGATTTCTATAACATTTGTCAATTTGCCCGCGTTTAAGAAGCAATTGATGCTACACATATTCTAATGCAATCCCCAAGCAAGATGTAATATATAAATGAGCTAAGTAGTAGAAAAGGTAAATCGTAATTAAAATTTGTAATTATTAATTAATTGATTCAAATATTGGTGAAGACTTCAGAATAGAGCTATTTTTCTGTTGATATTCAATCTGGTTGTGATGCACAATAGTGATTCATGAATGTTGTAGCACGTTGGCCTGGATTGACTAACTAACCATTTTTATTAATTCAACATTGAGAAGTAAATCTCTTCATGCATAATTAAAGGCATTTTTATATGTATAGTGTAAGTTTTTGTTGTTGCTTATTGTCCCCTATATTTACAATCATTAGCCATGAGCTATTTATGTTATAATAAAAAAATGTTAATCATTAATTGTTCCATATTTATTTTTATTTAAATTTAACAAATTTCCTGCTGAATATGAAAGTGAGACAGTGCATATCCCCATGCAAGCCCTATTAACTGTCTCCAGTGTTGGATCCAATTTCATAAAGTCAGTGAAAATACAATGATAATTATACTTTACTGTAACAGATATAGCATAGACATAAGACTGCTGAATCCAAGTCAAAGTTTTTCTCCAATGTTAAGAGACCTCAAAATCCATTATCTCAAGGCTCAGTTAAATTAAAATAATCATGTACCTAACTTATGTATATATAACACCTGCTTATGTATAATACAGATTTATGGATTATGTACACCATCATTACTAATGATAGTTTTACAGTAAATAAAATTATGTTAAAATGGAGAACCTTATTATTTTTCTGTTTTGTTCCCTAAGAACATGAACATTCAAATACAAAGAATTTATTCATTATTAATTGCTTTACTTGTTACAGGTGCTTTGGAGCTAAGAAGCATATATTTCCAGTTATTTTACTAAAAATTAGACTTAATTTACAGTCTATACAGGTTGTATGCATAGATGTACAAACAGAAGTGTAATTATGAACCTAATGATGAAGCAGATAACATCATAGATTAAACAAGAATGATGACATCTTTTTTTATTATTGATTACTAATATATTTAATGGTATAAAATATTTAATAATATTATTGACATTTATTGTGACAATATTTCATTAATAATGTTATTCTTTACCTGATTTAAAATATTTTTTTACCATAACTTTTTCATTATTATCATTTAATCTTTATAAAAGATCTGAGTGACTTCACTAGATGGGGATAGAAAAAAAATCAGGTTAACTATGTTTTCTTCCACCAAAATATGTTTGATAAATTTTAAACTTAGGTAATAGATAAATACTGTTTTTTGTAATAAACTCATTGTGTGAATCAACCTTGGATGTAAACCGATGAGCCTCTGGTAAGTCAGGTTTCCTGGATGGCGGTTTTTATGTAATAAATAAAAATATGTATTGAAATAAAAAATATTTTATTTCTATAACCTTTTATATATAGATTAAACAGTTCAATGTTTAGACTACTTTAATATTATAAGATTAATATTATATAATAAAATCATTATATATAAATATATTATATAATAAAATCATTATCCCTAATTAAGTTTAGCTGTGCTATTTTTACAGAAGTTAAAAAACTATAAATGATTTTTAGAAGCAGGCGTTACTCTGAAATCCATAATATATTGCCTGCTTTATACACTTAGCATAACATATATTCTCTTTAACAAACGCGGATTACAGCAAAATAATTCTATTGTATTAACTTCTGAAAAACCAAAAAAATCAAAAGGAGAGGAGACAAAAATTCAATTTTAAGGAGGCTGCGCCATTAAACAGTTATTTGTAGCTACAGACATGTAAACATGAAGTTAATATATATATAATTTGAACATAAGTAATGAAAATACTTTTATTTTGCTATAATACGCGATAAATAACATATATGTAGTGTACTAAACTTTTTAATTACGTCACTTTAATACTAAGCGTGTGATATTTTTTATTATTCTCGTAAAATTAACAATAAATCAGATATTAAAGATATAGTCTGCCAGCATAGCTTACAGTCTCCTGCATAAATAAAAGAATATTCTGGAATAACGCCTTAAAAATGAGCATAGCAATCAATAAAATTGCGTATTGTTATAAAGTTATATTAGGGCTGCATGTTTAATCTCAAATCTTTACTAAGTTATTTTATAACAAAGTCCACAAAATCTGTCTGTTTGTATGTGATCGACTTCCCTAAATCTAATGAAAGGATTTTTGTAGTGTTTTTATTTAAAGGTAGTGCAATTCTTCCGGAAGTTATAGTAGTGTATTACAATTTTATGTAGGTATATTGAAGACATCGCATTTGCATGAACCGCGTAAAGCAACTGAGAAACAACCGATTTATAGATCTTCAAAAATACTGCAAAAAATCCGCAACAGCATGTCTCTATCTCTTATGGTTCTCAATATGTACTTTTTATATGTTTAAAACTTCAATTAAATACACTGATTTCGACACGGGCGAAGCCGCATGCACAGTAAGTTTTACGTATAAAAATGAATGTTTGTCTGTATGTCCTTTATTGACTCTGAAACGGCTGCAGCAATTCTAATGAAATTTTCAGACAACCTTTAGAAAGACCCAACAGATGAACCTTTTTCTGTTTCAAAGGGAATTCGAAACCAGACTAAGCCACAGCAACGCTTGGACAAACTTGAATTTTATGACATGTGGGAAAAAAACGATCTAGCTATATTTTATTTAGAAAAATGACATTTTATTCCTGTTTTCAGGCATTGTAAAAACTTCTAAAATAAAAATAGATTTCAAAGCTTCTATTTCCTATTATTTGTAAATTTGTTATAGCGTAATGGTATATGGGCGGACTATATGCGGATATATGAAAATACCCGGGTTCAAGTCCCACCTGTACCGGTCTATTTTTTAATTGCATTTTTTTTTAATAAAATTACAGAGCAAGGCTGTTATCCAAGTACTACCTTTAATATTTAAATGAGTTAATCTTGTATGTACGTATAATCTTTTTTTTTAATCTCGGAAAATGCTCCATTGATTTTCATGAAATTCAGCATGATTTAGGGGGGAAAATTGTGAAGCCTAGGTTTCATTTTGAAAAATGTCGTTTTATGCCTGTTCTCGGGCACTGAGACTTTGTATAATGGATGGAAAAAGGGAAATAAGTATGGATCAAAATTGATTTTAAATTTCTTGTATTTCTTTTCTATTTATAATTCTAATTTTCTTTTCTTTAATTCTAAAACTTAATATTACAAACATTAAAATAATATTTCATAATCTTGCTATAATATTCTGCTGTCTTCGTTTTTTCTTTTCTGGGATGACATATCAGCAGGAATGTGACCTTTTAGCTTTCCTAAAAATAAAAAAATTTAAAGTTCATAACTTGTTTATTTGTACTTAAGTATCATAATTCACTCTGTAAAGGCGAATCAGATGGTTTCTATTTAAAATTCATACTTCAAATTTATCTTTACTCAAAAAGAAATGCTGATATAATCCTGCACTTCCTCATTCAATAATACCATATTCCACCTTTACCAATATTAATTGTAACATTAACTGTACTTAAATAAATAAATGTAAAATAGACTTTAAATTACTTAGATTTTTATATAATCTCTACATATTGGCTTGTATTATGCCTTGACATTGACTTGATCACATAATAAAAATATTTTTTATGTTGTATTGTTCATAGAGAACCAAACTTCTTAACTATTTAAGATTTTCAGAATTAAAATGAAATTTTGTCTATTGTATAGTGCATTATTTCAAGTATCTCATTACTTTTTAATAAATATTTTATTTCAACAAAAAATATTGATTATTTGAAGTCAAAATTAATAATAAATTAAAAAAACAACCTTTACCTGATAAAAAGTAATTTAAAAAGGCAGTTGTATTGTTGTAAGATTGTGTTATACAAAAGTAATAAAATGTAAACTTATGTACACCTTTGCTTATTGCAAAAATAATTTTCTGGGATAAATCTGCCTGGGGTGTATTAAGTAGGTAATGATAAAGCATGCAGTTTCAGAACAGGTGTGTTTAAACAGGCCTAGCAAAAAGGTGCATGGGAACTTCATTTTCACCAAAGTTGTTCCTCTACTGCAAACTCTTCTACCACAGCATCATCACCAAAGAGTGCTGTAAATCCAGCACAAGTCAGACCTAATATGACTGCTACTCTATCCAAAGCATCATCTGGTGGAATGTACTCTTGTTTCTCACCTTCAGTCTGAAAAAATATTAATTATAAACTAACTTAGCTTTGTAATATACTACCCACATTGTTATGATACTTTTTATATAATGTGTACTTTTTATTTATTTATAGATTAACCAAATTCACACTTGACATTAAAATTATGCATTGAACAACTTAAAATAAGTAGTATTTAATTTTAGGTGATAATAACTTTCAAATTAAGTTACAACAACTGAGAGATACAATTTAACTAATTTTATGTTATGGTTAAAATTACAAAGTCAAAGCAGGAATATATTATATAAGAATCAAATCTATATTAGACCAGTCTACAGAAACATTTAAATTAGGTATAACAGATATGCTTATACATATACATATTATGTTAGAAATTGAAGATTATTTGGATAATAAAAATGCCACGATTTGAAAATCCTTTCAGCTTCACACAAGATTGCGGTTTGATAATGTAAAAAAGATTGATATCAGAGTTTCTTTCTGGTTCTTCTTGTTAAGAGCAACATTCCGAGCCAGTTGTAGCTTCAATAATCATATTGATCCTTGATGATTCAAAAGTACTTGAAAGAGCTTATTTGAATGATTTGTTTTGAAGTAAGTAGGGGTTACTTAAATATGTAGTACTAAATCTCTATTATAATACAGCCTTCAGATGTCAACGCATCATAGTATTATCTCAGCATAAGAAGGTAAAAAGAATACATACCTTAAGGTTATTATTACTGCTGTATGTTAACAATCGATGCATTGAAAACATATATGATATCCCATAGAGCGCTTTCTTTTGATTGATTGTTGGCCACATCCGAGGCCTTGCTAAAGACCACGATGTCAGATAATAAATTCTATTAGGTGGAGCACTTCGCTTGTTGTAAGCGGCTTGTTTTTAATAATTTAACTTTAGTACATAATAGTTGACTATTGTTTTACAGCAAATATTGACAGCGCGCCAAATACGATAAAAACGTCATTAAAAAAGATTCAGTTATCATCATGTCTGTTATATTTCTAATATTTGTAAAAAAATATTATTTACTGAAAGTTAATAAAATTATATTAAATCTTAGATGAAACAGATAATTTTACGTTTTTTATGGGCTAATATAATTAGTATGGTGTCGAAAACATGTATTAAACAGTGAAGTGACTAGTTTGATGCCCTTAGTAATATAACGTAAGCTGGAACGTATGGGAGGGCTCAGATATCCTGTCTATCTACAGGGAACTCGAGTAATGATTCACTAATCCGAATTATTGGGACGTGATAGGTAGACGGATAACTTGATCGTTTTCGGCGACGATAGGAGTCTGTCTTTATCTGTCGGTAGATTATTGGGACCGGCCGTAACTAAAGTAATGTATTGTATGAATTTAATTTTTAACTAATTTGTGCATCTCGATAATAGTAAAAGTTTTCTTAAAATCCAAAATAAATTTACAATCTTACATTCTAAATATGTAACCTAATTCCTTGCAAGCCGAAATTGTAATTTGTATTTCACAACTGTTACATATAAAATTACATGCTGTAAACGGCTATATTGATCTATATTAAATCAACAATTTATTTAAGCTACTTAATTTGATAAGGATTAATGCTGTATTGTATAAAATTTGCTTTGAACATAAGGCATTATTTTTCGTAAAAAGTAAATGACTAGAAGTGCTATTGTGGGTTATCCATAAGAGATAGACATATACCATCGCGTACTTTTCTGTAGATCTTTTTAAGGTGTACAAATACGTAGTACATCATTTTGATAAATCACGTAGGGTTTAGCCAGCGTTTACAATGTAAGCGGAAAAAAATGTAATTATTTACAGAAACCTCAAAAATTACAGTATTTCTTTACTCCGTATTGAATGTTATTATACTACAAACCTTCCTCTTGAATCACTCTATCTATTAAAAAAAACCGCATCAAAATCTGTTGCGTAGTTTAAAGTTTTATGCATACATAGGGATATATGGACAAACAAAGAATGCGACTTTGTTTTATACTATGTAGAGATATTATGCTCTTACTACAATACCCTTTATTTACCAATGTAAATAAAGGGTATTGTTGATTTATAAACAAAAAGCATCCTGACATATAATTCAAATTTAGGATTGGTTAAACATATGTACAGAAAGTCAAATTACAATAAAAAGTTACATTTACAATGCTAATAAACAATAAAGTATTATGTGTACTGAAAGAATAAAGGTAATATTGAAAGACTGTTCAATAATACAGAAAGAAAATACTTATAATTGTAGTTTAATAAATTACTTATAATATGCCACCGTTCGTACTGAACGGCAATAATTTTTTATTTTATTTTTTAATTTTACCAATTATTAATTTAATTTAATTTTACAAAATTATTTTCAGAAATTGAATATCGCTGGACTTTATGGGACTACAAAAAGCTATTATATATAAAGCTGCATTTGTTCAAGAGATATGACATTCAAGCTACCAACTTAAATGAGGATGTTAAATCATTCCCATTGCATACTTCTGATTACAAGAATAAAGTATGTAAGACTGTTTTTATCACAAATCATGCATGTTATAAATTTTCTGAGAATTTAAATGATTTATAGAATTAGGCGTTACTTTGTGGACGTCCATAATATTCTCATTACTTTTGTAGAATTTAAATTAATTAGTTTTCATGTGCTACACCGTGTGGTATCCAGCTGAATAGAATAGTACCACCCTCATTTCGGCCGGTCGTAAAAACGCAGCCAAATCATGTGACAGCATGTTTATAACATGTTGTGCCGACCCCACTTAGAGTGGGATAAAGGCAGGAAGATGATGATGGTTTTCATGTGCTCTGGGTTTTAGCAAACATATCTCCAATTATTTAATTGTAAAATGATAAACATAAAATACACCATAGGTACAATGTTCAATGATTATTCAATGTTTTTGTAATAATTTTCAGACAAACCTGGTCGTTTTCAATGAGAATACTCAGTGGGATGTCGTCCAAGGGCTATATGCTATTGATGCTTTGTAGGATGAGGCACATTTCTTATGACAAGATGAAGGCAAGTAAATATTTAATTTATTTATTTAGGCACAACTGAAACTTATATGTATAGTGGGTTAACTGCCTAATTTATTTGATATATAACAAAACAATGTGTGGTTAATAATAAAGAACAAATTAGTGATTATCATCCTAACTTTGTCACATACACTTTTTAATTGTCACATACAATACAGTATTTGGAAAGCCTTTATATTTTTAGAATGCTTTGCTATCATGCCTCACATATTATTAACTTTTTAATATAATATTTATATGTACGGTATTTATTCTATACTTATAATAAAACTGAAAAAAAAATTGTACTTTTAAGACAAATGAAAAAAATATTTTCCGGACTATTTAAGACTAGGAGATGCTAACAATATATTTTTTTAAATTTTAAAATCTGTCTGTCTGTTATTTGTTAAAGCATCACATGAAAACTGATGAACTAATATTAATGAAATTTAGTATGATGGAAGCTTATATACAGGTGTAACATATAGGTAAAAAAACTCTGATATTCTTTGAGGTATAGGAAAATATTTACTACATTTTTGAGTGACGATTTAATAAATAGATACAGAGTGACTCTATAGTATATATTTATTAAATAAAACTCAGAAAATAGATGTTGCTGTAACATTAAGCATGCAAGTAACCCTGTTATTCTTATGGGAACAGGATAATATACAGTTCTTAATTCTAAATATTATAAACAGTCTAATTAAAGTTCTTGGTTTTTTAAAAACCATATGGCGGGTCGACTTACCTTAGTCGCCTTTTACGACACCTCGGTAAGAAATGTGGGTGGTACTATTCTATTCAGCCGGATACCAAACGGCGTAAATAATATTATCTTAATATGGGTACCCATTACATAAACAAATTGTATATTTAAACATTTCTATGAAATTTTTTTCATGTAATTTTTTTAAGAATAAGAATAATTTTCATAAAAAAACACTTATTATACGTAGTATTTATTTATTAACGTAAAATTTAGTTAATTTTTATTGTTTAGCAGTATCCTAAATTCTTTTCAATCCAAGATGTCAAGATTGTCTGTAAGACCACTTTTGCAAATTAATGTAAGTATTATAATATTAATAAATACTTGTATATTACAGGTTAAGTGCTACAGAAGCCTTTAGCCAGGAAGTGTCTACAAGCCTGATGATGCAGATGAAGATATATGAAGAGCTTCAGTTGGATCAGTTGTCCAGCAGTCCAGGCAACATCCCATTAAAATGTTAATGGCACATGAATCAGGAAAAATATTTTCTTTGCTGAGGTTTCAAGCCAATATTCTTCAGTCAAAAGACTATATACTGAGGTAGCCAAGGAAATGTTTTCTTCTTTAGAGAATCTACGTACAAAATTGCCTCAGCAGAGTTTGGCTAATCAATCGTACCCATATAATAAAACAGTAGTTAAAAGTCCTCATCCTCATATTCATAGAGCAAAGGGTTAGGGAAGAGGATAATTGCTTAAAATAAGCTCTAATTATGTTGTCGCCGTGTGGAATCCGGCAGAATAGAATAGACCACCCTCCATACTTGCCGAGATGTGAAGAGGCGACTAAGGTATATATTGGACGCTTAGACAACTATATTTCAGTTCGTCCACCACCGATGCTCTAACGGGAAATTAGGCCGTAAATATTCCCAAAGAGGGTTGACGTCAGGCTGGCGGCCGTTTGTAAAGTCCCATGCCAAATCCTTTTTCAATATGTCTTTGAATATTAGAAAATGCGATTTTGCTGGGCGTCCCCCCCCCCCCAGGCGATGCGCAGGCAAAGCACCCGGTGCCTGCGCGAAATGGACAAGGGTTGTAAGATGCGAGTCCAAAGAGATGTACGAATGAGGATGGCTAGCTGGTCATGTAATGAGGAGGGATGAAAATCATGTGACCAAAAGAGATTTAAATATGAATGTGGATGGATGTATGGCTCCCCTAGTCATACATCCATCCACATTCATATTTTTTGAAACCGAAAAAAAGATGGATGGATTGTGTGAAAAATGATATGCATATTAAAGGAGTGGCACCAGAGTTGACGAATGATAGAGGAGAATGGAAGAA
Organism: Morpho helenor; assembly: GCA_029227775.1. Lineage (NCBI taxonomy): Eukaryota > Metazoa > Arthropoda > Insecta > Lepidoptera > Nymphalidae > Morpho > Morpho helenor. Next base: position 13,562,313 of record JARGCU010000030.1, read on the forward strand.
GAAGACATTTTGTGCAGACCCCACTTAGGCTCTGATTATGTAGGAGGTAGAAGATAAAAAAAGGGTTAAATTGTTATGATCAAATTGCTCATCAAAACTTAATTTCTTCCTACATTTCATCTTGGGGTAATGGGTTTGCATTGAATTCTCCTCACACATCTTTTGCGTTAGAATATTTGTTAGATTCACTCATGACTTTTGGCACTGTGTTGCATCAAACTCTAATAGTTCTTTACCATACCACATTGCTCAAAAACTTAGTTCTTTGTTGTCTGTCATATATGGACTAAATAAATCTTCTACAATGGAATGGTAAAAGTATTTCTCATCATAAATTTGAGCTTATTCACCTTTTAAATCATTGTAAACCTGTTGTTGTTGCCATTGCTGAAACATAGTTAAAGCCTGCAAGGCGTTTTCGTATTCCGGGTTTTTCATGTTTGAGGGATGACAGGGATGATGGTTATGGTGGTAGCGCCATATTAGTCCATAGATCATTTCCATTTTCTCAAATCACACTTCCATCTCGTGATCCTAATATCAATGCAGTTGCAATCAAGTTTTTAGGTATTACATTGTTGTCTATATACATTTCTTATCCTCACTCATTGCTAGTTTCGAATATTCTATCCATTTTTAGCCTATAGCTTTGTCTTGTACTTTTGGTGAAGTTGTGGAACATGTACTAAAATAAATCGGGCTGGATTTTAGCAAGTAAAGTTCTTCAGTTTTCACCAATCACGTTCATGTCTCTTGAAAAATTTTCTTAAGTATGCGGATTTACCTATTTATAAAAATCATATTAATCCCCTATATACAGTTTTATATCTAGCCGTGTGGTATCCGGTTGAGTAGAATATACCACCCTCATTTCTTACCGAGGTGTCGTCAAAGGCGACTAAGTAAGGTAAGATGACCCACCCTGTGGTATCCGGTTGAGTAGAATAGATCACCCTCTTTCTTACCGAGGTGTCGTAAAATTCGACTAAGGTAAGTTAACGCCAGGCAGGCGGCCGGTCGTAAAAACGCAGCCAAATCATATTACAACATGTTTATAACATGTTGTGCCGACCCCACTTAGAGTGAGATAAGGGCAGGAGGGTATATAGTTAATATGGTACATTCTCTTCACTTCACAACGTGACACTTGCAAAGTGATTTGCCCCTAATTTACGCTGTACAGGCCATAAAGCAAGATAATAATAGTAATTTAGAAATCCTACAATTTGAAGGTCGCCTACCTGCGTGTGTTTGAATAAATTTTAGGCAGCTTATTGTTTTCTGTTTAAAAATATTAGTTGTAATTTTTGAAGTAATACTTTTAGTGTGTTTAAGGGGTAAAAGTTTTTTTTAAAGATGCAGGCGTATAGAAATGAAGAATAGATGTTTAAAATGTTTATATATATATTTTTTATTTCAATAAAAACTATTAGAACTGAATTCCAAAAATATTTTGTTTTATTTAAATCAAAGAAATATCTATATATATACTAATATATGAAGCTGAAGAGTTTGTTTGTTTGAACGCGCTAATCTCAGGAACTACTGGACCCATTTAAAAATTCTTATATAACATTACTATATAACATTACGCTACGATGAAAAGGAGAGGAGCAGCGATAAAAAATATTAAGGAAACGACAAAATTTAAATCTTTGCGCTAAGTAAACTGTGAAAGTTATTTACAATTCATGTATTACACAATATTTCCCTAAGTTTTAAATAAAAGTCCGCGACAGCATATGTCTAGCTTTTAAGGTTAACCCACTTTAACCATTTTTATGGTTATCAAAATATTATACTTATTACGGTTTTAAACTTTCGACGCGGGCGGATCCGCTGGCAATTGCTAGATATTAATGAGAGGAAACCGGTTATTGGAAAAGTATCGATCGCAAAGTATCAAGTGCAATAGTATCGGTATCGACATAATTGTATATACTCGATACTATTTTAGTTAGTAATCTATGCTCGATACCTTAAAGTTCGTATCGATACTTTTTCTGTGTCCCTAGTAGCTGGTATTTTTATAGTTAGTAATCTATGGCTAGTATTACTTAGGGATGTGACATGGAATAGAAAAAATAAATGAATAAATAATCGATTTTTTCTGACTAGTTGCCTTTTTTAATTTTAATAATTAATTACAATAAAGCCTAATTAATGCATAGAACAGTGGTGCTATTTGTGAAATTCGATTAAAATTTATAGTTTGGCTACATTGGTTATATCAAACAATGCATATATAATCTTAAAAACAAGAAAAAGAGTAAAAACGAGAAAGAGGATAATTTTAAAATAATCGATTATAAAAAAATAATCGATCATTTTAAAAATCGATTATTTTTTTTTCATATCCTAAGTATTACTTTGACACACGCGCATTTATTATTTATAATATATAATAGAAATTATATGTACTAGGGATGTGACTTAGACCAGAAAACATCGATTAATAACTAATCGATTTTTTTCTGACTACATGAAAAGTTGTCTTTTTTAATATAAATAATTAATTAGAATAAAGATTAATGAAAGTGGACAACTACCAAAAAATAATATCAGATGATGTTTGAGAAATTGGATTAAAATGTGTAGTTTGGCTAAATTGGTTTTAATCCAACAATGCATATCTAATCTCAAAAAACAAATAAAAGAAAAAGGATACCTAAAATAATCGACTTTTAAAAATCGATTTTCAATGCAAAATAAATCGATTATTTAAAAAAAATAACCGATTATTTTAAAAGTCGATTATTTTTTCACATCGCTAATATGTACATATGTATGTAATTACTAATTAATCTATAACATTAATTCTATGTAAATTAATTTGGAATACCTACTACTTCATTAAGCTTTACATCAAAAAGCTATTATTAAAAAATAAATCTTTTTTATGTAAATATGCCTTAGTGTTGCCTTGATTGTTCATGCCATGAAATATGGTTAAAGAATAGATTATAGAATAATAAACAAATATTTACATAATTAAATGTTAATATTTTGAGCATAGATTGATATCTATGCTAGATAAATAATATAAAAATGCCCTTAAACTTGCAGATATCTTGCAGTTGCATATTTTTAAGCTAAGCCATCGTGGTAGACATCTGGAGGTTTAAAATGTAACTGTATTTTGAAGGAATCATCCATTCTATTCATTTAATTTCATCCATTATTATAAACAATTAAATGATTTTTTATCTCATCATGAAACGAAGACTGGTATTGTTATGTTTATTTTTGGCTCTAGTGATTACTGCGATATATTTTAGATTATATTACACTCAAGACAATTATGATGGTTCAACATGGTCTACTGACCGGTGCTTCACAGAATTGACTTCAACAAAATATCAATTAAATGGTAAGCTCATCATTTTAAAGTAATCTTAATTGTATTAAAATACTTAGAAAAGGTTTCCAAAATATATCGAAACAATTCTTAAACACTTTATTACTCTTAATTACTTTAATAACAACTATTTTTCGTCAGAACAGAATTCCGTCAAAATGAATTCCTCTTCCATTTTTAAATCTCCTTTTAAGTTGAGATTACAATATTGAGACTAATGCCAATATTTATACTTCCTTATACACTAAACTTAATACAATAATTATTATCTTATTATACAAATGTTAAAATTGCTAACAATTGTTTAAAAAGTTACCAGAGAAAATAAAATAATACTATTACTAGTCTGTAAATCTATCCCATCCTTCTAATTTACTATTATATATATTTTATTATATAATAATATAATAATAGGTAATAATCTATTATTTCAGGAATATTGAAGTCAAGACATATTTTAAACATATATTCCGGTTTAAGGAATACTATTTATTATGACTATATATTATATTATACTATAAAAATATGTTTAATTAAAAATTATTTCTAGTATAAATCATACCCACATACAATTTTTTTTCATGTATCAGCAATAAGCAGCTGCTTTTCTCTAATAAATTGTTCAATTATTCCTTCATGATTTATGAGATATTATGCCTTATTTGTTTAGTTTGAGATTAATCTAAGAGAAATGGTCAATATTGGTTGCAAGACATCAAGTTTGTCTTCCACTAAATATTAAAAATTATTGAAATGTCCTCTAACTTTTTACGTTAATTATGTTTAAGTTTAAGGTTTAAATTGCTTAATATTAAACTAGCTATGATAATCTTGAGTTGATAAATTCAAATTTTCTATTCAGCCTGATACCACAATGTTATTATTTTTGAAATATCAAACATTAAATATTATATAATACAATAATAATTGTCCAAAACTATGTCAATTCAAATTAGATTTTGAAAACAGTATTTTTTTTGTTTAAGTGGTTACTGAATACAAAAATCGTATAGACAAGTTACTAACTGAAACTGAAAAAAGGCATAGAACAGAAAAGGAACATTTTAAGGATATAATGGAGAGCTGTATTGCATTGAAACAACAGTCTGCCATGTGTCAGGTATATTTGAGCATTATTCTTACATGTTATTTTTGTAAACTGCCAAAGAATTTTTGCCACAAGCAACTTAGCATCATTTACTATCATCACTTATTAATAGAAAATTGACTGTTTATTGCAGTGCTTGTATATACTCCTGCTGTGAACATGTATAATCATTTATATATGCTGAAATAAAGTTTTTAATAAAATTATGAAATGAAAAGATGAAAAACTTTAGTTTACATCTCAATTGATGTAGTTTAGTTGGGTCTCAACACAATTTTCAATTTGACTTCACTTCAACGAGAAGTATCTAGTTAAATTAGAGTCTATTAATCTAGTTAATTTGTTTCCAGCCATACCTATGATTGACTGTCACCCTTTAATAAATGTTTTGGAATAGGGCAAATCAAAAAATGTTGAAAATACTTTAAGATTCATTCACTGAAAGGCTTTATGGTCTGAAGCAGAATTTGGAATATTGTGCAATAATAGAACAATTAATGGGATAACAAAAAAAACTATAATGATAACATGATATGCTAAATAATTCAGTTGAATAAATAATTTACATTGAATATTTTGAATTATTATAAATAGTACTATTGTAAGTGAACAATTATAAATAGTTCAAAACGAGGGTAATGTACAAGACTGTAAAACTACCGAGAGGTAAAACTCATGTCAAAGTAATAGAAAGAGAAATGGAGGAGTTTAAAGGAATAGAGACTGCCTGGGAATTATGTACAGATTGTATGCTAGATCTAGTACTCATGTCTAAAGCCGGAGTAACTATCAATTTTGATGTGGCGTTAGGCTAACACCAGGGATCTGCCTTATGTCCATTCCTATTTTTAGTTTTATTTTCTTGAAATTTAATTATTAACAATGAAAGTTATAAGGTTAATTATAATGATTATTGTAGAAATAATAAAAATTTGTAAATTTCAGAATCAATTTGAAGATTTGCAAAGTGAGTGTAAAAAAATCAGAGAAGATTATGACAAACTTTCACAAGATATGGAAAAAGCCTTGAAACAAACAGCCATGACTGTGAAAAAGGAGCCTTAATTATTAAGATTATTCTTTACAATATTTGCATCCACTAATCATGTGTGAAAAACTAATATTCTATGATACTGTACTAATACTACACCTAAATTAAAAACGATCTATTTTACTTTGTATTAATAGTCCACCAAATTATAGAAAATTAAATTGTTTTGTTATGTGCAGGTCTTTAATGCGTTTTGTAACTTCAGTATAAAAATGTATAAATAGAACTATAGTCATAATTTAATCAAAATATTCAACATAAATATTAAGTTTTTACTTGTAATCAAAATGTAGTTAAAATGAGCTTGCGACCACATTTATTATAGGTAGCATAGTAGTAGTATATATTATGTTGTTATAATATAAGCCCATTGAAATGTGATAAAATTATTTTGTTAGTATTTCTTGTTAGAACCCAATCGTTTCACGCACCTTAAGTCTCAAATGGAGAAGGAGTGTTCGAACAACTGGACGTTGAGGACCAACGAAAAGGATAACAATGACTGAAGACTACCAGTTCGAAACCAGGCTACCGACTACCAGGGCGAAACGATTGTTGAGTTTGTGATAGTGAACGTATGTAGTGCTTGTGTATTGTGGTGGCGGTGGTGGAGGTTTGTGCATGTGTTTTTACGAATCCTGCATGTATCAGGTATGATAACCGATTGTCCACTCTACATTTAGCATTATATATATTTTCTATTTTATTTCATCGCAGATTATAGCAAAATAATTTTATTATTACTTTTGGACTACCAGTTCATTTAAAAGAGAACAGCTAAATTTAATACTGTGAAATATTTTGTTTATACTTTTAAGTTTAATAAAGATGATTTGCTAGCTTGACTTTCCAGCCTTCTAGACTCATCCCCCGCCCATCTAAAAATTTAAAATAGCATTATCGCCTTCGGCACATCTCAGTCATTTATCAGTTAACATTGGTAATTCATAGAATTAGGCGTTACTTTGCGGAGGTCCATAATACAAAAGTATTAAAAATATTATATTGCTATAATCCGCGATAAAAAAAATGTAATGCTAAATGTAGTGTACTATTCGTTCTCATACCTGATACATGTAGAATTTGTAAATATTCATGCATTACCCGCCACCGATAACACAACAATACACAAGCACTACGCACGTTCACCACCACAATCTCATACATTTGTTTCGCTCCGGAACCGAAGTATCGTCTGCAGATAGACTCCACGACAAAATCGCAAAAAATGAGTTAATATCGTTGGCGCAGATAATTAAATAGCCGCCATGATATTGGCTAGTGGAAAGCCAGCGCTGCGCGCAAAGTTGCATGGTTTTGTATAGATTAAATGCGGTACGCCTAAGTAAATCACAATTGTAGCAACTATTATTACAAATAAATAAATTAATAAAATTTTAATTTGAATATTTCATTCTTTTCTAACTTAATGACCAACGATCGCGATTACCACCGCCTTTCGTGATTGCCCAGTGAAGGGTAAACACGAACACTGATCGTTTTATTTTTGTTCAAAAAGTTAATTATATGAAAATATATTAGTAATGTTGATTGTAATAGTCTAACGTGTAATAATGTATCCTTTGGAAGTACTTGTTACATTTTACCAATAGGTATCACATATCTTAGGATTTATTTCAAAAGTCCTTCATGTATTCGTAATTACCCCGCCTTTCCCTATAGCAAGTCTAGCTTATCTTAGTAATATCTAATGTTACAAAATAATATACTTTAATTTTCGAAGCGTTTGTTCCAATCACGTCATGAATCTATACTAATATATAAAGTTGAAGAGTTTGTTTGTTAGTTAGAACGCGTTAATCTCGGGAATTACTAGTTTACTAGTACCGATTTGAAAAATTCTTTAGTAAGATAGTCCATTTATCGAGGAAGGCTATAGACTATATAACATGACGATAAGATAAATAGGAGAGGAGCAGCAATAAATAATATTGCGAAAACGGCAAAATTTAAAGCTTTCTTGCGTGCGCTAAGTAAACGGTGAAAGTTATTCGAAAATCTCTTATAATTTACTCACGACTACTTTTGTGGTTCCATAGTCCTATGGTTTTCAAAATTTGAATTCGGGAAAAAATTGTAAGATACTGATTTCCATGCGAGCGAAGCTGCTGGCACAGTTATGGACCAAAAGCCCGTGGACCCCAGACCTTCGTCATTTTTTAAAAGCTGAAAGATCGTCAGTGCATGCTCCCAACACAGGTAAGAACGATGGTAGATTATGGAATTTGTATCATAGTGGCCTTGAGATACGCGGTACCCAACGTTAAAAAATACCGATTTAATTTCGTCAAATAATAAAGTGTGATTTTTTGGTATTACCTTTAGAATAATATTAAAAATCACGTCAGTCAATGCCAGACACTTAGCATAGAATTAATAATATTTTATTTTAAGACCCATGTCGTTTTATATCCCGGAAAGATGGTGGTATATACATCATTCCAATACTATAGTGCCCGAAAATTTAAAACTTCCGCGTAAGTCGGCAGTTTTGTCTTGGTATAGACAACCGAACGAAGGAGTGGCGTGTTCTACCCGCCAATTAGGGATGTGACATAGAGCATTAAATTTATAAATAATTGATTTTTTTACCTTTAAAATAAATCGATTTTTTACTATTTTAAAAATTAATTATAATAAAGGCTAATCAAAGTGGACAACTACCAAGAAATAATTACAGATGCGTTCTTTGTGAAATTCAATTAAAAGGTATAGTTTGGCTACATTGGTTTCATGCAACAGTGCATATCTAATTTTAAACATAAGATATGCATTACATTAAACGAAACAGAGTAAAAAGCAAAAAGAGGACACATAAAATAGGTAATGGATTTTTTTAAAAACTATATTTGTTAAAAAAAATTATCGGTTATTAAAATCGATTATTGAAAAAATAATAATCGATTATTTATAAAATCTATAATAAAAAAATTACCCATTACGTTTCAAATATTTGTGAAATCTAGCATTGCACTTAAATGTCCCAGAGCGAAAGGCTTAAACTCGATTCGATTTGTTCGTCCATTTTCCTTTAGTTTTAATCTATGGTTAGAGAGTACTGATACAATTGTAAAACGCATACCTATGTAGTTTTAAGGGAAAATAGTGCCTTATGGTATAATAAAATCTGTAATAAAAACGAGGTAGGATTTAATAATTAAAGACAACACAGTAGAAATTCAAATTATAATAAAACTATTATCTAATAGAATAAAGCTGTGATAGCCCAGCGGTAATATCGTGCGATTCTTTCGAGGAGGTCACGGGTTCAAAACCGGGTAGACACCAATGAGTTTTTCTGATAAAACTTATCTGTCTAATTGATAATTGCAATTTATCAAACGCTTTTCGGTGAAGGAAAACATCTTTAGGAAACCTGCATATCTCCTAGAGAATTCTGGAGATATGTATAACCTACCAATCCGCATTGGAGCAGCGTGGTAAGTCTTACTTCCAAACTTTCTCTCCAAAAATGGAGAGAAGAGGCCTATTCTTAGCAGTGGGATAGTTACAGGTCGCTACTTACTTTTTTATTTACTAATAGATTAGTAAAGTTTAATGAAGCTAAATCGAACGACAGCCTCTCACAGAAGTTTAAAAAAACCAGATATATCTTATTATACAATTACAATTAAATATACCCTCATTTCTTACTGAGGTGTCGTAAGAGGCGACTAAGGTAAGTCGACCCGCCGTGTGGTACCCGGTTGAGTAGAATAGACTATCCTCATTCCTTAACGAGGTGTCGTAAAAGGTGACAAAGGCAAGTCAAATCATCGTGAGGTATTCGGTTGAATAGAATAGACCACCCTCTTTCTTACTGAGATGTCGTAAAAAACGACAAACGTAAGTTGACGTCAGGAAGGCGGCCTGTCGTAAAGTATGAAGCCTAATAATGTGACAACATGTTTATAACATGTGCCGACCCCACTTACAACGGGATAAGGGCAGGAGGATGATGTTTAGTAGACGTAGGGCCTGTTTCACAAGTGACTGATAAAGTGTCGTATAGTTAACCGACAAATAAACTAAGTAGTAGATAAATTTCTCTAAAAAGAGACTCTTAAAAGGTAAAAATTAAAAAAAAAATCGCGGCCATTTTGAAATAGGCATTTTGCTATCGAGCAGATAAACAAAATAACAGACACATGATCTACTTGTTAACTTATTAGGGACTTTAAGTGCTGAATAAGCCTATCAGAAACCTGAGCAACGCAATATTCCGAGATATGTGTCAGATATGTTCCGATTAAGCTAACTCTGTCAGTTAGCTTGTTATTGGTGACTTGTGAAACAGACCCTTAATATCTGTGATATGGCCTTGATGATGCCTTAACAATCAACTCACTATTACCTACAAATTTTTTTTTTGGGACGAACAGATCTCGCTGACATCCGGAATGCTGCGAAGCCGAGTTAACCACTGATCTCTTAAAAGAAATAAACTTACCTTACTTGGCCAAATAATAACGACACTAACACATTACAATATAATCTATACTAATAGGTATATAAAGCTGAAGAGTTTGTTTGAACGCGCTAATCTTAGGAACTCCTGGACCGATTTAAAATTCTGTGAAAATAAGAAAGTCCATTTATCGAGGAAGGCTATAGGCTATATAACATCACGCTAAGATGAATAGGAGAAGAGCAGCAATAAAATATATTACGAAAACGCCAAAATTTAAAGCTTTCCTTCTGTGCGCTGAGTAAACGGTGAAAGTTATACAAAAATCATGTATTACAAAATTGCTCCTCTCTAAAAGTTCTGAATCAAAGTCCGCGACAGCATATGTCTACTATAACCATTTTTATGGTTATCAAAAGACTATATACCTATATTACGGTTTTAATCTTTACAGGCGGGCGGAGCCGCTGGCGATTGCTAGTATGTAATAATATAACGCCTCTAGGCAATTATTTAACCAATATACTTATAGATATTATAATCTTTATTTGAAGCATAAGTAATAATAAATTATTTTGCTATATTCAAAAGTGCTATAATATATCAAGTGACGACATTTTAGTTGAATATGGAGTTCCGCAGGGAAGTATCCTCGGTCCAACTCTTTTCTTGATCTACATTAACGATCTTTGCAAAATTCAACTAAAAGACGGTAACATATTTACATTTGCGGACGATACGGCTATTTTATTTCAGGCAGAGAATTGGAATGATGTATATTCACTAGCACAGAAGGGTTTACAAACAATAGCTGACTGGCTAAAACTTAACTTGCTTACACTTAATGCCAATAAGACGAAACACGTAGTATTTTCCATTTCATCCAGATCGAATATCTCTTATGATTCTAATCATTTAATTCAAGTTCACAATTGCAATTCGAATCGTTCCGATATGATCGATACGATATGTTGAACTCGTCCACTGATTGAACGAGTTCAACATATGCGATATTTAGGCATAGTAATGAATGAACATCTGTCCTGGATTTCGCAAATTAAGCAATTAACGGGGCGAGTTAGAAAACTTACATGGGTGTTTAAGAAGCTGAGACATGTAGTTTATTCGGATCTAATTAGGACAATTTATTTCGCTGTATGCCAATCAATATTATCATACTGTATTTCAGTTTGGGGGGCACTTGTAAAACGAATCTAATTCATCTGGAAAGGGCACAAAGGTCTGTACTAAAAGTTATGTACCGTAAACACTACCGTTTTCCAACTGCTATACTATTCTCTACTACCAAAGTACTAACTGTGCGTCAATTATTCTATTTAACCATTACACTTAGGGCACACACATCAACTGAATTTAATCCCTCTCTTCAAATTAACAATCGTAGAATTATTGTTTTTCCATCTATAAGACATCAAACATCCTTCTTTGAACATCGACATCCATTTTTAGCATCCTTTGTATATAATAAGATAAACAAACATTTGAACATCTATCCCCTAATAAAAGGTGCAGCCAAAGATAAAATTATATCTTGGTTACAGCTACTCAACTATCATAAAACAGAAGATTTAATGCTTAATACCTGAAACCTACCTTATCAACCCATATAATTTCACAAATCAACACATATAATTCCACACAATGGTCACACTCAATCACCCACCTCGCGCACTATCATTTTATAATATTTATTTAATAGTAGTAGTAGTAGTAGTATTTTCTTTTACTTATTTTAAATATATATTATATAATTTTTTTAAATTGATATCATATGTTCTTTTAATAATTTTGAGTGTAAGGATGGCATATGCACACAGTTTTATACTATCGCAATGCCATCCTTGCAAATGTAGCATATATGTATATATAAATAAATAAATAAAATAAATTCGCGATAAATTTATTGCGATTTATCGCGGATTATAACAAAATAATTTTATTATTACTTTTGCATTATGGATCTACGCAAAATAACGCCTAATTCTTAAACTTAAATAAACTTCTTTACAATGATGTAGGTATGATATTTTCGATATTAGGTTAAAATCTGTTTAACGGAAATGTATTATTCTAAAGACTGCTATAATATCTTCGCATAATGGCTGAGCCTTTTTTTGTTCCCTTTCAACAAATCTCTCGCACGTTTTGCTTGTATCAACACTACCTCCCATAGCTTCCGGAGATAAACGCTAATCACTCTTACGATGTCGGATACTAAAAACCAAATGTTACTGAGTTATTTATATAAATTATTATAGTACCCGGTAGATAGAGCATTGCTCGGTAATTTTTTACAAAATAAAAACTTAAAAACAAAGAAATGAATAATTATAATTGGGTAGGTGGAGCTCGATCCTAGGTATTTTAATTTTTAAAGACCACCCATTCCCCGAATAAGCTACGCTGATTTGACAGTTTACGGCAAAAATAGTGTTTTATATATTCAATGTAAATTTTTGTATTTTTTAATGCCCAAAAACGATTTTTTTAAAATAAAACCTAGCTAGATCAATTTTTCCCCCCAAATCTCCTGCATGATGAATTTCAGGAAAATCGTTGTAGCCGCCGTACATAATTTAAATAATTTATAGAATTAGATCCATAATACAAAAGTAATAATAAAATTATTTTGCTATAATCCTAAATTCTAAACTGCTATCTCTTGGATGGAGTCTATCTCCTGTTGATGCTTCGTTTGCGGGGCGAAACGATTGTTGAGTTTGTGATAGTGAATGTGTGTAGTGCTTGTGTATTGTACTGGCGTTGGTAGAGGTTTGTGCATGTATTTTTACGAATTCTGCATGTATTACGTATGAAAACGGATTATCCACTTTAATTTAGCATTATATATTTTTATCTTACTTCTTCGCAGATTACATTTTTAATTTGTTTATTTCCTTTGTACATAATTTATTCATGATATTCCTGCCCTTGTCCCACTCTAAGTGGGGTTGGCACAACATGTTACAAACATGTAGTCACTTGATTTGGTTACGTATTTTACGACCGTTCGCCTGTCTGACATCGACTTACCTTAGTCTAATTTACGACACCTCGTTAAGAAATGAGGGTTGTCTATTCTACTACGCCGGATACCACTGATACTTGATGTTTGATCCTTCTATATATTTACATACTTACATATATCTTAAATATTTAAATGAGTAAATCTTGTATATATATATGTCGCATCCTGGCAACCATCATTCCATCATTAAAAATATATTGAAAATACATTGAAAATAGAAGGCGCAGCGGTGACAGAATGCAGACGGCGCATGTGAGAGATCAAGACAGATGCTTGTCATGGCGCAGTTGTGAAAATTGTTAAGAAGAATATAATGTTGAAGATAAGCGTTGTACTTTTCCATATGCACGATACCCTAATTACGCCCACTAATATCTACGAATAATGTCCAAGATACTGATGAGTCTACATCAGAAGTGGGATTCAATCGTGCAAATGGATGGATAGTATGAAGAGACTATGATGACTCACAATGGCGGATACTACAAGAGTTCCGAAAGAAAACAATACAAACAACAAAAAAGAAAAGAAAAAAAAAAATTCCAAGCGAGACAAATAATATCAATTTGCCGGAGTTTAATCCTGATAAGCGATGATTTTACGTAAAATTGTGGTGTACTACAGCTGACTTATACTTGGACGGAAAAACAAAAGAAGATACATTTTCTGGAAATTTCTGCGGCTGCACTTAATAGATTTAGCAATGATAGATCAATGGATAGTTAAAAATCATTCTGTATATGCCTGTTTTCGTGTTACGTTTTTAAAGAATTGTTGGAAGAATTTAAATATAGTGCAAATAGCAGCATGAACGGTGATTGCGCATTTGGTACAAAATTGATATATGACTGCAATGGCTTGCATTTACAACGGAGATATCTTCGCGTCAAAAGCTGCACCAGGAACTACAAGTATACTCCAGTTTGAAACGAAAGTTATTTATAGAGGATCGCAGATTCAACGCGATCCCAATTCAAGTGTCTTAGTTGCGATCAGCAGCGCACAGAAAAATGGAGTGTCACAAACGGATTTTGGAACCAAAAGACTATTGTCTGTGGTACTGTGGTAAGCTCTGAACAATGACGACAAGCAGATTAAAAATTATTTGTTTGCTGCAGGTGTAGCAGGCTGGGCCGCGTCGCGAGTCGCTGCATGGCCAATGGAACTGCTCTTTGAGGTACCAGTACACCGACGTGTAGACTGTAGACCAATGTCTGGTCAAACCGCCATCAGGAGCTTTCACATAATTTGGTAGGTGTTATTACTTTGATTTGTTTCTGTGCCTGGATGTTCTCTCATAAAAGAGACTATATATAGCTTATAAATTTAGTTGGTTAATAATTAATAATGTTGTCATTAATAGGGATGGCTAACAAGAATGTTTATAGTACCTTACAAATGATTGTCAAATAAAGTAAACGGTTTTACGACTGAAATTATAAGAAGGGGGTGAACTGTTAACCTTTTGTCAAGTCAGCTCTTTTAGTCAAAAACATAATGTGTCTTATTGTCTTACAAAAATACCTGAGAGGCAAGTACCTATTGACAATGACAAGATTTGTGGTAACGTAATTTGTGTTGATGTTTATACAGACGGGTTCTTGGTTCGGTGGGTCGGTGACTGTACCAGAGTATCGTCTGTAGCCCAGTAGAAATCGGCATCTGCTCAGGGTGGTCCGTGGGTACGCAGTGAGCGATAGCTCTGGGGGTCGATGACACCAGGGTATCGTCTGTAGCCCGGTAGAAATCGGTATCTGCTCTGAGTAGTCCGTGGGTACGCAGGGAGCGATAGCTCTGGGTGGTATAGTCGGGTCTAGCTGTGTAGCGATGGCCGTGAGTCATGTGGACTCGTTATCCCTGAGGGAAGACCCTTCTGCTGAGACAGAAGCGGTAGACCACGAACAAGATACCTGGGTTGTTTTTGAAGTAAATTCTGATAGGTTTTCTGTTTATTTTTATAATGTCATGGTGAGTGTCAGTCAATGGTACTCTGCCTCAGTACTTTTCGTATGCATTATGGGTTTGGCATGCCCTTACATTTTATTTGTTGGGTTTCATAATTCAATGATCAACTTATGACGAGATATAATTTTCCTTGTTTTGTTCGTTTATTAAAAAGATCTAGACCTCAATGACCCAGATGTTGTAGGATAGGCCGAACGGAATTTCTGGGTTCGTTTGTTTGTTACAGATCAACACACGGGGACGTGTGTCTCGCAGGATGGCCGTGTCGCATCCTGGCAACCATCGTTCCATCATTAAAAATATATTGAAAATACATTGAAAATAGAAGGCGCAGCGGTGACAGAATGCAGACGGCGCATGTGAGAGATCAAGACAGATGCTTGTCATGGCGCAGTTGTGAAAATTGTTAAGAAGAATATAATGTTGAAGATAAGCGTTGTACTTTTCCATATGCACGATACCCTAATTACGCCCACTAATATCTACGAATAATGTCCAAGATACTGATGAGTCTACATATATATATATATTTTTTCGGAATCTCGGAAAAGGCTCCAACGATTTTCCGGAAATGCAGCATGAAGAAGTTTTTGGGGGAGAAAATCTAGCTAGGTTTTATGTAAAAAAATTCGTTCTCTCACTGTTTTAGGGTATTTAAAATACTAGAATTTATATCGAATATAAAACACTATTCAACTAACTGTCAAGTGACCGTTTTCGTTAAGTTTTATTTAAATTATTTTATTAAATAATTTATTTTTTTATTAAAATTACTAAGCAAGGCTCGGTGAATTAGGTACTACTTATTATAAAACAAAATCCTCAAACGCTATGTAATCGGTTATATAGAAATCTACTGAATGGATTTTTTACGGTTTTAATAAAATTTAGTGAAATTCTGCCGGAAGGCTTAGGTTAATAGTAGATACATTACAGTTTATTGTACATTTTTTTTACGAAATAAAAAGAACCTTCAAATAAAAAAGGAAAAAAATATTGGGTAGATGGGCCTCAACCTATAATATAAGGTAACCTAACCTAGTTATTTTCATTTCTCTAGACCGCCTGTTCCCCGAATAAGCTACACAGACTTGACAAATTACGACAAAATTAGTGTTTTATATTAAATTTTAATTTTAATTAATATATAATAGAGGATAAAACGATTTTTTTTAAAATAAAACCTAACTAGATCGATTTTTCTCCCCCAAAACTAGGGGGTTATGCTGAATTTCAGGAAAATCGTTAGTCGTCGTTTCCGAGATTACGAAAACATATATACATATACATATAAGATTAACTCATTTAAATATTAAAGATTGTTTTGAAGAGGTCACGGAGTTATAAAAAATCACCTGCTGGGACCTTTACCCGCGCGAACCTTTTCGCGTAAACCATCAGAGATATCTACAGTAAAGTAATGTACTAGAGAATTTTATCTACAAAAAAATTCGCATCTGCATGTCTCTATCTCTTATGGTTATTCACAATAACTACTTTTATGTTCAAAAATTTGAATACTCTGATTTCGACGCGGACGAAGCCGCAAGCACAGCTAGTCTAAACTAATTCTAATGTTTCTAAAATTTTGTAATGCTTATTTTCTATATCTAAAATAAGCATTAGATATACAATCTATATACTATATACAATCTTAATACTACGCCGTGTGGTATCCGGCTGAATAGAATAGTACCACCCTCATTTCTTACCGAGGTGTCGTAAAAGGCAACTAAAGTAAGTCGACCCGCCGTGTGGTATCCGGCTGAGTAGAATAGACCAACCTCATTTGAATGTAAAATACGACTGAGTTAAGTTGACGTCAGGCAGGCGGTCGGTTGTAAAAACGCAGCCAAATCATGTGACAGCATGTTTATAACATGTTGTGCTGAGAGTCCCCACTTAGAGTGGGATAAGGGCAGGAAGATGATGATACAATCTATATACTCATATATAAAGCAGAAGAGCTTGTTTGTTTCATTGTTTAATCTCATTAAGTACTGGATCGATTTGAAAAATTCTTTCAAATAGTCTATTTATCGAAGAAGTCTATAAGCTTAGGCTACATCAATCTACGATGAATAAGAGAGGAGCAGCAACAAAAAATAGTACGAAAACGGCAAAATTTAAAGCTTTCCTTGTGAGCGCTGCGTAAACGGTAATAGTTATTCAAAAATCATATATTACAAAATTGTACCCGTCTAAAAGTTCTAAATAAAAGTCCGCGACAGCATATATCTAGCTGTTAAGGTTAACCCACTGATCTTAGCGTGATGTTATATAGCCTATACCCTTCCTATTTATTACTGCTCCTCCTCCATTCCAAGGAAAGATTTAAATTTTTCCGTTTTCGTAATATTTTTTATTGCTGCTCATCCATTCATCTTAGCGTGATGTTATGTAACTGGACTATCTGACACTCAAAGAATTTTTCAAATCGGTCCAGAAGTTCCTGAGATTAGCGCGATCAAACAATCGAACAAACAAACTCTTCAGCTTTATATATTAGTATGGATAATAAAATAGTATAGATAATAAAATACAAAAAAATTTAGATATTTCATACTAATAAATGTTAGCGCACACTATATACAATAACACGATATAATAGGAATATCACAATTCCCGTTCCGAGATGCACTTCTCTTGAATGACGAACAAAGACTGCCTGTCACTGAAACGTTTTATCAATAGGAAGACTCTACCGGAAACAACAACGGCACAGTGTTGCCACCATTTTAATCAAAACGGCGCGATACTCTTGTTTCATGACTGTATTGCTATAAAATACAAAGCGGAAATCATTGGCGACAACATAAATAAAAATATTAGGTACAGTGCAATTTGCCCGTTCACACTTTCAAAATATCTTCCGAAATATGTTTGAAAATTAAATAGAGTAAAAATTATCAATGATAACTTCTAAATACTTGCCGCGGATTCGAATCGGTGGGAAGGTCTACTTAATGTAGTAAATATATATAAAAGAAGGAACAATATGACAATAACTCAATTAAAATATTAAACATACGCAGAAGCGTAATTAATTATTGTAGTACCAGGGTGACGGTAATTTTTGAAATGATGTAAAAAAATAATTGAGAAAAAAAAATTAAAAAATAATAGGGCAGGTGGAGCTCGATCCCAGATATTTTCACCTCTCTAGACCGCCCGTTCCCCAAATGAACCACCATGACTTTACGTTTGATAGCGAAAAATTGTGATTGTATTCAACGTAAATTTAAAAAAAAATTTAGAGACCGAAAACAGGGATAATCGATTTTTTTTTAAATAAAACTTATCTAGATCGATCTTTCTCCCCCAAAACCCCCTACATGCTGAATTTCAGGAAATCGTTGGAGCCGTTTCCGAGATTCTGAAAATATATACATATATACATACAAGATTAACATATGTAAATATTAAAGGTATTCTTTGATACAGATTATGAAGGAGTTTCTTACCAAATATAACTTTTGTATACCTACATCTGAATTTTTCTTGCGTAGATGTTTATAGTATTTGTATTATTTTCTAAATTAATTTCTTAGGCGTCTAACTTATTCAACATATTATTATTGTAATTTTTATTATTATTTATAACTGTATCATTTTATAAATCTATGTTGATTGTTGACATCTTAACGCATGATGAGTTTGTTTTTAAAAGATTGTGCATATATGTATGTATTAATTTAATTGTAATTCTGTTTATATTTTACGTTGTAATGTCTAGCGGATCAATAAAAATTAAATAAAATAGTAGTTATATCTGCCTTTCAAAAATTATTTGCAAACAATTTGTTTTTTATTTGCAAACGTTACTAAAATCAACAAATTATTACAAATTCTAAAATATTAATTTGCTGTTATTATTTTTAAAGTTACCTAATGAATTAATCAAACATGAACAAATAGCTTGTACTTACTTAAGTTTAACTAAAAACATTTTTGTGGCCAAAACATATGTATCTCTCTTTTTAATATTCGATTTATTTTAAATAAATCACACACAATAAATACAAGTAAGATGAAGTAAAAGGGTTAATTTGGTCTGCTTTCAATAAATAGTATAGGTTTACTAACAAAAAAAATCATAATGAATAATGTAACTTAACTTTCATAAAAGAATACGAATATGCAAATGTTTAAATATATTTCGTTCACCACAAATACGATTGCGTTCTAGCTTTCGGCTTTTACTCAATTGTGTCAGTAAGAATAATTGACAATTGTGCGGAACGAAGGGCATTAAGGGCTAGGGAGAAAGGGGAGCGAATACAACGAGAAGAGTCGTAAAAACTAGCTCGGCGCCGCCTATCGCCTCGCCCAATTCACGGAGCTTCCCACCGATGCATCTTGGCTTCTGTAGAACAGGACAAACATAGATTTGAAACTGTTGCCAGAATGAGACAAGCGCTTCACCCGAGAGGGCGGTTCCATCTGTGACGCATCGCAACGAACAGTGTCGCCCACAATCCCGCTCATTCGCCTCTTGTTGAGCGTCCGCTATGTAAACGGGCGTTGTTGTGAATCTAAACAAAATCAGTCAGTCATCGTTTTGTTGCCGCAAGGGAAGCGCGTCGAGGTATCGCGATCGGGCTTTGATCATGTGGTAGTGAGCGTATCTGGACACGATGCACGCGTTGTTCGGGGAACAAGGACACTATGCGTATCGCACCGGGGCCACGGGCGGCTACTCAGCCGGAGTGACTCCGTATGCTTACGAACAATATCATCGATACGGTTACGGACCACCCTACCTTCACCCTCACCAACAGCATGTCGGCACACCGAAAGACATGGTCAAACCGCCGTACTCATACATAGCTCTCATTGCGATGGCCATACAGAATGCGCCCGACCGTCGCATAACGTTAAATGGTATCTATCAGTTTATCATGGAGCGATTTCCTTATTACAGAGAAAATAAACAGGGGTGGCAGAATTCGATTCGGCATAATTTAAGTCTTAATGAATGTTTCGTAAAAGTGGCGAGGGACGATAAGAAGCCGGGCAAAGGGAGCTACTGGACCTTAGATCCCGATTCATACAATATGTTCGATAATGGATCCTATTTGAGACGACGACGTCGCTTTAAGAAAAAAGATGCACTCAAAGAGAAAGAGGAAGCACTGAAACGTCAGCAACAATTGCAACAGGCTCAAGAGGCCCTCGCGGCGCAGGAGGCCCTCGGCGCAGCCGATGCGCTAGGACAAGCTCGTGACGTTAAACCTGACGTTAAGCCTCGAATATTTGAATGCAGACCGAAACGAGAACCTGGCTCTGATTGCACCCGATATGATAAATTGACAGAACCGATGGATGATTTCAGCGAACCCCGATTACCCCCATCGGCGGTATACTGCTCACCTCAGCCATATTCGCTGGCTGCTGAGGAATTTCGAGCAGCGACGAGCGGCTGGTATGCCGCGCCCGAACCACCGGCCGATCAACTGCCTCCAGGTTTCCGCGAACTCTTCGAGCCGCCGAGTTGTCAGCTGGCAGGCTATAGAGGCGGTTCGCCCGCTCCGGACCCGTACCGAGCGTCGCCGCCACCTCACCACCACTACCGCACGCCGGCACCATCCTATTACCACCATCAAGCGTGCGTGGCCGCCGCTCCAGCGTCAGCTCATAAATCCTACTGAGAAAATGCTCTCAGGTGAGATCACATTTTGTTATACTGCAAGCGTCTATGCGAATGTTTTGAACCGTTTAGTTTCGGCGTCGCGAATACCGCTGTGCGAGTTACGTTCGACTTCAACCCCAGTGGCCGTGGGGTAGGCGTCAGGCAGTTCCGTGACGTGGTTGTGGTTGCAGGAGGCCGGCATCGCACGGCGCCGAACGGATTTAGCCGTTCGCGTCTGTTCCAGAGCGGATAAATATAGCGCGGTAGCCGGAGATGCCGTGAAGCCAAGTGGCGGCGCGTCGATAACCACTGTTTACAGATCGGCGGCCGACCCTGCCGCCTCCCGCTCCGTTCACTCCTATAGGTATGTCGAAACTTTCCATCTGTTTGATATAAGCCGTAACAATGAATGGCGCGAGGGAGTGCATAACGCCGTGATTTCAAGAACCGTCAACATTTTGCTATCACTACCAGGTTTATTTCTCTCTATCTAATCAATACAAACATCTAGATACTACTTTTCTTATCCATGCTCCGTTATTTCAAAAATATTGTTTGACTTTTATTTTTTACTTACGTAGAGGCCTAATATTACGTTCAGTACCTAGTAGTATTATAATAGGGACTCTTTTACATTATTGTTATTAATTAGGGTTAAGATTGTGTGGACATTCTAAAAATTACGTCTAATTCGTTCAAATTTTGATAACTCTTTCATATTCAGAAGCTATACTGAATTCCATTATTCCGTAACACAATCATTAACATAAGTCCTTGTCCCTAGATATCGATATCTAATTGCCATTATGTTTATCATAGGTACTTACTACTTTATGATGCTATAAAATTTAAATTTGAACGTAAAAATTCGATTTTTTTCTCAAGTTCTCAAAGAAATACATTAAGCGTACTTCCATTATTTAAAGGATATTTTAGACAATTTTTCAGTTAAGATTTTAAATTCTCCGCATAATAGAGCAAGGTCGGAAGAAATCGGCTCTGTTCCTTCACTTTCAACAAAAAGATGGAAAAAGTAATTTTGGTTATTTTCTTTTATATTTTAATCAGCTACATACGTGTCACATCGATGTCTAAGTAAAGCGAGATTTGTTTCTAGTTTGTATTGAATAAATAACCGCATTATATTATTTATGATTGATGCAATTTTTTTTACGGTCAATAACTGTACAACTATAAAAAATTCTAAAAACTATAAAAAATAGGAAGCTGTGACAGCCCAGCGGTAACACTGTGCGACTCTTTCAAGGAGGTCACGGCATCTAATCCGGGCAGACACCAATGAGTTTTTTTGTTAAAACTTATGTGTCTTATTGATAATTGCAATTTATCACATGCTTTTCGGTGAAGGAAAAAATCGAAGAAAACCTGCATATCTCTAGAGAATTCTGGAGATATGTGTAACCTACCAATCTGCATTGGAGCAGCGTGGTAGGTCTTAGCTCCAATCCTTCTCTCCAAAAACGGAGAGAAGAGGCCTATTCCAAGCAGTGGGATAGTAATAGGCCGCTACTTGGGTACTTTTTTTTTATAAAAAAATCTATGATAATGTTTTGTTTCGAGTTGGTAACTGAAAGGATGAACACAATTTAATAACTTTCATAAATTATGTTTGTTTTTATTTAAGTATCAGTAAAATAAAGTGACACTGCAAAAATAATACGTTCGCCAGTGCAATTCGCTCTCATATCTTAAGTTGCAAGAACAAATGACTTGACCATCTGGTGGCCAAGTGTGCATAGATTCACAAAAAATCACAAAGTTTAAAAGTTTTACTCACAGCATGGTAAAATCTTACCACATGAATTAAATTTACAATACTAACTATGCAATATTTTTCATGCTCCGTCCTTACAGATATAACACATAAATTATATCTTTAATATTTAAATGAGTTAATCTTGTATGTATATATGTATATAAATATATGTATTTTCTGAATCTCGGAAACGGCTACAACGATTTTCCTTAAATTCAGCATGTTAGGGGTGTTGAGGGAGTTAAATCGATCTAGCTAGGTTTTATTGTCAAAAAATAGTTTTATCCCTGTTTTTGGGCATTAAAAAATACTAAAATTTACAGATTTACAGATACTAAATTTACAGAAAATTTACAATTTTTTAATATAAAACACTATTTTTGCAGTAAATTGTCAAGTTAGCGTAGCTTATTCGGGGAACAGGCGGCGTAGGTCGAGCTAGGATCGAGCCCACCTACCCAATTATTTTTTATTTTGTAAAAAATTACCGTGCTCGGTCACCCAGGTGCTAAAATATAATCTATCATAGCCCAGCGGTGAGACCGTACATCTCTTACGAGGAATTCACGAGTTCAAACCCCAGGCAATGAGTATTTCTGTTAAAACTTATTTGTCTTATTTAAATTTGCATATTATCTCTGGAGAATTCTAGGGAATATGTGTAACCTACCAATCCGAATTAGAGTAGCGTGGTAGGTCTTAGCTTCTAAAACGGAGAATAGGAAACCTATTCCCAGCACATAAATTGTAATATAACAAAATTGTACCTCCATTCAGATATCAATAGATATCTGAATGCAGGTACTACGTAATTAGAGAAGTATTTATGTATGAATTGCTTGTTTCTTTCATTTGGATACTATAGGTTACGTGTTTTACAACAAAAAAACCTAATTGCACGTTACTGAATCTTTCAAAGTTTTTCTGTAATTAACAACAATAAATTAAATACCTAGTTTTAGTTAATTGTAAAATGATGGTGCCATTTAAAATACAAACAACCATCAAAGCCGCGTGAAAATGTATGTTGTCACAATAAATTAAATGACATATTCAAATATCATATGATATATAATACGATTTTAAATAGAAAAACAATTGTGCTGTAATTTCTAGGAACAAAAAGTTAAATAGATTACACAAACATACCATGTATTCGCAATCTATGGGACCTCTATTTATAGAGGTCAAGAATAAACTCATAACTAAAACTGCGAATTTTTAAACGTAAAGGTCTGCGACTAAATATATATACACGATATAAATTACCACGTTGTAGATAATAGTTTGACATCAAAAATCCTTGCGAAAAATTGAAGCAATTACACGACATTAGACATTTTTGATTATATACAATTTTCAGAGTTTTTAAAGGTTTTTAAAGTTTTTAAACCTATTCATCATACGCCGTTTAAAGAGAGTATTAAAAAAAGTAATACCGAATAAATACCGTCGATCTTGTAAACGCGTTAAATAGAGTTATGCATGTTAACTCAAAAAAATTTTCGATTCCATTCGAAGTCGTATGTATATCGTTGCCCAAAAAAGGGAAATTATCATTTAGTTTGTAAAAGTACAGTGATTAAATTTGTTATATTACTAAATGACGTATATAGAGTGATAGTATGTTTGTATTAGTTAAGCAACATTCAAATTATCGCTGTAAATATATATATAAAAGTATTAATGATATTATTTTTCAGTAATCCGCAATAAAGCAAGTATAAAAAACTTGTAATGCAAATGTACTATCCGTTTTCATACCAGTGTGCTTAGTGCGAGTATTTTAAGCCTACTCGATTGTGTAACGCAATTTGTATGGTGGTGGAACAGCGGTCAGTAGATGTCGCTTTTGCAGGGTCATACAAATTGGCGTTACGCAAACGCGACCGAGTAGGTTAAAAAAACTCCCACTAAGCTCACTGACACATGCAAGATTCATAAACTCATGCACTATAAACCTAACTGCAACCGAAGCATCGACAGGAGACTCCTCAACAAAATCACAAAACATATATTAATTATTTAAATATATAATAGTAGATTATGATACTGTTGCATAATAAGGGTTCTTGTAACACTAGTGTGTTTTTTATAGTGTTTTATATCACACCAGTGTTATAAAACCAAGTTATGTACAGTGTCATACACTAATTTATATACTCTCATACTATAATACGTAAAACAATATTAATCAAAGCCAAACTTTGTTTAAATATTGAAAAGATTTTTTAAATGTCAAATGTTAGCGCCAAGGCGCAAACATCGATTGGGCCTGCGTGTTGCGTCGCCGCGGACTCGTTCATTGAAACCTTTTTTTTAGGTAGAGGTTCAACCTCCTCAGATCAGCTGGAGGTTGTATAGGTTTATCGTTATGATTCAAAAGCTATATTATTATACAGGTGTCCATATAAGAACCTGTATCGTAATAAAACTTTTAAATTTTTAATTTTCGGCCTGTACGTAATGTTTTTCATAAGAATTTTGGTTTCAGTTATATAATCTTTGTACTATAGTATCAGAGTAAATAAAATATTTTTTAGGTATAACTTTAAATGCTTATATATATTATTATTGTCCCAGGTAGAACGGATCGAAGACTGCGGGAGGCGAAGAGCAGGGGATGCGTGCTTAATTTATTACCTATTAGTTGAATAGGTATATAAATTTCAATGTACAAACGTGGATAGCTTTTATGTACAAGTATGCAGTCTTTTTATAATAGACTTTATAGGACACGTCTATCTTAT
Organism: Morpho helenor; assembly: GCA_029227775.1. Taxonomy (NCBI): domain Eukaryota; kingdom Metazoa; phylum Arthropoda; class Insecta; order Lepidoptera; family Nymphalidae; genus Morpho; species Morpho helenor. The sequence continues at coordinate 13,587,432 of JARGCU010000030.1, forward strand.
TATCTACGAAGTTCACTGCCGTTTTTCCATGACTTTTTATTGTCACCCGGCAATGTGACTTTACGTATTAAATTAGAAGCACTTAGAATTGTTATAGATTATATTAGGAAGTTTAACGAAGCTGATGTCACAGAGCTTTTGTAGTCATCATCATTCATAATTATATTAATTTTAGCATAATTGACGCTTTGTTATTACACGAATAAACTTTAAAATATCTATCGTAAATATCCTGCTTTTTACCCATCGAATTAGCGTGGCATACGAGTAACTTATACGTAGGTATGTGAATTGAAGACTACATAACGTTATGTAGTTGCTTAGTCTTAGTGTATTTATGAATTGTATATAATATGATTAAACTTAATTTTAATTAAAGTAAATCTAGACTATAAGATATGTGTATAGTTTTTATTTGATAATATCATACATTTCTAGTCTTTACGTCGATAATTACTTTATTAGTTAAGGGTACTTAATTACTTAATTGCCCGTTTATAGAAACGTATATGTTCCAGATAAAATCGTAGTTTTTATCACTAGCATGTATTTCCCAGAAATTTCCGATTTTCCTTATTTTTTTCGGATTTTAGTAACATTATACATAACACTGTTAATGTAGTAGAATGATGAGAACATTGTACTAATAATAGCTATCCGTAGAACTTAATAATAACTAGAATAGTCAATATAGCATTTTGAATAGGTCAGAAAAGCTACAATCCTCTTTTTTATTTAATTAAAAACATCAGTAACTTCCGAAACAATAAACATGAATAACATGATAATCTTGAATACACGATATAAATACACGAGAAAAATGGCAACCTGATTTGATAATAATCGCACGCTCATGCATTTATTGTCATTTACTGTTTATTAAACAGTTTTCAATTTTATGTATAATATATAGAAATATATTGGTTCCAATTTCAAATGAAAATAGTTTTACAAACCTCTGAATAAACATATACAATGAAAAATGTTGATGATTTTGGTATATAGTCATAGTAGACGAAAATAAAAATGTTGTTTATATACACCCAACCAACGTCTACCCCATACCAACTGAATTGTTGTATTAAAATAGAATAAAAATATATTTAAATAATATCATAAACATACATAAGTATAATTTTTACTTCTTAAATCACGTGACCAATTATGTATTATTCTAATCCCAACGATTAATTTTATTTTTACACACATTTTATTCCTAACAGGCGCCAACAGTTGTGTTTATTAAATCTCTGTAATTGGTTTTTTTATGATTAATACAGATAATTAAAAAATATAACCTTTCAAGCATCTTGATTGCATTGCAATGTTGATGCATTGATGCATGCACCTTGATATTTTGTTAAATTATAGAGGATTTAACGTATTTGTGCAAAAATTATTTAATCGATATCGATTAAAATTAAGCGAATCAATAATAGTACCGATATAAATATATTCAAATTTTTATTACAAAAATTATGGTTTGGCTAACAACGGTTTCGTATACGATTTATAAGTATCACCGTTATCTTATATTTAAATATGTAGAGAAATGTAGAGAATTAAAGTATAGCACTAGAGTTGAAAAGGAATAGTAAGTGTTTCTTGTATTTAATCAATTAAGAAGTAAGATACACATTAAATTCGCTTAATAAGGATCTCATTGCAATTAAAATATCAATAAAATTTCTTTGTCATTTCAATTATGTATGATAAATTTATGTAATAAGAAGTTGAAGTATAGTTAAGTTTTAAGTTATATATTTGCATTTATTGTATTTAACTGAGTTCATATAATATATCACACATATTAAATGAAAGAAAAATTAGTAACATAACCGCTTCCTATTTATATCAAATAGAAATAATTTATAAGTTGCTAATATTGTAACGAAATAAGAATAAATTATCAGCAGGTATCGATTTAATTATCATAAAACTTTTTTATAGTAGTTACGTTGTATAGTGAGGTTAATAAGGCTAAGTAATTTCTAAGTGAAGTAACCCATCACATACCGCATTTTCTATGAATGATCTAGTTAGTATATAGTCATTTTATAATTGATGATATTCAAATTGAAATTCAAAAATATTCTCATCAAAGTCAACTCTTCTGCTAATATTATAAATCGCTTTATTTATAATACGCTTTAGAATAAAAAACAATAAACTAAGTAATATTGTTTTCGTTTTTCACATTTTGGCGCCATCATTTGACTATATACGTATGTATCTTTATTTATGTATGTACATTATCGTATTATTATTGCATTTAACATACTTAAATTATTCTCCTTAACGATAATATGAATAAACGGTTTAACGTTTCTATATCTCTAGGTTTATATGTGCGAGACCTTTATATAATACTTGGTGTAGATATAATTATGACTATTTATAATATAACAATGTAATCCAACGGTGAAATTGTTGGCAGTAAAATTTCCTTTTTATGTTAAGCTTTAGAATCTTGTCTGTTTTACGCCCGTACTTACAATGTTATATTTTAACCATCATCTCACAAATCGCTCTATCCGACTAATAAAGTTACATCTCTCATGTATAAGCATAAGAAATGTAACTTTATTCTTCGGATAGGGTAAAATGCTTATAAAACATATTTTAGCTAAATCAAAGCTTCTTGCTCATATTTTATGACGATGTAAATTGTAAACTCAAAAACGTGTTTCCCGAACATATATGAAAAATTATTCTTAATTCTGGATATGAAATTTAATAATAAAAAAAAAGTTGAATATGAATAACAACCGAACTATAATAATAAAGAAAACTTCAAAATTAAATCAAATATAAACAAAATTGTCATTTTCAATAATTATTTACACAGTCAATAACATAATTATTTCAGCATGATTAATTAAATGTATTAAAATAATGATATAAACTAATACATAATATTTCAATGTATTGTATTACCTAATATAAAATATTTTAAATATTATAGAGATACCGCTTAACTACAGTATTTATAAGATAACAGGTTAGTAATATTATATATACGTTACATAAATGTCCTAGAGATACAACTTACACACCTGTAAACTTAAATTATTTAACCATTGCAAATAAGTATTGACACGTGATAGACGATTAGAGACTTTAATATTTAAATATTAGACCTTTAGCCGAATACATAAATTGTTCTTTAAACGGGTGATATGCTCATATCATCTATTTAATAATACAGTAAACTATAATATTCAAGTGCATAAGTAATGTTAGGTATAGATTTGTTGACGTGACACTAATATTGGGTGTAATTACTCATGTTTTAAAAATCATTAACCTTACGTACCTACCTAGGTGATGTTTATTTTATTTGTAAGTATTAAACGAATAAGTAGTGACGGAATTTTAGATTATTTTAATTAATGACTTTGTGATAATTGTCTTAATTGTGTGTACATATATATTGAAATAATAAATGGTTATTTGTATTTAGCATACCCAGTAGACGTTTTATTTTTTATCTTTAGTTTTAGTACCTAGCGTTACTATGATAATACTCCTAGACAACGAAAATTTGAAAAATTCATTATATGATTTATATATTTAAATGAGTTAATCTTGTATGTATATATATACGGAAACGGCTCCGATTTCACTGAAATTCAGCATGTTTAGTTCAGCATAGGGGTTTTGAGGGAGAAAAATCGAAATAGCTACATTTTATGTAAAAAAAAATCGTTTTATCACTGTTTTTGGACAATAAAAAATACTACAGTTTAAATTGAATATAAAACACTATTTTTGCCATAAACTGTCAAGTCAGCGTAGCTTATTCGGGAAACGGGCGTTCACGAGAAATGTAAATCGATCACAACTACCTAATAATTTTTCCTTTTTTCTTTTTTTTAAGTTTCTTTTTTTTATTTTGCAATAATTACCGAGCGAGGCTCGGTGCACCAGTTACTATTTATCATTTTTATTATTTTAGAAAACATGTACTTAAAATATTACAGATACAGGAAGTATATATTTCACTCTTTTTATTTGAAATTCACAAAACCAAACACACGAATAATTGTAAATTTAAATACATTGATTGTAGTACTAATAATAAAAATTAATCCTAAAGAAACTCGCACGTTGTAGTGGTTAAGAACAGCGATGCCATCATCGCAATCATTTCGATACATCGAGTAGTGCCACTTCAGCGTTGATTTAGACCTCGCATTCCGGTGCTAACTAAAAAATACAAGTGGCGATTCAAGGAGCTGCGGTTCGTCGTAACAATGGTACGAGATTTGCCAGTATCGGAGATCCCACTTTTAGGCTTATTTGTACGAACTACACGCAGAGGAAGAGCTCACTGCAAGCTGGTGGCTGCATTAGTCAAGAGAGCCTTTCTTGTCAGAACGATGGATTCTTCAGTTGACGTTCACCACCCACAATCAATGACGCTATTCCAGGTTTCATGTTCATAAAAAGTACCTAATCAATATTTGAATAAATATGCTTGTAATGTTATGATTGTGACTGTATTTAATTAAAATATACTAGAGTAGAAAGTGGTTGAAGATAAGTTCGTTACTGTAATGTAAAGTATTAAGTTAAGTTTTTAGATTCTTTGTATAATGGCAAGTATGTATATATCTATAGAAGTGTATATTACTGTAGATATACTTTACTAGATATAGTCAGGCCGTCATTTCTTTAAATTTCTCTCTAACGGAAAAAGGAATCACGTTGTTTCATACTAAATAATTACTACGAATAGCTTTTTCTCAAAATAAACGAAGAACTAAATCCGCTGTACCCTATAGCATGATCCGATATGCCATAAGGCTCTGAAAATAAATAAATAAATATATGGGACACTTAGTCAAAATAGGAGTAATTAACAAATTTTGTTGTTTCAACATCGACTATGTGCCTAATTTTTCTAATAGAATAAGCAGCGGACTGAGTTTCTTTCGAAAATTTGAAGCATAGGGGACTCATTGAATCCTTGTATTGTCATTTCTAAAAGTTGTGCCATAAGTCTTTAGTCTTTCATTATTTAATATAACATTTTTTGTTGTGCTTAGTCGAGTACCTAATTTTTTTCTTTTTGATTTAGGTTTTTAGTGTTCATAAGTAAGTTATTTATTGTAAACCGGTGAGATATTTGAGTTGTACTCGCATCATCATTCGATCTACGAGATTTTCTTTTGTTCAGTTTAAGGGGCGCATACATTTATAATACTAGTAATATACTGTTTAAGATAATGATTGCTTGAGTAGTAAAAGCAGTTATAGTAATAATGCTTATATTTTCCATCCACATTACTTATGAACGGGATACAAAGGGTAGGTTACATATCGACCCAATGTATTACCAAAAAAACCAATATAGAGAAGGAGTGTAATGGAAAACTACGTAATGGTTTAATTTTAAATTCTATATAGTGGGTTACCAATTTCTTGTAAAACTTGAAAAGTAAATAGATGACGTCAATACGAATTTTATCGCAGATGTGTCAAAATGGCGGATTAGTTTTCAGAAATCATTGGCTGCTTTAAATACACAGTGTGTCGGATCAGTAAGTAGAATAATTTTGTACTGTGGCAAATTAATATTGGTTAAAGTAATATTAACTGATAGGTATACCTATGTAAAAGAAGCTGCACCCGTATTATTTCATGCTATATGTTAGCCCGATATAAACTTCAAGTAGAATTATATTGCAAATTTTACCAATAATGCTCCGGTGGATTAGCCGTGAAAATGTAATAGATAGACATACAATGAAACAGGCAAAGACATAGACAGACAAACAAATAGACTTTCGCATTTATGATAATAGTATGAATAAGTAAGATTAAATGTAAAAAAATTATCAATTTTTTTTGAGGTTATTCCTAAGTGAAGGTTACAGCATACTGAATTAAATTTTCATATAGGAGGTTAAGAGGTGCTTATTTTGGCAGTGCTCGGTGTATCGGTCAATGAACCAGCGCTACGTTTATTGTTTTTCTGCAAGTCCATGTTGATATTGGCACACGGACTATTTGTGTGAAATGGTACGTCTCAGGTAGTTGAGATTATGTTACGTCATATCGATCCAAAGAAGTTATATGCTAAGGATTTTTGGAAATGTAACTTGTGATAATTTAAATACCTGCCTTATAAGCAATTAAAAACTGCCAAATTTTATGCTCCGTTTGAAAAATAAGACGAAATATACTTGCTCATGTAAAATACTTTTCTGCAGATACTCTGCCAAGGTTCCTTTGGGTACCGGATTCAAATAAATTATAAATTCCAATTTAAAATAAATTTCATTCTTTACTCTATCATGTTGAATAAAGGTAATTTTTTAAGAAAGAGAAAATAAATAACTTCATTTAAATATACACGTTACATCAGATTCGCAGATATTTCCTTATAGGTAAATTTTTTTGTTAAAATTTTATCCGCTCTATTCCTAACAAAAGTCTTTCAAAACGTTTGGCATTCAATACGATGGTTTATAGTGCCTGAAAAAAATTATAATTTTAAATTAGTATATTTCTCTACTAGGCTTTTTATTTTTTATAAGAAGGTAAGAATAGAAACAAACGCAAACTAGGGTCAATAACAGGTTTTTATTATTTTGAAACAAAATTTATTTCAAAAGCAGGCAACAAAAAAATTTATCTTCATGCTCGATTAAATCGCTCTCACTTAATGTGTATGAACACATCCTAAAAGCCCACGCAGTTCGGCGATTTGGTTTACGACAATGTTGATGATTATATATTTTTTCTAGCATAAACATCTTGTAAGTAGGTAACCACTTGTAATTTATTGTAAAACGCTAATTCACTTTTATTCCTATTTTGTTTTTAAGCTTGAATAAACTTCAAAGTGTAAACATGTAATAAAAATTGTGAAATAAAATTGATTTGTTCATAAAAGTGTTATAAAAACAACAAATCTGGAACATGGATCTTTTTAATATATTTTGTGGTGTAAAATGAACCATAAAAATAAAATATAACGTATCGATATTTATTTAAGTACAAAGATGTTAGCCCATACATTTATCATCTACCAAAGTTCGTAATAACAAATGCCGTGAAAAAATTAACGTTTGTCTATTGAGTGAATGCTATGGGAACGTAATCAAAAATATTTTAGTGTCTTCGATGAGCGGCACAAGATTATGGGGTGTGGAAAGACCCTGAAGATACTTTTATCCAACATCACACTTCATCCGTCGAACAAGAGAACAGGTGGTGACAATTGCGTCACTATTGCGTATTGCGTCATGTATGCACTTGGTTTACGAACAAGGGTATCCCAAATAAATCGATGTTCAAACCATGTCTATTTTATTTACATTCCCTATATACAACTTTATCTACAGACCAATTTAAAAGTAATATCCTTTTACACGCTTTAAAAAATTTTAAACGAACTGAGTATGAATGAACAGTGTGTCATCTACAATTTAACAAATAATACAGACTTTCTCGTAGAATTTAGTGTGTGATACGGTTTTTTAAAGAGAGGGGTCAAGAGGAGAGAGTGTGATAATGGTTAAAATTACGTTAAACATACAGTCTCTATCTCTGAAATTAAGCTGAGTCCCAAACAAAATCCAATTCTTACTAAGGGAGACATTTTTCTATTTAAACCTCTGTGATATAGTGATGGCCTTATTTAGGCTCGTATTCTGACCGAAAGCATCGTCTTGAACATACGTATGAGAATAATCGTTGAAAACGTACAACGAATCCATTAAAAATAATTCGCTATATAATAAGAATCTTACTGATTTATGATTTTTTTACATTTCCGTAGCGTAGCCTGCCTTTCTGTTCATCTAATGGCGCGTATGTCTGTGTAGCTATTTCTTTTGGGATTCTCATCTGTAAGTGTTTGTTTTTATTATTTATACTAATGATATTTTCCTGTAACTTGCATTTATAACAAAATTGTTTAGCAATTAATGATACAGCCATCTGTATCCTCAACTGCTAATCAGATTACTAGTCTGAAGCTCTGAAGCTATTCACTAGTTTGGGTTTATGGTCCACTTCTGGTGGATGATTTTTTTTATTTTTAAATGTAATTTCTTTGTTTTTATAGCTATACTTTGTAATACTTATAATTTGTATGTCAAAAAGTAAAAAAGGATTTTAAAGGTAATTAAAGATATTGCATGATGATGGGTTGATTATGGCGTATTGCTTTTCAGTATAGTGCCAGCTGGAGTCTTCGATATCGGTCTCACAACCAAAACGCATTGTATTTTCAAATGAAGACAAATCGATACCAAGACTTGGTCGCGTATTGTGGACCTGATAAAAAATTACAGAGTGATCATGGTGGTAATGGATAAAGACAGATACACGCGCTTTGTGTCTTTTTGATCAAATCTTGAAAATAGAGAACGTCCACATTTACCATCATAGTTCAATGAGTCGAGGAATTTAATTTCCACTTTGGGCACTGGATTACACAAGCGTTCACTAAAGACTGATGGACGCTGGATTCAAAGTTGGTAGACAGGTGGTTCCACATGAAAAGACTCTTCGGAAATTTTGATTCAAACTGCACAAGATTGCGTAGCAACTCTTCAAACCTTACTTATATGTCCAACTATAAACGTAAATTAATAGAAGAAGAAGAAGAAAACCAAGTACATTTTCTAACGGATCTTATTTTATGTTTAAAGTAGTTTTCAGTACTAATTAACACATGTTATATAACAACTAGCAATATGGATACATAAAGGCCGTTCCTATGTCACCCAGTACTGAACTAAAAATTTGTTGAGGTATCTCATGTTAATCATCAGACGTCTGCAGAAATCGGTAAGACAAGCAAAGCTTGTCAGATGTTGGTTACGCGAAAGGCCAAATAAAGTAAATCTCTATTAAAGCGTAGCCAAATTAGCGTACGTGAAATAAGGATAACAAATACATTTTCGCATTTATAATTTTAGTGCAGATTTTATATGTGTGATTTTTATATGTCAGTTTAATGTCACAGGTACGATGCAACTGTGGTGTTGTCATTTTCCGGAAGCTTAGATTGAACTGTATAATGAATTGTTTTTTTTAATACTCGAAGAAAGCGAAGAAAATATGTGCTGCAATGAGTCAGACAGCTTTTCTTAGAGGATCGAAGGTCAACAACCATCTCATCTGTATGGATTATCTCCGTCTTAACGCGATAATTTAATCCTTTGTTTATCCAATGCCTCTAATAGTCTTCGAGTACCGGAATGGAAAGCATGTGAACGCAGTCATGTATCATACGTATAAGAAAATAAGCCAGTGAGTGAATTACGAGCGACGGAGCAGTGACGAGCTACAATATTTAAGGTGGGTAAATCTTTAGTCTTCATTAACAAATAAATCATCTTTTTTTGAATAAGGACGGTAACACACGTGCAAACATTTGCTTATCAGTCTTAAACTTTATTTACCTAAAATAAGAGTTTCATAAATACTATGTAGACTGTGAATAAGCTCGGTGATATTATACAAATTGCATGGATTTAAAAACAGGGTCATCTCTGATTTTTCTTTGAATGCTTATTCAAGTCTCGAAATATAAAATCCCGAATTTCTCAAATTTTTGTATTTGTATTTACTAAAAATCTATATATTTATATAAAACTGAATTCTAGTTCGTTAGTCTCGCTAAAACTCGAGAACGGCTGGACCGATTTGACTAATTTTGAATTAGTGAACAAATATGCCAAAAATATTAGGAATTTAATAAAAACATCAATTTTGTTTTTCATTGGACAAACAAAAAAGGGATGATCTTCGATGATATTCGATGTTAAATGTAGATTATGATATTAAATACCTATATAAATATAAATATAATAATTTATATTGTAAACAAGTTTCAAATTAAAAGTAATGTCTCGCACGAGTAATAGGAGGCTAAGGAATTTGAAATAACATTAAATACGAATTTCTTTTGTTTGTATTAAGTTTAGTTTTTTCGTTTATGGATAGATGCAGTACGAAGTCTGCAGGGTAAGCTTAAGCTAGTAAGCAATATAATTCACCGCCGTGTGTATGAGTTTTCCTAAATAGCAACTTGATAAGTTAAAATTGTAATATTTATACATGACAAGAACGAATAATGATACTACATAGACATAGGTACCAATGCGTCATAATTCATTATTTTGACTTGCGAAACAGGATACGGGGCCCCTACGTCGTTCCGATAGACCCCACGCCCTATTCCCTGCCTCGTTACGCCCAGGTCACATTTATCATTTTCCGTTTTCATCAAATCATTTCTACCATTTACCCACCCTTTATTGACGAAGTTATAATAATATTGCTAACGTTATATCAAAATTGTTTTCCTCTAGCAACATCGGTTTTTGTATTTCCCTCTATTAATATAAATGAATAATATTTTCAATATTAGAATACGTGTAATAAACTATCGTTGCTAATGCATTAGATACTAGTGCAGCTAGTACGCCGTGTGGTATCCGGCTGAATAGAATAGTACCACTCTCATTTCTTACCGAGGTGTCGTAAAATACGACAGAAGTAAGTTGACGGCAGGCAGGCGGCCGGTCGTAAAAACGCAGCCAACTCATGTGACAGCATGCTTATAACATGTTGTGCCGACCCCACTCAGAGTGGGCTAATATTATATTACATTCGAAATTCTGCACTTTATAGGCTCCGTACGTATTTGGTCTGGCGCATTCACTATCAGATTAGATATAGTAGATTCAAAAGAAAAATCGCGTACAGAATTGCAAAATTATTTTATGATTTCCTTTGTACCATTGAATAGGTACTCAACACTTGAATTAAAGTTCATTCAACAAAAAAATTCTGATTATGTTGGAAATTATAATGATTTAACGTTAATTGACATTGGTTCATCTTCTGCTTTTTTAGTGGAGTACTAAACAGGACGATTTGTTTTTTTTTTTACTTTCGTTTCCTTAATCAGTTGTCAAAAAAAGACAAATCAACGGTAAACCCTTCCTGATTTTCAAGTCATCGAAGCCAACAGTGCTGCGGCTTTTTAACCACCCTTATACTACATAGCTTTTATCATATTTCTTATCTTGGCTTATTTGAAATCATTGAAATGAAATGAAAATAGACAAAATATCACATAGAATGTTCAGACGTATATATTTTATTCGAGCAAACATATCACTACTGCATTTGCTGTGAAACCTTAAAGAGTTTCGTCTAAAAGATCTGCATCTTCAGGTTAATATTTAGGTTAATTGTCTGAATAAAAATTCTGTGAGGAGAAGTTATCTAGTAGGCAGGTGATCCTGCATTATCAGATTATGGGTATCATGTCTTGTTGGTACTTGAATGCGTATACCAAGTTTTATTATCACTCCTGTGATAGTATGGTACGCTAATTGTAACTGCATCATCAGAATATAATATAGTATTATTAGCAATAGAAGAGAATGTACGTGTCTCCGTAGAGTCCTAGAGTTCTTCGGATATATTGCAAGGAAGACTGGAGACAACCTGGAAAGGTTAGTGATCACTGGTTCGGTGGAAGGGAAAAGAGGCAGAGGCCGCAGTCCAACGCGATGGTCCGACCAGGTAACCAAGTCGCTTTCTTTACAAGTCCACGAAGCCTAACATGTCGCAGAAGATCGAACGACTTGGAGTTCAATTATTCATGAAAAAGTGATTCGTGGAAAAGGTTACGACCCTCAGCACTGAGGAGAACGACGTAAGGAGGAGGACCAATAGAAGGAATACGATAGATATACCCAATTTTACGATGACCCTTCAATGGGATGTTGCTGAAATCTAATTATCTTATACACAGACAAAGTTTAACCAAAATGTTTGAATAATAACTATCTTTTCTCGTACAACGTAAACGAAAGAAATAAGTTTAAATTATTATACGGTTAAACTATCTTCTTAATAGGGTTCTAAATAATTGTTTTGTGTACTTAAGGTTCGGCTAACAAATCTTTCGGCATATATATTGGTGTCCTGTAATGGACACCAATCCGTGATTTCATGGATAAGGTGAATTAAAAAATACATGGTATGAAGCATCCTAAATAAAGCAGCGCGGTTTTATTTATAAAGCTTGTGATTTATTTCGTATTTTCAATTATGTGTAACAAAATATTTATTTATGTTATATATTTACCATGATAATTTTGATATTTCTTGTCCGATACTGCTTTTCTATAAATTATCCCACTTCCAAGATTAATTGGTAGAGGTTGTACATTTTTATATCATAAATGATATTACATTTCTTTTCTTTATTTAGTGGTACAAAAATAATAAATAAACAAACGTACGTCGCAACAGGAAGTAAGAGTTTAAGAAACATTTAAAACTTTCAATTTAATCTATTAGCTACCCAGAAATACGTAGTCCTGAAGTTGCAAGCCCGTTTAAGTTCTACGGTGGCTTAAAACTTTAAAAGCTTATTAGTGGAAATCCGAGAAACTACGCTACCACCCGCAGCCGATTCGAAAAAGCAATTTGATTTGACGGTTATCTCACCTCCTACGTTTATATTGAAACTTAGATAAATATTTACTTTATCGAGTCTAATTTGGCACGGAACCGGCCACCGTACTGTGGATGCCTTCCTTTTGGCCGACGATGCTATAGGATATAAAACAAATGGCATTCCGATCTGAGTTTAGGAAATATTCTTTGTACTGTTATTATACTATATAACTAGAAATGTGTAATACTTAATTTAATTTTGATTTTTTAACCAATCATCATCTTCCTGCCCTTATCCCACTCTAAGTGGGGTCGGCTCAACATGTTATAAACATGCTGTCACATGATTTGGCTGCGTTTTTACGACCGGCCGCCTGCCTGACGTCAACTTACCTCTGTCGTATTTTACGACACCTCGGTTAGTAAGAGGGTGGTCTATTCTACTAAACCGGATACCACACGGTGGGTCAACTTACCTTAGCCACTTTTTACGACACCTCGGTAAAAAGTGAGGTTGGTCTATTCTACTCAGCCGGATACCTCACGGCGGGTCGACTTACCTTAGTCGCCTTTTACGACACCTCGGTAAGAAATGAAGGTGGTACTATTCTGTTCAGCCGGATACCACACGGCGTTCGATTTTTTAACCAATATTATATATTTATGTAATAAAATCTATTTATTATATTTAAATAGATTTGCACATTATATTGATTAATCATTGTTATTTATATGGTTAAAATATTCATTACATTCTGACAAACAAAAGATCATGGCAAAATATGCCTTTATTGCGTTTTATTAAAATGATACTGTCTTGATATAAAACAAGTTTACGTGAAAAGATATACGTGGCAAGTAAATTACATTGCATTCAACAGCCGAGCACAGTCGCGTCAATCGCCGGGTTTGATTCTCGCGTCGGGTATCGCCGCACACGTTTTCGTTTAGTTTTAGTTTACGTTTTACTACTAAGCACTTGTTAAGTAAATAAATAAAGCCGTTTTAAAATAAACTATTCTATTAATCCTTGACTTAGTAACGTTTACTCAACCGTGAGATCTTCTGACGACATTGGTTTTATAATGTAACAATGTTTAACGTATGCAGTTATAAACATATTATATTAATATTATACAGATTTGATAAAATGAAAATACTATACTTAATACACTTATACTCATATTTTGTAGATTTTTTTATAATTTATATGACATTATACTATTAAAGGGCTTTTTTCATTTTTATAATTTTAAAAACAAAGTTTAAAACCATAATATAGTATTTTGATAACCATAAAAATGGTTATCAAATAAAATATATAAATAAGTGTTGACGTTAACCTTAAAGCTAGACATATGCTGTCGCGAACTTTTATTTATATCTTTTAGAGGAGAACAATTTTGTAATACATTATTTTTGAATAACTTTCAAAAAGAATGAAAGCTTAAAATTTTGCCGTTTTACGTAATATTTTTTATTACTGCTCCTCTTCCATTCGTCTTAGCGTGATGTTATGTAACTGGACTATCTGACACTCAAAGAATTTTTCAAATCGCTCCAGTAGTTTCTGAGATTAGCGCGTTCAAACAATCAAACTCACACTTTATATATTAGTATAGCTTTGATTGTAGAGAACCGAAAAACATGTTTTATTTTATTATAAAATTAGGGACATTTATTTTCTAATTGTAACTTATCGTGTAATTAAAAAGTAAAATAGTAACACTTTTTATATCAGGCCAAGGACAACACCACGCGGAGTCCCCATACGGATATTACATAATATAAATCTTACGCCACGTCGGGAAAAGAAAATCGACTCGACGATGTATTGTGTGGATAGATTTATACTTCCCTGCCAATAAATCTGGATAGAACGTTAGACTTGCGCAATAAATTGATTTTAATAACGATTCATTCATAGAATACGAGCCAAGCGGCACAATTAGGTGATTCCCGGGACCAGTCACGTCAACTGCCGCCTGCGAACTGTCATTACAAAAATAGTGGCCCCAGAAAGGGTAGGACAAGACACGGCCCATATGGACCCGGCCATGCCGCTAGCTATTTTAATTTCTTTCCTCGACGAAACACTCAGCGGTTAACTGATTGTGTAATGTACGGAAATCATCTTCTCCGTTGATTACGACCGTTTGGTCAGAGGATAATCACGCAATCAATTGTATCAAGTTAATATTTATGTGTACTATATTTTTATTTTATTTTATTTAGGCGTACAATATCAATTAACATGATTTATAGCAAATTAAACACTATATTAAATAAATAATACAGTATTTTTTAAAAGTAAATAAATTAGAAATAACATCTATACTAATATATAAAGCTGAAGAGTTTGTTTGTTTGAACGCGCTAATCTCGGGAACTAAGTACTAGAGCGATTTGATAAATTATTTCAGTGTAAGATAGTCCATTTATCGAGGAAGACTAAACATATAACAACACGTTAAGATGAATAGGAGAGGAGCAGCAATAAATAATATTGCGAAAACGGCAAAATTTAAAGCTTTCCTTGCGTGCACTGAGTAAATGGTGATAGTTATTCAAAAATCATGTATTACAAAATTATTCCCCTCTAAGTTCTAAATAAAAGACCGCGACGGCTCTCTGGAAAAAATATTTCTTCCAGAGCTATATAAGATATGTACCTTCGCCTCACTTCGCCTTCACGGGACTTTACTTAACATTCACAAGAAGGCTGCCAGAAAGATTCGTTTACTTTTTTCGCTGTTCCTGCATGGTAAAACCAATAAATTATCGTTTTGTTACTTCCGGCTGGTAGGGATTTCGTAAGAGCAAATTGCAAAGGGTATATGTTAATCATAAGCGTTGGAGTAACCCTATTGAAACTGCATCATATCACTTGCCATCTAGTTCTACTTATTCAACCTATATAAATATACTTATTTTAATATAATTGAAAAAAGTCAGTCTACTAGTAGAACCTTTTCATCTATTTATTTTACCAAAATTAATTAATAGATTAAATAGTTAAATTTATATAAACTTTTCTCTTTCTTCTTGACTTCTTATCCTTTTCCTGCTGGTACTTAAAGATTGACTGAAAGAGATCCCTTTTAGGGATACGTCCGCCTTTATACATGTGCTTTTTATTTTTTCTTTCTCTTTTCTAACTATATGTATAAAAAGAAATAAATAAAATGTAAGTAATTAAAGAAATTGTATAAAAATGTGATAACAAAACGACATGACACCATAAAATTTTATCCTTAGTGTAACAGTAAATCTTTAGTCCGACGATATATCTTTGAACACAAATTAGACAAGCGTGACAAATAGACGCGGCGAAAATAGAAACGCTGACAGTGAAACAAACGTCGATCAGTACGACTCGAGCCCCGAGACCCGACCTAATGGTTTCACATTCCATTTTTCATGTTAATTTAAAAATAGAGTAGCGTTTGTATAACAATACTAGCAAACGGCCTGACATCGAATGCGTAATACAAAAATTAAGTAGTATTTAGCAAGATAAATAATTTATCATAAGTGATAGAATATTGATCTAGAACTTCTTCGCTGAATATGGGCCTCATAGAAAAGCTTAGACACGCTCAGCAGGCGATGATAATAAATTTTATGCATGCATATATAATTCATAGAAAAGCTAAAGTGACTGTCGCCACGTTCAACGGCACCAATGTGGTCTTGGAGTGGGCTTACATTATACTTCAAAGAATCAATAGATGTTAAGGTCTTAATGCGGAAGAGCCTGAATCGGGAAATGTAGTGTTTATAGTAATTATATGTAAGGACAACAATTAATTTTTATGAACTAAATGTAACACTAAGGCTCCAATGTCTGGAGCTTAAGAATTATTTTTAAAACTTGATAAATGTATCGCTGAACATATCAATAGATTCACAAATAGCATTATATTCTCTTGATAACCTGCCTAATGCAGAAAAATGCGTAAGGTTAGTTCTGGAGTGGCGGGAACAACAAGCCAAGAGGTTTGCGAGGCAACCTGCTGGAAAATTTATATTCAAGGATTGCAATTAAAATGTACATGGAAAATTTTATAGAGGGATGAAATGTATATTATTTCTCCTATTAATTAATATTGTTATTGTTGTTGTCATAAAAAGACATTTTTATTATTTTATCTTTAACACTCAATGAAACTTGGCTGTTGTAACTGTTGGTTCGCATTTTTTTTATATTAATATTAAAAAATACGGATCTACTTATACTTTCAATATTTTATTATCTTTTTTTAATTATTATAATTTAAAACATTCATTAATCATTTATTGAGTGTACTTCAAAAGTGTTAAAATAGATATAAGAATTTTTTTAACAGGTTTCATATTTACTGAATACCGAAAACATTTGTTTAGTAAGCTATCGTTAACGATACTAATATGTAGTACGGAGTAGATGTAGTAAAAAATTAGAAAACCAGGGATGCGACTTCAGTAAATTGGTTTTAGAAATGTTTGCTGAAGGGTGGGTCTGAGGTATTTAAAGAACAATTAGTCGGCTGCTTCTCAGCCCTTAGGGCAAATATTAGCCTATTCCCGCCAACCCTCTTTGGACCAATGCCGCCCTGGGCGTTCGTTGAAAACGGTTTATAATTCGATGTTTGCCCACTCTCCCCTATATATGCAGTAATACATAACAGTCCCCCTTTGACAGCTTCGGTTATTTCATTTGGTTAGATATCAACAGTAAACGCTTAATAAATTTGTTTTTCAAAATTATTTTTATTAGGTGCTCATATAATACAAAATTGTAAAGAAAATTACTTTACTTATAGGAAGAATTGGAAAAACATAATTGAAGTATAAAGCCTTGCAGATCGGCAAAACATGTTTTAAACAAGTTGTTTCATGATTTGGCTAGTTATTTTACGACCGGCCGCCTGCCTGACGTCAACATAACTTAGTCGCCTTTACTACACCTCGTTAGGAAATGAGGGTGGTCTGTTCTACTCATCCGGAAATCACACGGCGGAAAGTTTTACAGATGTATGATTTATATTTGAACTTTCAATTAAATACTTAAGGTGAAGAGTGTTAACATATAAAAGTTTTCAATAGCAACATGGTGCGGATTTGTTTCAGTTTGTCGTATTTTTATATTCATTATGGTCGGTTAGTTAAAAGACAATGTTATGATTTGTCTGTAAATAACGTCGTATAAAATTGACCGAGTTATTTAAACAAACAATTCTTTGAATCCACCGCTCGGCACATAAAATGAAAGTTTTGTGGAATTGCCAGTACAGTTTTTTTAAACATTCATTTTGATGGTGTACTTGTTTTTCTAGCGATATCGGTAAATATTTGTGTGTATCAAAGTGTTATCATAAATTTAGAATAACGTAATTATTTACAGTTGTTAGGTGTATATAAAATTTATTTTGACGGTAATGGAAGTGTGTTTATGGCCATTTGAAATCCAGCCGTCCAATTAATAGGTGCACAATTGATGTTTTAAATTACTTATCGTCAAAAGATGCCTGTAGCTGCGATAATGGCGAAACGTGATTTAGGTTGAAAACGTTGTTATGTTTTTATCGTTCATTAGATATAGCTGTAATTTGCTGAATTTTTCTATCCACGTGGGTCGCCAATTCAACTTTAGCGTCCCTAACGACTTATACATTATTTATTCAGCTTTGCGTCATTATGAGCTTTATATATTAGTAATTTTATTCGCCTATGGATTCAATAATGATACTCCAAACATAGCTTACTCCATGGCTCATTGACGGACACTAAGAATCTTACGGGGCTAATAGTTAAGCGAGAAAAAATCATCCATAAGTCATCACTAGAAATGCGTACTGCGTAAGGACTTTCTATAGGAACCGAGGGATTTAAGATGAGAGATTTTGCGTAGCTTCCAGGACGCCGCTCAATCGAGTTCGATTCAATATCTCTCTTTTTCAAAATTTGCTCTGTCAAGTAGGACCTTCTATGGAATGCCTATATCTAGAATATATCTAGTAAACTGGGTAAATGTAGTCATCTACCATTTTGAGTGCCGAGTTCTGAAATATGAACGGGTGGTGCGCAATATGTGAGGTACTCATTTCCTTTTACTCAATTTCATTTTAAAATCCACTTGCTAAGATACTTTCATTGAGAGTGATGTTCTCCTAGTTTCCTATTAAGTATAAAATTTTAGAATTAAAACTAGTTCCAAGCAGCCTGGTTGGGCTACTTACTATACCAGCTACCCCTGCTCTGCGACTCCGTCCGGGTTTCTACCAAGT
The DNA here is from genome assembly GCA_029227775.1 of Morpho helenor. Classification (NCBI taxonomy): domain Eukaryota; kingdom Metazoa; phylum Arthropoda; class Insecta; order Lepidoptera; family Nymphalidae; genus Morpho; species Morpho helenor. Next base: position 13,606,145 of record JARGCU010000030.1, read on the forward strand.
CCGAACTACAACGAACCGTCACCCGGCTTCGCTCGCGAAGGCTACAACTGTTCCGGAGCTGCAGTGCGGGTGGCGACTTTTCTGATATTATGTAGTACATAAAACCTACGACCCTGCTCTCCGCGGTTTTCTTTCTAAAATACCTAAAATATAATTCTAAAATTCGTTCTTGCTTTTAACTAAATAAAGTAATTCCTTCTAATGTCTTTGTCTTTCTTTCTTTTTCTGCCGTAGCGATTTCTCTACTAAAACGCGAATACGAAAATATTATGTATGGGTAGCCAGTTGGGTACGTTTCTTCGGCGTAAGATAAAGAACTATATACATTATCACAATTTGCAAAAAGTGGTTAAAATTGTACTTTGCAAGATGAAATATTATTTTATCTTGCTAAGTACAACTTTGTGCGTGTACGTCAATTAAGCACTTAACATTTTACCGGAATAAATAATTTTTCACCCTTAAATTCTTGACAGTGGCTGAGGAAGGCACTAAACTAAGATGTTGGGATTTTCATACCAATGCATTACGCAGTCATTAGGTGTTGAAACCGCGATATTAGCGGATGGTGGCCACCGTAGCGCACGTCGCTGGCGGTCCCGGCCGTACTTACAAAAATACCAAATGTAATTAAATGTAGATAACTAGCGCTTTATAGACGGCTGCGCGCGCGCCTGTGTTTGTTTAGTTTGTTATAGACGTGTTTTTACGCAATCTGGAAGTCGTAAATCGTGTACACCAAATTATGTCGTTGACCAAAGTGAAGATACCTATACCTTTCTGTTTCTTTCTTAGTGTTTATGATGACATTTGTTTCTTTATTAAGTGGAGAGCTGGCTTTGCCCAGCGAAATGGACATTTAATAGCGAGTGATGATCATGTTTGTAGTAGCGCTTTATTATTAGCGATAAATACTGTCTTGGCTGTAAGGATCATGCCTATGGTGTACATATACGTACTGAAATGTGCCTATAAGGGTAATTGTCTGCGGATGTCATAGTTGAAATTTTTTAGTTACTATCATTATCTGTATCAAAATTTAGAATAAATCTTTTAAAATAGCTATTTGGTTTTTAATCACAAAATCTAGAAGTAATTAATTTTCAAATGTCATAAATTTTTTTGATAATGTTTGCAAAATTTAAAGAAGATTGATAATTCCTACTTATTAGCAGCGATTATATAGCGAATTCCACGATGGAATAAAAGTCGTTATACCATCCAATTGTCTAAAGAGCAACATTATTGAATTACTATTAAGAGCTTATTGTAGACCAACGTAAAACTTAAATACCGTGATAAAAGCCAAGACTGTACGATAATTATGTTATCTCACTTAGAAGGCGCTTAATTTGGAAAATCTGTTATTAGAAAACCTATTGAATAATGTTATTATTGGGTTGTCGGAAAGTCTTTCGTTTGCGTGAAAATGAAAGAATTTTTATATACTGAATAATTACTTTATTAAATTACTAGCGGCCTGCCCCTGCTTCGCACGGGTATAAAATATATATCCCATGTCAGTCAGTGTAAAAAAAATGATTAAAATCGATCCAGTAGTTTTGATTTATTCATTACTGCCCGTGGCCCGCAAGCGTTAAATTTGGAGAAAACAATTTCCTTTCCCTATACCAAGAAGATTTCCTGCTATCTTTGGAATATCTAAATTCATATAGTACATTTTTACTTATTTACTTTTACATTTTTCCTATGTATTTTATTTTTACAATTAATTACAAAATGTCTTTAAACAAACTCTTGAAAGAGCGACATAGCTGCTAAAGTCGAGGTGTCATAGGGCGAAGCGCGGCGTCCTCACGGCATTTTAAATCTGTAATATCTCCGAAAATGTTCACTTAAATTACATGCTGTAAACGGCCATATTGATCTATATTAAATCCACTATTTATTTAAGGTACTTAATTGGATAAGGATTAATGCTGTATTGTATAAAAATTGCTTCAAAAATAAGGCATTATTTTTCGTAAAAAGTAAATGACAAAAAATGCTATAGTGGGTTATCCATAAGAGATAGACATATACCATCGCGGACTTTTCTGTAGACCTTTTCAAGGTGTACAAATACTTAGTACATCATTTTGATAAATCTCGTAGGGTTTAGCCTGCGTTTGCAATGTAAGCGGAAAAAAAATGTAATTATTTACAGAAACCTCAAAAATTACAGTATTTCTCTACCCCGTATTGAATGTCGTTATACGTACAAACCTTCCTCTGGAATCACTCTATCTATTAAAAAAATCGCATCAAAATCTGTTGCGTAGTTTTTAAGTTTTATGCATACATAGGGATATATGGACAAACAATGCGACTTTGTTTTATAATATGTAGTGATATATTGTCCGTTCTGACCCTTTTGCCATATTCCTGCCATATATCATAATTTTTTTGGTCCTTGCTGGTAAAAAATTGATCGAGGTGAATTTTGACTTACGCTTTGTTTTGGTAAAAGTAAAATATGACTAAAATGCTACTTATTGCTCTGCAATCAAAAACTACTTCGTTAATTTAACTGAACACAAGCCTTATTCAATGAGAAGAAAACATATAATAATTATATTACTTAATTTTATTTTATATTATTTATATTACTTGATTTAATAGTAAAAATGGCTTCAAAAAAATACAATTTAATCCTCTGTCGGGAAAAACGCAAATACTTTCCGAACAATCATATTATTTAAGCAACTTTAATTGTAACTGTTAGTGTAACGAGTCATAAGATAACTAAAATGTGTAATAAAATAAAAATAACAGCCATTTTACTGGCTACCTCTTGGATTCATACACACGTATTTAATTACGTGTTAAGCTGCTGTAATGAGCGATTATTCAATGCTATTTCATTTTCAGTTTTGCAAATCCGTATTTGTAATAAAGTTCACTTGCGTTTAGAATCTTTTAAAAACATTTCGGTTTTAGGTACACACGAAACGTTGTGGGGTTGATAATAAATTGTAAAAATTGTGGCGAGTTATTCATAACAAACTCTCTGTACCGGCGTTTGGGTTTACCGCTTACGATCGATCAATTTACCGCCATACCGCGCTTTGTATACACGTAGCTACAAATAAGATAAGTTTGAACTTTTTAGACGAAAACATTGTGACTCTTGAGATTTATATCACCATTTAAAGCTTCACGGAAAAATGGAAATAATATCAACGTACTTTTTGTTGATTGTCGTTCACAATATAGAGATCGGGATCGGATGGTTCCATGAATTTTATATACCTAACTAGTCAGATAAGCTAGTATAGATTTTATCACAATGGTGTGCGTGATAAATAGACTAGTTTGTTATTTACTATATACCCTATCTAATTTTGATAGATCTTTTTATCGCAATTCGATACAAAAGTGAAAAATTTTTGGTAGATAAATTATATTGCATTATTACCTAGTATTTTTTGAAAGTGGATTCAGTTCATTCTGAAATTGTTTTTCTTATATTTAAAAAATAAATATAATAAATTACTGTTTCTTTGTCCTTTTTATTTTATATTATATTATATTATTAGCAACAAAATTTGTCATTTTACATTTTAACAAATTGCCTCTTCAAGTGACAAGAGGGCTGGCTCCTTTTTCGCACAAAGAATCAGCTTAGCGATTCAGCGCGGAAACGCTGCCAGCATTCTTGGTACCATTCCACGTGGACATGATTTGTAATTTCTAATTTAAGATATAACTTGTACAATTTTGCTGTAAATAAATGATTTTAATATATCTTAAAATTTGCGTGCTGTAATAGGCCGTAATTTGCCGTCTTTGCACAATTCAATCTGGAAAATAGTATTCTTTACTACTAACCGGATTATGAAACGATCTTATTAAAATAATATTACAGAAAATTTTTATATTATATAAGTAACTATAGAATTTTTTAAATTAATATCCTACAAAAAAATCGTAAACACAATTGAACAACCGACATCAAAATGCGCAACAATTGTCAGGTTGGGATTGATCTCCCGCGAGAATGGGCACCACCGAAGCCTAATGCGGCGAATAATCCACCTCGCGCTTCGGGATGCCTCTGGGTACAATTCACGGTTCGATATAATCCGCAAAAACTAACAATATAACAATTACCCGCGCATAATAGTTGATACGACTTTAAACTTCTTTTGTGCGTCTTAAAACATACGTAGACACAAATCATCATCCTGCCCTTATCCCACTCTAAGTGGGGTTATGTTACAAACATGTTATTACTACGGCTACGTATTTTACGACCGGCCGCCTGCCTGACGTCAACTTACCTGTCGTATTTTACGACTCCTCGGTAAGAAAGAGGGTCGTCTATTTTACTCAACCAGATACCACACGGTGGGTCAACTTTACTTACCTTAGTCGCCTTTTACGATACCTCGGTAAGAAATGAGGTCGGTCAATTCGACTCAGCCGGATACCACACGGCGGGTCAACTTACCTTAGTCGTCTTTTACGACACCTCGGTAAGAAATGAGGGTGGTACTATTCTATTCAGCCGGATACCACACGGCGGAGGTAGACACATAAAATTATCCATTAAACACCAACGAGGGTTCCGTACTTTCTAAAGTTTGTTAGATTCATCATACTCGTAAACTCACGCTATCATGATGCAATTAACACGATACATACTGTTTAGGAGCGAAATATCCATAAACAATGATTCTATTTGTTTCGTAAAGTGGTACTTTATTGGTACTTACTTGACATTCTAAAATTCTTGACATTTAAAAATAAAAGAAATAAATAAATAACATTCTAGAGTGTGCATCTATCAAGTTTATAGGTTCAGCAATTTATATGATTAGAGCTAATAGAAGGAGTACTTCCATGGAAGCATTTGCACCCGCTATTTTTTAAATTTGATGTCCAAATGTAAGTATCATCTTCAGTTTGTTCATCGACATCAATAGTCTGCAGTTAACGTAACTCTAAGTTTTGTACTAAACGTTTTTCGCAACGTTTTTTTTACGAATCCATTTAATTCAATTTTCGACAATAGAGCTATTTTGATCCATTGTTGGTGGTCTCACCATCTATCAGGTAGCGACGACTCTATCTACAATTCTATCTTCAATGGCTTAATGCGACGTCAATGTTACAAGAACGACGATGTCTACTACATTTAAAATAAAAAATATTTTATTTATTGTATATTACCACCGCACAACAAACCGCTTTTTTTAGAAATACTGTAATAAGTTTACCGATAACTGCAATAGACAAAAATTGCCAATAATATCGTCTATATTATTTTTAACTTTTCTAATTTATATTGTGTAGATAATTGAATCGGATGTAGGCCCATATTGTCCATGTCAACAAGGCGGAGTTATCTAAAAAATTGCAAAAAATTAAAACTGGTATGTCATTTTGACACCATTCATCCCGTCCGCTCGACCCGATTTTTTTTAAAGCCGAGCAAAATCTTCAACAGAAGATCTTATGTCTTATTAGTATAAGGAACTAAATGCGAAAACTCTGTTTTTTATGAAGCGGCCGGTACATTTATAAATCGTAGAATTCTTTCCAGCTACATTTGTTAATGAATCCTTACAGCCTCCATTCATGACATCTGAAATGTAAACAATAAACTAAGTTAAAAATCAACGAACAAGTTTTTTATGAGACTCATTTAGACTTTTTTAAATACAAATCCATGCGCATAAATCGAATAGTTATACTTGATAATATAATTTTTATATTTGTAATTAAACTTTCTTTTGAAAATTTGAACTATTCAATTAGGCACCGAAATCTTGGATTGCATTTAAATGGCCTGGGGAAAAAAAGGACAAACTCGTGTAGAGTCCATTTTCGAATGTTGGTTGGTTCGTGGGCACCATGTTGGGAAACACTACGTTACAGAGTATGTTCCGAGTGCGCGGTGCGGCGGCGGTAGGTCGCGGGTGATTTGTCGCGGGCGCCCGCACTCACAATGGGATTAGTGCAGGTTTGTTCGCTTTGTTCACATTGTTCGCTCTTCACGGTTTGTTCAGAGCGTATGCAACTGAGGATCAGCGCTTACGCATCGCTGGCGCCGCGTTATCGCGCCTCACCACGGCCCGCAACCCCTTTCAAATTTATTTTCTGTGCGATTTTAATTCGTAACTGTCTGCGGATCAGCATATTTTACACTGCTGCCTTTGTAATGATGTTCAATTGAGTCCGCTATCAATAAATGAGATAGGGATGAGCCGTGAGTTTGTTTTGATTGAAAACGAACATCCCAACCGTTGAAATCACATCTTTGCGTACTGTTAATACAGTTCAAAATATTGGATATTCTGTAAAGATATTTTTGGTCACTATATTAAACTCTGTTAGACAATCTGTATGGTTTTAATACCTGTTGCCCAAAACTGCAGTCAAATCAGTGTTTACCGGTGGCAGCTAACGTAATTTTTTTTGACCAATTTCATCACCAGCCATTGAATGATGTTATTAAAACCAATCATTGGTTTCAGTTGGTCCATGTAACACTGGTGGATATCTGACACTTGGTTTTTTATGGATAATGTTCGTCTATATAGAATATTTATGAATGAAACTCTTAACACTCACCGCGTTTGGGAAGCGTGGAAGTTTTTCCACTCATGCGTAGTGAGCTGCTATATGGAACTATGGACTTGCATGTCGTTATTTAATTGTTGAAGACTACAATTATAAAATATATGACACAATGAATATTTTATACTCCATTATAAAAGAGGTAACGGCCTATTGCTGTCCTACTGCTGAGCTCGTCTCTCCTTTTTGGAGAGAAGTGCTTAACATATGATCACTCTCCTCTTTATTGAAGGATTGGCCGAATTATTTAATAGGTAATAAAAAGAAATATCAAATGGCTGAATTATTAAGATTTGCTTTAAAGAACGAAGTTTATGAAAGAATGGAAAAATTGTGTGTATAAAATATACAATGATTTAACGCTGAAATAGAAGTGATGACAAACCTCTTAAGAAATAATCGGTATCAATTTTAGCGGATATCCGTTCCGCATAATTTAGAAGAACCAAAATTCTGCGACTAGCCAATCTATCTGTCATCTTTTTAGATGATCAAACGACTATCGCACGTCGTTTGGGTTGAATTAATGATACCTGAAAATTTTATTGGGCTTCATTCAATTCACTTTGTGAAAAAAAGGAATGTAAACAATCTGGGAATATTATTTGTATCCGGTTTAATGATTATTCGACTTCCATAGTCATCTTTTATCATTATTTAATAGGTAGGTAAGCGAGGTAGTTAATAAAAAAAGGCAAAAGTATCCAGCGATTGTTGCACAAACTATAGAACATAAAATTATTCAGTAAAAAAATATTAAATACAATGTTTGTCAGAATATACGCGTATCCCCATTAAAGGACTACTTAAATTTCATAAAACGGTACGAATGTACGTATCATCTTCTCTAATATATAAAGCTGAAGAGCTTGTTTGTTTAATTGTTTGAACGCGCTAATCTCAGGTTCTACTGGACTAATTTAAAAAATTCTTTCAGTGTATATCATCAGTGTATTTCTTTCAATATAGGTATATCATCACGCTAAGATAAAAAGGAAAAGAGCAGCAATAAAAAATAGTACGAAAACGGCAAAATTTAAAGCTTTCCTTGTATGCACTGAGAAAACGGTAATAGTTATTCAAAAATCATGTATTACAAAATTGTTCCCCTCTAAAAGTTCTAAATAAAAGTCCGTGATAGCATATGGTTTTAAGGTTTTAAGGTTACCCCTTTTAACCATTTTTATGGTTATATTAATACTAAATTACGGTTTTAATATTTCCACGCCGCTGGCAATTCCTAGTATGTTATATTAGTCATTATAAAGACAGTTTATTTGATTTAAATATAAATAATTTGCCTAACTATTAAGGGGTTTCGCGTTAAAAATAGATATTGCATAAAGTAATGTAAATAACCCTTTTACCATGAAAATATTTGTAATAAAAAAATACATAGTTTTCATTTCCTAATTTCAGCTAAAATACTAATTTGCCAACTTGAAGCATATATAATATATTTGTTGATTTTAGTAGACTTAATGGACATTAAATTTTATTTAATATTTGTTTAATGACAATCAGGTGACACTTTTGTTATTAACTCGTTATTAAAAGGAAGTGCGAATGATTTGCATTGACATCTTAAGTTTTCAAGCCGCAATGTGGACTTATAATAATAACTTCAAAGGCGTCGCGATTAATTGAGCAATTCTAAAGAAAAAAGTAACACTTCAACGTCTATAGTCATTCGTGAATGTCATCGTTGCGTTTAATTTATAGCAAGTGAACAGAAAAAGCCAAATACAAATGGCGTGTAAAGACCAAAACGTTGAATTACTTAAATGTTCTTGTTTATATTTATATTTTGAAAATTGCAAACTCAATTTATACACTAAAAACGTAACGTAGGCAATTTAGAACTTCTTAAAAATAACAAAAATAATGGGTTTTTTACTTAATTTTCCTACAAAAAATTTACCTTCAAAAAATTATTTTTTGAGTATTTAATTTTTATAATTCACTAGCTATTCGAACATGCGTTGCTGCGACTCAGTCTGGTTTCGAATTCAACAGAACTCAACAGTTTTAAAAAATGCTTAGATCACCAGCAAGCTTTACAGAGTCATCAGCTGGGTCATTTTAAAGATAGTCTGGGAATTTCATTAAAATCGGCCCGGCCTATTCAGAGTCTATTCAGGACATACAGACAAACATTCATTTTTATTTATTAGAAGCTTAAATTTTCATAACGGGGATTTTCTTATGCTTTTAGTGTATAAAATCTATCCGTAGCGAGTCAATATATCCTTCTAAATATAACTCAGCTTAACAAGTGACAACTTTTGATGAAAGAGAGAGGGACTGTTCGTTGCTATGAAATAATAGCAAAACTTTCCTTTGTTTCTCTTATAGAAGTAAGTTTACATTCATACCATACAATATTATAAGTCCATACTAATATTATTAATGCGAACGTTTGACAATCTGTCTGTTTCGCGGACACGGAAGAAATAGACCGATTTTGATTAACTTTGGCAGAATAAAAGTTTATGCACCGGTTCAATATATAGGATTTAAAAAATCCCCTTTTTTCCGGGATCTAGAAAAAAATTCATTTTGCATTATTCGGGGTACAAAAACACTTATATTAGCGCGAACGGAGTCGCAGGATAATACTAGTAATTTTATTATTAGATTTTGAGTAATTCAAATATTTTCTCTAATTGGAAATTAGAGAAAATATTTAAATTCCCTAGTCTCCCTATTCAACTTTTCAATGCATTATTCTTATTAACTTTTGGGACAATTACAGACACAATTTTCAATGCATTTGATAAGTACTCAGAGAATTCCTCGATACATTTAATCGATACGCCGCCGCCGGCTTACAAACAGCTGCAATTTGGATTTAGCCTCCACGCCTAATTTCGGTCGGTAGACTTATTTTAACATTAAATACACACACACAAATATCCCCTGGATAAACACATCTCCCCTAATATAGGGATCGTTGAAAAGAACAGCTTAACTATCTACACCAGTGCTTATTGAATTTGCGTCTTTATTTCAAACACGCGATAACTCCAAATTCTCCGTACAGAAATAAACATTTACAGTATTCTTAGTATTCACCGCAATTTTTTTCGTATAAATAAGAATTTTCAATACAACTCATTTACGGGGGGGTTGTTTGTTTGAGCTGTTATCTGAGTTCTTAATTTTTGTTTGTAAGAAGACGTCCACCATTAAAATTTAATGTCCCATAAAATGTCATGAATTTCGATTATGACATCGGTATTTGTGCCGAACAATATAAAATATAAAAAAAATTAGCAATGAACGTAATAGACAAAGTATATATAGGTTTTATTTTAAAATATAACGACTACAGCAGTTTAATCTGAAAGATATCGTAACTTATAAAAATTGCTAAATTTAATTATTCTTCAATCGTATACAAGGTAGTATTGACAAAATATAACTAGTTTTAAAAATGCTATTTTGAAAAAGGGACCGACTAGTTTCATGGTGGAACTTGTTTAGAAGTTTATTTAAAAAATGTTAATTTCGTTAATTCTCCCCATGTTTTGGAAAGTTTGAGTCTCGGCTTCTGCTCGACGCGACCAAAATCATGTTGCCATTATTAAGCGACCAGAAAAAGCTGTCTAGAAACATTATTTATAAAGATCAAGATTTAGTATTACCGTCACTTGGCTATAGAGAATAGAACTCCAATTTAAAAAAATATAAGCTCAAAAAAGATAAACATTAGTATTGTATTAGTTTAATGTAACCACAGCGGAGTGCAATGTGGCGGCCACATGGAAATCTGATGTTTAACAATGTTTAACCTTTACAAGTTATGCCCGCGCAACCTCTTGCCACATTTGTAATGTTTGCGCTTGTCTAACCTTGGATGAAGCACATAAATTATTTAAGTAAAATATACTATAATATAAAACTATTTGTTTCAGAACAACTACAAACAATACAGATAAAACTTTGTTCTATTATAGAATAGATATTGATGTTTGATATTCTGTACTACATCTATGAAAAACGTACAACACTGATAGTATAACATAGAGTTTTTACACATAATAACGTGAGTATACGTAGAGAATTATAGAGTATATTATCATTATAATAACACAGAGTAGAAGAGCGACAGACAGGCCTGTCTCCAACAAATAATAAAACAGGGAAGATGCTCTCATCTTCCCTGTTTTATTACCTATTTGTTTCTTTTCTTATCTTTGTCTCATCACAAATAAAAAAGAGAGACAGATTAAATCATTTGGCTTCTCTTTATTTTCAGCTTGTTTTCCGATTCTAGTATAATAACATTATGTTGAATAAAGCATCTAAAATAGATCCACATAACATTGCTTCGACAGACCTCAGTTTTCTAAAGTCATTCAGTCATGGCTTCCCGCCACTTACCTGACAGCATAATATAAATATACCCCCATCGTACACACGCACAGGCTGACGTTTTAAAAGATATTCCGCGTTTCAAACTTTAACGATGTTTTAACAACGATGATAATGTTATTTAAACATCATCGTAAATTTTGTCAGTAATAATTATTGCTACATTTCACATGTTATTATATAAAAATTTTAGCAGTCAAATTTAGTTACGAAATAGTTAATAGTATTTTTTTTTGTTTCTATTTTACAGGTTCGATGCAATATATTTATCCTACCACCTTAATAGCGTTTTCAATTGAGTAGATACTAATGTGACTTTAACTAATGTAAAATTAACAACTTGTTAGAAGTTAACTTGTTGTTAGTTACCATTATCTTTCTTGATATAATCTAAACAACATTAAATGTAATAATCAAGAATGTGGTCAAAAGCTTAATATGTTCAACCATAATTTTTTTAATTTCCGGACTATGTTGCCTAGTTTGTTTAAGTATTTTTATTTATATGATATTGTAGTAGAGATTCAATTTTCAGGTATGACTTAATGAACTTGGTTAGTTGTCATTTTTAAGTCCATGTTAAAAAAGTGTAGCCATAGAGTTATACTCGAGTAGGGGACCCATAAACAGGCCTGTAAGAGTGTCAATAAGTAATGAGAGGAAAGATGAAAACTTGTATATTCGTTCGAATAACATAGAGTTTTCATACATAATAACAGAGTTTATTTATTTATTATCAAATTCAAATTCAAAATATCTTTATTCAAATAAACTTGTAAACAAGTGCTGGTTCGGAAAGCTGTTCCTACCGAGAAGAGCCAGCAAGAAACTCGGCGGTTGCTCTTTTAAAAATATAATTCTTAATACTATTTACATTAAGTCGTTACTGTCTTGTACAGGTTCAAAGAGAGCTATATCCACACATTCTTATCTTCTAAATAATCTTCAAGAGTATAGTAGGCTTTCTGTATCAGCCTCTTTTTAACATCGTTACAATAAATGTAGTACTTACATACGTACGTAATGAATACTTTCATAAAAACTGAAGTGAAACGATATTGGCTGCATTAGTTAAAATTGTGCCGTAGCCAATATCGCCCGCCTCCAGTATGCTACATTAATTATACTACGAGTACATGATATATTTTTTATACGTGTGTGTGGTATGTGTGTGTGTTTAGTTGTGTGTGAGTGTATGTGTCTATGTGTGTGTGATAAAAGAAGTTGGTCAATGTGACAGTAGTGCATACATTTACAATTTCATAATTTTATTAAAAAATCCGTATCATCGTATGAAAGTAATTTAAGCCACTCAGTTAAAAGATTTTTACATTTTTTAGTTGTAGTTGAATATTAGCATAGTAGAGCATAGCATGGTAGAGCAAAGCATAGTAGAGTATATTAACATAGAGAATTTCTATAATTCTCTATGTTAATATACTCTACTATGCTATATATTAACATTATAGTAACATAGAGTCTTTGTCTAATCACACTTAAAAAAGAGAGAGATAGATTGCCTCATTTGCAATTTTATTGCATTGTAATAGGGCACATTTTATGCTGGCTTATGTACTCTAGTATAATAACTCTATGAGCTCCTGTAACATACTAGGATATAAGTCCCCTAATTTCTTTATAGGACTTACTTCAAATTTGTGGAAACGATGTCAAATTTTAACATGAACGCTTTCGGACCATTTTTAGTATAAAAAATTCCTACTTTCATAGAAATAGAATAGAATAGAATAGAGCTTTCATGGGGCGGACTGCGTAAGTATCTGATTTGGTGAAAACAGTTTTTTTACGAGCGCTAATACACCATGCTGGCTGAGATTGACTGGCCCGTTGGCGCAGTGGGTAGTGACTCTACCTTCAGCTCCGCGGGTCACGGGTTCGATTCCCGCCGAGGGCCAACATTTTCTATAAATAAATTTGTTGGTCTTCAAGTCAGGGTGTATATTTGTATTTAAGTATGTATTTAAAAATTATAAGTATATATTCACCAGTTGTCAGTCACACACAAGTATTAACTTACTTACTTTGGAGACGGACGACCGTGTGTGTAAGTGTCCCATATATTTATTTATATATTCATTTATGCTACTAATTTCTCACTGATTAATGAAATTCTGATAACAAGTTTAAATTTAATTGATACATAAACTTACCATGCTTTCTATTGACCTAAAGATAAAAAGTCAAATCAGCTCACGAGAAACTCAAGAAGGATTTCCTAGACTGCATGCCTGTGGATAATATACAAGACAAACAAAACCGTGTCGAGTCACTCTCGGCTTTCGACACGAGTTTATTTGTTTAACTACTTCCAGAAATAAATAATACTTTTATTTATTCGCTACGTCCAGTGACCACTGACGTTAAACAATTTATATGATTTTGAATGCAGTTTCAACATGAATTATGGATAAAGTGCAGTCTAGTATTCGCTATGCTTATTAAATATTTGTCTTAATTACGTGACGAAGAGCAAAGTGAACGAAATACCGAACTCTATCTTTTATATTTAAATGAGTTTATCTTGTATGTATATATATGTATATATATTTTCGGAATCTCGAAAGCGGCTCTAACGATTTTCCTGAAATTCAGCATGTAGGGGATAGCAGATCTAGCTAGGTTTTATGTAAAAAAAGATTGTTTTATACCTGTTTTTGGACATTAAAAAACACTAATATTTATATTAAATTGAATTTTCGCCATTAACTGTCAAGTCAGCGTGGCTTATTCGGGGAACGGGCAGCCTCGAGAAACGTAAATACCTACGATCGATCCCCAACTATATTATTATTTTATGATGGCAATGATGGATTCGGGGATATTTAACGCACACTGTATGGCACCAACATTGTATAGCACAAATTGTAACGTCGCATCAATAATTCTTTTTCCTTTTTGTTTCGCTTACATTCCACAACTATTAGTTAAAAAGGTCCTTGATATTGTAGACAGAAGAGTTAAAATTTGCTCACATTATACACAATGCAGGGAACACTTGTGCGTGTATATATTGGCTATGATTTGGATAGATTAACTAAATGTGTTTTATCTAGATTGTTTAATAGATTACTATAGATTTACATCTTTTACATGATCTTCACGTCTTATGCCCAAGCGCAATGCTTATGTTCCAGCGTATCAAATGGCATTACAGCAGTTTAAAAAAACTATTATTAGGAGGCTGATAGAGAAAGTCAACATATTATATTGTTAAAGATTACACAAATGATAAAAATGCGTAAATATAGATGTTCGATCTTATGCATGATAGCAATAACAAAATGTAACTAATTACAAGGGTTAAATTTAGTAAAAAGAAACCGCAGAGTATCTGGATGGCTTGACGATTCGAAAGCACTTGTTTACAAGTTTACTTGAATAAAGATAATGAATTTGAATTGTATTAGAAAAGGCCATCCTGAACCATCCGTTTACTTGTTCCAGGGCGAGTCACTTTACTCATCATCCTCCTGCCCTTATGCCACTCTAAGTGGGATCGGCACAACATGTTACAAACATGTTGTCACATGATTAGGCTGCGTTTTTACGACCGGCTGCCTGCCTGACGTCAACTTACCTCTGTTGTATTTTACGACACCTCGGTAAGAAATGAGGTTGGTCTATTCTACTAAACCGGATACCACACGGTGGGTCAACTTACCTTAGTCGCCTTTTATGACACCTCGGTAAAAAATGAGGTTGGTCTATTCTACTAAACCGGATACCACACGGTGGGTCAACTTACCTTACTCGCCTTTTATGACACCTCGGTAAGAAATGAGTGTGATCTATTCTACTCCGCCGGATGCCAGACGGCGGGTCGATTTACCTTAGTCGCCTTTTACGACACCTCGGTAAGAAATGAGAGTGGTACTATTCTATTCAGCCGGATACTACACAGCGGGGCGAGACATTTTACTATAAATCAGTAATTAGCTTTGACGACACTGCAATAACAAGGACACGTGCGCCGGCGCCGCTTACCGTTTCTCAATATGGATCAGACTTAAGAGATCTTAACCAAATCATTTATTAAAATAATAATACCCGTCTCATGAAGACTTAACTCTTCCGTTTCAATATATTCATATTGATAGAGAACACGTGTATCCTGAAATAACAAAAACTTTTTACGACCACTGTCTATCTATGGTAAAAGATGGTAACAAAACTTTAAGCATTGTTTGTTACTTCTCAAGTTAGTATCTACTTAGTGGCATTTTAAGTTAAATATTTGATCGTTTACTTTTACACTTATTTCGCGAATTCTTTACTCTGTCCTTATCATAATTGTATCTATCTTTACTAGGTAATATGTAAAACTGAAGAATTTGTTTGTTTGTTTGCTTGTTTGTTTAATTGTTTGATCGCGCTAATCTAAAGAACTACATGACCGATTTGAAACATTCTTTCAATGTAAGATGTAAAATGTAAAAATTATTTCAATGTAATGTAGTCCATTTATTGAGGAATATAATATATAACATCTCCTTAAGATGAATAGAAGAGGACCAGCAATAAAAAATAGTACGAAAACGGCATAATTTAAAGCTTTCCTTGCGTGCGCTGAATAAACAATAATAATTATTAAAAAATCATGTATTACAAACTTGTTTCCCTCTAAAAGTTCTAAATAAAAGTCCGCGACAGCATATCTAGCTTTTAAGATAAACCGACTGTAACCATTTTTTGATTATCCTACGTTACAGTTTTAATCTTTCCACGCGGGCGGAGCCGCTGGCTATTGCTAGTGTAATATAAATTCAAAGAAAGCTTATTTATTTACTTATTATTTTTTCACAGTCAGCCAAGGGTACTTTCATACTTAAATTATACCTCAAGATGTTAATCTTATATCTGTAAGACCCACTAATTAAAAGTCAAAAGCTGTTTGTTAGTATGTGATCAATTTTCTCAAAATCAGCAGAGATACACTAAAGTAACTAGTGTAAGATAATTGTAGATCTACAAAAATACTACTAAAATATATTGACAGCATGTCTCTATCTCTTATGGTTAACTAACAATAACTACTTTTCAATTGGCTAAAAATGTTGTAACAGATTTCTACGCGGACGAAGCCACTGGTACAGATAGTTTAAATATTTTTGACGGAATGTTTTTAATAGTGGTTTCCTATTTAAACTAAAATTTTACTAAGATTTTGAGTATATATTCCAGTTGATTTGCTGTAGTTGGATCATTGCAATCAATTATATATCTCTAATGGATATAAATTGTTTTACAGATAATATAATTTACTTTATATATTCTATAGGTGTTGCAGCCAATTGTATGAGGGTTAGATATATAGAAACAAACGTGTGTCTTTAGGTCAGAAGACCATTTTACTGCCGATACTAGAAAGACTCTTAGATGCGCTGATATTCTAGTCTGTAGTAGCGCTGCGAATGTCCTGACCTAATGCGGGGTAAGGTGACAGCGTGTATCTTGCTTTAAATTGATGCCGCTAGGGTCACAAATTTTTCATGCTTTTAAATATAGATTAGCAGAACATTGATTAGAGAAGCTGATATATCCCATAATAGTAATATGGATTATATATACCTAACTTTTCGTACGAAATATAATAATATAGTTCGTAT
The DNA here is from genome assembly GCA_029227775.1 of Morpho helenor. Lineage (NCBI taxonomy): Eukaryota > Metazoa > Arthropoda > Insecta > Lepidoptera > Nymphalidae > Morpho > Morpho helenor. Next base: position 13,622,734 of record JARGCU010000030.1, read on the forward strand.
TATGATTTCAGTCCTTTTGCGTTATAATGTTTACAACATTTAACAGACTATACTAGTTTAAAAACTATATAGATGAACGTAGTTTAACAATATTACAAATGACTTTGGAAATTTATAAATATGTAAATCTATTATAAATATAAGAGTTACCCACGTTCTCTGCCTATTCTAAGCTCTAATATACTGAATGGAGAGCGTGCTTAATTTTTCAAGTCAACGATTAAATCTTCGGGCAATCCGATGCGCAAACACTGTCACCGCATTCTCATCATCTCGAAGCGTCTACGTAGGCGTCGAGGAGGCCCACACCGATTTCAATGGTCTGCGAACAATGCTCGTCACTTGTCGCCTACTAAATCTGGTCAGTTTTGACATGTCGTCATGTTTTTATTAACGCCCGCTGTCAATAGTTCCACGGTGATTTCACGGGCGAGAGGCTGCCCAATTTGCGACAATAGAACGTACTTCTAATTCCTATTGTAATGGTTATGAATTGACGAGTCAGTGTTATTGCGATGCACCTCACAATAAGGATTAAGATTTACTTGTTCCGGTGACGGGAAAGATATTAGTCCTTACTGATCCGATATGACTTCCTCTGTGTATACTTCCTTTAATGCCTTTAAAGTCTTAGGTTTATATTGTGACGTTCGGCGCTAATGAAAGTTTAGTAGGGAAAATTTTGATAAAAATATTTTTATGAAAATGTACATATATGTAACGATTATCATACACTCATTGCGAAAAATTATATTACATGACAAACAAATATTTTTATTTATATACCTTCCTTAACATACTATCTCTTCAGTACATAACTCTACCAATATGCATGTAAGGTCGTGACCGTCACAATATTCCTATCTTTTCTGGCACAAATTATGTCGATAGGCAATGTTTTCACTTAAATCGCCGATATTAGAACTAGTAGAAATTATAATTTGGTCGATTTCGTAAAGTTAAAAATAATTTTATAATAAATAAAGTCTGTTTTAAATTAAACTACATCTATTTTTGAGTTGAGATATATGTCTCACATTCATAACAAACTGATGCTTCTGAAAAGAATTCTTTTCTATGCGAAAGTTGCGTGTTGAGGGCATCTTCAACAATAACATGCTTACAGTTCAGAGACTATAACATTAATTCATGAATTAAATGTCGTAAAAGGCGACTAAGGTAAGTCGACCCGCCGTGTGGTATCCGGCTGAGTAGAATAGACCCACCTCATTTCTTACGGTGGTGTTGTAAAAGGCGACTAAGGTAAGTTGACCCACCGTGTTGTATCCGGCTGAGTAGAATAGACCAACCTCATTTCTTACCGAGGTGTCGTAAAAGGCGACTAAGGTAAGTTGACCCACCGTGTGGTATCCGGTTTGGTAGAATAGACCACCCTAAAATACGACTAAGGTAAATAGACGTCAGGCAGGCGGCCGGTCGTATAAACGCAGCCAAATCATGTGACGGAATGTTTATGCTGTCATAAATATACCTATAACATATAACATGCTGTGCCGACCCCACTTAGAGTGGGATAAGGGCAGGAAGATGATAACGAACATTAATTCAAGAATGAAGCCACCAGTTGTACGTGGTCCATGCTAAACGATCAACATCTATCTCCGTTCAAATTCACTCAATCTCAATCTCACTATCTAGCTTCTGGAATTGATACTTATTATTACAGCGTCTTCCACCTACATTGCCTTTAGATAAGATAACATTCTTCAATATGACTTTAACTATGAAGTCACGATCAACGATACGAACAATACATACAATACACATACATCGTCTTCACTGATGATGACCAAGAACTTTGTGACCAAGAGTTTCCTGAAGTCCTTTACCCGTCACGTCTCATAAGCCGTAAGCTGGGTATACTCTATATTCGCCGTATTTAACATCTTTATGCTCCTTCTGCGTTTGATTTCATTAAAAAAAACAGCCTTTACTTTCCTTTGTAATAAAAGCGGTTTCTTTAAGATGTTTGTAATTATAAATAATTAATATAAGTTTCGCCATACAAAGGGGTAATGCTGTCAGTATTTTAGGAACTTTACCCCATTGCAATGGAATCGATGATTACGATTTAGTGTATATATGTATTTTTAATTTTTTATTATTTTTTTAGTTGTTTGTTTACTATTAAATTAGTTTTAATTTCTTTTAAGTTTTTATTAAATGCTTGTTTTTTGTAAAATAGTTTAATTTAGTTTAGTAAATAGTTTATTTAATATATAGTGCTAAAAATAATAAATCAAAACAAATCAAATCAAACATTTTATTCAAATTTGGTACATACATATATACACTTTTTTGAACATCAGAATGTTATAATAATGGTAATTACAAACAGTAATATAAATAAATATTGTAGTTAGGTCTCCATATTAATATAGTAAATAATCTATAGTTGAGATAATTTTATCCATCTGATCACCTCTTTCCAACTCTACAAAGTAAGAAATAGAGTTCCAAGAAGAAGATAATTAATTGTTAGACCTTGATTACATTTAAAATTAAAAAAAATATTTCATTAATCATTTATATAGGGATTAATTTTCGTCCGCAGTTTCAATTTTCCAAAAAAAGTTAATTTATTTTAGGTTACGGTTGATATTTTAATTTTCAATATTTACACAGCCGATAAAGCCGATGACTTAACGTTTTGTGACAATTCCTGATTTACAAAACGGCCAATAAAAGCCTCTATTGTTGCGCTCTATAAAAAAAATGTATTTACTTAGGAACAAAGTGATACTGCAACGTTCGAAAATATTCCACATTACGTTGGAGCAAGGTTGAATTTTAGTGTAGTTTGTGAAAAGTAGCATTTTATAAAATGAATGAATGACGTGAAGTACGGGAGCATTTTTGTGGACAGACCCCCCGGGACGTGCTAATGCCATCATGTCAGTTAAATATGAAGCAAGTATAAAAAATCCAATATCGAACGTTTTATCTTAGTGAAGTACCTAATAGATTAGTTTGAAGGAGTCAGAAATTCATGACTAATAATTGATACAAATCATTTCAATTTTCATTAAACTTTCTAGCTAGTCCGTTTTATTTCTTAGTCTGTATTATTTGAAATAAAACAAAATGTATAATGCGCGCGAGATAATAGCAAAATAATAATTTCATTTCTTTTGTATTATGGACCTCAGCAAATTATATAAATTATATAAATGTACGTATATATTATTGAATTTGTAAAGTTTTAAACCAAAATTAATGAATATTATAAGATAATAACTACAACTCTTTTAGACTGTTAAAACGTAAGTAAAAAAAAAGTAAGGCCTGCTTAAAATTTAGTGAGGATTTTTTTTCGAACGGACTATATACTGTTAGCCCTTTCGTTTGTTAACAGCGCCTTTGGGCGGGACGCGTAAAATCCTTGCGAGGATGGTTGCTCTTGATGAAAATTAGGTATTATGTGTTTTCCCTATTCCTGAATTAAAAACATGATTTGTTTGTACTCTAGATGTTCACTAGGTATATAAATTTCAATTGTATAAATTTCATCAATATTGCTCCAGTAGATTGGCCGTAAAAACATAGTAGACAAACAGACGACATACATTCTCTTTTATAATATTAGTATGGATAAGTTACGATTTTATAAAAAAGTGGTTTTCAATTTCAAACTTATGTTGCAAAGTCCTTTGTGCAGTAGTTTGTGACACCTGGATCAAGTTTCAGAACTTGTCACAATTGCGATACTTAACTTGCTAAAATAAAGGTTATATAAAGTAACGGCCCGTTACAATACTATAGTTGGGCTCAGACCTCCTCTCTCCGTTTCTGGAGAGAAGGGTTGAAGCTAAGATCCACCACTCTGCTTGGTACGATACACACATCCCTAGAATTCTTCTTAGATATGCAGGTATCGTCACGATGTTTTCCTTCCTTGAAAAAAAACGATAAATAGCATTTATTAATTACGCATATAACTTTTAACAGATAAACTCATTGGTGCCTGTTTGATCCCGAAGTCGAACTATCTCACCTCAGCGCTATACAAGTTCTTTCTCAAGCATATAAACTACGAATTAGAATTACCTAATGTAAACATAGTACATAGCTGGTGAGGAACACAAGGTGCGGAGTAGCGTGGCATCTAGGGTTCGGCGCATGCGTTTTCCGCATGCCATTATTGAACGCTTCCCTTGTCTTGAGCCATATTGTAGTACCTATACAACACACGTTCACTCTACATTTTGACTTGATATAATCGTGTTTCAATATAACTGAGGCCACCATTAAAAAACTTTTAGCAGGAATGTCCTAATTCCATGTATTTGTTAGGTTCGAATAATAATAAAATTATAACATACTTTTATATTCAGGCAAATTTAGGCTATCTACTTGTTCTAAAACTTATATTGCGAGCGATCTAAGTAAGAACTATAAGACCAAGCTTAAAAAAAATCAATTAAAAAATAAATTAATTATTAGGTATTAAACTCTAAGGAGCAAGGTTGCCTTTTTGTATCCTTAGAATTTCCATTTCCACAATAATAAAAATAAAACAAAATAATAGCCTACAAAAATATACTAATACTGTAAATTTATAAACGATCGAAGAAGTTTTTTCTTATGATATACAAAATAATAATTTTAATCAAGTAAAATATGAGTATCGATTCCAATGTAAGGACTATTCCAGGATAAAAGTATTTGACGATGTGATTATTCGATATACGGGGATACTTTAAATTTGACGCAGTACGTACAATTTTTTTCTTACACGGGCATATGTTATACATTTACCACAGAAGGTTCAAGGTAATTTAATAAAATAACAGTGTTAGCCTACTGTCGAACGTGCTTTGTCATGGAAAGCATTCGTGCCAGTGTCCGCTCCACACCGGTTGATGCGATGCACAATTAAAGAGTAAATGTAAAGTAAATACTCCACATTTATTGTCGATTTAATCCATGACATTCGTAATGGAGTACCCATGGTATAGGTGGCGATAGAATTTACGAATCTATTGTCAACTAAATAAGATCGATCTTGCAATATTAATTTTCTAGCTGCGTCATCTGGTACAACCCACGTTGAAGCTTTAATACAACCTACGATTATAATAAATATGTGCTGAACAATTTCTGCGTTGACGTTTTTGGTTTCTAAGCATTCAAATCATTATAGAAGGTAAAATCTTATATCTAAGTTACGTTTTCACTGCTACATTTTTTCTAAAATCTATGTATGGAAAGTGGTTTCAGTATTTTAAAAAGATGTATCACGAATAAGTATAAGTATGTGATGTAAATTTAAGTTATTTTTTTTAAATAGAAAGGTTCATTAAAAGGCTATTTATTTCACTACATGGTGATCCAACAAGTAAAACACGTTATACTTTAAGTTATACCTAAATATCTAAACTTGAAATACAATTATAATAGATAAAGGTTTTAAACCTTTAATTTATAAAATGTATCATTCCAAGAATATTTTGTACATTCCATTAAAACCTTGAGGGTGAGATGTAAAATGCCATCATTTCTTGTCCACAATAGAATTGTTAAATATTACGGAATTAATTACTTATAAAATATATTTTGGCGGAATTGCAGTTTTTTAAAGCAATTATGGCAAGGGCACTAGTAATTGATTGAATTGATTGAAATAACAAGCGTTTTGCTTGTTGTAGCTAATAAAAAATAAATTTGTAATTACCTGTTGCCATCTATTAATAACTACCCAAAAGCTGAGAACTGTAAGCCTGTTGTTTAATATTTAAAATTTAATATTATTAATTAATATTTTTATTAGCAACAACAAACAACACGCTTATTATTTAAAATTTCATACAAAACGGTTAACTACTAGTACAGAGTCAATTACTAGTGGCCTTACCTTACTTATAGGTAAATTAAAAGACGTCATTCTGATATAATTTGATTCGTGCATACATTCATACATTAAGATCAGTATTATTTTGATGTGACATTTTTAATAAACTAAAACAAAATGAAGCAGCAAATTATTAAAGCCTATCAACTTTAACATAATACAAAAGTACTATATAATCTCATCCTGGAAAATAAGACTACAAAAAAGCTGAAGGACTTTGAGGAAAATTTTGTAGAGATAAAGTAATAATCGGACTGAAGGAGTCTCGAACATAATTAGGTATCGATTCATCGCTAAGTGGATTGCCTGAGGCGGGGGAGTTGACCGCAGGCGCTCCCCCCTGCGTCGAGGAATATTGATAATGCGATATTCAATATTCGAAACTTCTACCAGGTTCGGTAAAGATTATACTTTACTTACAAAGGGGATTAATTTTGTAAATATAATATTTGTAAAATACTCAGCCTATTGGTGGCGCTTTACATTTTATCCCTATTGATACATTTTTTTTAGATAATTTTATAACAAAGATAAATTTGTTTGAAATTGATAACGGAATTTATTGTTAATTTTGGTATAATACATAGTTTGGACCTTGAATCAAGGTTTGATTCAAATGAGGCGATTCAAATCTTTAATATTTAAATGCTTTAATCTTGTATGTATATATATATGTATATTTTCGGAATCTTGGAAATGGCTCCAACGATTTTCCTGAGATTCAGCATGGGGTTTTTGGGGGAGAATCAATCTAGCTAGGTTTTATTTAAAAAAAAATCGCTTTATCCCTGTTTTTGGGCATTAAAAATATGGTATAATGTAGAATTGAAAAGGAAAGGATTTTTTAGCTGTCAAACGTAATGTTGCGATAGCCGATGGGTAACGGGCGGACCGAAAATGTTCAAAATCCGGGTTTTTTGCCGTTTACCGCGTATATCAACGTTTACTAACGTATTGCCGATGTACTCAGAAAGCTTTTTCTGGTGTGTTAAATCTCAGCCGGTATTCCTATACTTTACCAGTGACATCACGCATGTATTTATTCCCGACTTTGTCGCCGCATATCCACCTCGAACTCTTAATTTCGTGGATGATTCTCATATGTTTCTTTGTTAAGGAACATATTTTTTCCGTTTATTTACTTACGTGTTGTGTTTGTGAAATATAAAAACTATACTATATAATATTATAATAAAATATTAATAAAAAAAATATAGGTTTACCAAAAAAGTATGATAATACCTACTAAGAATTAGAAATTATAATTTCGTATAAATAATTTGTATAAATGTCAATGATTTAATACTACGTTAGTACGTATAGTCTTTCCAATAATTTCTTAAACTTTTGACAAGTAGTAGTAGAGATGTCAAATTGCATTTCTAACTCGATTTCTAATAACAATCGATTTTATTGATAGTATTGTAGTAGTAGATAGTTTGGTATTGTTTTATAGAAATAAACAACATTCAAATAGTAAAATAAATGGTTTACTTACATTTATTGCATTACTTAAAAAACAAGTTGCTAAAACGATGAAAAAGTATTTATTATCAATCATATAGTATTATCATCAATACCATCCTTTGCCTACAAAGCAACGGCCATTTTGTGTCAATCGCAAAAAAATAGGGGTTAAATTATAGTAATTCTTCTTAATTAACTCGTTGCAATAAAATATCGGTGATATTTCATTTGTCATGTCACTATTTTTTAAAAACATTGCATTTGTTTACTGTGGTTTTTAATACGGATATTACGGATCTTCATAGACATAGATAATACACTATATAGGATTCATAGACGTGTATGTCGTGTCGTCGTGCGTGTATATCAGTCAAATAAATAGTTAGGAATATTAAAGATAGGTAGTAGTATTAAACTAAAACAGTAATTTAGTAGTAAATTAATAGTGTTGGAAGTTGTGTTCACAATGGAACAAAATATCACAATTATTGAGTAAAATATTCTCAACAAATGTAAGCAAAAAATAGGCGTAAACTTATTTATCGACGATGACTTAAGAACGTTCGGAGTCTAACGTGACCTGACAATAGGGAAGGTTATATACGTCACAGATGGACCGCCACGTAAGCATGTGTCCTATTGTTTAACGATGGCTGTAAATTCGTCGTAACAGAAAAAAATCCCGTGCCGCACCGCCCTGCGTCCATATGGCTTACAATAACAAATTCTTAACCAAAAGTAAACCAATGTATCCCCGCGTTCCGTTTTTAGTTAGCCTGATTGTATGCAGGCGAAATGGCATAAAGTTTGAGTGCTTTTGTTTCCTCCAGTCTTCAAGCACTTCGGTTTAGTTCAGTGTAAACAAGTTTAAGTACTTACACACGCGGCAATCTAGCGACTCCTAATTTGACTGTTAATAAAATCATTCTGTTAGTATAAAATAATAATATTGATCGGTGCTCTTTTTGTAATATAAACTTGAGTACCTGGCTTACTGATCGGTAATTTTTTTTAAAAGATAAAAAAATGAATATTAAAAAAAAGAAAAAGTAGATGGGCAGGTGGGACTCGATCCTAGATATTTTCACATCTCTCTACACCACCAGTTCCTCAAATGAGCTACCATGACTTTACAATTGACAGCAAAATTGACCTTTTTTTATGAAACCTAGCTTCATCGAATTTTCCCCGTCATTTTTTCGCATTTAGTGCTGAATAAAGATAAGGCCATAGATATATGTAGACAATTTGGTCAAGGTTTATCAACTGGACATTCGGGTTTAGAAATCATAAGAAACAATTTTTTTTTTTGACTTTTTTATTTTTATTTACAGCAAAAATGTAAAAGTTATATTTATCTTAAATTACTTACACGCTAGGACTATACAAATCATGCCCACGTGGAATGGTCCCAAGAATGCTGGCAGCGTTTCCGCGCTGATTCTTTGTGCGAAAAAGGAGCCAGCCCTCTTGTCACCTGAAGAGACAATCAACCGAGGTGTTAAAACGGATAAAATTTTTTTTGCACTTTGACTCCATGGCCTTAGGGTCTCGACTGCAAACGGCACAAATATATAACTCTCGATGAGAGATGCATACTTCCGCCGTTTGCCGGATTCGGCCATTTCTGCCGCAGCTCCAGGTCTTGACGCTGTTTCCCTGATATGGGACGAGGCTAACGTATCAACGCATGTTTCGTCCCACATTAGGGCCTGTCCCCGTTCCCAAGGAACCAGCGTCAAGCCGTCTGGTCTCTTGCCATCATCCCGACATATCCCGGAAGGCTCGAGAAGAGCAGGAATGTCGATGGTGGCAAGAGCTTTTGTGCGGTACATTCCTTCGGGATGTTATCATTGGGGCAGCTAATTTTCTAACTATCTAAAGCCTCATAGCACAACGAAAATAAATTTGATTGTAAAATTTCAGAACTAAGTTTTTTAACATTATGCACAGAGGCCAGAAATGCCGGAATAGCATAACTTGAAATTTTCCTCACGCCGATGCCACCATATTTCACCGGCAAAGTAGCCTGATTCCATGAGTTATTGTTAAGACAAATTCAAAATATTTTCTAATGCTTATTTTAAGGTGGCATCTATATTATCGAGTAATCCAGGATATTTCCAAATTGGGCTTGCACGAAGTATATAGGTAAATTTAGGTACAAAAGGGCAAAATTTGAAATTCGTAAATGCAATAATAGGAACAAATTATAAAATAGGCAAATAAACAAGTTCAATAGCTATTTGCACAACAATGTATAATAGCGACACGACCCCTATAACGTCAGTAAACATCAGATTCAAATCCGTCCTCATACATCGTAAATGGATTTTTCTTAAATTTTCTTTGAATGCTTTGTTTTTTATTCAAAAGTCTAACTTGGCTTGTTGCTTTTCTTGAATTCCATGAACGTAGAATATTATTTTTAGTTGTCGTCATATTTAATGACTGTGTCCGGAATTTTTCATAATCTTTCGGAAGTATTGGCATTATACCTTTTTTTCGCTTACTTGTACTAGTGTCCCACTCCTCTAGTGTTTCAACTAAGGCGTAAATCTCCATAGCTATTTGTTGAATTTCTGCCAAATGTTTTATGTGCTGTAAATTTAAATGTTATGTTTTTTATTACAAAAAAAAACATTCTAACTAAAGACCATATTTTTTGAATAACTACGAGTATTACCGTTTACTCAGCGCACGCAAGGAATGCTTTAAATTTTGCCGTTTTCGTTCTATTTTTTATTGGTGCTCCTCTCCTATTCATCTTAGCGTGATGTTATATATACCTATAGCCTTCCTCAATAAATAGACTATCATACACTGAAATTTTTGAAATCGGTTCAGTAATTCCTGAGATTAGCGCGTTCAAACAATCAAACAAACAAACTCTTCAGCTTTATATATTAGTATAGCTTTGTTCCGAAACAAATACATTTATGTAAGGATGTAATTAATTTGTATTATTCGTATGAGAAATGGATTAGTGACTGCATGTATGAATGAATGTGTGAGAGAAATAGAATATATTATAGTAAAAGTTATTAAGAAACGTACATCATTATGCAACAGTGATTACAGAATTACTTTAGGATAATCAATTTGATCGGTGTTTGATGGATTATGATTTTATCATTACTTTTGTACTATGGAATTTCGCAAAGTAACGCTCGCAAACTTCTTATATATTTGTGCATTTTTACATTGTTAGTGTACTCTTATGATGTTCGAGAGTGGGCCTGGTTGTCTGTAACACAGGTCACCTAGTACAGGGATCAGTCTCTCACACCACTTTTACTTGTACCCTTAAGAATGGCACCATTACAATAGTTTTTTTGTGTGAAGAGAAACAATAAAGGAAAAATTATTATTATTTTATCTTTAATATACCTAATAAATATAATTTTATAACAAAGATTTATTTGTTTGAAATTGATAACGGAATTTATTGTTAATTTTGGTATAAATACATAGTTTGGACCATGAATCAAGGTTTGATTAAATTGAGGCGATTCAAATCTTTAATATTTAAATGAGTTAATCTTGTATGTATTTATATTTTTTGGGAATCTCGGAAACCACTCCAAAGATTTTCCTGAAAATCAGCATGTAGGGAGTTTTGGGGGAGAAAAATCGTTTTAGCTGGGTTTTATGTAAAAAAATCGTTTTATCTTTGTTTTTGGGCATGAAAAATACTAAAATTTATATTGAATTGAATTTTTGTCATAAACTGTCAAGTCAGCGTAGCTTATTCGGGGTAACGGGGAGTCTCAAAAAAATGAAAATACCTAGGATAGATCACAAGTACATAATGATTTTTTTCTTTTTTTAAGTGTCTTTTTTTATTTTGCAAAAGAAGTATCGAGCAATGCTCGGTCAACCAGGTACTTATTATAGGTAATAACCTATATAAATTACCTCGTTATGATTATAGGTTCCGAAATTGTCAAGCGATAACGTAAATAACCGGACCATTCTGGCAAATTTACTTCTTATTTTATAAACCAATTCACCAATATCGTACGCGTCACTCATCGCATAGTAAAATTTGAAATGCTCCACCCTCTCTACATTTCTCGTTGCCTCCAAAACAAGTTCTTTATCGAGATTTATAAGTTTCAACTTAATTTTATTATGCGCTTCACCAACATACACTAAATTACTTTTGTGTAGAACATCTACAACATACAATATATTATAATAAAAACAAGTAATAAATTTTACAACACAAACACAACAATCGTTAACCATATTTATAAAAAAAGTTTAAAATGATTTCATTGTTACCATAAATAAATAACAACTGTTTAATTTTGAAATTCAATGGTGTCAAGATACCATTCATTCAGCAACTATTTAATATTTGCCGTATATGTCAGAAATTAAAGTAGTGGCACCAGAGTTGACGAATGATAGAGGAGAATGGAAGAAGAAGACATATTTTACCGACCCCACTTAGAGTAGGTAGAGTCAGGAATTACGAGGTTATAGCCCTTTGTGTGTATTATATGACAAAATTAATTGCAGCACAGTCGCAATTCATTGCAATACCATCCTTACAAAAGAATAGTGTCTCATTAAATTTAGTATTATTATAAGCGATGCTGGACTTAACGGCGCTTAGAGGCCCGAAAGTAAACTTGTAAAGCGAACTAGCTAAAATATATTTTATATGGGATCAAAGTAAAACACTCGTTACGGAGTCATTATGCTAAATTTGTATGTATACGTTACAATTTATGAAAGGGTTATGTCTGTATCAAAATTGAAGACAATATTATGAATTATACTTTAGAAAATTTACGGTCAGTTATATGATACTCTTCTTACTATGTCCACGTGAGAAAGAGTAACAACAAGAACAATATCAGTTTAAACTACGTTCACAGCTAGATACAGTGTCTTAAAGATTTTTACTCGTCAGCTGATTCTATGCCAGCGGCCAATAGCAAGCATAACTTGCTTCATCATATACGGAATGTTATTAGGTTCCTTATGGGGCCTTTAGTCAAGGACAAAGTTAGAAAATCATTTAATAACACTAGCAACACATACTGTTTAAAATCTTTAGTTCAAGGAACTGAGGTACTGGACGAAAACACTTCCCTCAAATTACTTCCCGTACACTCTTAGCTCTTAACTCTTAACTCTTAACGTCGTACGTTGTTGCTCAACCGATTTGGATTTGGCCTAACCTCTGAACCAAAATTGGACCTATCTAGCCAGACTTTATTCACAACACTTCACCATTTAGATGTATCGATATCCAATTTGGTGTCTGGAGCGACTTTTACACTGCCCATGTTACAACCGAATCAAAAGCCTCCTCATAGTCCCCAAACGCTACTTAATCCTCGACTTGTAATTGCCGAAGAATGAATTTGTAGACTATGGCGCTGTAGCAATTCTAGAATCCTGCTCGTATGGTATATAGTACATGATATTATTTTAATTTGAATAATAAAATACCTACATACTTTTCCATTTCCGTGTCCAACATATGAATTGTAAAATTAATATATTATATTACATACCTAGAAAGATTATTAATACGCCTAAATACGATTCTGTATTTATGATCATAATTCATTTGTATTTATTCCATTGCACTTCACTTCAACTCAATCAAAGCAAATCCACTGACTAAAGTTTATAAGTTAAAGCATTCCATTGGACCAGACTTCAGGACTTTGTTGTACAACCAAATAATACACAGTGTGATAGACCTAAAATTGATTGTAGTTAATAGTTTTTTTAAGGATTCTATTCCAGTCATGAAAAAAATTTCATTTTTTTATTTGTGTCTAAGTTACTCGTAGTTTTACACACAGTTAAGTTACTCGTAGTTTTTACAGTAGTGATCTTTGATCTGTTTCATTATTTGAATTTAGAAACAAATATATAAGATAATCACGAGTTTATGGAAATAAGTTACTTACAAGAACTCTGAGTTACTTACAAGTACATGATTTATTGATATTGTGTTGTTGTAAATGAAGAAAAAAAATAATGTCTTAACGTACCTATTTAGACGCCTGATTCATTAAGATTCGTAAAAACATGCACGTATGTATCACTAATAATTACAATTCAGAATACAAAAGGTCTTTTACAAAATAATTTTATTAAAATTTTGTAAAGCAAGTGTTTTGGTATAAAAGTAGGTTCTTGTAATTTTGTCACCTACTAAATTCTTAACATTTCATAGACATTAAACTTTAATCAGTAATTAATAGGTGTTCGTTATATTAAGTAGTAAATATTGCGTCGTAAATGTATAGTTTTATGAGTTTTCAGTGCTGTTACTTATAAGTAAACGATTTAGTGATGTAAAAATATTTTCTCATTGAAATTCGCATTATTACAGACTTATTTAAGTTATTTTAGAGTTTGTTATAAATTTTAGTTAGCTTTAGTTTAATAGTTTGTTATCAAGTTATAGGTAGTGTCAGATGCGATACTTTATTCTATCTCCTAATTTTTTGGCGTACGCTACTCTTTAGTTTTTAGTTAGTATAACTACATCTATTTTTTTACTTATATAGACAGACAACTGGTTAATATATACTTATATAATTTTAAAATAAATACTTAAATACATGAATGCATCCGGTCTCGAAATTGTTTGTAGACAATGTTGGCTCTCGGCAGAAATCGAACCCTCGACCCACGGTACTGAAGGCAGGTTTATTGCCATCTGTCCCAACAGCCAACAAGCCAATCTAAAGTGACTTTTGGTCCGTGACATTTATTCTTTCAGAACTAAACTGAACTGAAACTATTGAGTTAGGTAACCGATGCTTTCAATTTAATATGTTTATTAGTAATATAGATTTATTTCATTATTTTTATATATGTAACATTAGACACGGCCACATGATGCTGTGTCTGTTCGACTTCCTCTGCTAATATTTTAGACGGCCTTAGTATTTATTTTGCGAATTTATTTTGTCACACAAACTTTTTCAAAACAATAACGAACGCATAAAAGAAATACTCATACTATTTGGTGCATTCATTTGGAATTTATGTACATACAAACATTTCGTTGATTCATTTTATTTATATAGATTGATTTGAGACTTAATTATACTTGTTATAAAGCTGTGATAGCCCAGCGGTGTGACCGTGCGACTCTTTCAAGAGGGTCACGAGTTCAAATACCAGCAGGCACCAATGAGTTTTTCTATTAAAACTTATGTGTCTAATTCATAATTGCAATTTATCACACGCTTTTCGGTGAAGGAAAACATCGTTAGGAAACCTGCATATCTCTAGAGAAATCTGGGGATATGTGTATCCTACCAATCCGCATTGGAACAGCGTGGTAGGTCTTAATTCCAATCCTTCTCTCCAGCAACGGAGAGAGGAGGCCTAGCCCGGCAGAGGGATTGTAACAGGCCGTTACTTCTTTATACTTGCTTACTATTAGCCTTGATAACTTTCCTGTCTATGACAATTCGACATACTTATCATCATCCTCCTGTCCTTATCCCACTCTAAGTGGGGTCGGCACAACATGTTATAAACATGCTGTCGCATGATTTGGCTGCGTTTTTACGATCGGCCGCCTGCCTGACGTCAACTTACCTTAGTCGTATTTTACGACAACTCGTTAAGAAAGAGGGTGACTATTTTAAATCGGATACTACACGGTGGGTCAACTTACCTTAGTCGCCTTTTACGACACCTCGGTAAGAAATGAGGTTGGTCAATTCTACTCAGCCGGATCCCACACGGCGGGTCTACTTACCTTAATCGCCTTTTACGACACCTCAGTAAGAAATGAGAGTGGCACTATTCTATTCAGCCGGATACCACACGGCGGGTCGACTTACCTTAGTCGCCTTTTACGACACCTCAGGAAGAAATGCGGGTGGTACTATTCTATTCAGCCGGATACCACACGGCGTCATACTTATATCCAGTGGTAAATCTAGATATATGTACGTATCTACGTAATATTTGTATAAGTACCTGGTGTATCCAGTCCCCTAAATTGAATAGCTATAAACCATCGTGGTTAGAGGCTAAGGGTTGTTAGTTTAGTGGGGCGGGATGCTAAACGAGCTTCATGCCGCCCCCTTTTGTATACATCTGTCCTTTTCTCGCGCGGAGATATTGATTTGGAGCTTCCATTTCCCTTTGTGCGTGAAGACGATGTTAGCTTTTCGCCACATCATTGAATTATGAACTGTTTAAAGATGTGAAATAACCAAACTTATAACATACTAGCTGTGCCAGCAGCTTCGGCCGCATGGAAATTAGTGTCTCAAAATCCCGAATTGAAATTTTGAACATAAAAGTAGTTATAGTTAGTTAATTATAAAAGATTTTTGAATTTCTTTCACCGTTTACTTAGCGCACGCAATGAAAGCTTTAAATTTTGCTTTTTTCCTCCTATTCATCTTAGCGTGTTGTCTTATAGTCTATAGCCTTCGTCGATAAATGGTCGTCTATCTTACACTTAAAGAATTTTTCAAAGATTGCGCGTTCAAACAAACAAACAAACTCTTCGGCCTAATATACATATAAGTATAGATTTATATATTAGCAACAAATATTTATATTGTTTATACAAAGAATACTTGTTTGAAGGATGTGATGTTAATCAATTAATTATTCTTCTTTTTTTATCTTGCTCCGACCCTTCTCTCCAAAAAAAAAACGCCTTGCCCAGCTGTGGGATATTCAGAGGCCGCTACTTTCTTTTTTATACTAATATTATAAATTCGATAGTCTATCTGTATTTTCTTTCACAGCTAAGCTGCTGTAGCGATATTATCTGGTACGATTGAAGCTTAGGTATGCATAAAAGAAAAAAGGATAAAAAAACCCGTTTTTCCTTGGGCAATATGGAAAAGAATATAGTACTTAATTAAGGGTATAAAAAAATCGTAGTCAACGTGAACGAAAATGCGGTACCACTAGTATTTAAATATATTTAGGTAAAGTTAGGTCTCGCACGCTGCTGTTTATTTCGTTATTTCAAAATAATATCTACACAAGTTTTCAGTAGCAGTCGTTTATACTGTTGTGATGTTGATTTTAGAATACCTAGATATTAAAGTCAAATCTCTGACGGGAAAAGTTTGCATATTCATTCGAAGCTCTGAACGAATTAATAAAATCTACTGGACTTGTGCCATGTTTATTTTATGTCTAAAGAAGTATAGGCTAGTTTTATAAAAGGTATAAAAAACGATATTTTAATATTTTTATAGGTATATGTATTTAAAATTAATTAAATGCATATAGGTAATGAAGTTTATGACATTTATTCAATAGAGGCTACATCATCATGTAAACATCGAGGCTATCCAGCTTCTCGATATTAAGGGACTAGTGAGAAGACTGAAAAGGACAAAGCCTTTTGACTTAGTGTAATATAGTGATGGTGTAGTGCAGTATTAGTGCTACTGAAAAATAACAATAAAGAAGTGTCTCCTATAGTAAGAAAGACTAAGATAAATCATTAGACCTGTTCTTAGATATAAGTTAATTTATAAGTGTAGGTTAAAATTAAGATGCTTATTAGCCTTAAGGCTAGATTGTGACTACAATAAAGTACCTCCATTGTGATGTACTTTATAATAGGAAAAAAAATTAAATGATTTTATTTAAACATCCATCACTTATTTCTGTGAGAATACAGAGTCAATATTCAATTTTAGAATTATCAGAGACAAGAATCAAAATAATTAAATTTACTAGAGCTTAATCGCAATTTAATCGCGATGCAATTTAATTGTGGATTACAGCAAAATAATTTCATAGGTAATTAATTTTGTATGGGATAAACGCTATAGGTTCGTTGATAAATACAAATCAAGAAATTCAGCTATGTAATTTATACACTTATCTAATAGTCATTATAATTCAAAGCTAAAATTTTTTGAAATGTTGAGCCATGAATGAATACATATTAAAAATAAATAACGACCTCCCTCAGCTTAGTTAGTGCTTTCTTATGACATCGATAACTGCTTTGACAAATCTAGACTAAATGTGGTCCTAACCAAACCTACCTACTTCAATCCATATATCGCTCCGTAGGAACTAAAAAAAACACCATAGAATTTCTTAATTC
The DNA here is from genome assembly GCA_029227775.1 of Morpho helenor. NCBI lineage: Eukaryota > Metazoa > Arthropoda > Insecta > Lepidoptera > Nymphalidae > Morpho > Morpho helenor. The sequence continues at coordinate 13,640,163 of JARGCU010000030.1, forward strand.
CGTCCAAAGTTAAATTTTAATAAGACAATTTAAATTCATAAATTCACCGAGCGCTTTTCCAGAGCTTCTAAAATTCAACGCCCGCTCGTATTCATGTGATACCCGCCTCTAAAGAGCGCTCTGCCATTTACATTTTAATTAAAGCCTTAGGGCTTGCACCGGATAATTTCGTAAAGGATTATCTGTATTCCCGGTGACAAGGGGTATTAGTTTAGTGTATTTTCAAATTTGCAATTTATCTTCAGTTATATTTACCTACTATGCGTTTGTCGTCTTGCCATGTAGGTGCTGTTATGTACGGCGAACACATAGACGAATATACAAAACATTTTACAATCTAAATTACCTAACTACATCAGTGATTATTACTCTGTTAATAATATTTTTTATTATAAATAAAGAAATTTTAGATATAATTTCTTCCACGTCTGCCATATGTTTTACATAAAAAAGAAAAGAAGACGAACTTGTTGAACAACACTATATTGTCACATTATTTGGTTTGGTATTTCACGACCGACCGCCTGCCTGAAGTCAACTTACTTTAGTCGTATTTTACGACACCTCGGTAAGAAAGAGGGTTGTCTATTCTACTCGACCGTATATCCCACGGGATAAATTTAGGTATAAAAAAATATATTTAAAGAAATTTAATGTGATAGAATACAACATTTCAAAACACTTTTTTCTGCTAGTCTAATCGAGAACGATAAAGACAATATCTTCTAGTGTAGTGTAATCAAGGAGCTTTGGATTAAAAGCTATCTCTATTTTAGTCATAGGCATTGTTAATTTTCTTATGTACCTAATGGCATTATCCGTTGCTTTTTCATTTATCTGGAGAATAATATCTCAATAGATCAGAAGACAACTTCCATTATAATACAAAAGTTTGACTTTTTTCAATGATAGTTTACATCTGATTATTAAATTCGAAAGATTAAATAATTTTAAGAAGTAGCAGAGTTTCATAGTACAAAAGTTAGGATAGCATTAATTTGCTATAATAAGCGTTTGTTATAAAAATCTATGTAATAGAAAAAGATATCTAGGAAGCAAAACCGTTCTCTCATTATCTTCTCCGTCGTATCACTCTTGTCAGAGCGGTCGTGGTCATCCTGAAGTGACTTTAGGGGCAGATGTTATACGCCTCACAAGCATTCGCCACTTATCTCTACTAGCCGTAAGCCTGGTACACTCGTGTAAGGGACCACCAACTGCAGCCTTAATTTGGTCAGTCCAACGCGAAGGAGATCTTCCTCGTCCTCTTGTGCCTTCCAGTCCACCCTGCACGACAAGGCGGTCGATGCAGCTATTTCCTCTTTGGGAGACATGTCTCTCATTATACCGCGCAGGATTAGTTACCGCACGAATTGCAAGACACCAACAGAACACTGCACATTCACTACGGCAATCTCGATGATCGTTTCGGCCGGTAACCGAAGCATCGTCAGGAGATAGGCTCCACGACAAAATCGCAAAACGACGCATCACCCAAGCACCCTTGCTTGGATTATTTGAATGGATTATTGGCTTATGTTAAAACTAACTTATAAAAAACCGTAGTGCAGTAAAAAGTAAAGTACCCTTTTTAAAGAATAAAAATAAAAAGGCAGCATATATCCAAAAATACTGCACATAAAAATAAATCGCCCCATCCGAAGATTTAAGTTACATTTCCTATGTACCTACATTTATTATGTAACTCTATTCTTCGGATGGAGCGAAACATTAATAAACTCCATAAATTAAATTGAATTGCCAAATCAAACAATAATAAGCAAGAACTATCTGGCTACCTGCCTATTCGATATCCGTCGTCGTAGGCGACAGGCTGTCTGTCGTATCATGGGAAAAAATTATCAGCAAAAGCGCCTAATCTCTTGAAGAAAAGTTATGTCGTTCTCTAAACAATACTAATTTAACTGTTAACACGAAGTACAGGATTTTTAACTTTATTTTCATATGCGTAGCTTGTTGATATGATTCTTTAGTTTGTTGCAAGCGTCATGTAATTTATGGGTAAAAGGCGCGTCATGGGCGGACGGTGTAGCGTTTCGAATATCACGCTTCATTAACAAAATCGTGTCGGTGGATTTTTTCATGTTGTCTTTGTGTAATACTTTCCATTCGAAATTGCACCTTGATTATATAAACAAAAGATCGAAAACTTTGAATAAAACAAAGCTTAATTTCTTAGTCATGAAATATTTCATCGTGTGACCTTTGATGTTCCGCACATTTAATGGTAAATGGTCCCGGAAAAGGAGTCGAATGACCGGAACTGTGAAATAGTATCTCTGTCAACAAACATTACTATTTTCTGCGTATTATGATGACCTATGTATTTTTTGCAATGCCTTTAAATCCTCAAAGGATGTAATGAAATCAAAATAGAAATGTGCACAATTGGATTCAGGATATTATTATTAAGTATAAAGAGCAATTTTTATTTAGTATAAAAATCTAATCGAATAGAATAGCACCGTATATGTTATAAAGAATATTCGAGCATAATGCAGCATGCATTGTGCGCCCTTTTCAAATCTAATATCTGATAACCGTGTCATACCAACTTCTAACAAGCCACTAGATAGATATAAGGATCGTACGGGGTGTATCAGGTGTGCAGGGACCCTTCTTCTCTTTGAGTACATTTTTAGGTGTCCCCAATTCACACAGTCGAAAGCTTTCTGGTGGTCTATGAAACACAATACCTCCGTAAATAAATATGTCCACCGACAATAAAAAAGTAAAAAGTAAGTAACGGCCTGTTACTAACCCACTGCTGGGCATAGACCTCCTCTCTCCATTTTTGGAGTGAAGGATTGGAGCTAAGACCTACCACGCTGCTCCAATGCGGATTGGTAGGTTTCACATATCCTTAGGGATTCTCTAGAGATATGCAGGTTTTCATCACGATGTTTTCCTTCACCGAAAAGCATGTGATAAACACAATCAATTAGACACATAAGTTTTAATAGAAAAACTCATTGGTGCCTGCCCGGGTTTGAACCCATGATCGTCTCTAGAGATTCACACGGTAGCACCGCTGGGCCATCACAGCATTATATATGTGTGATTAGACAAAGATAATAATAGAATGTTTCAGTTCCCTCTCATTATTTCTTAAGATATTCTCTCTTACAGGCCCGCTGACTCCCATACTTTATGTACATTGTAATCTTTGGCTGTACTGATGGCTATGCAACTTGCGGCCCGCGGGCCAATTCCAGTCCGTCGAGGGTCCATCGACGTGGATAGTAAATATATAAGCCGCTATGTACATACAAAAAAGCATTTTTTCTTTAATTCTGGCCTTCCTCTAGAATTTCTTAAATTCTTATTTTCTCTATAGTCTATTTATCGACCATTTATCAGTGTTTTAACATAAGATTTTGGTTTTGCCCTAAATTCTTCAGAAATTGTCCCTAAATATTAAAAAAAAAAAAAAATATATTGGTTATTAAAAGAATTCTTAAATTCGCATCATAAAAAAAAATTGAAAAACATTTTTTTCATATTTTAATACCAAAAAATACATATTTTTGTCATTGAATGATACCGACGTGTCCATAAAATTGTTTGTAAGAAGCTGGAGCATTACTTTTACAAGTTTTTGCAGCACTCTATATTAGTTAGAAAATACTGTAATCAGTTCCATTCAAATGTACTTAAATTTGTCGTATTATAATAGAAATAAAAATTGGAAATTCCCCAAATAATTGAGCCATGGCCCAAAAAATAAATAGGGCTATCACGTAAAGTTTAAAATTTTCTTAAAATTGCAATAAAAGGCACTAAGGCGTAAACAAAATGACTAGTTTTCCTCAAAATAGGGCAAAATCCCTAAAAGTGAAAACACTGCCATTTATTAACATTTTATTTGACACTACGATAATACTTTTTGTCTGTGACTATAAGTTTGGCTATCTGTTGTGTCTATGGTCTGTTGTTTTGTTATGATTTTAACAATTTTTTGTAATTAATCGCTTGCTTATAGATATCAGATTTTAAAATAAATCAATTCGAAGATAAAATATGATTCTCAAGGGCCGGTTTCTACGACGATAACTTTTAACGATTTTGTTAGTAGTCTACGAGTTTCACCCCGCCAACCCTGCACCATAGACTACTAACAAAATAATTAATTTATTTTTTTAATTTTTAAGTTGCTACTAGTAACGGATGAATAACATTTACTAGGAGATCCGAGATAGGTTATAAGAGCAGAAACTATTATATTATATTAAAATGTATCGTATCGTATTCATATCATATTTGGTAGGGAAGCAATAAGTATATGTAAAAGTTTTATAGTTCGCGAGAAAGATTATTTCGTACTAATTGTTAAACTTTAAAACTTATAATGAGAACTGCACCTAAATGGGTAAACAAAATACATGAAGCCGATAAAATTGAATTTTCGAGGTAAGAATTCAAATCAATCGTAATTATTCAAATTAAAGTTTGTGGCGCCAAGGTTTCGTTAAACTATCTATGTATCTGTGGCTTTGGGACTTCAATTTTGGTAATGATAATATGTAAACTACTGTATTTATATCACAATTGTTCCACTAGTATGCCTTACAGATGCCTCCTAGTTGTAGAGTATACCTAAGATGCAGATTTTTTCTTAAACGAATGTGTGATTTTACTACGGTTCACATTTTATTCATTCAAGGCAGTATACACTTCCCAGAGTAACTTTATTTTTAGTTTAAAAATATAATTTGTAACATTATTAAATTATTAATTTTCTTATTGATTGCTTATTGTACTGCTTGTCTAAGACCCAGATCTGCCCAAATTCTTATTTCTTTTGTCATACGATTTTCTTATTTAAATTAATAAATTATCAATTTTATTACATCACTACATAGTATAAAACTGTGATGGCCTAGCGGTGCGACCGTGTGAATCTCTAGAGACGATCATGGGTTCAAACCTGGGCAGACACCAATGAGTTTTTGTATTAAAACTTATGTGTCTAATTGATAATTGCAATTTATCACACGCTTTTCGGTGAAGGAAAACATCGTGAGGAAACCTGCATATCTCTAGAGAATTCTGGAGATATGTGTAACCTACCAATCCGCATTGGAGCAGCGTGGTAGGTCTTAGCTCCAATCCTTCTCTCCAATAACGGAGAGAAGAGGCCTATGCCCAGCAGTGGGATAGTAACAGGCTGCTACTTACTTACTAGTATAAAACAAAGTCACATTCTTTGTTTGTCCATATATCCCTATGTATGCTTAAATCTTTAAAACTATGCAACAGATTTTGATGCGGTTTTTTTAATAGATAGAGTGATTCAAGAGGAAGGTTTATATGTATAATAACATTCAATACCGAGTAGAGAAATACTGTAATTTTTGAGGTTTCTAATATGATGTCGTAAATAATTACATTTTTTTCTGCTTACATTGCAAACACAAGCTATTAGATATAGCAGGAAATCTTCTTGGTATAGGGAGAGGGGAATTGTTTTTCTCCAAATTTAACGTGTGCGGGCCACAGGAAGTAATGCATAAATCAAAACTACTGGATCGATTTTAATCATTTTTTTACTGAGTGACACAGTATATATATTTTATACCCGTGTGAAGCAGGGGCAGGCCGCTAGTACTACATAAATAAAAAATGATCTTAACTAGTAAAATAATATTAAAAGACTATCATAAATATCCTGAAATATGTTAGAAATTGAACATTATTTTCAGTATTCATACAATATGCTTTAGTCCAGATGGGACACAACTAATTGTTGGAGCAGGAGAAAAAGTGATGGTATATGATCCACGTGATGGAAACCTTGTTCAACTTCTCCAAGCTCACAAAGGTCCAGTGTATGCAGTAGCCTATTGTAAGGATGGAAAAAAGTTTGCTAGTGGTAGTGCAGATAAAAATGTTATTATATGGACTTGCAAAATGGAGGGCATTCTTAAATATTCGTAAGTATTAATTATCTGGAGTAAGTATGGTTGAAATTTTCTATTTGACAGGTCTCAACCACTGTGTTTATAGATTTATGATGTACAATTTGGACTTTGCTAGCGTATGCGTTGTTGTTCACACGTGCTAGTGATATTTTGGCGTTTTATGTGGTTTTTATATTGGTTTTTAAAGGAAAAATAGTTGGTATTTCTTATATTTACTAGGTATACTAACACTACTAACTATTTGTTTATTGGTAAGTGTCTTAGATTATATTTTCTTATTAGTGTTCTATGCAAAACAATTAACATAGTATTTTAAAAATGGATGGCGATCCGCCTCCCAAACCCCCTGATGAAGGTGGTACGTCTAATTTAAATAGAAAACGTCCAGGCGATTTAAATTCTATCAATACTGATCCCGCTATCCCTAAAAAAACTATAGTAGATCTTGATACTGCTAATCCATCTATTCAAACTATTTACGTCAATCCATGCTTTTCCGAAACCCCCCTAAGCTACTTAAAAGATGATAAAGGTCCTTTCATCGTCCAAATTTCGCGAGACATCCCAGACCCATCCTCGGGAAGTTCTCTGAGGGCTATATCATTCGGGCAATTTTTGCACAAGCACAAAATAAATTGCATAGTTAACGATGGCGTCAAGAGCGTCGGCCGTAATAAAGTTACGGTCGAATTTACCTCTGCAATATCTGCCAATGACTTCCTGTGTAATTCGTTACTAACTTTAACTAAATTCAAAGCAATAATCCCTACATATAATATAACGAGAATGGGTCTAGTTAAAGGAGTCCCAGTGGAATGGTCGATGGAAGAATTTGTTACTTCTTTAGAGCTTCCCTCAGGTTGTGGTGAGGTGCTTAAGGCAAGGAGGCTAAATAGAAAAGTTACTAATGACGGCATAACTTCTTGGGTACCGACTCAGTCGGTTGCTCTCACTTTCAGAGGTCAGATGCTTCCAGCTAAAGTATACTCGTACCATACCTCCTTGCCCGTAGAATCCTATAAGCTGCCTACAATTCAGTGCCAGAACTGCTGCCGATTCGGACACGTAAAACTGAACTGCAGATCCAAACCAAGGTGTTATAGGTGTGCACAACCCCACTCAGGAGATTCCTGTGATATCCTGAAAGAAAACGCCACATGCTTATTTTGTTCTGGCAAACATTTTGCCAACGATAAGGGTTGCCCAGAGTTTGCTCGTCAACAGTCAATAAAGACAGTGATGTCGCAAGACAATATATCGTACATGGAAGCATCATCTCAGTTTCCTTCCGTCCGGCGGTCCTATGCAGAGATATCTAAAGAGATGTTTTCACCTGTTGCATATCCTCCTCAGAGACCCACCAAAGCCCAGCCCACTATCAATTCCTACAGAAAAACTACCATCCGTTCCCCTCGTCCTCATGCTCCTTTGGGAAAAGGTTACGATAAAAGAGCTCATCAGGATATTGTTGGCGAATGCTCGTCATCTCTTCCTGTTGGCTGTGCTCTCAATGGAAATAGTAACAATGACTCTTCTCCCTCCCAAAGTAAAATTCTAGAAATTCTGTCTGAATTCCTTTTAAGCATTGTGGCCCCATGCAGTGAAATACCCCTACCGTCCAACGTTGCCCACAACCTTTCCCAACTTTTTAAAATCCTACAAAATGGCCCCAACAACGTTTCTGCAATGGAACTGTAACAGTCTCAGTTCCAAGAAACATGAACTTATCTCTATAATTAACCTGTACAATCCTGTCATTGTTGCCATCTCGGAGACATGGTTGAGGCCAGGATCCCGATTTCGGGTTTCTGGCTTCTCCTGTTTGAGGGATGACAGGAATGATGGGTATGCAGGCTGTGCCCTATTTATACGGCACTCCTTACCCTTTTCTCCTATTCCCCTCCCTCCCTTTAGTCAACAGTTACATGCTGTTGCTATCCGTTCCTTGAACATCTCTTTTATATCTTTGTATATTCCCCACCCTTCCTTTGCAGTCCTTCTGGAACTGCAATCCATTCTTTCAGCTCTTCCTAGTCCAGTAATTGTAATGGGTGATTTTAACATTCATCACACATTGTGGGGTTGTCATAACTGTGATGGGTTTGCGCAGCGTTTGGTTGACATACTTGATGATATAGATCTCTGTATCCTCAATGATGGCACACCGACTCGCAGAGTTCGACCTAATCAAGACCCCAATTCTGCAGTAGACCTTACTGTATGCTCCCCAAACCTTGCCTCCCAATTAGCTTGGAAGGTTCTCCCATCCACATATAGTAGCGATCACTTTCCCATCATTACTACTTTAAATTCCAGAATTTTACTTCCTTTGAATCCTGATCCTTTGGTAAAATATAAAGTAAAAAAAGCGAACTGGTCAGGATATTCCCAGTCTGTTGACAGGATGTTGGACTCTTTGCCGAGTCTGACGAGTGATGGTAATGTTTTGATTTACTATGATTTCTTTTTAAATTGTATCACTTCTTCGGCCGATTCTTATATATCCAAAAAACATCCAAACAGGAATCACATGCTTTCCCCCCCTTGGTGGGATGAGGAATGCAGTGATTTATTTAGCCAAAGAAACTTTGCTGAAGAGTCATATACAGCCTGTATGTCTCAACAAAACTTTTTAAAATATCAGAGAATAAATGCGAAAATAAAAAAAATTGTGAAGAAAAAGAAGAAACTGAGCTGGATTAAGTTCTGTGAAACACTTAGTCCTCGATCCCCTTCCTCAATAGTCTGGACCAACATAAGAAAATTCCGACGATCCCTACATCTGACTGATCCTTGTTCAAATAATCCTTCTGAATGGCTTAACAATTTTGCTAACAAATTGGCTCCACCTTTTGTTCCAAATAAGGACTTATCTCTCATTCCTACACCACCCCCGATTACAAGTGAAATGGATGCCCTCTTTTCAATGTCTGAGTTGCAAACTGCTCTCAACGGATTAAAGGATACAACTCCAGGGGAAGATGGTGTTCCATATTCCTTATTAATAAATTTAAAGGACAAAGCAAAACTCTGTTTTTTAAATTTAATTAATAAATGCTTTGAATCTGGTATTATCCCAAGTGCTTGGAAATCCCAAATCATAATTCCTATCCTGAAACCTCGCAAAAATCCGTTAGATCATAACTCTTATAGACCTATAGCTCTATCGTCCACTTTAGCAAAGGTCACAGAGATCTTAATTAAAAATCGTTTGGAATGGATAGTGGAAAACAGAAATATCCTCCCCTCTTCTCAATTTGGATTTCGTAAAGGTTTAAGTTCAACCGACAGTTTAAGTATTTTAACAACAGACATTCGATTAGCCTTTACTAGAGGTGAGTACCTTGTGGGTGTATTTCTTGATATTGCTTCGGCATATGATAATGTCCTTCTCCCGGTACTCAGGCAGAAAATGCAACAGCTGAGTATTCCTCCGAGAATAGTACATTACATATGTAATCTGCTGTTTTGCAGATCAATAACAGTGAAACACCAATCCACTCTTCTTCCCCCCAGACTTGTCTGGAAAGGTCTCCCTCAAGGCTCTGTCCTTAGCCCTCTGCTTTACAACATTTATTCCCAAGATCTCGAATTGTCTGTCAATAGTTTTTGTAACATCTTGCAATATGCTGATGATATTGTCCTCTATTATAGTTCTAACTGTGTAGAGGACATATCCAGTCGTATAAATTCTGCTTTACATTATCTAGGCCACTGGCTCTCGGACCATGGTTTGACACTATCAGTAGCTAAATGTCAAGCAGTGGTGTTTACTAGAAAAAGGTCTATTCCCAATTTCCTGTTTTCATATGAAAACCAATACATCAATCTGGTAGATAGGGTAAAATTCCTAGGCATTTACCTCGATTACAGACTGAACGGATTTGCACATATTGCACACATTACCAAAAAATGTGAGCAAGGTATTAATGTGCTTCGAGCTGTAGCAGGTGTATGGTGGGGAGCCCACCCCTATGCCCTTAAGTTATTATACAATGCATTAATTAGAAGTCACATGGATTATTGCCTGTTTGTATTAGAACCTTTGAACGTTGTAGCATCCGAAAAATTAAATAAATTACAATATAAATGCCTACGGATTATTTTGGGTGCTATGAAGTCGTCTCCAACCAATGCCCTACAGGTTGAATGTGTTGATCCCCCCTTATCCCTCCGCCGTCAATTCCTTTGTGATCGATTTGTTGGTAAGATGTTGCAGCTGTCATCTCATCCTCTTTGGTCTAAACTAAATCTCCTATCCAGATTTCCTATATCCCGTAATTCAAAATCATGTTTATTGGACAGTTTTGTTAAATACTCCACTCTCCCCCATCCTTCATTATGCTATCAATCCAATCCCTTATATTTAGTTCCTTATCAGTCACTCATATATAACCCTCCCATCATAACAGATCTTGGTTTAGTCAAAAATTCGTCTGATACACAGCACAATTTTCTAACATATGCTCATCACAATTGGCAGAAACATCTCCTGATATATACTGATGCATCGAAGCTATCACGAGATAGTTGTGTTGGTGCAGCCTGCTGGATCCCAAATTATAAAATTGTGATGAAATTTAAATGTCCGCCCGAAACCTCGGTGTTCACAGGAGAGGCCACTGCTTTGTTAGAAGCAATCCTGTTTGCACATTCCCATAACATAAAACAGACAGTTATTTTTACAGACTCCCTAAGCTGTTTACACTCCATTAGAGAAAATCCATTCCGTAGTAAATCAAGATTTTCCATTATTCTAAAGATTAGGGAAATCTTGTTCTCATGCTATCAAAAGGAATTATCCATCGTACTGGTTTATATCCCAAGTCATTCCGGTATTCCTGGTAATGAGGTTGCTGACCAATGTGCGAAAGCAGCAGTTATAGATGGAACGCTAGAGCACTTTCAGAATTCAGCTCCAGATCTTTGTTCTCTAGCAAAGGTATTCCTCAATAAATCCTGGAACTCCTTCTATAATACTTCAAAGTCTAAGAAGGGAACGTACTATGCTTCTTTGCAACCAGATATCCCAAGACGCCCATGGTTTTCTCTTCATAAATATGCTGATAGATGGATTTTGTCCACAATCTCTCGTCTTCGTCTTGGGCATGCATGCACACCTGTACATCTTGCTAAGATCCGGATCAGGGATCACTCCATCTGTGAGTGTGGTCTTGACGAAGGTTCTGTATCTCATATCTTTCTCAACTGTCCTAAACTCCTTTATCCTCTCTATGATGTTCTCCCATCCAAATTCCCTCGTCCAGTAAATGTTGCATGTTTGTTAACGTCCGTGTTTAGTCCATACTGTAGATTTTTATGTAAATATATCAAATATAATAAATTGAAATTGTAATATATAGTTGTAATTAGTTTTAATATTATTATTTTACTTTGTCACTAACTGTTACAGGTGAAGGGTTAATATTCCAGAAGTTTCCACTATTTGTAAAATAGTATAAAATCCAAAATTAAAAAAAATACTTGTATAGTTTCAAACATCGATTAACCGAACAACCTCCTATGTGTGTACTTCATCCTACGTGACATTGGCAAAGTAATCTGTGCCCAGTTGGCACACCTGAACGCCAAATTTTTAAAAAGAAGAAGAAGAAGATGTACAATTTAATAAATGTAATCTACCTTCACTTCAATTATCATAAATTTTGCATGGAAGTATTAACCTTTGCGTTTATATGTCGTCTCTCAGCTACCAGAGCCTTTTTAGCGTTCTAGTTGTATGTCTGCTCTCAATCACCACAGCAAAGAACTATACAAATCCTACATTAATAAATAATAAAATAAATATATGGGACACTTACACACACAGTTATCTATCTCCAAAGTAAGTAACTTAATACTGGTGTTATGAGTGAGAGACAACTGGTGAATATATACTTATATAATTTTTAAATACATACTTAAATACAAATATACACCCAGGCTCCAATACCAACAAATTCATTTATAGAAAATGTTGGCCCAGGCAGGAATCGAACCCGCTACCTGTGGAGCTGGAAGCAAGATCACTACCCACTGCTCCAACGGGCCAGTCAAATTGTATGTGTTACTTCATTACACATCCAGTACATCCTTTATTTATTAATTTTATAAGTACTAAAAGTCAAGAAATATATGTAGTTTCTTTTTATCCAATTTATACCTTATATATATTAACTTGTTGAGAGAAATGTAAATTTTGTTTTATATTGATTTTTTACATATTTGTTATACAGGCACAGTGAATCCATACAGTGTTTGGCTTATAATCCAGTAACCTACCATTTAGCATCATGTGCTGTTTCGGACTTTGCATTTTGGTCAGCAGATGTGAAAGCTGTCCAAAAATATAGAGTCTCCGGTCGAATAACAAGCTGTGCTTGGGATGCTACAGGCCAATATTTAGCTGTTGGATTGGCTAATGGTGGAGTATCTATTCGTAATAAGGTATTTCCTTTTTTTATGTCTTGAAATATGCATAGGATTGAAGCTATATACTCATGTATCTTAATCTTGAAGTGAGCAATAATAATTCTTCAAATATTAATGTATTAATTAAAAATTAGTATTGCACCATTCCATATTTGACTTATGTATAGATGTAATTATTATATATCATAAATATCTAGTTTAGTTTTTGTGCACTGATAGATGTTCAAAAATAATATTCAAATTTTTGTTGATTTGAATTTAATGTTATTTTTATATGCTTATAGCTGTTATAATAAAATAAGCTTTTAATTAACTAGAATTGTATTCACCTCAATTCTAATTTGTCTACTGTTATACTTCAATTTATTTGTTTGGGGTATGTATGTATGTTGCCAACTATGGGGTAGCGCAAGCAACTCCAGTATAGCTAGCCTACAAAGAGTTCAAAATATTATTTTGCATTATACATCAAAATCTAAATATCACCAGAATTAGGGAAGATGTGCGAGAATTGTCACTTAAATACGTCATTTCAATCATCAAAATAACTTGGCCGATCAGCTCCTGGAAGAGAAATTTCCCAGGAGGCTTAAAAAAATTTATATTCTCGATCAAAGCAAATGAGTCTAGGCGGCAACACATAGTGTCGAATGCTAGTTTGGATTGATGGATACAAAACAATGACATTCAACAAATTTGCTCATAGTCTTATGACTGATCGCAGATGAATCTTATGAAACAAAAAAAAAATGTTATATTCTTGTAAATACAACATGAATTCTTTATAAGAAGGTTAAATTTTTACTATCGGACTCAAAAACTGATACTACGAGTATAATTTTTATATATAATTTTGTAAAAAGAAAAATTCTGTTCATTTCCAGACAGGTGATGAGATTCAAAGAATTATAAGGGATGCTGCAGTGTGGGCCGTTGCTTTTTCAAAATCAACACTTCTTATAACAGATTGGAATGATACTCTTTCTTTTTATAATATTGGGGGTCAACAAATTCTAAAGGAGAGAAACATAGGTAAGATTTACAACTTGTTTTATATCTGTTTGAATTTTGATGAATAGGCACAATTTAAAAAAATACTGCAATCAGTATTTGTTTTGTACACAATTTGTAAACTTGTAAATATATGATTACAATGTTGTGTACTTTAAGTGCATAATGAATTTTAAATATTAATTATAGTACTACTAATTTAAAAATATGTCAAATGGATTAATTCTTTTTAATTATTTCATTCTCAAAATGGATTAGTTCTTATTACACCAACCTGGCTAGAATGAATGAAAGATAAGTATCATATTCTAAAAGAAAATGTTACAGACTTTTCTCGTAATCTCTTATTGAAATAAAAAATTATTAGATGATAAAATGTAGTATGAAATGAGGGTGGTACTATTCTATTCATCCGGATACCACACGGCGTTAGAGGATAAAATGTAGTATGATTCCATAACACATTTTACTTTCTTTATATTTTGGTTTATTTCAGGTTTATCAGCAGTATCAATTTCCCTACTTGGCGCATTGATTTTGGTTGGTGGTGTTGGTGGATGGGCTGTGTTAACCTCAGAAGGGGTGTCTATAGTTAATACACCATTGGAGTGGGTCTGGTCTATTGCACCTTCACCTAAATCCAATACAATGGTATAAATATAGAATAATTACATATATATTGCAATGTTTTATACTTTTGTGCTAATAATTGGTAGTATATAATTAATATTAATTCTTTAATATTTTTTACGTTTTAATTTCGGATTATATATGGGATTTATACAGAGATATATTTATCTATTTACTATACTTATCTTAGGGATAAGTTGACCTTTGTACACTTTTTTTTATCAATAATATTTTTCCAACATTTTTTATGGTACATAAATAAATAAATTATTCTTTGGATAGGGTGAAATGTAAAACATAGATCATACCAATTTTTATCCAAACTGAAAGTTTAGTGTTACAGACAGTTAGTTAAAATAACTAACTGTACTTTGGTGTTTGGTGTCTTAATTTGGACCTAACTTGTTTCAGGCAGTAGCATGTCAAGATGGGACCCTATGGTGCTTTCAAATACTTTTCAATACAGTACACGGGCTATATCGAGAGCGCTACGCATACAGAGAGAATATGACTGATGTAATAATCCAACATCTAACAACTGGCAACAAAGTTCGTATCAAATGTCACGATAGAGTGCAAAAGATAGCGATATACAAACATCGTTTAGCGGTAAGATTTACTATAAACTAGAAGTTGCTTGATAGGCATTTATACTGCATACTTAACTGGGTTTATATAAGCAATTAATCATATTGGATGTATGTATTATTTATATATATTCAGTATGTAAAAAATTACGAAACTTAGATGTGTGTGGATTTAAATTCATTATTAAAATAACTTGTCTATGTATGACTATGACTTAGATTTTTATAAGCTATAGTTGGAGCAAGTAGATATAGCTGTTGTCAAGAATTAGTTAGTTATATGATGATAGCCTTTAATCCGAGAAAACAGCTACAGATAACTTAACTACATTTAACTTAGTAATATATATCTATAAAATATCCAGCTGCTCGGTGAGCCTTACAGCAATGGCCTCCTGCAGCTCTTTCTATTGCCTTCCCCACCCAAGGCCACCCCACCAAGGACCCAGGGTCTTTTTTAGGTTGTCCTCCCATATTTTCGTTTTGCGACCTCTGCTACTGATGCTTTCTCTGGGGTACCAGACTATCACCTTTTTGCTCCAGTGCTCCAGTTAGTTATATAGTCGTCAGTAAACAATAAGTTTGTAGAGATTATTTCCTCTTTTAGTAGTTTTTTTTTTAATTTTTGAGTCACTTTATCGATAAAGTAACAGCTTGTTACTATCCCACTGCTGGGCATAGGTCTAATCTATTCGTTTTTGGATTGGATTGGAGCTAAGAACTACCACGCTGCTACAATGTGGATTGGTAGGTCTATATCCTTAGAATTCTCTAGGGATATGCAGGTTTCCTCCACGATTTTTTCCTCCATTGGAAAGCGTGTGATCAATTGCAATTATCAATTAGACATAAGTTTTAACAATAAAACTCATTGGTGACTGCCCAAGAAAAGAATGATTATTATTTCGCTACATAATGTTTAATATTTTTTAAAAGTTTATGTATAATATTTCAAAATAATAGTTTAAAAATGAAAATAACACAGTTACCATTGTTGAAGTAAGGTTGGAGCCTTCTTTAAAGCATGGGTATGCTTGTGCCAGAAGACTCCGCTCTTCCATCATATTGTCTATACACTATTTATTTAACATTTTAATTCTTTGTTTTTAGTTGTTATTATTTCTTTATTTATGTTTTAAATTTATTATATTTAAATTATCATTGATTGACAATGATAATTGGGTAAAACATATTTCAGAGGATATATTTTTATATCATTGATTAAAAGTTATGGGTTTCATTTTTGTTTTAACAATTACTTTTTGTACCTTATAGGTACAACTGCCAGAACGGGTCGTAGTTTATGAACAGACTGACGCGGAAGGTACACTCTATAGAGTAAAAGAAAAGTTTATACAGAAATGTGAATGTTCATTATTAGTGGCCATGAGTGAGGCCTTGCTACTGTGTCAGGTATGTAACTTATCAAATTCAAATTCAAAATATTCTTTATTCAAATAAACTTGTAAACAGGTGGTTTTAAATCGTCAACTCTATTGCTGGTTCGGAAAGCTGTTCCTACACCTGTTGAGACAGCAAGAAACTCGGCGGTTGCTCTTTTAAAAATACAATTCTTAATGCTAGTTACATTTAATCGTTTCTATCTTGTACAGGGTCGAACAATATCTATATACTTCCCATAATCCTACTAATATAAATGCGGAAGTTTTGTCTTTTTGTTACGCTTTCATGGCTTATATCCGCTGGCCCAATATTGATGAAATTCGGCACAATAAAATTTCATACACAGGTGACATATGGTGAAGGAAAACATTGTGAGGAAACCTGCATATCTCTAGAGAATCCTATGGGGATATGTTTAACATACCAATCCGCATTGAAGCAGCGTGGGCGGTGTTAGCTCTAAACATGGGGAGAGGAGGCTTTGCAACAGTGGTACAATAGAGGTGTTACTTTTTTATATCAATAAGAGCGACTTCTATTTTGAGAGCATTAAACCTTGTTTAACCTAATAGGTAGTCAATATTAGTTTAATTTTACTTAATGCAGTAAATAGTAAAAATATCACCTTTGATAAGGATTTAGATTATATGCTTACAATAAAATTGTTACCTAAAAATACATAAATGGTAAAAATACTAGTAATATTATATTATTTTAATCTAGTGCATATAACATAGTAAAATTTATTTACTTTATAGAATTAGGCGTTACTTTGCGGAGATCCATAATACAAAAAATTATATTATTATATATTGTTTTGTGATTTTGTCGTTGAGTCTATCTCCTGATGATGCTTCGGTTGCGGAGCGAAACTATTGTTGATTTTGTGATAGTGAACGTATGTAGTGCTTGTGTATTGCGGTGGCGGTGGATTTGAGGTTTGTGCATGTGTTTTTACTAATCTTGCACGTATCATGAAAACGGATTGTCCACTCTACATTTAGCATTACATTTTTTTTATTTTACTTTATCGCAGAATTTAGCAAAATAATTTTATTATTACTTTTGTGAAATTTATTCTTATAATATTAAAGGACACTAAGCTGACGATGGTTGGTGTAAAGATACCAAAATCCTGGACGGTTCCTGCTGCTATTCGTTACGTCAAAGTTACTACATTACAGTTAGATGAGATTTTGCTCTTGGGATTAATGAATGGGCAGGTATGTAACGAAAACATCTATTTGCAAATTACAACAAATACCTGCTATATGATATTCTTGCAACAAGTTTTATTACATTGGCTGAGTATTAAATATATGACAATTTAAAGGAAGAGAAAAGTTTAAAAGAAGTTTAAGAGGAAAAGTTTATTTAAAGTAAGTTAAGTATTAAGTATTTAAGTAAGTTATAAATATGTAAAGTTTTAAATTTACGTTATAAAAGGCCACAAGCATAAAACTTTTGCTTATGCGAATTACTTTATTCCATGATTTTTAACAATGAAGTTAAATTTTCCGTTAAGCGAATTGTATATTTATTTATTGTGTTGTTAAATATGTAGACCAATATTTTATACCATATTATTTAATAGTTATATTAAATTAATAATTGATTTGTAAAAGAAAATAATGAATTTATTGAATTGCTTGAATCGCCAATTAATATTTTTCAGAGCAAGAAGAAGAACGAAAAATAAACAGGCTTATTTGTTATCTTTAATATTTAAATGAGTTAATCTTGTATATGTATTTAATGTAAATTTCGGAACGGCTCCAGCGATTTTTATGAAACTTAATGTAAATATTTTGTCATATTTCGAAAAGCGCAACCGCCGAGTTTCTTGCTGTCTTTTCTCGGTAGGAACAGCTTTCCGAACCAGCAGTAGAGTTGACGATTTAAAAGTACTTATTTACAAGTTTATTTGAATTAAGAAATTTTTGAATTTGTTTACCTTGAAATTTCCGTAATGGTATTAAAGGTAAATTAGTAAATCGAATTCAAATTCCAATTTATTAACAGTATCGTTTTATAATTTCTATCAAGTCTGTAATACAGAGTCAACTTCACTGAATTTAATAAAAAATAATTATAATTGTTTTTTTAATACTTTATTGCATTACATACATCATAGTGTTAGAGTTTTTATTAAAGTTATGAGTTATGTTTTTATAATTGTTAAGTTTTATTTTATCATTCATATTCATAAAATAAATAATTAAAACGTGAGTATAGCCGGTTTCTATACATTAATTATGAATAACACTCACGACAGTTTAAATTTAAAAATTGAGGTTTCTTTTCTTATTTGTTAAAAAAATTACCGAGCAAGGCTCGGTCAACCAGGTACTGTCTATTATTCGGCTACATTAATTATTTTATCCACTCTGATACTATAATACAAAGATTATAAAACTGAAACCAAAATGACTTACAACAACTATGTACAGGCCAAAAATAAAAAATTAAAAAGTTTTATTACGATACAGGTCTTGTATGGACACCTGTATCATAATATAACTTTTTAATCATAACGATACACCTATACAGCCTCCAGCTGGACCGAGGAGGTTGAACCTCTACCTTAATTATTGTTTATTTTTCCTATTTTCATAGCATTATGTCATATGGAATCATGCTATGGGGTACAGCGGCTGATATTCACAGGGTATTTGTTTTGCAAAAAAGAGCTATACGTGGTATTTATAATATGAAACCTCGTGATTCTCTTAGGGAAAAGTTTAAAGAAATTGGCGTTATGACTGTAGCTTCACAATACATCTACAGTAATATACTATTTGTACGTAAAAATATTCACTTGTATAGTAAAAATAGTGATAGGTATGACAGACATACAAGAAACAGACATAAACTAATGACGCCTAGATTACGCCTCCAAAAGGTACGAAAATCATTTGTCGGTCTCGGTACACGTTTTTATAACAAAATTCCTCAACATTATCTAGACTTGCCTTTACACAAGTTTAGAAATTATCTCAAAACGATGTTGCTACATAAAGCTTACTATACTATTGAGGATTATTTGAGTGATAGCTTATCTTAACTGCAGTCAGCTACGCATCCAGCTGCAACGATTATCTTGTAACCATCAAATTGTAATAATTTTTTAAAAGATTAGCCGCCGAGTTTCTTGCTGATTCTTCTCGGTAGGAGCAAACTTCCGAATCAGTGGTAGCTTCTTTAAAACATTTGACGATTCAAAAGTACTGTAAACAGTCCACTTGAATAAAGAATATTTTGAATTTGAATTTGAATTTGAATTTTAAAAAAAAGGGTTTCAATGAACGAGTCCGCGGCGACGCAACACGCATGCGCAACCGATCTCGATCGAAGCAAAAAATCTTTTCAATATTGAAACAAAGTTGGTTTTTATTAATATTGTTTTACGTATTATAGTATACAAGTAAATAAAGTAGTGTATGACACTGTACATACTTGGTCTTATAACACTCGTGTGATACTATAAAAAAACACTCATGTTATAAGAACCCTTATTATGCAACAATATCATAATTAACTATAATTTATAGAATTAGGCGTTACTTTGCTGAGGTCCATACTACAAAAGTAATGAGAATATTATATTGAAAAATAATATTGTCATTACCTTTTTTATAATTAACTATAGTGTATGTTTGTTTAGATCTGGCAAGTCGAACCTGTTACCGGCGTCGCTAAGGTGATCATGCATGGTCCAGACAGCATCCGATGTTTGGACGTGAGCGCGTCTCGTAGTCGGCTCGCAGTCGTCGACGAGACGTCCGTCTGCCGTGTGTACAGTCTGCCAAATATTGAGTTGCTTTACTCGGTACGCCCAACCGACTCAATTTCTTGTACCTATTGTATTTAATAATTTAGTATATTTTTAATATTATCTATACTAATATATGAGAGTTGAAGAGAGAGCTGAAGAGTTTGCTTGTATGATTGTTTGATTGATTGATTGTTTGAACGCGTTAATCTCAGGTATTAATGGAGCGATTTGAAAATTATTTCAACGTAATTTGTCCATTTATCGAAGAAGGTTATAGTATATAATATCACGCTTAGATGAATAGGAGAGGAGCAGCAATAAAAAATAGTTTGAAAATGGCAAAATTTAAGTCTTTCCTTGCATGCGCTGAGTAAATGGTGATAGTTATTCAAAAATCACGTACTACAAAATTGCTCCTCTCTAAAAGTTCTAAATAAAAGTCCGCGACAGCATATGTCTAGCTTTTGAGGTTAACCCACTTTACCCATTTTTATGGTATTAATCTTTCCACGGGGGCGGAGCCGCTTGCTAGTTTTAAATAAAATGATTTATTCGTGGATAGCGAGTGATTGACATTTATATACTGATTATATAAGTCCCTAAAAGCTGTCTGTCTGTATGAGATTGATTTCCTCAAGATCTAATAATAATAAATGTAAGTGAGTATTAAATGTACTGTATGACATTTCAGGAGGTCACAGGTTCAAAGCCTGAGCTGGCACTAATGAGTTTTCTGGTGCTATAAAACTTATTTACCTGATTGATGTTTGCAATTTATCACACGCTGTATCTTTAGGATAGCAAGCCTCGTAAAGAATATAGAAGTACAAACAGTGTTGTATGTACAAAGGATCAGAAGTTTCTTTGTTATGTTATTTTTAGCGCACAACTATATACAATAACACGATATAATAGGAATACCACAATTCCCGTTCACTTCTCTTGAATGAGGAATAAAGACTGAACGTAACTGAAACGTTTTATCAATAAGAAGACTTCACCGGAAACAACAACGGGGTAGTGTTGCCACCATTTCAATAAAAAAGGGCGCGATTTCCCTGTTCCATGACTGTGTTGCCATAAAATACAAAGCGGAAGTCAATGGCGACAACATTATAGCGAAATCGTGTTGTAGAAGGGTTTGCTGCGATTTACAAATCGTGCTGTAGCGAAATAAGAAACTGTCATAGTAGGTTTACCTAAAATGAAATTATTTATGAATTACATATTTTTATTATTATATAATGTGTAAAGAAATAAAATTATTTACTTAAATTACTTATAACCATAAATTATAAGTATTCATATAATTATATTGTTATGTTACAGGAAGAAAACGTCTCATCAGTGTCTTGGAACTCTTGGTGTGACGAATTGCTTTGTCTGTCTGGCAGTGGAGTGCTTTCTATAAAGGCGGGAAACTTTCCATCCGCCACTCAACCTCTGATCGGCTCTGTGGTTGGCTTTCAGGTATTTATTTATTTTATAATTAGTGATACTGATAAATACGCCGTGTAGTATCCGGCCGAATAGAATAGTACCACCCTCATTTCTTACCGAGGTGTCGTAAAAGGCGACTAAGGTAAGTCGACCCGCCGTGTGGTATTCGGCTAAGTAGAATAGACCAACCTCATTTCTTACCGAGGTGTCGTAAAAGGCGACTAAGGTAAGTTAACCCACCGTGTAGTATCCGGTTTTGTAGAATAGACCACCCTCTTTCTTATCGAAGTGTCGTAAAAGACGACTGAAGTAAGTTGACGTCAGGCAGGCGGCCGGTCGTTAAAACAGCCAAATCATGTCACAGCATATTTATAAAATGTTGTGCCGTCCCCGCTTAGAGTGGGATAAGGGCAGGAAGATGAGTGATACTGATAAATAAAATAATAATAAATATATGGGACACTCACACACACGGTCGTCCAAAGTAAGTAACTTAATACTTGTGTGGGTGACAGACAACTGGTGAGTATATAATTATATATTTTTTATACTTAAATACAAATATACACCCAGACTCGAAGACCAACAAATTCATTTATAGAAAAAGTTGGCGGCGGTTATCGAACCCGCGACCCGCGGAGCTGATGGCAGTCACTACCAGTCAATCACGTCACTGATATCACTGATTTTATAAATGATACTGGTTTAAGTACTAATTGATAGTAGTTACGTTGCAGAATTCTATAGTAAAATAGTGATGATAGAATTATTTTGCTATAATTCGAGTTTGTTAAAAAAAACCTATGTAATGCTAAGTGTAACAGGCCAAACAGTTCTCATACATTATGAAGACACCACTTATATACTATTTTTTATTTGTAGTTATCTAATAGAATATGTATTTATTTTAATTAATTATTAATATCAAAATGGCATGCCATAGTTTATTATTAATTAAATCGATTTTTTCGTTTCGTGTTCATCGATTTTTTTCATTCCACGTCGCAAGGATTGCAAAGATTGAGAAACCTCATCACTATATTTGCTGTGTCAAACAATACTACTTTCTGTATCAAGCAATACTACTTTCTGTATCAAGCAATACTACTTTCTATATCAAGCAATACTACTTTCTGTATCAAGCAATACAACTTTCTGTATCAAGCAATACTACTTTTTGTATCAAGCAATACTACTTTCTGTATCAAGCAATACTATTTTCTGTATCAAGTAATACTACTTTTTGTATCAAGCAATACTACTTTCTTTATCAAGCAATACTACTTTCTGTATCAAGCAATACTACTTTCTGTATCAAGCAATACTACTTTCTGTATCAAGCAATACTACTTTCTGTATCAAGCAATACTACTTTCTGTATCAAGCAATGCTACTTTCTGTATCAAGCAATGCTACTTTCTGTATCAAGCAATGCTACTTTCTGTATCAAGCAATGCTACTTTCTGTATCAAGCAATACTACTTTCTGTATCAAGCAATACTACTTTCTGTATCAAGCAATACTACTTTCTGTATCAAGCAATACTACTTTCTGTATCAAGCAATACTACTTTCTGTATCAAGCAATACTACTTTCTGTATCAAGCAATACTACTTTCTGTATCAAGCAATACTACTTTCTGTATCAAGCAATACTACTTTCTGTATCCTAGCCTCAATAATGGCGCAGGTCTCCGTGACCCTGCCTTCAGCTCTAGTGGTGGCGGGTCTGATTCTTGCAGAAATTGAATACAAAACTTCAATTGAGTACATCCATTAAAAATCTCGCAGGGTAACTCAGTTGAGCGGCCTATACTGTCCGAAGAAGATACTTTTGAGACTTCGAAACAGCAAAGTATATTTATTTTGCTTACTTCCACATGTCCTATGAAATATTGTGAAGGGGCGGATAATGAAAACGTTATGTATTACAAAAAAGCCATACTTGACATTTACAATTTATACCCCGTGTGATATCCGGCTGAATACAATAGTATCACCCTCATTTTTTACCGAGGTGTCGTAAAAGGCGACTAACGTATACGGCCCGCCGTGTGGTATCCCGTTGAGTAGAATAGACCATTTACCATGGTGTCGTAAAAGGCGACTAAAGTAAATCGACCCACCGTGTGGTATCCGGTTGAGTAGAATAGACCATCCTCTTTCTTTCTTACCGAGGTGTCGCAAAAGGCGACTAAAGAAAGTTGACTTCAGGCAGGCGGCCGGTCGTAAAATACATAGCCAAATCATGTGACAACATGTTTGTGAGTGGGATATGGGCAGGAGGACTTGGTATTTACAATTTATGTCCGCGTGATTCCCTGGAGAAGTTTAAGGAAATAGGTATTCTAACATTTGCTTCACAGTATATTTTTAGCAATTTAATTTTTGTACATAATTATAAAAAAATGGCGATGTATATAATAGACAAAGTTGGAACGGACATAAGCTTGCGGCTTCTGCTTTGCGCCTTGCAAAAGTAAGTCATATGGGGATTTGGGCTTAAGACTCTGTTATCATTAATTCAGATTCAGTGGAGTTGATGATTCAAAAGCACTTGTTAACGAGTTTAATTGATTAAAAAATGTTTTGAATTTGAATTCAATAAAATTTCGCAGTCAATCTCTTCGGAGGGGAAAAAAATATTGTACGCATTACAACATACTATAACTAACTCAACACAGTGGAATATAACTTAAATGACCTTGGCATCATTCTTTAATGCTATAATTTGATGTTTTCCAGGGTGGTCGAGTATTTTGTCTGCAAGCGTCTTCAATGCAAACGATAAATGTACCGCTGTCCCATGCGATACAACAATATGTCCAGCAAAAACTGTTCAAGTAAGTTTTCATTTAATACACAATTTTTATAAATTGTTCTAAAGAGCTTGATAAATTTAATAACATCGATTAAGTGTAATTTTTTTTTATGGAAAACTGTTAAATCCATTACCCAGGCTTACAACCGAAATCTTGGAAAAAATGACGTGTTTTAACGGATTGGCTATGACTTTTCTTTTTATTAGGTCGTGTTTATTCCCAAATAAGTATTATATGCACCGTTCATCGGCACTTTAGCGTCGCAACATGATGAGCTATTTGGTTCTTCCAACGATCTCCTCTTTGACTTGATCGACCTTACCCAATTGCACTACACGAAACGAAAAAAAATTACCCAAAAACTAAACTAAATAGTATTGTGCGAGGGAGAGAAAACAATGTTTTCTCCTGTTTTTTGAACTATGACGCCAGGTCATTACTTACAAAGCCAGATCTCAATTACATTATATTTATTTTCTTCAAAAATATATTTTTTTTAAAACAACATTTAAAAAGATTGCATTATAAGTTATCTATTACGTACAAATGATCAGTAGATTCATTTGATATCATATCGTGTGTACCATGCTGTCATTTCTTAATTAATATCTGGTATCCGGCTGAATAGAATTGTACCACCCTCACTTCTTACCGAGGTGTCGTAAAAGTCGACTAAGGTAAGTTGACCCACCGTGTGGTATCCGGTTTAGTAAAATAGACCACCCTTCTTCTTATCGAGGAGTCTTACGACTAAGGTAAGTTGACGTTAGGCAGGCGGCCGGTCGTAAATTACGTAGCTAAATCATTTGACAACATGTTTGTAACATGTTGTGCCGACCCCACTTAGAGTGGGATAAGGACAGGAGGATTATGATGATGATGTATTTAACTTAAAAATAATATATTGTTAGGAGCCAAAGTAGGATTTATAAAAAGAGAACAAAATTAATACATTTGTAACCAAACAAACAAAATGGCTGACGTGAACAGATTAACTAACAGAGCCTTCGCACGCAAGTACTGATCGTAAAAGAGACCTCTGTTCTTGACCTGACCCTTTTTTTACTCTAGATGAGAGGTAATTATGAAGTGTTGCTAGCAACAATAAATTAAAACACTGATTAAAAATGTTGCTGTCTACAATATTATATGAAATCCTTTCTAGTGAAGCATATGCGGTGGCGTGTCTAGGTGTGACGGCTTTGGACTGGGAGCGGCTCGGTTCTGCAGCGTTAGAAGAACTGTCCTTTGAAGTTGCCAGAAAGGCGTTTCAACGTGGAGAAAATATAGCCTTTCTCAGTCTTATTGACCAACTTCAGGTAATGTTGTAAAAATGTTGAACTTAGAAAAGACTTTAACTGAAAGATATATTCAGCCATAGTCTTTTCTAAGTTAAGTTCTATGTTATAGTCGCATATTCGTTTATTCTCAGTGAAACGGACTATTTGTGATATAGTGAAGCAGTTTAAATAGGTACACTCGAACGTAATATACGTTCACGTCCGTCGTCTAAGACTGCTAGCTGACAAAAGATAAGAGCAGGCGACATGCCGGGGTAATCTTCAAGCCACGGCAGAACGTATTAAACGTTGTGACAGGTTATTATATCCTTATCCAGGTTAGTTGGTTGACCATCCTAGATCGCCTTTGTACCCTGGGTCCCCTTGTGGAACTCGCCGTACTCTCCATATTTATTTTACATTCAGTTGTATTTTTATATCAAAATATTTAAATCGATGTGGCTTAAGTTTATTAAATAAAAATCACTGTTTGGAATAGAATGACTCGCAGGCCGGAGGGGCGAGCGGCGCGGGCGGCGAGGGCAGGTCGATTAGGCATTCGATTCCTACGAGAGCGGCCGGCCAGTAGTTACCCTTCAAACACGATAGGGAGCGGCCGCGTGCGCCGGAACACGGCATTCCTTGCTTACGCACACGTGTAATTTTGCGTTTCGGGTGTTATTCTCCGATTTAGTGACGTGTTTAACCAGTGAAGCGTTTAATAAGACGCGACCGTCTACGGTTTTGGTGCGCGTTGGGTACTATTCCCCGATATAAGGACGACTCAATAACGTGTGACCTTACGAAGGTTGTGTGCACACCGGGTGGTATTCCGCCGATATAGTGAAGTGTATACTCAGGGTGAAACAGACATTACGTGTCCGTGGAAGAGTGCAGAGGCGAGCCAACGGTTTCGGGAATCGGCCAAGTACATACAAGCACACGCACACACGTACACATATACACGCAGTGACTCACGAGGCCGGACCGCATACAGCTAACGGCCGCGTAAGGTAGGGTGAAACGCCGGGGCGTCGGGCCCAGGTCCCGGAGGTTGTTTCATCCGTCCGCACGTTTGCGCAGAACAATCACTGAAGTCATAATTTTTTATTATTTAATATTTTTTTAATAAAATATCACTAGTGGACTGATAGGAATGGATATATAGCATTGATGGCACATACCAGATTTAAAGTTTTGCAATTGTCATCCACTTTGCGAGGGTTTGCTCTAATTTGATGTAATCAGTGTTAAGGATAGTTAAGCATATATTTAAATATTATAAGGCAAAAATATGATAGCCCGTAGATTTGCGCATTGTAATAGAGACGTAAAGCTCATATTGCTCAAGGCATATTGCCAAACATTTTACACGTGCAGCCTCTGGGTGACATATACGCTGAAGGCCTACCATAAACTGCGTACCCTATATAATAATGGATTCAGAATGCTGTTGGGGTTGCTGCGTTTCTGTAGAGCGTCACTGATGTCTGCTGAAGCCGGAATAGACGATTTTTGTGCAATCTTAAGGAAAAGAGCAGCATCTATGATGAACAGATACGTGGTAGCTCCAACGGTATTCAGAAAATAGTTTATGATAAATTGGATAACCTATTTATGAAGCACTGGATTCGAATGCATATGCATTCCCAGTGCTTCACAAATGATCGTTATGCTATAATTTAATTTTAATTCTTATTCTAATTCTAACACTAACATATAAGCATATATAACACTAACATATAGCCTATAAGTTCATATATTTTATTATTAATGTCTATTAACACAATGGATGTAATGTCTTTTAATTTAAATAAATTATTATTATTAATTTAAAAAAAAACGCTTTTAGGAACGTTTTGAGAACGGTGAAAAACGAGCAGTGATTGTGGGCGAAGTGCTGGCATACTGCGGCCGATACGCGGACGCTGCACGCTCGTTCCACAGTGCAGCGCGTGACGACCGCGCGCTCGCACTCTACCTCGACTTGCGTATGTTCAACAAGGCACAGGTATGGTCTTATCATATATTATTTTATATATATAAATATTATTTTTAAATATATTATTTTTAAGTTACATACATCATCATCATCATCCTCCTGCCCTTATCACCATTCTAAGTGGAGTCGGCACAACATGTTATAAACATGTCACATGATTTGGCTACGTTTTTACGACCGGCCGACTGCCTGACGTCAACTTACTTTAGTCGTATTTTACGACTGGTCGACTTATCATATGCTTTATTTTAAGCTTCAAAGTAGACACACGCTTTTATAGCACACCGACCTAAAAAGTGAAAAGTAGTCAGCAAATAATCAGGAAAAAGCTTAAATTTTTAGAAGCTGAAAATTATCTAGATAGCTGACAAGTGTACGCGCACACACGCATGTACCCACGCTCGCACGCACGCTTGTGTACACACGCGCACACACCCAGACACAAACATAGACGATCGTACATACAAATTAAAGTATTGTTAGTGAGTGTGGATGTATGTTTGTTACTCTTTCACGGCTAATCCGCCGAACGAATATCGATGAAATTTGGCACAATTATTCCTTACACATCAAAATAACATATAGGCTATAGAAATTCTATTAATTTTACAGCATTAGGATGAGATTGAAAAGCGCCATCTATTATCAACCTACCACGCAACTACAGTATGCAAACGAAGTTTCGGGTAAAAGCTAGTATTATATTATTCAATAAGTTAAGGTTATAAATGTGTACTCAGTTATCGTAACTATATAAAAAAAAGTAAGTAAGTAGCGGTCCGTTACTCTCCCACTGCTGGGAATAGGTCTCTTCTCTCCGTTTTTAGAGAGAAGGTTTGAAGCTAAGAACTACCACGCTTCCACAAAGCGGATTGGTAGGTTATACATAACTCCAGAATTGTCTAGAGATAAGCAGGTTTCCTCACGATGTTTTCCTTTACCGAAAAGCAATTATAACTATATAATAACAAACAATTAATCAATTTCAGGAGTATGTCGGTGAAGGCGAAGGTGTGACCAGACTGGCGCGTCAGAGGGCGGAATGGGCGCGGCGCGTCAACGAGCCCCGCGCCGCTGCCGAGATGTATCTCGTGGCTGGAGATGTGAAACGAGCTGCTCGCCTGCTGGCCGAGTGCGGTCGACGGGACATGTATGCATATCCATACTAAAATTATTAATTAAGTCTGTCGGTCCGTATAATTTAATAGAATTATTAAAATTACAGATTATTACGCCGTGTGGTATCCCGCTGAATAGAATAGTACCACCATCATTTCTTACCGAGGTGTCTTAAAAGGCGACTAAGGTAGGTTGACCCACTGTGTGGTATCCGATTAAGTAGAATAGACTACCCTCTTTCTTACCGAGGTGTCGTTAAATGCGTCTGAGGTAAGTTGACGTCAGGCAGCCAAATCATATGACAGCATGTTTATAACATGTTGTGCCGACCCCACTTAGAGCGGGATAAGGGCAGGAGAATGATGATTAAAATTACAGATTATTAACATTACAGATTAAAATAACAGAACCCCATAGTGCTCCACCTCTGGGTTGGAGCCTCTATTAAAGTGCTCCTCCCTCAAATCGATGCATCGGGAGCACCAGATGCATCGACTGGTTAGGAGACCTAGTCAGGAGGGCGTCCGATAAACCCCGTTCGGAATGACCAAAGGTCCCCGTTAGGGCGGCATACGGCGGACTTCGGCGAGTCACCTGCGCCCCACTCGCCTTTGGCGGATTGGATTCAAAGACTTGACTTCCTGAATCCGTCCTGCCGCCTCCTTTCGCTATCGCTGCCCGTGATCCCTCTCCGTCCATCATGGCACGAACCACGGTGGACCCATCGTGGTTCGTGCTATGAGCTCTGCCCGCGGAACTACTTGCGCTTGCGCTTGTCAAAGTCGGCGCTGCTCTCGTGGCACTCACCGAACTCTGCGCGCTGGGCCACCTTCCACAGATACCTACCGAAACAACCGTATTCGGAAATCACTTGAGTTAGATGAAATGTGAGGAACCCCATGCCTCCTGGCGATCCAGCCCTGGAGAATGGACTGGATGACTGTAATCGACCGGACACCTGCACTGGGCGATTCCAGCCGCTGCCTCCACTGGTAGAGGAGCTCTTCCTGAGCTGCCCACTGCAAGTCCACCTACCGCCGCTGAGTTTCCCCCTGATGAACGGGCTTCGACTCTACGGTGGTAGGCTTGAACTAGACCTTGGCCTTTTGGGTCCCATGGAGGAAACCCAGCCAAGGCGCAGGCCGCCTTTCCGGAGATGGTCCAATAGCCCATAATCGCCATAATAGCCCATAATAGCCCAAGCCCGCCATAATCCTCCTCGCCCTCCGCAGCAGGGATGAGGACCTGGCAGTCAGCCGCCCCGCACATACGGGAGCGCCGTACAGGGCCATCGACCGAAACACCCCAGCATATGTGCCGGCAGCCTGCGTTCGGTTCCCCATATTCGGGAAAAGTCTCTCAGGGCTCCGGCGGTCGCCGCTAACTTAGGGGCGAGCCGCCAAAACTGGGCCGCGAACGTCCATCTGCTGTCGAGGAGCAATCCCAAGTACAGCAAACTACCCGAGATTTCGATGGACGTCCCGCCCACCACCAACCGGGAGCCCACTGGGGGTGCCATCCGAGGTCTGTGGAAGCAAATGACCTCCCGGTGGGTGCGTGGGCAAGCAGTCACGAGAGTGTTGTCTACATAACAAAAAAGACGCACTCCCGGGAGCATTTGCCCTCGCAGCATCCAGTCGTAGCCGATGTTCCACAGAATGGGGCTTAGAACCTACTACTGCGGAACACCGCACGACATCTTCCACTCCTTCCACCTATCCCCAGCCATCGGGTACATAACAGCGCGATGAGATAGATAATCGCCGACTACGCGCTGCAGGCACAAGGGGATACGGTGGAAGCGTAGGGCCTCCATTGTGTTAAAGCTGGGCTATCACAGCTTTACTGTACAATTTCTTAAATCTATTTAACATTAGTGTTGGTACCGATAATTACAAAATATTTTTTTATTTTTAATAGTCATTAACTATTTGTAGGTTGATAGAGCTGGCACGAAAAATGGATAAAGGATCGAGCGAATCATTGCGTCACTTGGCAGAAGCGTTAGTAGCCGTGAATGAATATACGACAGCGGGGGACGTTTATCAGAGACTTGGAGATTACAAGTAAGAAAGTTATTTTGCACAAGCTTGATCTCATATAATCCATCCTTACATCCATATTTATATTAATGTAAAAGCCTGTCTGACTGTTACGTTGTCGCGTTAACGCGTTGGACCTATATTAATTAAATAAAAATGGCACAGTTAAATCTTATACACCGTCATATCATATACGGAAATAGCTCATTTTTCTATGGAAACAGGGAAAAAATACGTGTTGAGGGTATGCAAACGCTTATGTTGGCGCGAACGATGCTACGGGTACCATTAGTATTTCAATAATTATAGAATCCATATCCTTAATTATCTATGACAAAACAAAAGTCCACCGTCGCGTCCGATGTTCAGGTTAAACCCCAAACTATGGTTTATAAATATTTATTTTAAAAATAAAAATAATATAATGTGAAAGATTATTTGGAAAGGGAATATATCCCACAAAGTAATCTTATCATTTTTATCTTCTACTACTACTACTACTACTACTTCAATCTTCACTAGATTTAAATTAGTAGTCTATTACATAACTATTGCTTTAGTAGCGCCGGCAATATTTTATGAAGAAATATCGTAGTAGGTGATAAATAACTGGAAGAAACAAAAGCAATCAATGTATATTTTATTTACGAAATTTAAATATTTATTTACAACTAACATATGTCATTACTCATTTGAGAAGCATAAATGATATATATTACGATTAATGAATAATCAATCGTTAAGGCACGGAATTTCTTTCATATCCATGAAATACAGTATTTAGTTACTACTTTGTAGTACTTGTGTAGAATACCATGTGGAATTATAAAAGAATGTATGTCTTTGACATAATTCTTTTTGAAAAAATTGTTTTCTATAAAAACTTATGTACTGATGTTATGAGGACTACGAAATCGAGTTATACTTTCCAAAAAGAATCTTTCTAGCGCGTTGCAATAATGAACAGCGCCACCTGTCGTTGAATTAGTAAATTAAACTTTTTTTCTATATTCCGACGTCTACTTTTATATAATTTCATTTATAGTTATTATATTATTATTTACAATATTATAAATTATAATGTAATATTACATAATATTATAAAAGCGTGATGCGGTAATATAATATTGAACAACTAGCGCCAATGGTGTTAAAAATGGGAAATAATGAAGTTACACTGCTAATATTAAAATATTTATAATACTCCTTTAGAATTGATAATTTTGTTAACAGTATATTATTATCAATGCATAATAGATTACTTATTTCGAATAAATTGATCTTTTGGTTTTGTATATTTTTCATGGTGGTGCAATAACGCAACTAAGAAAATTCAACATGGCAGTCTGGCGAGTGAATTTATATATATTTCAGTACAAGTGGTACCCGCGACTTTGTTCGCGTCAACGTTAAGGTTCCAGGAACCTCAGTAATAAAATATGTGTTATTCCCTGTTTCCGACAGAAAAGTGGAAAAAATTTATCGTATATCTGACAATGATGTAAAAAAAAAAATTCATTTTCATTTTATTTTAGCTTATTAATTAAAATAATTAAACACTATAAAAATAAATGAAAACAATTAAATATAAAACTTATCTGTTGCTGACAAATTAAAACTGAAAGACACAACACTTTATGCTACTACTAAAATATTTTTAAAGAATTTTAAATTTTTTTTTAATTTTGGCAACTCACTAATCCATTTCAGAGCAATGTTGTAGGACTATGTTCTAATCCTCTCTCGAAATGATGACCTTTGTGCAGCAGTAGGATAGTATTCGTGATTCCCCTGCCCATATCCCAATCTCAGTGAGGTCGGCACAACATGTTTTAAACATGTTGTTATTTGTTTTGACTGGTTATTTTACGATCCGCCGGCTGTCTGAAGTCAACTTACCTTAGTCACGTTACGACAACTCGGTAAGAAATTACGGTGGTATATTCTACTCAGCCGGATACCACACGGCATTTCAGCTTACCTTTTTACGATGCCTTGGTAATAAAAGAGGTCTACTCAGCCGGAAACTACAAGGCAGGTCAGCTTACCTTATTCGCCTTTTACGACACCTTGGTAAAAAATTAGGGTGGTCTATTCTACTCAGCTGGAAACCACATGGCGGCAGCAGTAGGATTTTTAGTTATTTTATTTATTTATTTAAATATTTTGGAAACATACAGTATATATAAGCTTTTATAAGTAAAATACAATAAAAAGTAACTTAAACCATTAACAGTTTCCTATGATTAAACAATTAACAAGCCGCTATTTTGTTTTTGTTTGACAACTGCTTTTTATTTTTATTAAGGAAGGTAGCTCAACTGGCGGTTGCCGCTGGAGAGTGGTCACGAGCTTTTGCACTGGCCCGGGAGCACTCAGAGTGTAAACGAGATGTGTATCTACCATATGCGAATCGGATGGCACGGGAGGATAAATTCGTTGATGCACAAAAAGGTATCGTAATACATTCCTAAATTAAAAAGCTTGAATGGAATTTGGCTCGTTTTAAATCTCATTATGTAGGACTGTGGAGCCTTGCTCGGTAATTTTTTTTAAAGATACAAAAGAAAGAAAAAACGCGCCGCGTGACATGTGGGAATCGACCCTTGGTTTAGAATTTTTTTGGTCCACTCGTTATCATTATAACCACTCGTTACCATTGTAACGAGTGGACCAAAAAAGTTACAGGCTGTCACAGCTTTGCATCAGACAATTAAAAATTTCATTTACTCTCAATTCCTATTTTCTCAGTTTTTTTTAGTGCCCAAAAACAGGGATAAAACGAGTTTTATTTTAATTAAACCTAGCTAAACCAGAAAATAAAATATATATAATTTAAAATGTTTTTAATTTTAAGGTAAGGAAGTAAAAAGTGAAAAATAGTTCTTATATAATTTTATGTAATCTAGTACCTAAGTGACCGAGCCTTGCTCGGTATTTTTTTAAAGATATAAAAAAGCAATGAAAAAAAGAAAGAAAGCGCCGTGTGACATGTGGGAATCAAACCTAGGTTTCGAACCTTTTTGGTCCGCCCGTTACCATTAGACTATCAAAGCTTTGCATTTGACAGCTCAAATATAATTCAATTCTACATTTTTTTAATGCCCGAAAACAGACATAAATAGACAATATAAAACGATTTTTTTTAATGATTTTTTTTTCGATCATTATTTTTATACTACCTATAAGTATCTAATACGGGCCAGTCAAATAGAATAAAAATAATAAATGCAATAAATTAAAATAACTTTTAATAATTATCTATCTTTTTTGCATTACTAACAGTTAATAATTATACATCTTTTGTTGCATTACTAACTGTTAATAATTATCTATCTTGTTATGCATAACTGAATGTTAATAATTATCTATCTTGTTTTGCATTACTAACTGTTAATAATTATCTATCTTTTTTTGCATCACCAGCTTATCATATGGCGGGTGAAACTGAGACGGCAATGCGAGTGTTCAGCGTTTTAGTAACAAACGCAGTTGCGGAGGAGCGTTTCAGCGATGCCAGCTACTTGCACCATCTACTGGCTACACAGTGTTTGGACTCAACCACTGCGAATGACAAGTAATCCTACTAGTATTATGAATGCGAAAGTTTGTGAGTATGGATGTATGTATGGATGTATGTTTGTTTGTTTCTGTATGTTTCTCTTTCACGGCGAATCAGATAAACCAATATCGATGAAATTTTCCACAATTATTCCTTATACACAGAAATAACATATAGGCTATAGAAATCCTGTTAATTCTACAGAGATAGGATGACAAAAGTGACATATATTATCAACCTATCAAAGTTTTGTTAGCAATTTGCAGAGTTAGAGAGTGACAGAAGCTACCAGTTTATCCCACGACTACAGTCCAAGCAAACGAAGTTGCGGTAAAAGCTAGTATATATATATATGGGATATGGGAGATAAGCTATTTAACTCATTTGTGTCACTAATTTCTGTTTTATACATATCCGCTTGTAAGAAGCTGCCATTATAAAAGACGCCGTGCCAACTTATATAAGTTACAAAATATCAAGGGATAGAGTCACTGTGATAGCGAATCGCATAATGGGAGTTGCGATCAAATGTTTTACTTATTTTTCGCGTAACAAACAAAATACACTTAAAAACTATTAAACATAAACGCAATTGCGCAGCCTCAGCGGCCGGATTGCGTTTTCCTACAGACCTTGCGTCTGGGGAAAATTTTTAAAATTTTCTTATACCAGCCAGTTTTTTTGCGTTTTATTTAACTCTTACCACGAAATATGCTATTATTATAACAATTAGGTTGTCTTACAAGTAGCCAAACACTAAACTAGTTAGATAACCTCGGGTTTGTTTAAGGTGAGGTTCTTCTCGACCACTAAGGTTTCCTTGTATAATTACCCATATTAACAAACTTTATAAACGATTAGAAGATAAGTAAATTATGATCATCATCCTCCCGCCCTTATCCCACTCTAAGTAGGGTCCGCACAACATGTTACAAACATGGTGTCACATAATTTGGCTAAGTATCGGTCGCCTGTCTGACCTCAACTTACCTCAGACGTATTTAACGACACCTCGGTAAGAAATGAGGTTGGTCTATTCTACTCAGCCAGATACCACACGGCGGGTCGTCTTACCTTAGTCGCCTTTTACGACACCTCGGTAAGAAATGAGGGTAGTACTATTCTATTCAGCCAAATACCAGACGGCGTGTAAGTAAAATATGATTTCAGAAAAGAATTGGTGAAGTATTAAATTTAAATTTTATTCGGGCAGATTTATGTATAATATTTGTATCCTACTTTAAAATTACTACTATGTTAAATGACAACCTATTGTTCGAGTTTTGTAACTAAATGGCACTGGTGGTCTTGACATGCGATATCCTGTTACTTTATGTGGAAACGACGTTGTATTTTGTTCACACTACGATGTGGGTGTTGAGTTGCGTACTTACCGGCGCCTCGCGAGCAGCGTCAGCAGATTACGTTTCACATTTTTCCACTAATACGTACGCGGGCTTAAGTCTATCTATCTACAAAAGTAATAATAAAATAATTTTGCTATAATCCACGATGAAGTAAAATAGAAAATATATATAATGCTAAACGTAGAGTGGACAATCGGTTATCAAGCCTGATACATGCAGGATTCGTAAGAACACATGCACAAACCTCCACCACCGCCACCACAATCCACAAGCACTACATACGTTCACTATCACAAACTCAACAATCGTTTCCCCCCGCAACCGAAGGATCATCAGGAGATAGGCTCCACGACCAAAATCGCAAAGCTATCTATGTTTATTGATGCTTGCCGATGATTGATTTAATGACGTAATAGCGATGTGTACATTTTTATTATATTACAATTGTCATTCGCATTAGTTCCAGGAATCATACCAATATACATGACACCTACAAGAGTATAATTTTTAAATGTAATACTTAATCAATAATTTATTAGGCTTAATAGAATAGACCACCCTCTTTCTTACCGAGGTGTCGTAAAATACGATTAAGGTTAGTTGATATCTGGCAGGTTGGCCGGTCGTAAAATACATAGCCAAATCATGTGTCAGCATGTTTATAACATGTTGTGCCGACCCCACTTAGAGTGGGATAAGGGCAGGAGGAGTTCATTGATAAACTTATTGAATATATTAATGTACTTAGACTCGAGGAACAAATTGTTGTTAAGAAAACTTTGGCCCTCGGTGGGAATCGAACTTGGGACCCTAGGGGCTAAAGGCAGGGTCATCTGAGCGAACGCGCCAAAATAGTCCCAGAAATAGGAATTTTAATATATGTTTCATGAATCAAAAAAATATATAAGGGTCCGTTCATGAAATACGGCACGCTTAAATAAGTTCTTTTTACCCCTCCCGCCCTACTGTCACCCTGTGTCACTTTTTCTGCTACCCTTCTAAAAATATTAGTCACAAAAACTAAGACCTCCCCCCTGAAAATGATAAATTTAAATTAATAGTGTACATTCTTTGCATATTCATGTATATTAATTTACAATATTGTCACGAACGTCACGTTGCCCGCGTCCGTAAAGTATTTAATGAACAGCCTAAATATAATTTTAGCAGACACTCTAGTTTAGTGAATTTATTTTATACCCGTATCTTTCGCAGTGATCGCAAAACATTGCTGCAACAGTACGCGTCTAACGACCGGCTCGCACGCATCTACTACGCATATGATGCGGTCCACCGTTGCGTGCACGAACCGTTTTCCTTAATGCAACACGACGCCTTGTTGAATGCAGCTCGATATGTATTAGCGCTTTTAAATGGCGAACCGCCTCCTGGTGTATCTATCTTGTATCCTTTTCACATATAATACATGTAGCTCTGTACCTTCAGCTATTATCGGTATTTTTGAGATTTTTAAATGAAAATTGCCATAATATTTGTTACGTTTAAAAAAAAATCCTTATTGTCTACATTATGGTCGGCGATTCCATTTTTGTGATTCTCAATTAATATTTTTAAATAATAATAACATTATTTATTTGCTAGTTCTATAAAATATGCAAACGAAATATTTATTAATTACCGCTTATCAATTATATTGGCTTGTGAATGAATATGATATCGGTTTAGATCATTGTTTCCCAACCTTTTTTGTGCCAAGCTTCGCCTTAATCCCCTTACCACCAAATTGGGAAACACTAATTTAGATATTATTGGCTTCCTAAAAAAGATTTAAATTTAAGGTTAATAACTTAAAGAACTATGAAATGTCTATCTATAAATGTCTATGAAATGTCTGTAATATATAAAATCATATAATTTTGCTTAATGCCTGTCAGTTGTCTATATCTTTGTCTAGCGAAACAAGCTAAGGTCCTCAACGGGAACACACTAGCTCGACAAATGTTGGACAAAATCTTACTTCTTCAAGTACCGCAGAAATTTCAGGTAACACGCATTTTTTAAATTTTATGTTATTTTCTAAATATTATATATATATATATATATATATATATATATATATATATATATATATATATATATATATTTTATTTTCGTTTGTTATATTAGTTATATGTTGAGTGTCTCTGAGTGATTAAATCAAAAATGATGCGATCATGACCTACCTAAACGAGTTGCGAACGTATGTGCCAAATTGATAATTGCTATTTATCAGACGCTTTTCAGTGAAGGAAACCGTGAGAAAACCTGAAAGAAATATTTCTAGAGTATTCTGGGAATATGGGAGAAATATCTTTTGAAATTCTACCAATCCGTATTGGAGCAGCGTGATTTGTCTTAACTCTAACCCCTCTATCCAAAAATATAAAGAGAAGGCCTATGCCAAGCCGTGGCTAGTATCAGACCGTTACTTTAAGCCAGACAAGATGGGCTGGTCTTTAAAAACTGTCTATATGTATATGATGGATTTTCTCAAAATGTACTGAACGGAAACGGAAAATCTTTTAAACGGTTTTTACTAAAAGATTGTGCAATGCTTCCGGAAGTTTTGCATTAATAGTACATTATGGTTTTACATAAATTTGCGTGGTTAAAAAAAACCCGCCTCTTGGGAGGTTTACATGCATGCGCCGCGTAAATCAGCAAAAATACATTGCAGTAATATATTAGAGAATTGTAGATCTACAAAAATACTACAATAAAGTCCGCGAAAGCATGTCTCTATCACTTATGTTTAACTCATAATAGCTACTTCTGTTTTTTCTCACACACTTATTTCCACGCGGGTGAACCCGCAAGCACAGCTAGTGATATTATAAATTGTGTTAAATAGGAGGGCGTAGAACTCTTGATGCTTAAAACTGGTGGAAGTAGCGGAGGTGGTGGCAGCGATGGTGAGGACGAGTTGACGCCGTTGTGCTGGCGGTGCCGCCGTCACCTGCCGCCTCTGCTTGCTCAGTGCCCGCGCTGCAGACATTATCTGACACACTCTTTGGCTACACACGGTATTGCTGAACTGCATCTTTCTTCTCTCTTCTTCAACGGATGGTCCACTTCTGGACATCGGTCTCTTCAACAGATCTCCACAACACATGATCGTATGCCGCTCAAACACCTTAAATCCCCAACGCCTCTCGGTTCTCCATAATATGTGGACCACCCATTGTCACTTCAGCTTTGCGACACGCTAAACTCTGTCGGTGACTTTGGTCCTTCTATCGGTTTTTTGATTTCTGATTTGATCATGTAAAGATATTCAGAGCGTAGCTCGCTCCTTTGCCCGCTGAGTGACTCTGAGCTATTTTATTGAGCCCATAGTCATTGATCACATTTCGGATCCGAATGTCATGATTGGCAACACTCAATGTTCGAAGATTTTGAACTTAATGAGACATGAGACATCAACGACATATTAATCCATATCAATATTAGAAACATGTGAAAGTCGTGTCTCAGCAGGGGGTCTCAGTCAGGTCTGCAAAGGGTCTGTCTATGGGTGTATATTATTATCATCGTATTTAAAGCGAGGTATTTTCATTGATAAAAATTAATGAATTGATTAGTAATTATTGATTTATAAAACGATGTAAATGTAACGATGAAAGATTAAGGAAAGTAATAGTAGATTATGATACTGTTGCATAATAAGGGTTCTTATAACACGAGTGTGTTTTAAAAAAACGAGCCGCAGCTGAGTTTTTTATAGTATCACACGAGTGTTATAAGACCAAGTTAAATACAGTGTCATACACTACTTTATCTACTTTCATACTATAATACGTAAAACAATATTAATACAAAACCAAATTTTGTTTAAATATTGAAAAGATTTTTTAAATGTCAAATGTTAGCGCTAAGGCGCAAACATCGTTTGCACATGCGTGTTGCGTCGCCGCGGACTCGTTCATTGAAACCTTTTTTTAAGGTAGAGGTTTAACCTCCTCGGTCCAGCTGGAGGTTGTATAGGTGTATCGTTATGATTAAGAAGTTATATTATGATACAGGTGTCCATACAAGACCTGTATCGTAATAAAACTTTTCAATTTTTTTATTTTTGGCCTGTACGTAATGTTTGTCATAAGAATTTTGGTTTCAGTTTTATAATCTTTGTATTATAGTATTAGAGTGGATAAATAAAATAATGGAACTACCCTAAACATATATATAATTAGTTTGAGGTAGTAATATAAAGGAATAATTATTAGTATGTGTAATAAGTTTTTAGTATGTTTTAGAGGTACTACCATTGGTTCGATTTGTTCCCGCCGAAGGTATTTCACTTGAAGAAGCTATGCATTTAATAGAACGCATGCCTATACCAGAGGTTGAGAGTATCGAAAGTGTGCCGAAAGTTGATGGAGTTGAAATATTGCAAATAGGAGAAGATATTGATTACACAGATCCGTTTTTGGATAAAGTTGAAGAGGTAATTTAAAATATATTTATTGTACAAAGCATTAAGTCCACATTTTTGCAACTATTTTTATAGTATACTAGTAATATCCCGCAGTTTTAGCCGCGTACATACCGATTTCATGGTAGTAGCAAGACTACCAAAACTGATTATAGATTTATTTTTGTTAATATAAAACTTTTTATTTCACTTAGGTTTCTTAGTTTTTACACTAACATTCATAATTTAATGTATAAAAAAGTAGTTATATTGGAATAACTATAGTTGTGGTATATATGGTTTTTCTAGATATTGATACGTTTTATAGAACATTTTTCTGTAGAACATTTTTTAGTCTATCATCAATAGTCATAATGACAGATTTTTATGACTAAATTTTACACATAAAATTTTTACTACAGATCCCTATTTATCTCAAAATGTAATATAGCGTATGTTGCTCAGTAAAGATGCAGTCAGGCAGCAAATTGGTCCAGTAGTTTTTGTGTGAAAACATTACAAACATACATACAAATTTTTCCTCTTTATAATATTAGTATAGATATAATGCATCTGCTGTACAATAAAGTTTTAAATTAAAAAATAAACCATTTGTATATAATTGAATTTGAGGAGGAATAAATATTGAAAAAATTAGCTGTTATTTACCTAAGCTATTTAAAATTTGTTTGCGTTATGAAATGTGTCATCAAAATAAAGGTTTGTAAAAAAAACAAATTTATTTGTATGATACTATTTATTATATATTATTTGTAGTTATTTATTTGATGTGATTTACAATCTGTACTGTTCGTAGGAGGACGAGGGCGTGGTTATCTGCAGTCGGCTTGCGCTGCTCAGATTGAGCCCCGTCAGTGTGGTGACGTTACACCGAGCACCGTTACTGCCTGTATTTTACCGTAACATGCTGCCCGAGCTGCCCGTTACTGCTTGCCCGACATGTCAAAACGTGAGTCACATTTCATCAATCTTCCAACAAGCACAAACATATATTATCTTTCACAAACTGTGCTCGTTATTGGCTCGCTTTTTTTCCAGTTTTGAGTGAGACACGGGGTGGTGCCGTGTGGTCCGGCTGAATAGAATAGTACCACCCTCTTTTTTACCGAGGTGTCCTAAAAGGCGACTAAGGTAAGTCGACCCGCCGTGTGATATCCGGCTGAGTAGAATAGGCCACCCTCATGCCTTACCGAGGTCGTAAAAGGCGACTAAGGTAAGTTGACTCATCGTGTGGTATCCGGTTAAGTAGAATAGACCACCCTCTTTCTTATCGAGATGTCGTAAAATACTGCTAAGATAAGTTGACGTCAGGCAGGCGGCCGGTCGTAAAATACGTAGCCAAATCATATGACAACATGTTTATAACATATTGTGCCGACCCCACTTAGAGTGGGATAAGGGCAGGAAGATGATGAGTGAGACACGGGGTTGTTTAAGTGACTCACTGGTGAGAAACGCCCCACTCGGCCAAACTCATCCAGGTCAAGGGTGGCTTCCGCTATTGGATACGTCCACCGCCACCCTGCCTGTGAAGCAATGAAATTAAACACAGTATTTATTAAATATTACATAAATTACAATAAAAAAGTTTTGAAGAAGCCGCTTAATGAATAAATACAAATAATCCTCATTCCGTTATATGTATAGTTTAAAAAGAAGTGAAATATAATTTAGTAAAATAAGAAAGATGGTATAGTTTACAAATAAATAATAAAGAATGCGTTATTGGCTCGTTTATTACTAATCAATACAACGTATTTTGTTGCAGTTTTGAATTTTAAGTTTTTGGTTAATTCTATAAATGGAAAATGATTGGGAAAACTGTTATTT
This sequence comes from Morpho helenor, assembly GCA_029227775.1. NCBI lineage: Eukaryota > Metazoa > Arthropoda > Insecta > Lepidoptera > Nymphalidae > Morpho > Morpho helenor. The sequence continues at coordinate 13,681,839 of JARGCU010000030.1, forward strand.
AATTATTATCTAATTAGAATATACTTAGCGGAAAAAATAATTTATTACATTTTTTGTTTTTTTTCTCTCTCTTACTATTTTATCTAATTATAGAATAGTGCCTGAGTGGCCGCTTTGCTCGGTAATTTTTTTAAAGATATAAAAAAAATTGTAAAATGAAAATTGAAAAACCTCTCTAGACCGCACGTTCCCCAAATGAGCTACCACAACTTTACGTTTGGTAGAAAAATTATCTCTGGAATTCAACGTAAATTTTTAAGAATGAAACCTAGCTTAATCGAATTTTTCCCCCTAAAACCACCTACATGCTGAATTTCATGAAAATCGTTGGAGCCGTTTTAGAGATTCGGAAAATATATTTATATACGAATATATACGTACAAGATTAACTTATTTAAATATTAAAAATAACTTGAACTAAATTGAATGAGAAAAATTAAATCAACTCTTTTGGTTGAATTTAAAGTTTCGCTATTTTTAAACAATAAAAGTAGTAGCGAAATTTTTAATTAAAAATAGGTATATAGGACAATTTGTTACTTGACGGAAATATTATCTGACTGCTTCAATAATTAATTCAATTATGTGGTAAAACACATTATAATGGGTTGTTTTTTATTACAGTTGTTCTATATGGAGGATTATGAGATACAATTGGTTACTAAGGGACATTGTCCCTTCTGTAGGCACACACCTGAAGACGCGAAAAGGGACGTAGACAGTACAGAAGAGTCTATGGTAAACGGCTCTGGGTCTTCAACGCCAAGAAGTCCAAGCGAGAGTCACAGCACGTGGCGCTCGTAACGGTATCAAAGTAGCAACATGTTTTAACTTGGCGCGGGTTGTGCATTGTGCCGATTTAATAACGATTAGATAAGAGTTTGGCCTATGAGTGCCATATTGACACAAATTACTTTGCCAATGTCACGTAAGGGTTTGAAATAATCGTTGGCGCGCGTCTAAAATGACGTATCTGACAAATATATATATATATTTTTATTTTTTTTTAAATTATGGAACCCACCAATTTTTACCGCATTAGAGCAGCATGGCGGGTCTAAACTTCAAACCATTACCTACAAAATAGTAGAGAGACTACCTTTGCCCAACTGTGATAATACTAACAGACTTTTGTACTTTTTATATGTTACCCCGGCGTAGAAGTATCAATTGTACAAAATTACATCAATATTTCAACGGATTAGCCGGAAAAAATAACAGACAGACATTCGCATTTATAAGTAAAGAGTATTTATTAAGTATATAGTTACAAATACTCTTTACTTAATGTACATTTTTTGCTTTAATTTTAAGTCAATGTTAACCCATCAAGTATATGAATAAAATTATTATTAGATTATTTAAATAGAGCTGATGGCTCTATTAATTATCTAAAATACACTGCCGGCTAGGATGTTTTAATTTTTAACTGTTCAATTAAATAGAGTATTTTAGTAAGTTCAACTTCAATATAAATATGTTTCCGGGTAAGTAACTCTGTTCGCTACGACGTTATCGTAATATTAATTTCTTAAAAGAAACACCTGCTATGATAGCATTTGTTTATAATTACTATTCATTGAGGTCAAGGATTACTCGTTTAAGGTTTGGTTTTATAATGCTGTGGTTAATTAAATAGCCCTACCATGTATATGTATAGCACACCGTGTGGTATCCGACTAAATAGAATAATACCACTCTCATTTCTTACCGAGGCGTCGTAAAAGGCGACTAAGGTAAGTCGACCCGCCGTCTGGTATCCGGCTGAGTAGAATAGTCCAACCTCATTTCTTACCGAGGTGTCGTAAAAGGCGACTGCGGTAAGTTGACCCACCGTGTGGTATCCGGTTAAGTAGAATAGACCACCCTCTTTCTTACCGAGGTGTCTTAAAATACCACTAAGGTAAGTTGACGTCAGGTAGGCGGCCGGTCACAAAATACATAGCCAAATCATATGACAACATGTTTATAACATGTTGTGCCGACTCCACTTAGAGTGGGATAAGGGCAGGAAGATGATGATGTATATTAATAGCAAGTATATTTGTACCAATACCTTGTCTAGCCCAAAACAAGTAATCTGTAAGTATGCGTTGCTTAGCATTCGACACTGCCTGTCAATTTGTTACTTTTTTAAAGTGAGCGTTACATTGTAACGCTGGGTTGGTTGTAAAAAATGCACAATTATTTATTGGGCGTGGGTAAGTAAATCAACGCTTTGCTAATCAAGTCCTATAAGAATGGCCTAGTTTTTGTACACTTTGGAAACTTCGAACCTTACAGGTCTGCTCCCAAGCCTTAGCTCGGAGTCCGATGTACCGTAAACCCGGACGTGAAATCCCGTACCTGGGAAATATTAAAACCACAATAAAAACTAGATGTTGAAGATATCTAGGCTGTATAAAGTAGATCTTAGTAAAAAGAGATGTCATATCCTATAATGTGTGGGTGCACTTCGTTGAATCAGTGCGCTTACTTCCCAGTTAGGTCTGACCACCGAAAATATAGGTCCTAATAAGGGTCCTATATGACTCTGACGATCAAATGACGATCGCAAACACAGAAACACGTAATACACACACACAGCGTCTTCGCTGGCGAAGACGAGGTCCCAGATTTCTGACGTCGGTTGGTCGTGGCTTCTTGCCACCCTTCCGTCGTCGTATTGACTAATCAAAGTCATACCATCAGCCCTCCACTACACGTCGCCCTAAGCCGTGGTCCGGCCTCACAGGAGGCACCCTTAGGATTACGTTCCCCGACGCTAGTAGAGCTTCTGCGCATCTACTCTTTGCATTTCGCAATCTCGGCGATGCTTCTGTGCTCGCCCGTCCCGCCCGGTGACGCTGTAAAAGCCGTAAGGGCTAACAGCATACAGTCAATTCGAATAAAAAAATTTAAAAAAGGCCCGCTTACTGCGAGAGATTTTCTAAATCTAATCTATGTCGCTGCAACAGCGACATCTAGTGACCGCTGTTACCAGCGTCATACAAATTGCCGTTACGTTAACGCGATCGAGTAGGTTAAAAAAACTTGCACTGAAGATGGACAGGGTGTGCTGACGGTCTTATGTGCCCGTCCGCTCCTAGGGCTGAGATATTAGGTGCGGGGGCTAGGTAGATCGAAAGCACTGCGCGACTATCCATGTCTCATTCACTGCCGCGCGTATTTTTTTTTATTAGAAACTAGTAATTCACCCGCGTACATACCGATCTTATGGCAGTGGAAAGTCTACCAAGTCGGACTATTGATTTATTTTTGTTAAATATATCATCAATAGTTTCCGCAGTGCATGCGATGACAAATTTTTACTAATTGTTTACACCTTTTTTTTATTACGCATCCCTATTTTTTAATGTAATAGCCAGTTGCTCAGTAAAGATGCAGCTTTCGAATGGTGAAAGAATTTTTGAAATCGGTCCAGTAGTTTTTGTGTGTAAACAGTACAAACATACATACAAATTTTTCCGCTATATGATATAGTATAGACTAGCTGTGCCTGTGCCTTCTATCGCGTGAAAATCGGTGTATTTAACTGAAATTTTGAAAATAAAAGTAGTTATATAGTTGATAGAGACATGCTGTCCCAAACTTTTTGTAGTTTTTGTAGACTTAGAATTCTTTTATCCATTGTTTTAGTGTATCTCTGTTGGTTTAAGTGGCGCACGTGACTAAAATTCCAAGTAGACGTGATTTTTTATAACTGCGCAACCACTTCAACACAATTTAAATAAAACCGTAATATACTATTAACCTAAACCTTCCGAAAGAATTTCAATACATTTTGGTGAAAACCATACAAAAATTCGTTCAGTAGATTTTGAGAAAATACATACAGACAGCTTTTGGAAACATTTTTTATAATAAATATATAGATATAGATAATATTCTTATCGAGAAAAAAAAGTAAGAAATATATATTGGATAAAACAAATTAAATAAGAAATATAAAAAAAAAAAGTCACCGTAAACAAGTTTTATGTTACTTACTGCAACTTAATATACATTACAAATTACCGTATTAAAATATATGTACGTGTAAATGAGATCCTTCAACATTTAGTCATGTATGCCTACCGTTCACATCTTACACCTATTAATTACTTTACCTTTCTCAGACTACAGGCATACAAAATAGGCTCTCCAAATTACAGTTTTAAATGCATACATGTCTTCAATATGTCGATTTTACGACAGATGCTATATTTCGGTTGGCCTCTGGCGACAGCTGCGTTGTTTCTTTACCCACAAAATATACAATCCGACACATTCACGAAGGCATTTTATTACTACGATTCTCGTGGGTGCAATGTCATATTCGGAAATGGAGAAGAGAATATATTTGTTTTAAATCTGTTCATTGACTATTATGTGTTATTTAATATAGAAAACTTGTCTAGATAAATTTATTAATTTATTACGACTGCGTTGTCAATTTAATTGTTAAAACATCATCAATTACTTTTTATTTGCTACTAGCAATCGCCAGCGGTTCCGCCCGCGTGGAAGGGTTAAAACCGTAATATAATATTTTGATAACCATTAAAATGGTTAAAGTGGGTGAACCTTTATATGCTGTCGCGGACTTCTATTTAGAAATTCTAGAGGAGAACATTTTTGTAATACATGATTTTTAAATAACTATTACCGTTTACTCGGCGCACGCAAGAAAAGCTTTAAATTTTGCCGTTCTCGTAATATTTTTATTGCTGCTCTTCTCCATCTTAGCGTGATGTCCATTATATCTAAGGCTTTTTTAAAGTTGTACATTGGGAAAGCTGAGGTACATCTCATTTCACTTATAACAGTGCTTTCTCCACACTAACCAGGTTCACAGAATATCTAAGCTTACATTTTTCATAAAGCGTCCTATCTGACAATCAAATTTCTATATATAGTTATGTATAGTTTTTCCTTCTTTCTTCTTATGTATATTCAACTAACAGATGCATATAACTACATCAGAACTATTTTAATTAAAATCTTAAAAGGGTCACGTTATAAAAACACCTGCAGTCGAGTATACGACAGCCCTCGAATTTATTCAATGTAATTTCTTGGAGCGTAATTGAATCAAATCGTTTTAAATGTAAAAAAAACCATATGTATTTGTATATTATTACTACGTAAGATAGAACTGTTAAATTTTGACATAGAAATATGCTACACCTATTTAACCATAACTTTACAAATAAGATTCCGTCGTTCTTCGTTGACATTTTTATTTATATAATTATTTAGAGTTATTAATGCGTCCAGCTATTTCATCATAATCCTCCTGCCCTTATCCCACTCTAGGTGGGGTCGGCACAACATGTTATAAACATGCTGTCACATGATTTGGCTGCGTTTTACGACCCGCCGCCTGCCTGACGTCAACTTACCTTAGTCGTATTTTACGACACCTCGGTAAGAAAGAGGGTGGTCTATTCTACTAAACCGGATATCACACGGTGAGTCAACTTACCTTAGTCGCCTTTTACGACACCTCGGTAAGAAATGAGGTTGGTCAATTCTACTCAGCCGGATACCATACGGCGAGTTGACTTACCTTAGTCGCCTTTTACTACACCTCTTTAAGAAATGAGCGTGGTACTATTCTATTCAGCCGGATACCACACGGCGTGCGTTCAGATATTTGTTATGTGATTTTTTTATTTTTATTAATACTTGCGACATTTGTATTGCAAAAGTTTTTAAGTAGATATCTAAGTGCATAACTGGATTGTTAACGCAACATTTTCTATAAAAAACTTTGTTAGTTCTTAGAGTCTGCGTGTATATTTGTATATTAGGTACTATGTATTTCCCAATAAAGAACCTTCCAACTTCGCCCAAACATTATCGATTGACAACATTACATTAAAATCAGTTAAACGATCGCAACGCGGGTTTTGTATATTTCATATTCAGTTTATACGGTTTTTGCCAATTAGCACAAACCAATAACAAGGCATTCCAAAAATAACAATAATTACCCTTTGTAAATAATTATTGTCCAATTTAGTATCTGGCAATTAAGTATATTGTATTATTATTTCATTATATCATAGTTTAATATTATAATATTGATTAAAGTTTTGTTTATAATAAGTTAGTGTTTAAGAGCTAAAATGTAAACACGTTCAAGATTTGATCTCTCGATTTAAGTATTTTATGTAAGCGACCATTGTAATGTAAGTAACGTTTTGTGATAAAACCACCGTCCTATTGAAAAACAAATAAACTTAACACAGAAAACTAATAAGCTTGTATATTCATTTCTTCTCCCTTCTTAAGTGATACACTTGTTGCCTTCATATAATACCTTGATTTAGCATAGTATTATTAACAAGAGCAATAATTTTTTGCTACACACTTTCCTGCCCTTATCCCACTCTAAGTGGGAGCGGCACACCATGTTACAAACATGCTGTCACATGATTTGGCTGCGTTTTTACGACCGGCCGCCTGCCTGACTTCAACTTACCTCAGTCGTATTTTACGACACTTCGGTAAGAAAGAGGGTGGTCTATTCTACTAAACCGGATACCACACGGTGGGTCAACTTACCTTAGTCGCCTTTTACGACATCTCGTTAAGAAATGCGGTTGGTCTATTCTACTCAGCCGGATACCACACGGCGGATGGACTTACCTTAGTCGCCTTTTACGACGCCTCGGTAAGAAATGAAGGTGGTACTATTCTATTCAGTCGGAGTTTTCATATACACTAATATATAAAGCTGAAGAGTTCGTTTGTTTGTGTGTTTGTTTGTTTGAACGCGCGACTCTCAGAAACTACTAGACCGATTTGAAACATTCTTTCAATGCAAGATAGTCCTTTTATTGGAAAAGGCTATAACATCACGCTAAGATGAATAAGAGGAGCAGCAATTAAAAATAGTACAAAAACGGCAAAATCTAAAGCTTTCCTTGCATGCGCTGAGTAAACGTTGACAGTTATTCAAAAATCATGTACCTTATACAAAATTGGTCCCTACAAGCTCTAAATAAAAGTCCGCGACAGCATATGTCTTGCTTTGAAGGTTGACCCACTTTAACCATTTTTATAGTTTTCAAAAGACTATATTACGCTTATAATCATTCCACGCGGGCGGAGCCGCTGGCGGTTGCTAGTATCTTATATATGAAGAAATCGTAAAAACGCATGCATTACAAACCTTCACCATTACAATACTCAAGCACTACACAAACTCAACAATAGTTTCGCCCCGCAACCGTAGCATCATAGATAATACACTATAGCGTAGCATCATCAATGGATAGACTCCACGGCAAAATATCATAGCGAATCGCGAAAGCATTCTTTATTGCCAGGTTTTATTGAAATGAATACGAATAGTACCACTACATTTAGCTATATATGTATTTTCTATTTGCTTTATCGCTGATTAATTTTATTATTACTTTTGGATCACCTCGCTGTCCGCCTAATTCTATTAATTACATAGCATTATTAAGTTTTTTGTACATAGTCTCGTTCAAAATAAAAATACGACTCAGAAGTAGTAAATTTAGTTTTTTTTTATAAATAGGTACATGGTACACTTACAAACACGGTCGTCCGTCCCCAAAATAAGTAACTTAATACTTGTGTTATGGGTGACAGACAACTGGTAAATATATACGTACATAATTTTAAATACATATATACATCCAGGCTCGAAGAACCAACATTTTTTCGTTAGTAAATGTTGGTCTTCGGTGGGAATCGAACCCACGACCCGCAGATCTGAAGGCAGGTTCACTATCAACTGCGCCAACGGGCCAGTCAAATGTTTGTTTTCTAACTGCTATGTAGGCATAATTGGATTGAAATCACAGCAATATTAGGTAGATATTATTAAACTGCGGTATTATTATACCCTTAATAATTTTAAATTCCTTAAATTTCGATAAATAAATAGTACTTGCCAAATATTTTTATAACAGTAGCCACATGCAAATAAGTTTTGATAGCTCATAGGTGAGATCATGCGTCTATCCCGTGAGGGTCTCAGTTTCAAACCACTGGCAGGGATCAATGAGTATTTCGGCTGAAACTTGTGTCTCATTGTTAATTGCAGTTTGTAGTACCCTTTTTGGTAAAGGAAAACATCCCGACAACCCTGCAATATCGCTAGAGAATTCGGGGAATATGTGCAACCGACAAATCAATCTAAACGTTAGCAGTGTGATAAGTCTTATTTCCAATCCTTCTCTTCAATGACAGAAGCCTATGCTCAGCACCTAAATAATAAAATTTGTACTGTGAAAAATTTGACATCTGTGATATCATATTGCGTTTTATCACGGTAACGAAATGAAAGTTGAAAGTATTTGAATTACTTGACGCGTGGATATATTTGCATACACCTTGCAGCGACGTCAAAATAAAATGAAAGATTAACAGGTTCCGTGTTAAAAACTAGTTTCAATAGCATAAGATAATTAAATATTAGGTACTGAGAATACAATTCACTGGCTGTACTCTATACTGTTGATATACTAAAAAAAACATAGTTAAGATTTTTATCATAGTTGACTGGCCGATTGGCGCAAGTGGCAGTGACTCTGTCTTTAGCTCTGTGAATAGCAGGTTTGATTTCCGCCGAGGGCTAATATTTTCTAAATACAATTTGTTCAAAGTTGGTTCTACGAATCCTGCATTTATCGGGTATGAAAACGAAAGTAAAGACAGTCCACTCTACATTTAGCATTATATAGATTTTTTATTTACTTTATTGCGGATTATAGCAAATTAATTTTAATTTTTTATTATTACTTTTGGATGATTTTTTGAATTGTGCTGCTTTTGCAGCCCATCAGCAATATACTATTTTAAACGCCCTCGCTGAAACATAAATTATTATTAATGGAACACTGAAAATCATGCAACAAGTATCATTTGATTGTAGTCTCTGAGTTCAGCTTTATACATTTAAATAGGATAGTGACGAGTCATAAGACTTAAATGTTTTATTAACACATGTAGACAATTATATTTCACAGTAATAACAGAAATAGTCAAGAACTATTATTACCTTAGCTTGATACTATAAGTTACGTTTAATATATTAGCCCTTGTCATATTTTACAATAAATAAATAATAAATAAATATATGGAACAATTACACACACCGTCGTCCGTCCCCAAAGTAAGTAACTTAATACTTGTGTTATGGGTGACAGACAACTGGTGAATATATACTTATATATTTTTTAAATACATACTTAAATACAAATATACACCCAGGCTCAAAGACCAACAAATTAATTTATACAAAATGTTGGCCCTCGGCGGAATCGAACCCGCAACCCGCGGAGCTAAGGGTAAGGTCACTACCCACTGCTCCAACGGGCCAGCCACAACATATAAGTATTATTTTATATTGTTCGGTTTAGGTAATTGAATGTTACAAATTGTTTTACACATATACTTGATGGGATTTCATTTTGCCATATGAATGTTAAAAGTATTAAGTTAACAAAGTTTTAAGGGTTTTTATTTCTATATAAAGACAATTGAAGGCTTTTATTTAGATGAAATGATTAAGCGGACAGTCAACATAGTGAAATTAAAATTTTAGGTCAAGAGATATAATTGAATATCGATAGTCGATGTTCGAGGAGTAAGATTATCGATGCAGCAGGTGATGAGTCCGACTGTTCGTTTTTGGCGAATCAGAGGCGGGCAGGTGCGCGCGCAGGTGTCGCCGCGATCTCGGCCGATATCGATATACAGGTTGCTATCGATCGATAAACTGCTCGTTACATGTTGATCTAGAAATCGTAACATTAACATTACATATGATGCCACAGACGTGCCTGATCTTCTCTCATCTAGCCTTGCAAATAGTTGAGTCGGTAATTTTTTTCAAAATAAAAAAACTTAAAAAAATATAAAAAATAATGGGGTAGGTAAGGCTCGATCATAGGTATTTTCATTTCTCGGGACCACCCGTTCCCCGAATAATCTACGCTGACTTGACAGTTAAGGGCAAATATTCAATATAAATTTTAGTATTGTTTAATGTCCCTAGCTAGATCGATTTTTTCCCCTAAATCCCCCTACATGCTGAATTTCAGGACAATCGTTGGAGCCATTTCCGAGATTCCGAATATATATACAACAACACATACAAGATTAACTCATTTAAATTTTAAAGATATGGTACACTTACACACACGGTCATCCGTCACAAAAGTAAGTTACTTAATACTTGTGTCATGGGTAGCAGACAACTGGTGAATATATACTTATATGATTTTTAAATACATACTTAAATACAAATATACACCCAGACTCGAAGACCAACAAATTCATTTATAGAAAATGTTGGCCCTCGGCGGGAATCGAACCCGCGACCCGAGGAGCTGAAGGCAGGATCACTACCCCCTGCGCCAACGAGCCAGTCAAATGACATGATTCCCTTATTTAGATTACCGTTTCTCAGTTATCATACTAGTGTTAGATATAAAAAACAAATCGCGCAGCAATCTTATTTAAATGTTAAATTATACACATATAACGCAACGCTAGAAGTGAGTGACACAATATGCTTCAACAAAGTTTGACCGAGTATTTTTTATAGTTATATTCACGAGTTTTTTTATGATCTAGTGGACGTGTTGTTGTATTCCTAGCAATATAAATAATTCAGCTAGATATTACAAATTTAGATGAGTTCAGAATCTGTATTATACACGAATGAGACCATTCATACATATACATCAATTCACAGAAATATATTAATATGAGGGACAAGAGTTTAAAAAAAAAAAGATTTTTCTTAAAATGAGTAAGTGCTATATGATTTTTGCTATCCCGGATACCCATATTTTACTGGGTTGAAATTTAATGTGTATATTTGAATAATTAAAAACTAGGTGATATATACTAATTATAGCCACATTGATATGTTTAGCACTAATTTAGTTCAGTTTAAACAAATTATCCGAGACAAGCCTAACTAAATTTTCTTTCTTTTTTGTATTTTATAATTATTACATTTATTCTTCTATTTTGAGCATTAAACTTTTTGTGTGTATAGTGTAGTAGTATAGTGTGTGTATATTTTATTTTGAAATTATTATTACTGTTTTATTGTTAGCTTCTATGAATTATTAAATAGTGGAAACTTTATTGGTCAAAGTTCTATACATTTTTACTAGTTATTAAGTTTTACTATGTACTGTTTGTTTCCCTTGAAAATAAATAAATAAATAAATATATATTTCACGTAACTATAGCCAATACATACTATAAGCTATTCTTGGTTATAAGATTCTATAATAAAATTACGTAATCATTTTTAGCTTTGCCGTAAAAGCAGATTAAAAAAAAATTAAAATGAGGTTGATATAGAAACTCTAATATACTGTTAAGAATTATAAAGACGATAAGAATGTGTGGATATACTGTTCGACCCAGTAAAAGACAGTAATTACTAAATGTAACCAGCTATGCGAATTATATTTTGAAAATAGCAACCGCTCAGTTTTACGTTGGTTCTTCTCGGTCATATCCAATTCTGAATTATTTAATTTATAGCAATAACGTGACATATGTTGACAGATAAAAATATGGATTTTATATTTCAAAAATAGCACAATTCGCCTCAATTATTGATGGATCATCTGTAAAAAGATTGTTGTAAATAATGATCATCCTGTTAAGGATAAACATGACGCGTGCGCTACTTTGTAATGTGCACGAGATAGGACAGATGTGGCCGGCAGGCGGCATATGCGCCCGCGCCTCTGGCGGGACCGCGTTGTGTCAAAATCGATTCGAAGAGGCAACACGCGTACAAGAAGCCATTGTGGACTGAAATTGTATATTTTAAGGGGGTCCAGAGTGTATTGTATTTAGAATATTATCATGAACTTAATTGCATCCTTTTCAAAAATAATTCTTGTATTAAATATGTATATTAACACCTAATAGCCGTGTGGTATCCGGCTGAGTAGAATAGATCACACTCATTTCTTACCTAGGTGTCGTAAGAGGCGACTTAGGTAAGTCGATCCGTTGTGTGGTATCCGGCTGAGTAGAATAGACCACCCTCATTTCTTACCGAAGTGTCGTGAAACCGAGGTGTAGACCCACCGTGTGGTATCCGGTGCAGTAGAATAGACCACCCTATTGAGTGTCGTAAAATGCGACTAAGGTAGGTTGACACACCTTGTGTTATCCGGTTAGGTAGAATAGACCACCCTCTTTCTTATCGAGGTGTCGTAAAAGGCGACTAAGGTAAGTTAACGTCAGGCAGGGTGGTCTATTCTACTCGACCGGATACCACACGGTCGGTCAATTTACCTTAAGTCACCTTTTACGTCACCTCGGTAAGGAATGAGGGAGATATTTTTTACTCAGCCACACGGCTAGATGCATATCATACACAAAAAGCTTTATTAATACCTCCGAAAGTATTGCGAGAAAAAATCTATTATTTAAAAAATCTAAACGTAATTCTACTCATCATACGTTCACAGGGGTATAGTTTCGCCGGTATAGTTGTAATCAGTTTAAGTACAGACTCTCCGCCAGATCCAAGTCTGGCGCTATAAAAGAAAATCTATTCTATTTAATAAAACCTACATTTATACTTTAATAGTCGCAACTATGGGGTCTGTGACATTTAACCCCATCCGAAGAATAAAGTTATTTCTGATTTTATTGTCGATTTATATCTGAATGTGTTTAAAAAAGTTAAGCAACAAATTAAGTCTTAATATAAAGTGGAGTAAAAATAAAGAAACAACCTTTAATTCTCCCATTGCTCAATGTAGGAGATTTCCTTGGAGAGAAAATTTATACTTCGAAACACCATGATCCTTTGTTTTATACAGGAAAAATCCCCTTACGGGTACCGCCACCCGACGGGGACAGGCGGCGGTTATGTCGGACTCGAACCGACTAAAACGACCTGTGTTCTCCACCACGTTGCCGATGGCGCGGACAGAGTATCATTGTACACATTGCCCCCATCCCCGCCGACAGCAGCTCTGATCCCAGAGAATACCTCCTCCGGGTATGGACTTCTCAAAAGAGAAGTCCCCCTCCGCTAACCGGTGCATCGGAAGCACCAGATGCACCGACCGCCTTGGAACCTGTAAGCCAGACGTCCGATATAAAAGTTAAAGTGGGTTAACCTTAAAAGCTTAGACATACTAGTATTCTGTCGCGAACTTTTATTTAGAACTTTTAGAGAGGAACAATTTTGTAGTACATGATTTTTGAATATCTATTACCGTTTACTCAGCGCACGCAAAGGAAAGCTTCAAATTTTGCCGTTATTGCTGCTCCTTTCCTAATCATGTCAGCGTGGTGTTATATAGCCTATAGCCATTCTCAATAAATGGACTATTTTACACTGAAAGAATTATTCAAATCGGTCCAGTTGTTGTTCAGCTTTATAATACATTAGTATAGGTTTTCTATTGTACATTCAAGGGCATAGTGAATTATTACTATAATTTAGGCAAAGACAAACATACACACTTTCGCATTTCTACAAAATTAATATGGGTATGGATAAAATTATATTAATATTAGATAAACAATCTTTGATAGATATAATTAATTTTAAAATGTAAGATAGTGTTAAAATTACGTTTACCTTTAAAATTATTTATTCAAGCCTCAACGCACTTCGTATAGATTGACATCTTTGAACGACCGCGCCCCAAGGAAACCAAAAAACTATACCTCAGGTAGAAGCATTTGTGCTCATTTTTTAATAGGAACGTGTCTTGCAGCTGCCCCTAATAACAATGTGTTTCGGCCCAAATGTATTAAAGCACGCGGCACGCACTAATCTTAGAACTTTAGAATTCACAGACAGCTGTCTCACTACTATCAATATTCGAAAAATTATCTTTAAGTGTATGACGCCACGTGGTAAAAACAGGTCACTAAGTAATTTATAGAATTAGGCGTTACTTTGCGGAGATCCATAACACAAAAGTAATTATAAAATGATTTTGCTATAGTCCGCGATGAAGTAAATAAGAAAATATATATAATGCTAAATGTAGAGTGGACAATCCGTTTTCAAACCTGATACATGCATGATTCGTAAATACACATGCACAAACCTCCACCACCACTACATACCTTCACTATCACAATCTCAACAATCGTTACCACACGGTAATTCAACTTACCTTAGTCGCCTTTTACGACACCTCGGTAAGAAATGCGGTTGGTTTAATCTATTCAGCCGGATAGGACACAACGGGTCGTCTAACCTTAGTCGCCTTTTACGACACCTCAGTGTAAATGAGGGTGGTCTATTCTATATAGCTGAATACCACACGGCTAGACTGTACCTATCTGTTTCCTCTTTTAAATGTGATTAGACACAAATTAGTATACGAGATTCATTTTATTCACATTATTTAGTGACATTCACAATTATAGACATAGCTATGGCTAGTCTACACTAAATTAATAACACTGACTGCGGCCGACTAACTGACATAACGAAGTTAAAGTTAAGTGACGAGTAGCGGATTCTAAGTGAAGCTTTCGCCATATAATTGTATATATCAGACTTTTTTATTTGTTTCGTAAGTGAAATCTCTTTTTATAGCTTTTGAATTCCGCTATAGTTTGCGTATAAATCCAATGTATTTTTAACCAATAATTACTATGTACATCATCTTCCTGCCCTTAACCCACTCTAAGTGGGGTCGGCACAACATGTTATAAACATGCTGTCACATGATTTGGCTACGTATTTGACGACCGGCCGCCTGCCTGACGTCAACTTATCTTAGTCGTTTTTTATGACATCTCGATGAGTAAGAGGGTGGTCTATTCTACTTAACCCGATACCACACGGCGTACCAATAATTACTATGTACATTATTATAAAATCGCTCCATATTCGTAGGTAATTTAAAAAACAGCAATTACAGATAGTTAACGATCTGATATACAACCGGATTCACCTGGCGCCCGACCATCTGCTGCCTGCATGGATTTGTGGTGATCTTATAAAGACAAGTCTACACGGGGTATCTTTAATATTTAATTGAGTTAATCTTGTATATATATATATATTATTATTATATATGTATATATATTCGGAATCTCGGAAACGTCTCCAACGATTTTCCTGAAATTCAGCATGTAGAGACATTTTTGGTGGAGAAAAATCGATCTACATAAGTTTTATTTTAAAAAATCTCGTTTTATCCCTGTTTTCGGCCTCTAAAATTATTTGAAATTTACGTTGAATACAATCACAATTTTTCGCTGTCGAACCTCAAGTCATGGTAACTGATTTGGGGAACGGGCGGTCTAGAGAGGTGAAAATACCTAGGATCGAGCCCCACCTGCCCTATTATATTTTAATTTCTCTTTTCATTTTTTTAATTCTTTTTTACCATCATTTTAAAAATTACCGAGCAAGGCTTGGTTACCCAGGTACTAATTTTTTAAAGTTCAAATTAAATACTGTATTGTCTGCATCTGCAGAATCTCGCGAACGCTTAGGTAATGATAAATATTAAGAAGAGGAAGTAGATCCTTAACATATAAGCTAACTTAGCTTTATTTAGATTAACTAAGATACTTAATCTTTTAAAATATAATATAATTTTTGCAATATACTTTAAATACTTTGTGTTAGTTGCTAGTTTTTTTTTTTGATACAGAGTCCATGTACTGTTAGTATGTCTCCTATAAGCAATTTGTTTAATGTATTGTAATTTGTTATGCATTTATAAAAAGTTTATCATAAAAGTTGCCATTAAAAAGCAATATGACATCATCGGCAGATGCGATTAATCACTACCTTCATCGTTTTTCTACTTAACTTAAAAACAGTATGCACAAAAATGACATGTAATACATAATTATACTAATACGCCACTAATTTATACAGTATGTGTATAAAATGGTATATGTAAATACGCTTGCAGTTTCAAGGTACCTACCAAATATAGTCTTTAATTTAGCTGTAACTCAAATAGAGCGAAGCGAAGTTGAAATAGGGTAACTTTTAAACGGTTTTCTGTACAATATGTAGAATGTATCTCATTCTACAATGTGTTTGTAATTAATTAGAGTGCTAAATGTTGTCTGCAATGATTGTTATACTATTAAAATGTCGAAATAACACATAAGCAAATGGTAAAGACTCTTTCCTCGTAGAAAGGGATTTAAATTAGTATTCACCACGCTAGAATACAGATTGGCAGGTAACACTTATCTAGGTATATAGGTATACGCGGGCCGCTATGTTTTTCTAAACTGTACACTGTATGATTAACTGTGAGAACTCATTACCATAGTTATACTTATCAATATTAAATAAGTCACACTAAAGTAAATTCTATATATGTCTGATAATACTGTGTATGACTTGAGAGTTTAATAAATTGTTCTTTCACATTAAAAAAACGATGACCTTCTTTTTAGAAACATATTTCACATTATATGCATGTATAAAATCTATGGTATTTGTGAAAAACCGCTTTTCTTCTGCGGGGAGGAAAAATCCCTAACGGACGCTTACCAGCCCGTACTGGTAAGGAGTGTCCGATTTGTACGGTCTAAACGACCTCCCCCTGCTCGCCTAGGCCAACATGGAACCTCTTAGCATTACTTCATGCGGGCCCTTTTTTTTCTAGTTCTTCCCTCTCCTCTCTTTTTAACATTATGTGTTTTTTACATATTTCCACACTTTTGCCACTCCAACTCGCTCGATAACATGCGCCTTACCATGTTGTCTGGGTTTAAGCCCATGGGTTCCTTGTACAGCATTCCTATCGTGTGTGAATTCGCTGCACTCGAAAATGGCGTGTCTAGGGGTATCTTTCTCTCCACAGAAGTAACATTTTTCAGTTCTCGCTTTTCCAATCGCAAAGAGGTAAGTATTAAATACCCCATGCCCAGACAACGCCTGTGTGGTCCAGCGGTCAAATTCTCCATGCTTTCTCGTATGCCATTCCATTAAGTTTTTGATTAATTCCCTAGTCCAGGCTCCTTTACCACTTTCTGATACATTCTTTGGCCCATTCCGTCAAGGTGTTTTCCCGCTCTTCTAGCAATGTCCGTTCTTTGTTTGCAAACATTCGAGCGCGTTCTGTGACAAGTTTCGTTATCGGAATAAGTCCAGAAATAACAAAAATCGCCTCCGTAGAGACTGTTCTGTAAGCTCCACAGATACCAATTGCTAGTCTCCTTTGAACACCTTGAAGCTTCTTACGATAGAGCTCCACTTTCGTTGCCCCTTCAAAAATAGGAGCTCCTGTGAAAAACCGCTATCGGTGAATAATAGAAGTGTTACCGTCTATATTGATTTCTTGCTGTAGGCCATTTTACTAACAGCCAATTGTGTTCTGGTATTATTTAACCTTAACATAAAACGTTATTTGACAAATGTATGGCTTTTTTGTATTTACTTTTCTTATCTTAAGAAATAAAATTGTTCCATATAAGCCGTTTATTCTTCGGATGTAGTATATATCTTTGTTTGATTATGTATATTTTTTGATTCGTCTTATAGTAGGTATTTATTTTTCTGTCGGTTCGATCTATAGCAATTACGAACAACAAAGAAATTTAATCTCAATTACCATTGGTAGCGTTAGTAGTAGCTTCATTAAATCTAATTGATCCTTGCTGATTTAAAATTGCTTACAAAGGTTAAATTTAAGTTGGTTAAATTTAAGTTGGTTTGTCAAGTGGGCTTACTCTCTAATCTCATCTCACCAATTTAAACGATCTTACAGAAATGACATCCTTGTATTTTCCCTTGGACGAGAGAGAAACCAATCTAGAGGTTCCCTCGACATGGACTGAATAGAATAAAAAATCTATGACCATTAGGAAAAAATCCGAATGGTTTATGTCAAAGCTTAAAAATAAGCGACTTCAGTAAAATTCTTTTACAATTTAATTTTTAAATAAATTCATAGCGAAAATTATATAATTAGTGAAATATAATTTTGTTTATTACATTGAGTACTACTTACTGCAAAATGTTTCTCTTTAGCCTCTAAGTATTTGCTAGTGTATTTAAATACATACATTTAATTTATTATCATCATCCTCCTGCCCTTATCAAACTCTAAGTGGGGTAGGCGCAACATGTTATAACCATGCTGTCATATGATTTGGCAGCGTTATCACCGGCCGCATACCTGACGTCAACTTACTTTAGTCGTTTTTTACGACACCTTGGTAAGAAAGAGGGTGGTCTTTTCTGCTTAACTGGATACCACACGGTGGGTCAACTTACCTTAAGTAGTCGTCTTTTACGACTCCTCAGTAAGAAATGAGGTTGGATTATTCTACTCAGCCAGATACCACACGGGGGGTCGACTTAGTTGCCTTAGTTGCCTTTTACGACACCTCGGTAAGAAATGAGGGTGGTCTATTCTACTCAGCCGGATACCACACGGCAATCATTTATATATATTTCAATACATTAAATAATACAAAACAGAAAATAGAATAGACTTTATCACAGAATTAAAGCATTTAAGAAGTGTCCTGTAAACTTTCCGAAATGAGCATATAAGATTTTCCAGTAAAGCATGTATTGATCTATCTACGCTGAGTATCGTATTTACAAATTAAAATACGTAGAAAACCTTACCGGTAATACAAAAGGTAAGAAATAAAGTCATTTCCTTGAATGTAATACAGCCAGCTAAATGCAATTAAAGGAATAGCGAATGCTAAAAGCAGCATTGCTCTCTCCTTTGTCCTGAATATCTTGAATGCTACGGAATAAGTACTTTAACTCTAAGAAATTACGTCACATTATTGAAGCTAAACCCTTTTAATGCTAGGAATGAAAAGGAGCTGAGATTCGTATTTCAAAAAATTCGTTTTTCTTCTCTTCAGCAACGTATTTTGATTCTTACAAGAAGGTAAAATAAACTTTGTTTATTCATATCTATTTTATGCTTTTTGACCACCCGATTGTATTGCAATCCGTTTAATAGATTTTGAGAAAATCGATCACATATAGACAGACAGCTTTTGAGTACTTTGTTTTATAATATGTATATAGTATATGCGTCATCGTTGATAAGTGATTATTTTAATCTATATATGTATGGCTAAATACAGGTTATATACTCGATATAAGGAGTAGGCATAACACATCAGCGAATTAAAGGTAAAATAGTAGAATTTAGATATACCCGAACAGACAGATAGAAAAATTTTGGCCTTTGTAATATTAAGA
Organism: Morpho helenor; assembly: GCA_029227775.1. Classification (NCBI taxonomy): domain Eukaryota; kingdom Metazoa; phylum Arthropoda; class Insecta; order Lepidoptera; family Nymphalidae; genus Morpho; species Morpho helenor. The sequence continues at coordinate 13,701,037 of JARGCU010000030.1, forward strand.
AGGATGTACCTACAATCCAAAAGTCTAGGTGATCTATAATCCATGATAAAGCAAGTATAAAATAAGTATATGTAATGCTATCCGTTCACATTCTGGATACATGCTAGATTCGTAAAAATGCATACACTAAAAGCCTCCACCACCGCCATTACAATACACTACAAACATTCACTATCACAAACTTAACAAACGTTTCGTCCCACAACCAAGAAGCATCATCACGATAAAATAGCAAATCCAATCTGTTGAAGAATCCGCCGTTTGCCGGATTCGGCAATTTCCGTCGCAGCTCCAGGTCTTGACGCTGTTTCCCTGATATGTGACGAGGCTAACGTATCAACGCATGTTGCGTCCCACATTAGGGCCCGTTCCCGTTCCCGTCTGGTCTCTTGCCATCATCCCGACATATCCCGGAAGGCTCGAGAAGAGCAAGAATGTCGATGGTGAAAAAAAAAAAAAAATATGTATATTTTTTCTTCGTATTCCCAAGTGTTTTAGTAAATACAGGTAAATTTACTTAAACTATAATTTAGAAGTATATATCAACGATGCCTCATCAATATGTTATTAATGAAAATGATAGCTTGTCCATCATATATGCAAGTGGAAAATATCAGCGTCGATTAATAGGTTCAATATATCCTTGGACTATGATCTATTATGACAAGGGTAAAGTGATTATCCATTTATTATTAATAAAGGACAGTTCTATTGATTTCCCGGAGTGTTAAAATTATGAAGGTCAATATGAATTTTGCACTCTATTTTACTTATGACGCAGTTGTTTGTGCCACAGCATATCGATTCTATGCATTTTGCAATGGAGATACTTTTATAGTAGATATTTTTATTTTGACGTCAGTAGTGTATATTTAAATTTAAGTTGCACTCTGCTTCTGTAACGGTATCGAAAAATAGACAAGATAAACTCCGATATAAACGTAGCAAGCGATAATTAAGTATTATTTAATATTTAAATAAGTTAATCTTGTATGTATATACATATATATAAATATTTTCTGAATCTCGGAAACGGTTTCAACGATTTTCCTTAAATTCAGGATGTAGGGGGTTACGGGGAAGAAAATCGATTCGTTTATAAAATTTCGTTTCGTTTTTGGGCATTAAAAGTAGTATTGAAAGCAAAGGATTTTTTTAGCAGTCAAAAGTAATTTTGCGACAGCCGATGGGTATCGCGCGGACCGAAAATGTACACAACCCGGTTCACAATGTTCGAATCCCAAATATCATCGGCGCCTTTGTTCTTTTTTTAATTAATTTTTTGTATATCTTTTAAAAAATTACCGATACAAGGCTCGGTCACCCTTAACATTAAATGCTCTTTATTGGGGTCGTAAGGGGAGGCTTGTCCCATTCGGTCTCGTCAATTGCCAACCTCGCCTGTTTAAGGTGCACCCTGCCATAAGTCGCCAAAGCCTCGTTGGTTTAAAACCAACGAGGCTCTGGCGACCGATTTGTGGAGGTATAACCATTCTGTAGCTGACACAGTTTTTACTGACCGACAGTGGGCAGCAGCGCTATTAGAGTAATTTAGTCAGCATTGTTATCACCAACTGGCATGCTTATCCTACTGTAAAAATCTTCATGTTGTTTCCTGTGACCAAAGTCCAATAGTGGACGTCTATTGGTTAAAGAAGAAGTTCTTTAGTGTGAATTGAGCTTTTTGACACATTGGTGCAACTATTTATTTTACAAATGAGACCTCGAATTCAGGTCCTGTTAACTTACATGATTTTGAATGTATAATTGACGAAATCATTGCTTGCCGGTCGCCATTGGCCGGTAGTTTTTTACTATTTTCGTAACTACGACTCAAGTAGTAGCACTCTAGTAGTAAACTCATCAACAAAAAACTCCTAATTTAGTATTTTTTTCGACGCATTTTAGATAATTTCCAACCCTTCTGTACTGAATAGTATTGAATTAAATTAAATTATGATTTAAAAAAGCAATAACTTAATTAATATTACTGAATAAAATCTACACGAAAAATGGTCAAAGAAGTATTAAATCAAATTAATCGCAAATGTTAATCGTTCACTGCATCCAGTTAACACCGAAAATGTAATCTATTTTAGCAGTAGACGAAAGGCTGACTTCTTTACACACCCTCACACACTCACACCCCACAAGCTGAGTTCGGCGGCAGAATTCTACATTTAATATATTCTACTCGTACTGACCACTTTAAACTCATTTAAATATTACGTCACTCTTATTTTTGTAGTATTTATTTCCTTTTCCAAAAAACTGCGCGTTCACGTAATCGATGAAAGTGATGCAGAAAACTGAGGAGTGTAATCGGATATTTCATTTGGTGTTTGTATTATCTGTACTAATATATAAAGCTGAAGAGTTTGTTTGTTTGAACTTGCTAATCTCAGAAACTACTGGACCAATTTGAACATTTCTTTGAGTGTAATATAGTCCATTCATCGAAGAAGGATATAAATAACATCACGATAAGATGAAAAGGAGAAGAGCAGCAATAAAAAATGTTACGATAACGACAAAATTGTCCTTAATTAAAAGCTTTCCTTGCGTGCGCTAAGTAAACGGTGAAAGTTATTCAAAAATCATGTACTACAAAATTGTTCCCCTCTAAAAGTTCTAAATAAAAGTCCGCGACAGTATATGTCTAGACTTTAAGGTTAACCCACTTTACCCATTTATTATGGTTATCAAAAGACTATATTACGGTTTTAATCATTCCACGCAGGTGGAGCTGCTGGCGATTGCTAGTTTATAATAAAGTCATACTCAGATATTTAATATGTTTTATAATACCTATCTAAAAATTCATTTATGTGACCGTATGTTACTTGTTTTTGCGAACTATATGAAATTCGAATCATAACTTGTGTTAACATGCTTCAAAGGCTTCCGCCGAAGGCCATATCATATTGCTTCTTTCGTAATTCAAGCAGAAAATTATTATTACAGTTTTGCATATGCCTCAAGGAATTTTTTTTTCAAGGAAGAACGTTTTATATGAATTTATATCATAACTTAACAGATGTCCATGTTTAATTTTCAGATTTAGGCATATTGTGATTGTATATTGACGTTTTGCGTGAATTTCATCCGTGTGAAATAAATTATAACTGAACGTAGCCAGCTTTCTTGGGACCATATGTTTTTGAAATAGTGGTTAGAGATCGGTAACATTCAAGAAGTTAAGCCAGAGAGATATTTTGTATAAAACCTGTGATTATTGCGAAAGAAATCTGCAAACATTGATGCATTATTAAAATTTTATATAAATTTACGTAGGAAAAACAATTAAGAGTTCAATCCTCCTGCCCATATTTTACTGTAAGTGGGGTCGGCACAACTTGTTACAAACATGTTGTCACATTTGACTACGTATTTAAAGAACCGACCGCCTGCCTGACGTTAACTTAACTTAGTCGTATATTACAACACCTCGGTAAGAAAGAGGGTGATCTTTTTTACGTAACTGTATACCACACGGTGGGTCAATTTATTTAGTCGCCTTTTACGACACCTCGGTAAGAAATGAGAGTGATCTATTCTACTCAGCCAGATACCACACGGCGGGTCGACTTACCTTAGTCGCCTTTTACGACACTTCGGTAAGGAATGAGGGTGGTCTATTGTACTCAGCAGAATACCACACGGAGGGTCGACTTACCTTAGTCGCCTTTAACGACACCTCGGTAAGATATGAAGGAAGTACTATTCAATTCAGCTGGATACCACAGAGTTAACCCTCGCAAATATTACTCATGAAGATGTACGTATACTGATATAGTTTATAGGACAAGCGATAATAAAATACAAGGACGAGGTGATAATATATTCACTTTTGTCTTTCTACTTCGTTACTTTAAAATTGGATTTCCTGTATTCGCTTTGATCAATAATTGATTCTAACATGTTCAATACTGAAAGTAGTATTTACATAAATCAGTTAAAGTTTTGTAGAGGGAAATATTTAATTTCTATTTTGTTTGTTTAATTTTATTAGAAATACTTAAGGATTAAGTAAAATTATAATTTTTAAATACTTACTTAAATACAAATATATACTCAGGCTCGAAGAACCAACAAATTGTTTAAAGAAAGTGGTAGCCCTCGATGTGAATAGAACCCGCGACCCGCGGAGCTGAAGGCAGAATCACTACCCACTGCGCCAACGGGCCAGCCAGTGATTCTTAAGTGTTTAATACTAATACTATTATTGCTTGCCCGTGTGGTATCCGGCTAAGAAGAATAGTACCACCCTCATTTCTTACCGAGATGTCGTGAAAGGCGACTAAGGTAAGTTGACCCACCGTGTGGTATCTGGTTTAGTAGAATAGACCACCCTCATTTCTTACCGAGGTGTCGTAAAAGACAACTAAGATAAGTCGACCCGCCGTGTGGTATCCGGCTGAGTAGAATAGACCACCCTCACTTCTTACCGAGGTGTCGTAAAAGGCGACTAAGGTAAGTTGACTCACCGTGTAGTATCCGGTTTAGTAGAATAGACCACCCTCCTTCTTACCGAGGTGTCGTAAAATACGACTAAGGTAAGTTGACGTCAGGGAGGCGGCCGGTCGTAAAAACGCACATCATGTTACAGTATTTTTATAACATGTTGTGGCGACCCCACTTAGAGTGGGATAAGGGCAGGAGGACTTTACTAATACTATTATTGCTATTTCAACCAAAGATGCAAATTGAATTAAAATTATTTATCAATTGATTTAAATTTTCATCGCTTGTTCACATATTTAAAGGATTAATAAAGTTCCACATCCAGACTCTGAATAGTCAAATAATTGTCGGAATAAATTTAGTTAACTTGCAGCTTCGGTAGAAACCCCGTAAGCTCTAACATAACTCTTTGTGTGTTGGGTGAACTAATAAAATTATGTTATAGGTATGGACTAGTATAATGCAAGGATTTAATAAATCTCATGTACGGTGAAGTGGAAGAGTAACTAGTTAAGCACAAAGTTAAGTTAAAAGATAAATTATAAGTGTAATATCGTGTACTTTTAACTTAAGACCTAAATTTTTTTAAAACATCTATTTTTGATAGATGGAATTTCTGGATCGATGCAACACTGTTCTTATATTTATTAGATTAGTTATGCGGCCACGAGTTGCTGTAATTCAGTCTGATTTCGAACTCCTCTCTAAACAGAATTTAACAATTAAAATAAAGCTCCGATCGCCACCAAACTTTCATGATCATCCGCTAAAGATTGTCTGAAAATTTCAATAAAATCGATACAGCTGAGTGTATAAAGGGCAAACTGTCTGTTTATCCTTTTTCGCTCGACATTCATTTTTATATATTAGAAAAAACATTTATATTTTATGATTTAGAATAATTATTATAAGATTAACATTTGTAACTAATGTAAATAATAGGCTGTTTAGCCTTGTACATGTTTATGTACAAGTAATGTTATATTAAGCTACGGAACCACCCTCCTCAATTATTCAGCTAGAGCTAACTAAGGCAGTTCGATTAACCGCACCAAATGCCATTTAAATAATTTAAAAAAAATTGTAGGCTCTTGATTTAGAAAAATTTTCATTGTGTTTTAATTTTCTTCCGCCGTGTGGTATCCGACTAAACGGTAAACGGCTTCAACGATTTTCCTCAATTTAGCATGTAGAGGGTTTTGGGGGAGAATAATCGATCTAGCTAGGTTTTATGAAAAAAAAATAGGTTTCATCCCTGTTTTTATGAATTAAAAAAGACTACACACTATTTTTGCCTTCACTGTCAAGTCAGCGTAGCTTACTCGGGGAATGGATAGTCTCGAGTAATGTAAATACCTAGGATCGATCCCCAACTACCTAATTTATTTTTTAAAGTTTCTTTTTTATTTTGTAAAAAATTACCGGTCAACCTGGTACTAAAGATAAAACGCCAAATAACGTTTTTCGAATAAGTTTATGTAATACTAAATGTTATAAAAAGCTTCATAATTCGAGATTACGAGTAACACTTTTTTATTATATAAATATTTTTGAGTTTCAAAATACTAATTGGGTTTAGTACCTTACTCTAATAGGGACTGCTTGCATAAAGAGGAAGATTTGAAAAATGTGAGATATGATAAAATAATATTTAATTATTATCAGCGATATAATTATATAGTACCAATATTCAATTTTATCTTTGCCATTACATCAGTTTAAAAAACTGTTAAAGGGAGGCTGATACAGAAAGTCTACTGTACTGTTAAGGATTATATAGAATGCGTGGATATAGCTACTCTACGACCCTGTGCAAAATAGTAGTGACTAAATGTACTAGTAACTAGTTCTAGGAATTATTTTATACGACCAACCGCCAAGTTTCTTGCTGTCTCTTCTTGGTAGGAACAGCTTTCCGAACCATCAGTAGAATTGACGATTCAAAAGCACTTGTTTTAAAGTTTGAGTTGAGTTGGCCACCACGATACAGTTGTTCCTAGTGTGGTGGCCGCCAGAGACATCGAATAAGTAAATAATGTAATATTAATAATAATTTACAAAAAAATGTATTATTTAAATTAGTTAATGTACTGTATTTTCTTATATATAATTTTTTTGTTTAGACTTTTACTTATTGTATGGTAAGGTTATGGTGAGGAAAATAAAGAATTATTATTATTATTCTCATTTTTTTAAAGCCTAATCCCTTACCTTTTTTAATATTTCTAATTATAAAAAACAAAATAATTAAAAAAACATTTACAATATAAAAAATTGTTGTCCGCCGGGAGCGGGGCAATATCCCGAGCTGCTGGTGGTTAGGGACTCAGGGTGAGGAATAATAATAAGCAATTATTATTAATATTAATAAGGTCGAAAATTGTTGTTTTTGATTTAGTTCATTTCGATTATTATGCAGACCGCTGGCTTACAGCGTACTTCGGACTTCTGAGCAACTGTTGGCCGCATCTGCGCTTACTTAACGCATCCTGCATTCTGTATAATAAGCGTGTGGCTGGTCCGCGGCTCATTCCTGTCGGGACCGCCGAGCGACTCTGACGCTCCTCACTCGCGAACCACTCGTGTTACCTCAAAGTTCGTAGCTTACTCGCCGCGAAAATGAAGTGCATGAACATTTGTGTATTACTTTTTTGTTTATGGACTGCAAATGCGCGCGAAATCGACTACAAGCAAGAGCTGATAGAATTAACGGCAAAAATTGAAACCCTCAGAAATTTACATCTGGCCGAAACTTCGCGATTATCGAAAGAAATTGATGAACTCAAGTAAGTAATATTAAATTAAATAATATATAAAAAAATAAATCATTTTATAAAATGCTACGCATATTTAAGAGTATATAAAAATAATTGCGAATGTCCGTTTCAGTGTCCATTACAGCGAATTTAATTATGGCTTTATATTTTTTAGTTTATAGTTACTGAATAGAAACTCATATTTGCGCGATAAATTATTAGAATCATTATACTCTTTATAATTAATAATACTGGTGCTTATTTTATAAATTATTTTTTCCGACGGTAGTTTTTAAAACACAACGAGAAGAAGATTCTGAGAAGGGCATGTCGCAAAAATAATGAGTTTGCATTGCGATGTTTAACTTCGTGTTTAATATAAGTAAATTTACTGCAATTATGATATAGAAATAAAATCTTAGTTGCAAAAGGCATATAAAAGTTTTTAGTGTCTACAGACATTAAAAGCTAAACTAATTCAGGTTTATAAGTTTTCCTAAAACATTTTGCACATGGTCCATGCCCTTTTTCGTCATAATTTCATATTTTTAATAAAGGTATTAATAAAAAATGCCATACCCAAGCATTCTACTATCGCAACTCGACATATCAATTAATAATCGGTCGCAGCATCAATTACGCAGGTGCATTTTTATCTTATAGTACTTTAATAGACACAACGTAAACTTCCATCCATGTTGATCTTATAGCATATAACTCAAACTGAGCCATAATTAGGAATCAAATTAATACTTCAAAACGTTGTGTTATATCGTTTTTTCCTCGCTTAAAGTACCCTCGCGGCTTTCAATAATAATATTAGTTTTTTATCTTTGATTTGTATGATCATTTTTTATATAATTATAAATCTCTCACACCTCATAATTGCATCATTAGATATCTTTCAAATTGCTGAATAAAAGGAGACAAAGGCTTTCTTAAACCCTGAAAACGTGACATAATGTACAAGTTGTCAGATAAGTGGTCTTTTAAGATGAAAATGAGAGTCTCTTATAGCGAATCAGGTCAACTGATCGACTTCGATCGATTTTAAAATAATTTTTATATCGAAAAATTGTTAAATTAGACTATATAATAGTAAATATACTTATAAACTATGTTATATATAACAATCGTTTTTGTAACATTTGACTGGCCCGTCGGCGCAGTAGGTAGTGACCCTGCCTAAGGCTCCGCGGGTCGCGGGTTCGATTCCCACCGAGGGCCAACATTTACTATAAATAAATTTGTTGGTCTTTGTGCCTGGGTGTATATTTGTATTTAAGTATGTATTTCAAAATATATAAATATATATTCACCAGTTGTCTGTCACCCATAACACAAGTATTAGGTTACTTACTTTGGGGACGGACGACCGTATTGCATATTACTATTATATGAAAATGTATGGAAAGTAAGATGTTGCTTTTTTATACTGCATATTGACATTTTTTCTGTGTCTACAAACGATGAACATCGACCGCTGGAGAAATATATCTGTAAGAGATCTCCACACCACACTATCTTGTGCCGCTTGGATTAAGCTACTCTCTGTAGGGGGTCGACCAACCCCATAAGATGCATTCCGGCGCTGGGTGGCCATTCGAGCACCTTAAGATCGTAACGTACATCTATTCTACGTACTACATGCTAATAGCTGATTTAATACTTTTATTTAGATTGAATATACGATTATACGCCGTGTGGTATCCGGTGAAATAGAATAGTACCATCCTCATTTCTTACCGAGGTGTCGTAAAAGGCGACTAAGGGTAAATTGACCCAGTATGTGGTATCCGGTTTAGTAGAATAGACCACCCTCATGTCTTACCGAGGCGTCGTAAATGGCGACTAAGTTAAGTTGACCCACCGTGTGGTATCCGGTCTAGTAGAATAGACCACCCTCTTTCTTATCGAGGTGACGTAAAATACGACAAAGGTAAGTTGATGTCAGGCAGGCGGCCGGTCGTAAAATACGTAGCCAAATCATGTGACATGTTTATGTCATGTTGTGTCAACCCCACTTAAAGTGGGATAAGGGCAGGAAGATGATGATTGAATATACGATGATAAACTATCATAAATATGGTCATACTACCAGCGAAACTTTTGTTTTATCAAAGTATTTAATAAAATAATTTGTTCCTTATAAAATTCAATTTTCTTTATAACATAACAATAGAAAAATGGTTAAATTTGATTTTAGAACCCTAAAAATGCTTATTGTTTTTACTTTTTTTTGTAACTAGAGGTTATCTTCAGCAACTTTAGACATCGGTTTAAGGTTTAAATGTTCTGTCCAAAAGAGGAGGCCCAATTGGGTAATTACCAGGTTGCTACGATAGATTATACTTAAAATATTAAGTATAATTTAATATATTAAAGTTTGTAGTTATTCTACATATATTTGGGTAGGAATTTATCCTGGTTTTCTTGGTGTTTTACTTTTAGCTTAATTTTAACTTTGTATACATAATAGATATATGTATTAAGTTAAGTATAAAGTGGGTTAATTTAAAAAAACATCTAACTAATATACATTAACTATATTCTTGTATTTTTGTTTTTAATATCATTTACTATCATACGTTTATATCTTTATATACCGGAATAAGCCCGCCATTGCAAATTAGATTGTTGTTTTATAATTATTTTTATTTAAATTAATGCAATAAACAGATTACAAACAAACTATCATACATCTGTATAAAAAAATTGTTTTATACAGATGGCGGCTAAATATTTAAAATTAATTTAGGCACTATAATATGGTATATAAAACAAATTGTTATTTTGCAAGACTACCATGTACCATAAACCTTCACAAAGACATCGCGGTTAATGTAAAATTCACAACCTTTCATTTCGTAGAGATGATAATATACAATAATACAATATAAAAGATGTTTCCATTGTGCCGCGTTCTGCATTATTTGTTTCCAAACAAATTCTAGGTTCTACAATATCATTGTTCAATAAACTCTGCGGCAATTTCCACCTCAGCGCTTCCGTTTTTAAATGTGAAACTAAATGATTTTCTTTTGTCGGTAACGTTGTAGTGGAATCGTTATTACGAAAACAATACTAAAAGCTTTTCAAATTAAGATGAATGTTCACCCGCTTTCATAAATTATTATTAATTGGCGCACTTACAAAAGTATATAAAATGTATATGAATTCATATACATGCAATATAATACAAAACGACAAAATATACAATCAAGGCAAGAACATAGATAGATACGTATCAAAATATTAAAATTCACGCTACAAAATCATATCTATACTAATATATAAAGCTGAAGAGTTTGAGTGAACAGCAATAAAAAATGGTACGAAAACTGCATAAATTAAAGCTTTCCTTGCGTGCGCTGAGTAAACGGTAATAGTTATTCAAAAATCTATTACAAAATTGTTCCCCTCCAAAAGTTCTAAATAAAAGTCCGCGACAGCATATGTCTAGCTTTTAACCACTGTAACCATTTTTTGATTACCCTATATTACGGTTTTAATCTTTCCACGCGGGCGGAGCCGCTGGCGGTTGCTAGTCTTCTAAATTATATTAATTGAATTATTATATGCGTATCCATCAATGTATTTGAAACCCGGGCATTCATTAAAATTATTATACGTACATATTCTCAACTTCATATAACTTTTATTGTAATAAAACGTATTGCAGGAAAGGTTTTGTTTTCTAAATTCAAAATTTTTGGTTTCCGTTCAAATTTGGATGCGCTATTTCCGTTTCGATATCCACAAATTACTGTAGACTGGCTGATACGTAAGGATATATCTCAAACAGAAACGAATGACGGATTATAGAGGATTAATTATGCAATCTGTATACTATTCAACTTTGATAGATGTGGAATATATCAGTTGAGCGCATAAATGCATCTGATCTTCGTTAATTGCTGGCAACCTATGTAAAGCAGTGCCGTGATTAATCGTTTTACAAACGGAAGTATTTAGCTGCGATTCACAGCTAGATTAACGAAAACAGCATCACCGTAAAAATGTCACCCGACGGTCGATAGACTGGAAGTCATTGCTGTATACAGTAAAGTTCACGGCGTATAATGTGACATAAACAAGTAGAATATATAATTATACATACTTCTGGATGACTAATGAAATATGTAATAGATCAAGAAAAGTAAATTTTTCTCAAAAAATCCCTAATTTTTTTTATATTTTAACATTACGTTAAACATCTTACTTTACAGCTTTGGATTTTAGAACAGCGTTTTCTTTTAATTATATTAATAACTTATAAGACTGTTGTCGATATCTATTTCTATAACGAATATATAATTCCGTCGGACGAAGAAACTAGAAGTGCAAAATAGGCTTAGATTTAAGGTACAGAATAAGTAACCTTTATATAACAACTTCAAGGGAGATAAAGCATAACAGTTAAATTGATCGAAACTTGATCATAAACCATGTGGCATCGGCATTTTTGAACACCTGCGCCGTGAATGCGGCGACTTAAGAACTGGCTTTAGACGACGCGCAAGTAATGATCAGTGCGAGCATACATTAATTTACAACTGAGATACCGACCACTTTCCCAGTTTTAATCCAAGATCAAGAGTCTGAGCGGCTGGTTTAACAAGTTTTGCTAAACTGCAAATATGAAATAGCTATACAAAAGTTTTGCATGTATGGAATGCAATGATGCCAGCTGTCCTCTTATGTTTTGTTCGATTTTTGCCAGGTTTATTTATTACTACTAGAAATGAAACTGGCAACTTGAGCGCCTTATAATTTTGTATCTTTACAATTTTATTATTATACTAGTTTTTACCCGCAATATTATACTAACTTTTTCGTTTGCGTGGACTGTAGACTTGGAATTAACAGTAGCTTCTGTAACTTCAAACCCTGCAAATATATCCATCAGAAAATGAGATCGATCTGGGAAGACTCAGAGAGATTTATCATTTCATCAATAGCATAGTTTGATAATTTTAGTAAATAACCCGTAAGACTTACATGAAATATATATCAAAATAGCTCGAAACGATGAAACCTTAGATGACAAGTTTATCTATAAATGCTATCATTTAGTATGAACAGATTTAGATAATAAACATAGTCTCGAAGGCTCGATATACAGCATTTCAACAGCTAGTACATATTAAACAATTAATCAAGATCACTGTTTGATAAAGAATAGAAGAATATGGAACATATATTTCATATATTTCAAGAATATGGAACATACGATTGTTTTTTTAACAAAGCTTTAATTTAATCATGTCAAAATTATAGAACACTATATTTCAACAATTTTACCTGAATCTAGTTATCTAGTACTCATATACTTCCTCTTATGCCGAATAGAATAATGCGAGTAAAATTTTCAAAAAGTTGAAAATGAAACAAAGAGAACAGAGTGAATATTTGTAAAGCTTAGTTTATTTGATCTAAACCATTGAATTGAGAGGCAATTAAGTACAGCTCTATGCTTTGGATATCGTATAAAGTATGTATCAAATGAGAATATTCATATTTTAAAATGAGTCTTTGATCGATTCAGGATATGATATCCATTTTTGCTTACAGTTTACAGCTATAATAAAATTATAGGCCCTATTTTTGGATGAGTAATTTCAAAAGTACACGGGGCGACGTTACGTCTGGTTGAGCTTACTACCTGGCTTAGGGAACGTTATTTTTTGTGAAAGATATTGGTTAATTGTATTATATCGATTTTTTTTCAAATTGTCGGTATTTTGATACAGTCAGTCAGGTAAGGTAGGTCAGTATACCAATCGTTTACAGTATTTGTGTACTACTAACTTCGGGGAATATCATCTTAAGGATTTTTTTGTGATACCGAATTATAACTTAGAGTTACACGTAGTATGGGCTGGCGTTATAGCTGAATAGTCATCATGACCCTCTAGCTGTAGTCTATTTGTGATTTAATGGTTTGAGTCGTATAAAGTCACTTTAGCAGCTTATGTTTTCGACGGAACTGTTATATTTGTGAATTCGAAATTATGTTGGTATTTCTTTAATTATAATTTAATTCTTGGTATTCCGTAAACTTAAAACATTTAAACTTATAATTATTAAATTTTATTGTAGTGTCGATATACCGATATAATAATTTTTATAAATTTATACAACACAACAAACGAAATCGAATTCAATGAACAAACGAATGTAGTGTCTCTCTCTAAGCGATATGAAATAAATGAATTTTAGTTTTAATGTAAAGCTTTGTAGCTACCGAATTGCGATAAAATAAATGTAAAGTAACAACCAAAAGATTTGTTCATATATTTTTTTGTAATAAATTACAGAATAGTTTCAATTTTTAAATGTTTTAAATTAGTAAATAGTTGTACTTTTAAATTACTACTATATGGTTGGATTAAAATTAAAATAACTTTACCTCTTCTTTAATATTTAAATGTGTTAATCTTGTATGTATATATATAAATATATTTTCGGAATCTCGGAAACGGCTCCAACGATTTTCCTGAAATTCAGCATCTAGCGGGTTTTCGGGGAGAAAAATCGATCTAGCTAGGTCTCTATCCCTGTTTTTGGGCATAAAAAATGGTAAAATGTGCAATTGAAAGCAAAGGATTTTTTAAGTTGTCAAACGTACTGTTGCGATAGCCGATGGGTAAGGGGCGGACTAAAAATTTTCAAATACGGGTTCGAATCCCACATGTCATCGGCGCCTTCTTCCTTTTATTATTATTTTTTTATATATATTTAAAAAAATTACCGAGCAAGAGTCGGTCACCCAGGTACTATATATAATATGATTCATCATAAGCGTAGTAAAAGCGTTTTGACTACAAAATCATTAAATCAATTATTCAACTCTTAATAAAGTTACTTTTGCTATTTCTATTAAAATCACGTCATCTAGTCTTTGTAAGTACAAAACCACGTAATTATATTTTACAACGTTGAATTCAAAGTCGTTTTAAAGTACATTACCGTCGCTTTAGATCCTTACAACGCAGTGTTCAACAATTGTATACTACAAATGTTCTTTACCTACTTTAAACTGCAACATTTAGTAAAATCTCTGGAGTAAAATTCTCTTTGCTCGCTCTTTACAACTTTCTATTATAAATCTGCCAGTGCATAATATTAAATGCTTTAAACACTTAGTAATTTTAAATTTCTGACGTATTTTAAAAAACTTTCAACAAAAATATATGTTTTATTGAAACTTTGCCGTAATATATTGTTTGTGCAAAGTATAATAATTTAATATCATAAAATAGTGAGAGATTGGATATAGTAATTATTATATTAAATGATAAATAAATATGGGACACTTTACACATGCAGTAGTTCGTCCCCCAAAGTAACTTAATATTTGCGTTATGGGTGACAGACACCTGGTAAACATATACATAATTTTAAAACACATATAATTTTAAATAAAAATAAACACTCAGTCTCGAAATTAAAATTAGGGACTAACATAAGGGGCACCGACGGCTAACATTTCGGATAACTGCTCGGTGGGAATCGAACCCTAGACTACTTTTCTTTGTGCCACGGGTTAAAGTAGAGTTTATCCTTCTTTTATCCTAAAATTCATGTTTTTAAAATTATATATACTATACCTAACTATATAATATGTATAACTGTCACAAATTTTACAATCTATTTTATCATTATACAAAAAAGATTTAGATCTAATTACTCTTTGGCAATGAAAATTTTGTGCTGATCCTTTCGTCCTGTATTTTTTCTTCATATGAAAAACTCTTGCCGACTGTTTGTTTAAATAGGGGTCGCCTTTTTAAACATTGTGATGGGGGTGAACATCTGGCCATTTGCGTTTATTTGTATTCTAAGCGGAAATAATGTGCTGCACAGCCCACATCCGGAAATTCACAATCGAAATATAGGGGCGGGAAATCGACGAATATATTTTGATATCACCAATAATATCAAGATACAATAAGTCAGCAAAATCATTTAAAAAAAACTGACTGAGGTCTATAACATTCTTAAGTTTGACCACGTCACCCATAATACTTTAAATTTTAAAGCACTAGAACTACACTAGAACTTTCATTGAAATTCTCGAGAACCCAAAAACTTGTAACACGTGTTGTGGAAAATATTTAATTAATATTACAAAAATTTTACTGCTACTACTTTACTACTAAAATTTTAAACTACTACTACTAAAATTACTTCTACTACTAGTACTAAATTTTTTGTCGCACAATAAAACTGCAAGGAAAGCTGTGAGCATTTTCCCCGGCAAAACGTTTCAAATAAGTTTGTGTTGCAATAGGTGAATACATCTAAATTAGGTAATTTATTTGCTTTAAAGGTCATGCCTAGAATCTGTATAAAAATACGTATATAATAAAAAAATTAATGAAAATTAAGTTACTATTTAAAAAATAGATATGAGTAGCTGATAACTTCGAAACTGGTTAGTTGGTTCAACTTATATAAAACCAAATTTAGGGCGCGTGAGAGTTAAAATTATTATAACGATAATCAGTAAGGACAGGTGCTATGTTTTTTACGAAAACATGTGGCAAGCGTTTAATGTGGCGGTCATTTATCGTTTTAACTTTCCACTCATATATACAGTATGTATTAAAAACAAATGGACATTATATATCATAATTTTATTTTTTACTGAATACGTTAGGCTGAAGGTAACGTAACCTTAATCTTAATTCAACTCTCCTATAAATGGTCACTTTAGGTTATAGGTGACCCTATTGCCATCTAAATTACTTTTAAAAATAATATATGTACATATTATTCGAAATAATTTCCTGTTTTGAGCAATATATTACCTTTGAATTGTAAATATTTTATGAAATTATATGTTTTATTGTTTATGCTTATTGATTGTTTAAAAACATATAATAAAAATCAAATACCTTAAAAATACCGTTTCCGTTTAGTAATATACGTAAATAATAGGTATAGGATTGCTTCTTACTTACATTCTTGTAATAGTAGTACCTGAAAGCGGCAAAAACTAATACAAAGATCGCAACTTGACACTACAGAGTTTTACCGATGCTCCTGGGTGTTCTTTGAGCATCGTATTACGCTTAGTAAGAAATTCCTTTTTGAATTAGGAGACGTGCTTAGAAATTAAACAAACCAACAGATAAATCGCACGTGTTATAGATGCGGACACTCCCTTATGAAGTAATATGAGGAACTAAAGCTTGTTATGAAGTGTTGCAAAAATCGTGCTTTGTTAGTTAAACAGTAGGTACGTGTAGCTAATTAATATATACATCTAATATGAAGTTCTCTCGAAGTAAATAGACTGATTTAATCATTTTTGACTAGATAAGCAAATACCCCAAATAAGTTTGACTCACTTGAGTTCATCAAAGTAAAGTAACGCCCTGTTACTATCCCACTGCTGGGCATAGGCCTTCTTTCTCCGTTTTTTGGAGAGAAGGATTAGAGCTAAGACCTACCACGCTGCTCCAATTCGGATTGGTAGGTTACACATATCTCCAGAATTGTCTAGAGATATGCAGGTTTCCTCACGATGTTTTCCTTCACCGAAAAGCGTGTGATAAATTGCGATTATCAATTAGACATGTAAGTTGTTTAATAGAAAACTCTTTGGTGCCTGCCCGGTGTTTGAACCCTAGACCTCCTTGAGAGAGGCGCACGGTGTTACCGCTGGGCTGTCACAGCTTTTTAAATCAAAGTACTAACTTTTAAACTACATGATAGATGGTCAGAGGGGTTTAGCCAATGCAGAAGTTTACATCTTTCTATTTACCAGATTTGTGCTATTCAGCATTCAAATTATATTATAATATTATTGAAAATATTGTTAATTTTAATTTAATAATTATATAAAAAAAAATATATGTGTATCTCGAGTTTCAAATCGCGCCCACATCTTGAGAACTCAGGGAGGAAGAATCAGTCAAACAAACACAAGTCTATAGATTTTATTACTCCCAGTTTATAAATCTTTTTTAAATATTTTTTCATAATAGATATTATGTGCCAATACAGGTTCTTGTCTAATGAGCTTAGAAATTTTGATCATAATAAATTGCTTGCTGAAGAAATTAGTTTATATACGGACTGTATGAATTGAATTAGGACATATTAAATGGCAATATAAACATAAATAGGTCAATTCTACATTTGAATTAAACTGGATTCACGTGTACATGATATGTAATCTCAAAATAACATAGCCTTTAATTATTTAGTATTAATGGGTGGGGGAAGGGAAAGGGGTGCCGGGGAGACACGGTCGGCGCGCTCTGGCGTGGCATCGCATCCTGTTCACTCTGTGGTTCAACTGACAAAAGTTTACAAACACAACGTTACTAGGTTCATCTTATGCAATTCCAAATTGATTGGTTGAACCATTCATCATCTTCCTGCCCTAATCCCACTCTAAGTGGGGTCGGCATAACATGTTATAAATATGTTGCCACATGATTTGGCTACGTATTTTATGACCGGCCGCCTGCCTGACATCAACTTACCTTAGTCGAATTTTACGACAACTTGGTAAGAAATGAGGGTGGTCTATTCTACTCAACCGGGATACCACACGGCGTATTGGTTGAACCATTACAAATTGTAAAAAATGATGGTATTAGTTTCTCCGTTTCTCCCTGTAGAGGAATGAAGAAGAAGAACATGGACTTCCACCGTTAGACATCGCTTTTTAAAGGATTTTGCAAAAACCGATTTATACCGATACGTGCGACCTTTTTGAGATACATAGTTTTAACCGACCGTTTTAAATACACCGTTTTACCGAATTAAGGAGGGCTCTAAGACTATCCTTATAATGCTCCGTAGGGGTAATCTATGCACGGTGCGTGTGGTCTTTAGCATAAAGTTCGTGAGTTGAAATCCCGGACAAGGTACATGTGCTTAATTCATAATTTATTAATAAGTCCAAAATTTACTAATACTAAGATAATACTACTAGAATAACTAATACTAGAATACTCTATAAACTTCTCTGCTAAATTTATTTTTAAGCCTTGAGACGAAGCGTTTTTCCGGCAACGGGCATACATAAATTTAATAAATAATTTATAATTATCAATAATTAATAATATATAATAAATTATTAATAACTACTAACACTTTTATTTATTTACTTATTATTATTGCACTATACAAGGTATATTTTAAATTAAGACAAGTGTGCAAAGGCGGTATTATCGCTAAAGCGTTCTCTCACTATTTTTACTTTTTAACACACATTTATATTAGGGTATAAAAAGGGTGATCATCGGTAATCATTGTCTACTATAGAATCTGAAGAATATAATTAAAAAAAGTTCATATAGATCTTCCAAATTTGGGATTTGAATTTAATTTTTTTTTTTTTGCGAAATTTTTAGTGCTTAATTGTGCGAATCCTAACAGAATGAATTTACTTGTACATAATTGTACTTGCGTATAATTGTACTGGTGTGTAATTGTACTTGTATATAATTGTACTTGTGTATAATCGTACTTGTGTATAATTGTACTTGTGTATAATTGTACTTGTGTATAATTGTACTAATAGATACACATTTTCAGGCGAAACTCGCCGGCCGGTTGCACCGATAATCACGAACGCAATGAACAGGCGACTCTAGATTGGGCTAAGAGCTCAATGAAGGAAATACGCATAGAAATGCGTGAGCTAGGTCGGAATATTAACAATTCCGTGCTTCTTCACCAACTTCACACCATTCGCAACGAGGTAAGTGTTATTTAATGATATTTAGAAAATAAATAGTCATATGTTACAAGATTAGGCAGGCCCTGATTAAGTAATGGAGTTTTGTAGTTTGATTTTGTATAGGTTGGAGCTTATGTAAAATAAGAATAAATAGGGTTAACAATGATAAGCAAATTTTTATTTTACCTGGGCATACAATTTGCAATGACATTTTGTAATCAACTTGGCTACTAAAACCTAAAATGAAAAAAATTTAATAAATTACAGAATTCCTTGACTACGTCTATACTGCCTACTGGTTAATAATTAAACTAATTGAATCCATTTTATATCATTATCTACATCTTGTCAAGAGCCTCTTAATTGTTAAAAATAATATTTATTAAACTGACAGCCAGACTTTCGCAACTATAAAATTAATAAAGATTAACAAAGATGTATCTGGTTTTTTTTAATTTTTCTATCGTATGAACGAAAGGTGGTACAATATAGAAGAAAACTTTCTGTCTCAACTTTTATTGAGGAGTTGTTAAAATATATGAGTTTGTTTTAGTTGAAACGGGCATTATCTGAAGCGCGTGACCTGACTCACCTAGCAAGAACCCAGGAGGCGAGAGTCGACAAGTTGGATAGTGAGGTGGGAAGACTCAAGTATGAGGGACAACAAATGCGGGCAATTACGGCTCAACTACGTACCCACTTCGGGAAGCTGTCCAAGGAGGTTAGTGTTTTATTAATTATAGTGTATATTAGTGTATTAAGCCGTATGGTATCCGGCTGAATAGAATAGTACCGACTCGACGGCGGGTCGACTTACCTTAGTCGTCTTTTACGGCACCTCTGTAAGATATGAGGATGATCCATTTTACTCGGCCGGATACCACACGGCGGGACAACTACCTTAGTCGCCTTTTACGGCACCTCGGCAAGAAAGAGGTTGGTCCCAACCAACTATACTCACGTCTTATTGTATCGGTTTAGCCTGACTTGTTTTAAGCCTAAAAGGGACCATTATTCTGAGCTGTCTGTGTTCCCAATTGCGATAACTTGTAATAAAGGTACTTTGCTAGATAATTTATAGAATTAGGAGTTACTTTGCAGAGATCCATAATACAAAAGAAATAATAAAATTATTTTGTCATAAAAAATATTATTACTTTTGTACTTTGCTAGACTAAGACCAACTAAAATAACATTTAGAAAAGACGTGTAAACTGTTTAGATGATTTTTATAAGTGTCTCACAAACCACTTGATACGTTATGAGTGTATTTTATTTATTACGGCTATAATGAAACTATTATGTCTATGATATGACATGAAAATGTATTCTGAAAAAATAATACACATTAGACACAAACTATCTTTGTGGTTGGCTATTTAAAAATCTTTGAATATACATTTTTTACTAATATAGTTTGGGTTACATAAAAGTATACAAAAATTAAGTATTAATTAGTATATTTAAAGATTGTAAAAAAAAATATCTTAATTTTCACATTCTATAGTCTTTATTTTATTTTCCGATTAAAAAATTTTCAAAGAATATACCGTTTTTTTAAAAAGTTTGTATAGTACTGCGTAAATGAAAGACAAAGGAAAAGAGAAAACTGAGCTAAATCCTACTGCTATAATCCTATTATCTTTGTGATCCAACCATTCGTATATCCGATTGCACTTACGTCTGTCTATACGATATATCTGGAGAGTCTAGTGTTTTCAAGCAGTGTACTGCCCACTCAACTTGGCAAAGATCAAACAAGACTGCTTTTATCAGCCGTGTTTCAAATGTTATACTCGATTGTCGAGAAGCAGCCACGTTTACTTTTTATCCATTTTGAGTTATTTAATCTTTCTCCTGCCCTTATTCCACTCTAAGTGTAGTGGGAACGTCATGTTTTCCCTTCTATTCTCTCTTGTCAACTCTGACGCTACTCCTTTTATACGCATGTGATACTACACATAATTCATCCATCTATTTTTCGGCCAACCTTTAGTCACATATTCATCTATTCCTATTTAACAGTCGTTTGCTCACATGATTTTCATCCCTCCCCATTATGTGTCCATACCATCTTAATCTTATCATCATCTTAATTTTATTATCATCTTTGAGTTATTTATTTTGTGAAATCATGAAATGAATAAAAAGTCTAGTAAAATTAAATTACATAAAAAAACATTAGCTACGTAATTAATAAATATTTAATTTCACACATACTCGTACATTGTTGTCCCGCAACAAAAGTGAAGACATCTTAACTGGAGGCTTATGTGGGTGGGTGTGTGTAAATACAGGTGTGCATAAAAGTGTTTTAATGATGACATAATCTATAATATTGCCCTAAAATGTTGGTAGAGTACGAGAATAACCAGAATGACATGTTAAAATATTATAGTTCGATGTTCGTTATAAAGCTACAGTTGTGTATTAAATATTATTGAAAACGCCTCTGGAAAATCATTAAATTCCATTAATTAGTTTAGTTAATAATTTGGCGATTTACCTGAAATGTCCGCTGAACATTTCATGTTATGCAAAATTACACGCAGTAATAACGTTCTTTGTTGAACATCGGATTAATTCCGTGCCATTATATTTTACACTAGAATGATTGAAATATAACGGTATAAGCAAATATAATTATATAACTATTACAATCTAATTTGATAAATCTATATAGTAATATATAAAGCTGGTGAGTTTGTTTCTTTGAATTTTTAAACGCGCTACCGGACTGATTTATAAAATTCTTTGAGTGAAAAATTCTTAGATAATTATCCATTTATCAAAGAAGGCTATAGGCTATATAAAATCACGCTAAGACTAATAGGAGATAAGCAGGAATAAAAATATTGCGAAAACGGCAAAATTAAAAGCTTTTCTTGCGTGCGCTAAGTAAACGGCGAAAGTTATTAAAAAAAATCACTTATAATTAACTCATGATAACTACTTTTGTGTCCAATTTTTCAATTCGGGATAAAATCTGTGACACACTGATTTCTTTGCGGGCGAAACTGCTCGCTGTTTTATATTATGAGTGATAAAAAATTACATGCAATTTCGTAAAAGGACAGTACGTGATAATTCTTGTATTTGCGCTTAATTTCGATCATAAATAAGAGATTTAAAAAATTTTAAAATGTTTTTTTTTTTGCTTTTTTCTATAAGTAAGTAAAGTAAGTAGCGGCCTGTGTTACTCACCCACTGCTGAGAAAAGACCTCTTCTCTCCGTTTTTTTGGAGAGAAGGGGATTGGAGCTAAGACCTACCACGCTCCTAAAATGCGGATTGGTAGGTTGCAAATTTCTTCAGAATTCTCTAGAGATATATTTCTCCACGATGTTTTTCACCGAAAAGCTTGAGATAAATTGTAATTATCAATTAAACACATAAGTTTTAACAGAAAAACTCATTGGTATCTGCCCGGGTTTGAACCCGTGACCTCCTTGGAAGAGTCGCACGGTGTTACCGCTGGGCTACCACAGCTTTTTTCCATGCGTAGTAAGAATAATAGGCCATGCGTCCGGCGTCCGAGTCCAAAAAGTGTTTGAATAGCGATCTGAAACTGGAAGACGCAATGTCGGTAGACCCCTTGCTAAGCGGACAGAACTCAAACAACTCAATGAGAACCGCAAGATTGAAGTAACACGAGACCGCGTTTTGCATCTCGTATTAATTATCACCATATAAGTATTTCGCAAAATAATGCCTAAAAATATTTTTTTCTTTAGCGATATAAAGTATGAATTTTTATTGAAGTGGAAGCAGTGCATTTCTCGTGTGTCGCTAAAGTAAACAAATAAACAACATTGTAGTAGAAGGATTTCAACTTTCATTTTTTAACAGATGAAAGACATTGTTTTTTTAAACGCCGTGTGGTATCCGGCTGAATAGAATAGACCACCATCATTACTTACCGAGGTGTCGTTAAAGGCGACTAAGATAAGTCGACCCGCCGTGTGGTATCCGGCTGAGTAGAATAGACCACCCTCATTTTTTACCGAGGTGTCGTAAAATACGACTAAGATAAGTTGACGTCAGGCAGGCGGCCGGTTGTAAAATACGTAGCCAAATCATGTTACAACATGTTATAAACATGATTTGGCTTTTTGGAAAAAATTGGCAGCAGGCTGAAGGCGCGATGTCTAATTTTCGATAGTACACTTATTAAAAAGGACTAAAGTAATTAAAAAAACATCTAACTTTTACCATAAAGTTGTAAAACACATTGAGTTTTGTACATATCCTGTAAAATGGAGATCGTAGATCTATAAGCTTTATTCTAATAACAGCTGGTGCCGCCCCTCTTCACGCTCAGTGGTTATAACCGTCGATAACCGTTGCGCCTGTGACTTTTTACCAGTAAATATGGTGGTCAAAGAATTCTAGTTTAATTAGCTATCAAGCCAATAGCGACTTTAAATTTGTCTCAAACTCGTGGAGGTCTGTTCTTCACCTATCATCTATTACGGCTTTTGTATTAATAAATATTGTTCGATATGTTTTATCTCTAACTCGCAAATTCATTAATTTTTTTAACGTTTTTGTTTGCCTTTAATCTTCATCTATATAGTTCTAGCCCAATGATAGCGTAATAGACATACAGAAAGACAGACGAGACTTAGAATACCTACTATCCCTATATAAATACCAGTAACTTATTGTCAGCGCTTCACTGTAATAAAAAGGTTTCATAAAATTACATAAGTTCTAAGTGCATTGAGACTGAGATTACATAAGTAGAAAGTAATTACTAGAATAGAAATTATATATCCTCCTGCTCTTATCCCACTCTGAGTGGGGTCGGCACAACATGTTATAAACATGCTGTAACATGATTTGGCTGCGTTTTACGACCGGCCGCCTGCCTGACGTCAACTTACCTTAGTCGTATTTTGCGACACCTCTGTAAAAAGGAGATTGGTATATTTTACTAAACCGGATACCACACGGTGGGTCAACTTACCTTAGTCGCCTTTTACGACACCTCGGTAAGAAATGAGGGTGGACTATTCTACTCTTCGCCGGATACCACACGGCTATACTAGAATAGAAAGCAATTGTAAAATAATAAGAACATTTTGATCTTTATTTATTATGAAAATAATTTAAAAAATATTACACTTAAAAGGTACCCACAAAGTTAATAATTTTAAATATAATATAGTACTGCGTGCTGGTACGGCGAATAGATAACAGGCATTGAAGTTAAAGGGGTATATATAGATTATAGACGAAATTCAAGTATTTTAAAATGTTTTAATGTTTTTAATTAACAAAAAAAAATAGCGAAATTGTTCTATTAGTTCAGGGCGCGATGACCAATAGAAATAGAAATTCATTCTTATATCCTATAGTATAGAAATTTAGTTATGTAAATGTACATATATATATATATATATATATATATATATATATATATATATATATATATATATATATATATATATATTTCATTTTAGACACAAAGCAACAACCCGCAAACGGTACATGTAATTATATATTTCATGGGTATGGCAAAAAACTGTCGCCAAATCTGAATGGCGTCCACCTGCGATACATCGCGGAAATTCCATTGAACTCGTGTACAATGGTGCTGTGGGAAACGATCAGCCGACGAACGGGGCGGGACATTACATTCCAGTCCCGATTTTTTCGTCAATATCGCTAGTATTTTTTTTAAGAGCAACATTTGAACGAATAAGATTTACCTTAACAAATACTTGGAAATTTTAAAGCTTACCTTTTTGTATATGTTTATTAGAATTCTTTATTCGAATAATCAATACCTGTTACCTGGGTCGACAGTAGGTATATATTTTCAGATAATATCTAAGCGGTTAAGGTTGGTATATAATCAAACGAATTGAAATTGCGAATTATGTTGGAGTGAATTTAAAATTATAGATAAATATTTCGATATTTGTTAAATACATATTACTTTTTTAATAAAATAGATTTAATCGTAGCAACACCAAATCACTTGGCAAATATTTCGCACCCTCATACCTGGCAATTGGTGTTATATTTATATGTATACGTATGGCATTTAATACATTGTTGTTTTTTACTTCTATGTTCACCATGTCAAAAATAAGCATACGCTTTCTAATTTGGTAATATTTTTCAGTATCAACGATTAAAAACCTAAATTTCTATTATACCTAAAGATCAATGTTTTACCGTATTTAAATGTAATAATGTAAAAATAATATAATATGTAGTGGGCATACGAAAACAAATAAATATTGAAAATTAAGCGTGAAAAAAATATGTGTCATGAGTATATGTTTATTTCCAAATATTCCTTTATGATAAAGGACCGTGAGAAATTATTTCTCGAAAGCCTGCAACAACCCGTTTGACGCAATATATTGTTCAACCGACCCCTTTAGCTGGCAAAAACCTGAGACCTCACACAGTACGAAACAATTTACACGAAAGTTGATCCCTGGCCGTAATTAATGAGCTAATGTGATTAACATTTTTGATACACTTTGTACTGTCCCAGGGAGATTGTTCACACATACTGATTTACGGGAATAATAATTATAACAATATCTTTGGTAATGTGATAGTAAAATTAACGATATTCACTTAAATTATATAAATTATGATGTCATCCTCAACAAAATAGTAATTATCGTATAAATGTACTAAAATAAAATAATATTCGAAATTCATGAGAACTAGTTGCTTTACGGATTCACTAATTCATCAAACACTAGAAGCAAAAGTTGCTGTAAGCTGATATTATTGTGAGAACAACTTATCTTCCCCGACAAATAAATAAAAAGCAAATAAAAACACGAGGAAGTTATAAGTAAGTCATACATACATACGAAATACAAAAATACGGTCGGCTTTTGTTTTCTATGAGCTTGTATGTTTAAATATTCAGGTTAATTTATGTTAAGAAAATGATAATAAAAATCTATCCGTTCACATCGTTAACCGGGTTAAGTATTTATTATGTCGGATATAAATTTTACTAAATTTGATGAAATAATACCAAAGAATATAGTTACTGTTAAAATTTTGTAAGATTTTATAAAAAAAAGTTTTTGAGTTTATAAAAAAAAGTTTGTCTTTGCATACAGTTTTATAATTTTGGAGTATACAATTGTCATTTATATAGGTCAATAGATTATAAAAACGGTATTATCCAGAATATTCGGTGCAACTCAGGTGCGGTAAATTCCATAGCAAAGTCATAATACTGAAACTATGTTCAGGGATACCTTCAAAAGCTTCTTGGTTAGCTTTATTGAGCAAAGATACCTTTTGCTTAAATAATAACTTTAATCAAGTTAAACCGTACAACAATAATGTCAATAATATAAATAATATAATGTCAATATTATCACTTACGACCACTATCACTACCAACCTCAATAATAGATGAAGAGGTATCGAAAACCTGTCATTGTAGTGACTTTAGTTCAAAATATGCCAAATGTTGTAAGTACTATATAGAAATGAAAACAATTACACTTGTCCATTTGTAAAAAAATATTAGGAAATTTAAAAGTCTCTAGACTCAAGAAGTCAGTTTAACTTTTACGAATAGATGATAGAATAACAAAGCAAATAACAAACTACTATTCCTCAATTTTATTTTACGATGGCACAATAACGTAAAGTGGAAGGACCATTCTGTGCTAAATCAATATTGACATAAAGCAAAGGAAGATAATGATGCTAGTTAGTACGGGAAGCCTATTGGGTTTCCAATTAGTGGCTTGTGTGACGTTATTTGAAATGCGAGATCTGCAGCGGGTCATTGTTATTACATTTAAAATTAAATATATAGTTTATTAATTATATTATGCGTGATTATTTGAAAATATTAAACTTAGGGAAACTTAATGTGTATGTGTAACGTAATGTATATATGGGCCTACTCAACATATTACACAGATAATAACACAGAATTCAGATAAGCAACAAATTACTAACACGTCAGATCAGTGACAGTCCGATGAGATGGAACCTAGTTGTCTAAGCAAGAAAAAATATAACACGGCGTAGATGCTAGGGCGTATTTTTATACGAGTCAACGTTTGGAACGAGACCGACATAAAATAGCAACATTCGCTTCTGGTATTGAACAACCCTGTTTCCGGTATTAAACAACTACACAAATCTTATTTCACCAACCTCTGGTCCAACATATACATTAATATACACCACCATACATAGTAAAAGAACGAATAAAATGAGGTTTTTTATATATTATACTAACAGACTCGGCCACGCGTTGGTTGTTTTCACCTTCTCCTCTCCTAATATTTTTGCGACCGTTAGTATTAAATTTTCGATAAATTCTAAGATATTCATATAAATTATATAGTGTCATATAATTTAAATGAATATCAAAGAATCATAATATTGAACAAAATAATTATATAAGTGTAGCTATTAATAATTATATAGTATAATATTGATCTGTTATGAATAATAAATTTGTTGTGACGTAAATAATTTATAAAACAAATTAAATTGTTAATACTAGTTTATTTATTTTTATAACTTAAAAAATTTAAATATTATTCAATATTTTTAATAATCATCATTTTAAAGTTTAACTGTATAGAAGATTTGTATGAATTTGCGTACAGATAGATTGTTTTCTGAAATAAACAGATACTACTACAGCTACTTTTTATTACAGAAAAATACGTTGTTCCGAATAAAAACAAGCTCGAATATCACGGAGGGCGGCTGTTATACAATAAACAAAAATAACCCCCATTTTTCGTCATTTGAAGCGTTTTATTAATAGTAAATAGTAAAGGATGCATACGATGTGTTTCTTCTAATTGTACAAAATTATTCTAGAGAATGATGGAAGTCGAGAGAAAAAGCTTTCATTAAGGGCGCTCGTAACAAATATCTGAATACAGACGCGACGCCCGCCTGCAGCCATCGCGATATACATATATACATCGTAACGTATAGTTTGAAGTGAGGGTGAGGTTTGCTTGCCATTTTTGCATAGTGTATTTAGAACGACTGAATTAATGTTATAGGCTGAGGCAGACTCTTTTTATCACTTCTCTTTTGGAAGTACGGTAACTGTCGAAAATTATAAATCCATTAATTTACAACGATTATTTTAACGTACTAAAAAAAATTAAGGACCCATAATTGATTTTGGAAATTACCTTTGGGACACTGCGTGCCCCTACATGCACCCACAAAAAGCCCTTGATATACGCATATGGTATTTATAAAATTGAGATGTATATATAGAAATAGCATTTATTAGATTGTTTCGTTATTTGATCAAGACCCAATGACCACATGTCCTTTAAGAAAGCAAGTTTTTTTAGTCTATATTTAATAGATCCATTAAATCAAAATCTGTATGCGATTCCTCTCCTTTAAATACCTTCTACATAAATATTACACATACAATAAATTATATATATATATATATATATATATATATATATATATATATATATACTCGAACAATTGCTTCAAGTTAAAAATGTTATCTTCCAGTTAACTGTGACTAACTATAACAGCAGTGATTGTTCATCTTACTTCATATATTAAAATATACTTATTCCTCTAAATAAGTCGTATCGGATTTAATTACTTTAATTGATAGAGAAACGAGTCTTGTTGCTAGTTCTAAGTCTTATAGAATTCTTGGTTTAAAGACGCTGTCGGAGAATGTTGCTTTGTGTTTGAAATCCAAAGCTATTGGATTAATCCAATGGCGTTAAATTCCAAATACAAAGCACACAAAGGATTCCTTAAGACTTTTTTTTTGTCTGAAAGAAGTTTTTCATTTGCATTGTCATTTAAGAAAGCATCATTGTTATTAATGTTTATAGTTGAAATTGTTTAAGGAAGAAAACCTTATTTGGTACTCAATGAATTTTTTTTCGACTACCTATATTGTTCACAAACGTAATTATTTTATGTCACGTAATATAATTAATTGCGTGATTGCACACTACTCAATTCTATCTAAACACGAAATAGATAAGTTAATTTATATTTCTATTGTTTAGTTTAACTTTAGGTAGGTAGCCTCTAAGAGATTGCTTTTAGTGATAAGGCCGCCTTTGCACATCTTTCTGTTGAATTTTTAGTTTCATGTACCGAATTTTTTTTATGTGCAATAAAGTATTTTATTATTATTATTATACATACAAGATTAACCCATTTAAGTATTAAAGATTCTTCGAATGTTTCGCGTCTATTTAAACGCTAATAATACTTCGACTTATTTACTATGTAATTTATAGAATGAGGCTTTATTTTGCAGAGATCCATAGTTTTGTATTATGTAATAATAATAAAATTATTTTGCTATTATATAAGTATAATGTATATATAACATCATCACGGTAATATCTAAAAAGATTACATACTACTTTTTGTTAAAATACTCTAAATCAACGTTTCCTAAACTTGGCTGCCTATATTTTTTATATATAAAAACATCTGAGAGGTAAGATCTAAGAGGTAAAGATGTACGCACATTACATATGTATTAGAAGTTTTAAAGTGTAGTTAATAACATTATATTGATTTATAAAAAGTAATACCAGTAAGGATATAATGGTTTTCCATTCATACACTATTAAGTACATAAAAATAGCCTGCATCTGCCGTTCGGGAAATATCGTACCGCTTAAACGGGTCTTGTTAACGCAGCGCGAATAACAGAATGTGAACACTCCAATTTGCTTAATACTTCAGATTTTTATTCAGATTTCATATTATACAAGCTAAACGAATACGAACCTGATTTAAAGTTCAAAAGAGCAATTATGTTTATTTTTAAATTCTATAGGATTACAAAATTTAATAGTAGGTATTTTTAGTTGGTTTCCTGGTTTATTAAATAAATAAATAAATATTCCCACGTCGTTTATTACCAGTATTTATCCCTCTGGATTCAGACGATAGTATTACTTCAAATCAAGTCAATGAGAATTTAAATGAACGTTATTATATTCAGGATCCAAAAATACACAATTATATTTAGTCAATTAACCTAAGATATCGAAATATAAAATGAAAATTCTTTAATCATAATTCAGCCATGGGCGAGAGTTAGCGCTAATAAGACATATTCAGCTTTAATAAAGTATCAACTCTCTTTTTTATTTTCAGACCATGTTTATTATGCGGATGATATTAAAAAACCTTGTTAACATAATCAAAGCATGTGGTTATTTTAATTTATGATTTATAAACACAATACTTATAGATTACTCTTTCAAAATAATGGAGATAAATTTAATGATTTTCTAGTAGTCCATATTTTGAAATTACCACATAATATAACGCTAGTAAATTCAAGACTCAGGCAATGATTATTCAATAATTCTACAGGATCGACTTATATAATATCAGTAGAAAAGCTTTCTACTGATATTATATAAGTCGATGCCAGTAACCACCAAAGTAGGCAGCCAATGTGGTAATCGCAATACGGAGTTACTGACCATGTGTACTGGTGAGCTAGTGCTGATTATTATTGACTATAAAGCCATAACACATACTGGAAAAGTAGCCTGATTACAGGCAATATTCTTTCTTTGCTGCCTTCTTTGAATCCTTATTTGTACAACAGTCTCCTTCAAATAAATAGAACCTGCGAAGAATGATAAGCATTATCACTGGGCATAATGCCTCCTTAATTTATATAGTTTGTATTGCACTATGGTGACGCATCATCAGACGAACATGCCTGGCTTACGGATTCGGCGTCAACGTCAGCCTTGAAGAATTCGTGTAGGGATTTCGGGTATTGGAAACCGCGCACATGGTTTAGGTGACCAGCATCACGCAAATTGATCGTGCGGAACAGGAAACAGCCCAATGGAATATGAAAAATATATACTATACGCTATAGTTTTCATTGGTGTTTTTTCTATAGGGAATAGAAAAAAAATAATTATACATTTGAAAGATAGATTTATTATTTATTTCAATTTAGCATACGCAGGTGCTATTCGGTTCGCAGTTAGCAGTAAAATTAGAAAGCTATTGACTCCTATCTGAAAATGTGTACAATAATAATTTTTGTTACAGCTGAAAGCCAACAAATTGGAAAATATGAACGTCGCTAGTTACAATGAAGTTATGGAACCGCGTCGGGTGGCGGCAAAAAGATTGAAGCCGAAACGTGGACACAAACTACGTCACAACAAGATGGTGCACGCTCAGATCTCCCGTTTGGCTCGGAGCCAAGAACAGCTTGACGAATATCAACAAAATCTACAAACGCAAATACTTGACGTACAAAGGCGCTTAGATCGTGTCGAAGAACCTAACTGGAACCTTGTCTCAGCAAGAGTAGACTTTCTTGAAGTGGAAGCAAAGTCTTTAAGCGATGAGATAAAGAATACTTCCCAGAAAATTTCTGACTTTGATAAAGTACACGCTTCCGTACTAGAACTGCGTGAAGATGTTGAAAGCATTGAAAACAAAGCGGATAAAACAATACCGGAATTCAGAAAAGAAATATCAAAATTGGACGTTAGCTTTGCACAGGTAAATGTAGCTGTAAAACATATAGTTTATATAACTATATACCTATAATGATTATCAGAAAAATTAATAGGTTTTGTATTTTCTAGCTCAACGCTCAGTCATCTTACTTGAAAGAAGACCAGGAACACTTACGGCAATCAGTGAAGGCAATTGCCGTGAGTGTAAGTAACACTATCGACCGCGCAGAGATGGACCGTCTCGTACTTAAGAAGATTAACGATTCTCTATGCGACCTAGAAACTAGGTCCAAACAACACTATTATCGGCTCAACGATCACATTCTCAAGGTAAATGTAATAAACAACATTGGCACACATTATTGTTTGAAATTTAGTTTAATTGAATGAAAAATAAAATTAATAGGTACTATTTTGGCATAAGGTGTAACTATAATTTTTGTTTCGTTGTTACAGAGTGAGATTAATAAGTCGAATGTTATAAATAATGATACTGTAGGGATCTCTTTACCAGTACTCATGGTTGAAGTAAAAGAGCTGCAACCAGTTGAAAGGGAATATGAAAATTTGATTAAAAAACTTCCTAAGGATTGTTCATCCATAGATGGACCAGCAGGGAACTATCTCATTCATCCCGGTTACGATCCCATTGAAACCCGTTGCGTCAATGGAAGTACCCTTCTCCAACGCCGCTTCAATGGTTCCGTGGAATTTAACAGGAAATTTGACGAATATGTTATTGGTTTTGGAAACGCTGATTCTGAATTCTGGCTTGGCTTGGAATCAATGCACGCGCTCACCAATGATAACTGCTCTACTTTAAAAGTTGATATGACCGATATCTATGGAAGCGTATGGTTTGCTGAATACGACCACTTCACTGTAGGCAGCGCAAATACAGGTTACCGTTTAGAAGTAAGTGGGTTTAAGGGAAATGCAAGCGATGCTTTTGAATATCAAAACCATATGGAATTCTCCGCTATCGATCGCGACAGGGATATCTCAAACACTCATTGTGCTGCGAATTATGAAGGTGGATGGTGGTTCTCTCACTGCCAACACGTTAACATTAATGGAAAATACACCTTGGGGTTAACTTGGTTTGACTCCGCTAGGAACGAGTGGATCGCAGTCGCTACCAGCGAGATGCGTTTGATTCGTAGATCTGGTTGCATTTAAATAATATGCCAATCATATATTCATTAATAATATTAAGAAAATAATATAGTTGCACAGAATGTGCTTATAAACCTATTATCAGTAATCATATACCAAAGATAACTTAGTAAGCAGTCAAATCATACTTATATTTAAAGTTTCATGAAGTTAGTAGAGATTGTTAATTGAAATATATCTATTCGTTCTGCTAAAATTTCTAACACTACTTTAAATGCTTGCTATATATCTTTTCCTTACGAGTAAATTACGGTTATTAGCACCTGTGCGTCAAAAAATTTCGTTAACAAGTTAAACATTTGAAGATGAATTTAACTATTTATTTGATGGTCATTTAAATAACATTCGTTTTTTTTACATTCGCTACGTTTTATCGGCATATAATGCGATGGATTCCTGTTTATAATTATTAAGTTATAATTGGAAAGCAATATTAAGTTTCGTATTTATTTTCTTATTTCAATATTTTCATTATACTTTTCCTTTCTTTTATAAATGTTGTCAATTTGTACTCATAAAGGTACGTAAATTGATTTTATAGTGAGATAATTTTTATTGTAATTATACTATTTTAAATGTCGTTCGGTTAAATTTTTAATAATTTCAACTCTTGAACGTAACGTTCATAAGTCGAAAGTTACTTTCCTGTTGTTTTAGTATAATACTATATTATTAATAAATAATGTCTAGTTTTATGTTTAAAGTGTCATATGATTTGTATTCTTACGTGTTTTGTTAATAATTAGTAGTACATAAACACTTTTAGTTTTCAGAAGCATAAGTATCACTGCGGTCACCTTTAGTAATTCAATATGTATCATTTACATTTTTTTTGCCTGTCTATTAATTAAATTAAACGCCGTATAACATTTTTGCATGCTCTTAAATAAGTCTTACCATTAAATATGGGATTTAAATATTAAGTAGAATATTAAGTAGATGAACTTTTAAGCACTTATTGTAGATGATATATACCAAGGGAATTAAACCAAATAAAGTATCAAAATTACATTCGTCTTTTATTTACTTTTCCCCTAGATTTATGAAGACAGTTCTTACCTTAATTTTTTAAAAGTAAACTTCAAAAATACAGACCTTCAGGGAATACTTGATTTACAAAATATATACATTCGTAAATACGTTAGAAGAATATGAAGGTGCTTTTCAGAAGTACAGAATTAAACAGAACAGCTTTCCTCTGCATTAATTTGTATCACCAAGTTAATAAAAAAAACAAAAATCCTAAAAAAGAATTATGTAAACTAAAATGGCAAATCAATTACATTTTCGAATGTCAGGGCTAGAAATGAGAAATTGACTAAGAATCCAATTAAAATGATCACAATTTTCTTTATTATAATCAAATAATAGTTTAAAGCTAAAGTAACTGAAAGTAACTGACTACAATCTGAGGTAACAAAAAATCAAAGTTTAAATAGATAAGACTACGATAATTTTATTCAGGCAATGTTTGTCAAAAATTATCAATTAACACAGTCTATTCAACATCCTCCTGCCCCTATCCCACTCTAAGTGGGGTCGGCACAACATGTTTTAAACATATTGTCACATGATTTGGCTACGTATTTTACGACCGGCCGCCTGCCTGACATTAACTTACTTAGTCGCATTTTACGACACCTTGGTAAGAAAGAGGGTGATCCATTCTACTCAACCGTATACCACACGGTGGGTCAACTTACCTTAGTCGCATTTTACGACGCTTCGCCAAGAAATGAGGGTGGTCTATTCTACTCAAACGGATACCACACGGTGGGTAAAAATTACCTTAGTCGCCTTTTACGACACCTCGGTAAGAAATGAGGGTGGTCTATTCTACTCAGCCGGATACCACAAGATGGGTCAACTTACCTTAGTCGCCTTTTACAACACCTCGGTAAGAAATGAGGGTGGTCTATTCTACTCAGCCGGATACCACAAGATGGGTCAACTTACCTTAGTCGCCTTTTACGACACCTCGGTAAGAAATGAGGGTGGTCTATTCTATTCAGCCGGATACCACACGGCGTAACATCTTAAGTCTATTGGCAAGGTAAAATAATTAAGGATTAATATTCATCAGAATTATTATTGTCCTCATAAGTCCTACTAATATCCAGAAGTGTCCTATTACTGAAGAATGGTCTGATTTCGTTTGACAGCATTATATTGGTTTTATTTTTATTAATCATTTTAGTAGTCTTTTTTTTATCTATAAGAGATATTTTTAATGCTTCATATAATAAAAGTTTTGTTGATTGAAATTCTTTGTCATACATGAAATCTCTTATATCGTAAGCTATCCCTTGTAATTTGGCGAGATCTTGATCGACTGTTATAAGCTGCAGCTTCTTAAAATCATTCTCGTGTCTATGTTGTATTGGTTTCGATACTCTAATTCTTGATAGCCAGTCGATAACTATGTATGATTTTGTTGCTACAAACAATGGGGTAAGATCGTCTTTTGATATCCTACGAAGTATTACAACGTTCCGAGCAATCCAGCTAAAATGTTATCATGACTTTTTAATATATTTTTTTTGTTTATTTGTTAGTAATGGCCTGTTACAATCCCACTGCTGGGCATAGGCCTCCTCTCTCCGTTTCTGGGGAGAAGGGTTGGAGCTAAGACCTACCACGCTGCTCCAAAGCGGATTGGTAGGTTACACATATACCCAGAATTCTCACGATGTTTTCCTTTACCGAAAAGAGTGTGATAAATTACAATTATCAATTAGACACATAAGTTTTACTAGAAAACTCATTGGTCAAAGTTTGAACCCTAGACCTCCTCGAAAGAGGCACACGGTGTTACCTCTGGGCTATCACAACTTTAAAAACTTACTTCTTACGAAATTAATTTGCCTAGACCAGAAAAAAATAAAAAAACACTAAGTACACGTACAGATTGCAGATCTATTATTGCAGTGGTGGTCTATGTAAGGTACCTTTATGAAGATCTTCATGGTAGCTGGTAGATTATATTAATAATGCGAAAAAATGGTCAATTTTATTACACTTACTTTGTATAGTACTGGATACTAGTATAGACGAGCGGTAGATCATGAAGATAGCCACAACCAAAGCCCCATGACAAGATTCCGGCTAACTTCGCCTTGGTCACCAACGGTGCGCCAGGCACGGCGATACATGGAAACGCAGCGTTCTCTTCTCGAGCAGTACCAGCACATAACATACCTTTTCCTACATTTATTTCTTGCTAAAAACGATACCGGATGGTAATTCAAAAAGAAGATAAGGAGACGGACGAATATTCATTCTATTCCCACTATATCAAATTCTTTTACTGGCATACAGAGCTTACTTTCGTTTGCGTTTAAACGCTGAAAATGATATTTCGTTAACACTAAGATCGAAAAAGAATGTTTAAGCCCGCTTTAAAAAAATCAAATCAATTTAAATGCATAATCCTATAGTTATAATAAAACCGTAGACATGGTAAATTCTGTTAAATATATAAAAATGTGTTCA